>JAIPUX010001232.1:26944717-26960950 GCA_020142125.1 Phrynosoma platyrhinos
TGCATGTACCTAAGCCTGAGAACCAGGGATAGTTTGGGGATTCTGTTATTATACCAGCCACCCTGTTGTCTAACAGACTCCCTAACCGAGTTGACTCAGCTGGTCTCAGAGTTGCTGTTGGAGTCGCCCAGACTTTTAGTCCTGGGCAACTTCAACATCACACTCGAGACCAGCTTACCAAATCTAACCGGCGCAGCTCTGGAATTCATGGAATCCATGACAAACATGGGCCTATCCCAATTGGTTGCTGGGCCTAGTCATTGTGCAGGTCATTCCCTCGATGCGATCCTTAGTACAGAACAGGAATATCTGTGGGCAGAGGTTACTAAAACCTCTGCATTATCATGGATGGATCATATCCTGGTTAATACTGAGCTAAGAGTCACTACCAGCACCCCCCCAGGGGTGACGGACCCATTAGAATGGTCTGCCCTTGAAGGCTAATGGAACCAACTGGATTCCAGAGAGCCTTAGAGGGTTTAATGGTTGGTAACACCGGAGACCCTGTCGAAGCTTTGGTTGATACTTGGAACACCAACCTTACTAAGGCTATCGACACAATCACTCCCTAGCATTCTTTTCAACCCGCTCCAAATCGAAAACAATGGTATACATCAGAGCTTAGGAAAATGAAGCGGGTTGGACAATGACTAGAGTGCACCTGGTGGAAAACTCAACTCTTATCCGACAAGACTCATCATAGGAATTTTCTTGATTTCTATCGAGAGGCAATGCATGCAGCACAGAAGTCTTTCTCCTCTGCACGTATTGTGTCTGCAGAGTCCCGTCCAACAGAACTGTTTAGGGTGGTGAGGGAACTGACACAGGTTCCTCCTGTGGAGAACCCTCTAATTAACCCAACAACGGCCTGCTGTGGTGCATTTAAACACTACTTTGCAGATAAAATCCCTCAGATAAGAGCCAATTTAAATGCCAGTGTTACAACAAATCTACAGATGATGTGTCCAACAACTCTATTGATGTAATTTTACTGGATCAGCTTCAACCTGTGAGTACCGATGACATGGACAAGCTCTTTGAGAAAGTGAGGAAGATGACCTGCCCCCTCAATCCATGTCTATCTGGGCTGGCCATCCAGGGGGGTGATGCATTGAGTATTTCTTATAAATATTATCGATGTGTCCTTTAGGGAAGGCTTCATTCCACCTTATTTAAAAGAAGCGGTGGTGAAACCGCTCCTGAAAAAAGCTTCCCTGGACCCCCAGGACAGGAACAACTATAGGCCAGTTTCCTTGCTGCTTTTTTTAAGCAAGGTGATCGAGAGGGCGGTTGCCACCCAACTCCAAGCTGTCTTGGATGACACCAATTATCTAGATCCATTTCAAACTGGATTTATGACAGGATATGGAGTTGAGACTGCCATGGTTGTGCTGGCTGATGACCTCCACTTGGGTATCGACAAGGGTAGTGTGACCCTGCTGGTGCTCTTGGACCTCTCAGCTGCCTTTGATACGATAGATCATTCCATCCTCTTGGACCACTTGAGAGGGCTAGGAATTGGAGGCACTGCTTTGCAGTGGTTCAATTCCTTCCTCTCGGGCAGATCCCAGAGGGTGAGGCTCGGGGACAGCTGTTCTACTAGGGTGCCATCCTGTCCCTGATGCTATTCAACATTTATATGAAGCCACTGTGAGAGATCATTCGGAGGCATGGAGCGCGGTGTCATCAGTATGCTGATGACACCCAGATATACTTCTCTATGATCCGGTTGTTGGCTTTGATTTCAGATGATGTCTCTCCTCTCAATGATTGTCTTAAAGCAGTAATGGACTGGATGAGGAAAAACAGATTGAGACTGAATCCAGAGAAAATGGAGGTACTAACAGTTACGGGCCCAAAATCAGATCTGGGAATACAACTTCCAGTCCTGAATGGAGTCACACTCTCGTCCAAGGACTATGTTCTCAGTCTGGGGATACTCATAGATTTGTTGCTTCACATGACAAATCAGGTGAATGCGATGGCCAGAAGTGCCTGTTATCAGCTTTGGCTGATATTCCAGCTGTGCCCTTTCCAGGAAATTAGGGATCTTGAAATTGTGGTACATGCTCTGGTAACCTCCCATTTTGATTTCTGTAACACGATATACATGGGGCTACCCTTATGCTTAACCTGGAAACTTCAACTAGTTCAGAACATGGAAGCCAGTTTGGTTACCAGTATCTCTAGGAGAGAGCACATAAAGCCTGTGCTTAAATCTCTCCATTGGTTGCCTATTAGTTTCCAGGCACAGTACAAGGTGTTGGTTATGACCTTTAAAGTCCTACATGGCTTAGGTCCAACTTATCTCCAGGACCGTCTCCTTCCATATGATCCTCCCTGTGCACTCTGGACCTCTGGGAGGAATCTGCTATAGCCTATGAAAACTATGCTGTCTGCATCCTCCCAGAGGGCCTTCTCTGCCATTACTGCCAGATTATGGAATGGCCTGCCGGATGAGATCCATCTCATTACAACTCTAGACAGCTTCTCTTCTGGCAGGCCTTCCCCGACTAGCTTTTCTGGCCCTAGGATTCGGCCATCAGCCTCCGGAGCTGCCATCAAATCACTTAACCCACGGTGTTATTCCTCTTTGTATGACTTCATTTTATTGTATCTTGTGTTTTAAAAATTGACTAGTTTAATACTTTTTAAGGGGAGGGTGGGTTAGGGAATTGTTATATTGTGGATGTTTTTTAATATGATTGCACTGCAGAGGGGCAGGATTATTATTATTATTATTATTATTATTATTATTATTATTATTATCAACTCATAAAAGCTGATACACCCCACTTGTTTTCTTCTAGAGCCTGCAGTAAGGAATACTGAACTGTTGATCAAGGAATACTGTTACATTTTTTATTGTTTTTTTCACTTCATTTACTGTTTTAATGGGTTAAAATGTTGTTATACAAGTTGTGTTGACTATATTAATGTGTCTTTAACTGGTAGGCATTAATGATGATGAACCTATAATAGGTAAAGCACTAGACTACTGCTAAACCAGACACTAATAAAAGTGGGAATTGACTTGAACTTACTGTATATATTCATGTATAAGTCTAGAAATTTTAGTCAAAAAGTTGACTCCAAAAACCTGAGTTGACTTATCTACAGGTCAGTGTAAATACTGTACTTTTATAAGTAGAGGAACCATTTCCTGGTGAAAGGCAAGACTGTAATCTGTCCTGGAAGCACTGATCCCCCTCTACTCTCTTATCCATGCTGCCTTTAGTGTGACCACAAACAGTTATGCCTGTTGAACTTTTGTACATTCTTTGGCATTGTTTTCATTTGCTTTTCTCACAGAAACTTTGCTTTGCTACATGCCCCAAAGTTTTAATCTCAATTTATCCACAGGTCATATCAAAATCCATAATTTGGTTCCAAAACCTGCCTCAACTTATAAATGAGGTCAACTTATAGTTGAGTATATATGGTAATCATAAATGCACTTAGGGCTAGTTGTAGATGAAAGTACTACAAAGCTAACTGGATTTAAATTGACAATTATTGTGGGGTGGCTAAACTTTTGTGTATGACATCATAATACATACAAAAAGGTCCCAAAATGTGAGGAGAAATAGGTCTATGACAAGAATGCAGGCAGTGTTTAGAGAGAAAAAAAGAGTGTTAGCATTTTTCATATCCTTCCTCCACATATTCACTGATGGTATCTGACAAAATTTTAGAATCACAATGAGTAGCTCATTGTAAATAATAAGCCATTTTTCAAATCTGTGAAAAAAATGAGTTCTTAGACTGGAATTGGGGAGGTGAAGTACTCTACTATCAACTATCAGAGACAGTACTTATCAGAACAACCTTATACAAATTTATGGTAGAATAACTCTTAGAGTACTGTGCACACTTCTGCACACCACTCAGGGGAAATAAAATTACAGAGGTGGAAAAAGTGAAAAAAATGATGAACAGACTTATGAGAGATCTGGGAGAAACAATAGCAGGAAAAGCCTGTAACAGCCTAGGTGGGCCTTGGTCTAATTCAGTAAAGTGTTCTTAAGGATGTAACAAATGCAACCATGGAGGATGGACAAACAGCTACTGAATAATGTTATATATGAAATAATATTGTTTAGAACTGGAAACTGGAAAAATGAAAATGGTTCCAACAAAAACACATAACTGATGGAAGGAGATGTGTCTAAGGATGCAATATTTTGTGTGTGTGTATGATTTTTCTTTTCTCATCTCAGTGAGAAAATAGCATATTTAGAGTGCTGGGTAAGTATCTTGAAAATATAGTACTCAGTACATATCAGGGCAGGATGTGTTCCAGTTGTTCTAATCAAAGGGAGCTTAATCCCTCCATAAGCTGTTTGTCTTTGTTGGAGAAAAGTCTGAACAACCTTGTTACTTTTGATAACTGACTCATAGCCCCCTGACAGCAAGCTGAGCATGTAATAACATTCATCTGTATTTGGGGACTGGCTTAGCTGGCTTTGTAACAGATTATTGAGGATGTTAAAGTGAAACATTAGTCTTTCTTTAAAGCCCTACTTTTTTTCTTACTAATTAAGGTGTGTGTATGTGTGTTCATACATCTCTTTATCTGTAGATACTGATACTGATATCAAGATAGATACAGATTTAGAAAGAAGCACCCAACTCAACAAAATGTCAAGGTCACCCAACTTAGATGTCAAGGGTGTAAATAAAATATCATCTTTAAGCTTCTTCCACAGTATTAATGAGAACAAAAGAAGTCTTCCATTATGGGTGCATCATGATTTCACAGAATATTATTTTTTGTAGAACAAGCAAGTACCTTTCATATTATAATTGCTAACTAAAAAAAATAAAAGTAGGCATTTAGATAGAAAATGAAAGGAGATATCAAACACAACACAATACTGGTACTTCAAGACATAAGTGGGTCTTAATTCCAGTTTATACAGCAGGCCTAAACAGGTGATTAATAATGTCTGCCTAAGTATAGTAGATATTGGTTTGACAGATACCATTACAGCTTGGAAGAAAGTAGTTATAAATTAACTAGTTTTATTTACTTAATTTATTTTTCCAATAAGTCTATAAATTCAATCCATTACAACAATAAATTACAATTGTAAATTAATGAGAACTAGCTTTGCTGTGCTGTTTAACTTTTTTTAAATACACTTTTATATCTACTGGGGTGAGGATGGTCTCATTAATCAGTATTTCCACCAATTGTCTGAACAGTCACTCACGTCCCATCAATATGCCAATCTTATAATAGAGAGAAAAAGAAGTGAAAGCATTGTGGCCATTTTCTTGGCCTACTTGGGCTTCCAAAAGAATTATTTTGACATAAGAGGCTATTTTAGTGTCAAGACAGGATAGGCAGAGGTAAATGGTATGTTCAGTATCAGTTGATACTGAATCTATATATTTTTTATTCTAAACTTTAAAGGAATTATCCAAGATACCAAGGCTTATCCCCCAAACTGAATCAATACCATGGATAGCTCCTTTATAGTTTAGACTTAAACCAAGAGTGGATTCAGTGTAGCACTGACACAAAAGACATCAGTGATTTCTAGCATTGCCATTGCTACCTTAGCAATACATAAGACCAGACCTGGCATCTCATGCTGGTAACAAGGCTTGAATGAGACTTCAGTATCTACATCCAGACACTTAGATACCAGTGTGGAATGAAGAAGCTGGACTGGACAGCTCAAAAGTGAAGCGATTTATTTACAAGTGTTAAGTAGAAGCTATATACAGAAGCAGGAATTGTACAAACAAAACAAAGTTCCTCTCTGACTCTCAATAGCTCTCTAACAGAAACTCACACAACAACTCACCAACTATTCTTCAGCTCTGCAACCCACAATGTTTACCTTAAGACACAGACTTATATAGTCTTGGCTGATGCAACCACCCTAACAAATGGTATAAGCCATTATCTCACTCTGCTGAGTTATACACACAAAGGTGTGATATAGAATATACATCATTGGTGTCTGGCCTCAAGGACATTTATCTACATGTCCTGGCCTTGTCACACACACCACACACCACAACACATATTATAAATTTGCAGTTCTAGATGTTAATTTCCCATAGCTAATATAGCTGACATGGCAATCTCCTGGACTGAAGGGTCATATTGGGTGACATGCACTTTGATTTTAAGAGATTTTAACAGATTCCTGGAAGCCTTCAGAAAGCATGGCCTTCCATTAAACAAAACAAGCCATGCATTTTATCTCCTTATAGCTGCTTATGTGTGAGATGGAAAGAGTATTCATTGTTATTAATTTCCTGGTGGGAGAAAAATTGTTTCCCTAACACTTGTTTCCTGAACTGGTCAGAATGAGTAACTCAGCAGATATACAGACTGGCCAAAAGGGCCAGTCTGGGGGTAGAGTGGGGCCAGCTGCCCTGGTTCTACCCCAATGCCACCGTCACACTGTCATGCCATCACCCAAACAGACAGCGAGCGACATCAGGACAATCCCTTGCTGCAGTGTTCACACACGCTTCACCAAAGGAGCTTCAAAAAGCTGCCGCCATATGACAAGGGTGGCCTTTTGCTGCTCTAAAATGGAGCAGCATTTGCCAGCTCTTTTTAGAGTGGCAAAGCACCAGATTGAGGCTGCCACAGCCCTGATCTGGGAAGGAAAGGGATAGCGGGACACGCTGTCTGTTCAGTCCCACAGAGGCAAGAATTCTGCACAATTTTTGCCTTGTGTTCACACATCCTGAAGTGTTTCATGAAATTATTCTCTCTCACACATTGGAGAGGATTTGCATACAAATTATTTCTTTTACAGGGGAAAAACCACTGCTTCCAGAAACACATGTGGTTTTATTTGGAGAAAAAAATGTTTTTTCCATAAAATCCACATTTTTGAACATAACATTTGCACATTTTCTGAAAACAGTTGGAGAGTTGCACAAAAATATGTTTGTGTGTGTGTGTGTGTGCACCTACAACACATTTTTAATACAAAATTGTTTTCTCAAACAATTCTGGACTAACGAATAGCAGGTGATGAGGGTAAAAAAATACAGAAATGATTTGCCTGTGCGTATGAGGATGAAACAGCCAGAGATTTATGGTACCAGTGAAAAGGCAGCCTTTTTCATTGGTGAATCCCCCCAAATGTGTAGTGCCAACTAAAAAAAAATGTGATTTGAAAGCAGGATGTAAGAGAATCATATGCCTTGTTTTTGCTGGTGCTACCACAATAAATTTAGTATCAGGGGACAAGGTAATCCCTGCAGAAATGGTCTAGAACACATGATATGTAATGTCTATCTAGTTAATTTATATTTATAACTTAGGTACTGTATTTACTTGTCATGCAGGCAATGCTCCACCTCCCACAACATTTGTTACTTGTTTGGGATGTTAATATCATTTTCTGTTAAATCATATGGTACAAAGATTTGCTCATATAAAGAATAAAGCCTATAAAAGAGCCACAGTGGTGTAATGGCTTGAGGGTTGAACTATGACTCTACAAAACAATGTTTGAATTCCCATTCAGCCATTGAAACCTACTGGGTGACATTGGGCAAGTCACACTCTCTCAGCCTTCAAGGAAGGAAACGGCAAAACCTCTCTGAACAAACTTGCCAAGAAAACTCATTATAGGTTCTCCTTAGGGATGCACTAAGTCAGAAAAAACTTGGAGGCACACAACAAGAAGAACAGCACCCAACAACAAATATTTTAGAATATTCTTTCCATCGCTACAGAAAGTTTTCCTCTCCAGTTCTTAAAGCTTCAGGTGGCTTGTGTTGAGAAATCCTTCTATAAAGCCATTTACTATTAACTTTTATTATTTTGAAGGTTCTGAGTATTGTCCTTTTATTTAGTTCTCTCTCCCCACTCCCCCCCCCAGAAAACATTTAGAGCAAGTGTAGGGAATTCCTGGACTGCAAGTCACTGAAGCACCAGCCAGCATAAACAATGGTAAGAAATGCTGGCAGTCTTAATAACATGAGTGACTCCCTAAGGATGGAAAGAATATTCAAGTATATCAAAAATAGTTAAGAAAAACATATTTTTGATATTGACAAACTCTGATCAGAAGAATTTGACAAGAATCTGAACTGGAAAGATTTTTTACAGTTCAGGACTTATTCTGCACAAAATTAACATGTGATTTACACAAAAACATTTTCTGTGCTGTTTCTGGCACAGAAAACACTGTACTTGGGGACTTATACTGCACAAAATTTGTAAATGGATGTTTTACATACAAAATAGATTTATTTTATTTTATTTTATGTTTGCATAACATTTCTGTGTATACAATACCATATTCTGGGCAAAACAACCATATGTACATTTTGCACAGCATGAGTTTTCAAAGAGTTTCTCAGACTTGGAAGAACACTGATAAATTAACTGGTTCCTTCATAGTGAAAAATCACATCCCTAGGGCCCACATGATTCCCACTTCTGAATTTGTTGTCTGATTTATGACAACCTTAACGTAAATCTATAATGGATTTTCCTTGGTAACATTTGTGCAGAGGAAGTTTGCCTTTCCTTCTTAAGAGACTGAGAGAGCGTGACTTGCCCAAGGACACCCAATGGGTTTTCATGGCTGAGTAGGGATTCAAACCTTGGTCTTGGTCACTACACCACACTTGCTGTCATCCATGTTCCAGATTTCTATCTGTCTATCTATCTATGCATCAAATAACTGGTTCTGAAGAGCAGTGAGAAAGAAAATAAAATAAAGGCTATTTGCTTTCATTTTGTCATAATTTTAAGCCAAAGTGAAATTTGAAGAAATATGGGATGTTTACAGCAGTAAAATATCTGAGAAAAATGAGAGGGGAGCTAAAATTGTTTCTATATAACTAGCTACATTTCTCAGCAGCCTCAATACATACTCTAGGTTTTGATAGCTGTACAATTTCAAAAGAAACTGAAAGGTTTTCAATACAATTAACAAATTTACTTAGTGAGTCTTCATTCAAAATGGAATAATGCTGTAAGAATATGTATTACTTACCATTCCTTTGTGGATACTGCTTTTAAAAATACTATCAATAATTTTTTCTTTAGCTAATATACATCAGTACTAGTCCTCAGAAATTATTCATACTAAGTAACTGTGTCAAATTATACTAAAATCTGCTCATAGTAGATTCCAGGTTTTTTTATTTTTGTTTTTGCTTTTTGATATTCCATTTGGGAGGGGGAAAAAGCATCAGATTAGATTTACTAATAAAACACATTTGTTGTAATAATGTAATATTCCCTGTAAAGAGTTAATGGGAAATTAAATGGACCACTTTCAGCTAATGGTTATCTATGAAAACCCATATTGTTTATTTATGATGGAAGTTGGTTAATAATGATTTTTTTCAGCCACAGAAATGTAACCAGTCAAGAAAGTGTTCACAAATATGTTACTGAAAAACTGAATTTGATTTTTGCACTCCTCAAGTCTGGAATAGCAAGTTAGGTAAATTATAAATCACCTCTGTCAATACTGTTTTCAGACTGATTCTTTTAATACATTTTTTAAAGTCTCACAAGTCATGTCTAAATCTAAAAATATGCCCAAAGGCAATGGGGGAATAGCATCAACTACTTTGCAAATACAACTTTTTTAAAGTACACAGATCTGGCACATACAAACCTCTTGATCATGGAAACTGAATGGGAAGGGGGGAAAAGAGGTATTTTTAAAACATTTAGTAAATATTTCCTACACCCTCTCTAAGGACAGGTGAATCTGTCAGTCTCATTGAGATTCTCATTTTTCCACTGCTGAACTTATTCCATCTTGATATAAACATTAGTTATGTCTACATAGAAGCCAGTTTCAGAAATCTGACATGTAGTGCTGTAGTGAGGAACTGAATTTGCTGGTTCGAAAGGAGAGGAGACCTGACCAAATGTAAAGGGGCAGAGCCACAAGGTGTGTTAAGCTCTGCTTACCCCCTTCACTTTCTGTTTGGATCTGGCAATTGAGGAAGGATGTCTTCAGAGAGCAAGCTCAAAGAATGCAGTGGCACACACATAACCCCGATTCAATGATGTTGTGGCATAGTAGGGTGCTGGGTGGTAACAATTTCACTGTTGACCCAAGGATTTATTTGGTCAACACCAATGAAATAAATTCTTTGGAGGGTTTCCCCTTCAGGCCTACATATGGACATTCTGATGCTTAGGGTTGCCCCTTAGTTTTTTTTACAGCCAGCACTGATGGAAGTGGGACTTTGTGGGTTTTTCTTTTAGTCCCAGGTGAACAAGCTATGGTGGTTGTATCCTCATCATTGGTCTATTAGTACTCTGTGGGCTTTGTAGGCTTCCAGGTTGTCCTTTGTTGGCCCCATAGGATCTGATTGGGAGACGCAGGCCCAGACTGGGCTTCTGCAAGTCTCCATTAGGTGATTATGGCCCTCATAGACCCCAGTCAGGTGTCACAAGTTCTGTTTACTCTTGTTGGCCATGATTTCACCTCTACAGGCCTCATGGGCTTCTTGTAGGCTTTGGGGCTTTGCAGAGTGCCAAAATTAGTGCAAATTGAGTCCACTTTAACTGTCCTGGCCCAATGCTAGGGAATCATGGGAACTGTAGTTTATTGTGGCACCAGAGCTCTCTGACAGAGAAGACTCAATGTCTCATAAAAAAAAATACAATTTTCATGATTCCCTAGCACTGAGCCAGAGCAGTTAAAGTGGACTCAATTTGCACTATTTCTAGCAGTCTTGTTTACATCTCTGTAGGCCCCACTTGAAGATCCACAGGTCTTGTGGGCTAGGTTTCAGCCCATGCAGACTATGTAGGCTTCCCTTTGGCTCCCACAATCTGTGTTGACTCCACTTGGGCCTCTGCAGTCTTCTTGATGCCAATCTGCCCTTCATTGGCTTCATTAGGCCTTTAAGCCCTGATTAAACCTCACCAGGTAGCATAGAGTGTATCTGCACTGCAAAAGTAATGCTATGAACTTCTGGGATTTGTAGTTTTGTGGGATATTTAGCCTTCTCTGTCAGAGAACTCTGGTGCCACAACAAACTAAAAATCCCAGAATTCCATAGCACTGAGTAATGAAAGTTATAGTTTTGTTAAACTGAATTATTTACTGATAGGCAAAGTCTTGACTTGGAGAGTAAAGCCACAGACTTAGAACAATTGCTAAGTCAAATCAAGGAAGAAATTGCAAAGGTAGGCTTATTGCTTAACATAAAGAAAAAAATGACTATGGAGGATTTGCACAAATTCAGTCTAGCGAATGAGCAAATTGAAATAGTTAAAAAGTTCCTGTACCTAGAATCAAACATTGATCAGAATGGGGACTGTAGTCAAGAAATAAGAAGACTAGAAATGGGAAGGGCAGCTATTAAAGAACTAGAGAGGATCCTAAATAGCAAAGATATGCAACTGAGCTCTAAAGTTAGAATCATCCAAAACATGGTATTCCCCATCCCCATGTACAGATGTGAGAACTGAACAGTGAAAAAAGCAGATAAGAGGAAAATTAATGCATTTGAAATGTGCACTCAAGAACAGCCTTGAAGATACTCTGGACAGCCAAGAAGATAAACAAATGGGTCCTTGAGCAGATAAAGCCAGAATTTCATTAGAAGCCAAAAAGATCAAATTGAGGCTGTCATACTTTGGCCACATCATGAGAAGTCATGATTCCATAGAAAAGACAATAATACTAGTGTGGGGAGAATGCAAGCATATTAGAACATTGGCAATATCTAATGGGAGCTAAACCAGGAAAAGGTGGGAGTTGCTCCCAGGACTGAGCATAGAGGGATAGAGCAGTGTTTGGAGTTAGTTAAGAGAGCTTTATTTTACCCTGAAGGGTTTAGCAACTAAGGAGGCTAAAGGAGACAGCTATGAGACAGAAGGGGGTTTATGCATCCAAGATAGGTAGAGATGTTGATTATACCCGGAGGGGTTAAGAGCTCCTGAGGCTAGAATAAGCTGCTGTGGGGGGGAGGCAGTTGGAAAAGGGTTTTTAGGTACCCGAGATAGGGACAAGGAAAGTTCTTAATTCAATTGTTGTGCTAATATCCTATGAGAGATATAGTGCTTGGTGACTAGTGAAGTCACAGATAACCAGGAGGATTAAAAGATACAGTAGATAGATAAATATTCTGTGAGTACTTAATGGTAAAAGAATAGTTATAAGACTATAAAGAAACAATTACAAAGATAAGCAAAAGAAATGAAACCATGTAACTACTAAAGTATTTATACATCATATCCAACTTGAATGCCATCCATTGAGAAAGATACTGTATTCAACCTGATTTGTAAATAAAGACATTTTGTTTGTTCAACAAGCAGTTGTCTGAAGTGCTTAAAGAAACATATTCAAAATGCTACCAAGAGAGAAAAAAGTCATTTAGGTTTGGGACACATCAGATAGTGGGTGTGTGGTTGTCAGTGAGTAATTGGTGCCAAGCTGGGAGAGGAGAATTTGAAGACTCAGAGGGCTGGCATCTAGACAAAGTACCAGTTTAGGTGGAACTAGAGGTGAGAACTGAGTTAGAGTGTGACTTCACAAATTAGGTGGCAAAAGGGTGGGCTAGTTGCCATCCCACTACGCTTTCATGGCAGAGGTGAAAAGGAATGAAAGGTTTTAAGAAATTTTGGCAGTGCCATGTTATCACCATCACATATTGGTGACAGAGGTGGGATCAAAAAGACCCATTGGGCTGCCATCTGAGAAAAGTAGTTGGATGGGTGTGTATCACCATCACAACTAGGAAAAGTAGAGGGCAGCAGAAAGAGAGGAAAACCAGATGTCAGATGGATAGACATAAAATAAGGATGGTCACAGGCATGGATTTTCAGGAACTAAGCAGAGTAGTGGAGAACAGGGTGTATTGGATATTTCTCATCCACAGAGTTGCCATGAGTTGAGGCTGACTCAAGGACAGATAACAAGAACAAAACCTTGATTCTTCAAGCAATCTATGAATGTCAAATTATTCAAGCCTGATGGCCTCAGGTAGATTTACTATGATCAGCTATTCTTTCCCACTAGGTTAAGGGGTTAAACAGATGCTTGCCCCTCATCCATGACAGGTAGGTGGAGGAGAGAAGTAAAAATATAGTACCTTTATTCTCATTATGGATCAGCAATTTGCATATATTTTAATGTGCATTTTTGAAATGTATGCAGTTCTGAACACATGCACCAACTGACTGAAGTGTGCCTGTGAGTATTTTAGAATTGTACTGCATAGTGGTGTCACTAGGCTTGGTGTCACCCAGTGCAGTAATTCATGGTGTCACCCCCCCTTTTTTTTCCTTCTGTACTACACTATACAGAATCTTTTGTAATTTTTTTTTGTACTGATGTTACTCATAATTCCTGTATCACTGAATGTAATGGCAATAGTTGTGACAGTTGTGATTCTGCTTTGGTCAGGCCTCACGTGGAATACTGTGTCCAGTTATGAGCACCTCAATTCAAAAAGGATGTTGACAAGTTTGAGCATGTTCAGAGGAGGGCAACCAAAATGGTGAAAGCTCTGGAAACCATGCCTTATGAAGAGAGGCACTAGGGAACTGGGTATGTTCAACCTGGAGAAGAGGTGATATAATAGCAGCCCTGTTTAAGTATTTGAAGGGGTGTCATATTGAGGATAAATCAAGCTTGTTTTCTGCTGCTCCAGAGAATAGGACCCAGAACAATGGATTCAAGCTAGAAAAAAAGAGATTCCACTCCAACTTTAAGAACTTCCTCACAAGAGGAGCTGTTTGACAGTGGAAGACACTCCCTCAGAGTGTGGTGGAGCCTCCTTTTTTTGGAGATATTTAAACAGAGGCTGAATGGCCATTTATTAGAGTTGCTTTGATTCTGTGTTTCTGCATGGGAGGTGGTTGGACTGGATGGCCCTTGTGATCTCTTCCAGTTCTATTATTCTATGAGTCTATAAACAACTAGCAAAATTAAAATTACCTTGAAATACAATATCATGTGTACAGCCTAAATGTTTTCATATGTATAAAGTTTCTTGTGGTTAAAGTGAAAATTTGGGGAAATGTGAGGTTTTATTTTTAAAATAATAATAATAATAATAAAATGTTTTCATTTTAAAAATATATAATTAATTAAAATATTTTAAAAAATGCAAACTTTATTTTAAAAAACCAAAAACAAAATGTGAATCCTGTCCTTTCTCCTCCCACTAAGTCTTGCCCCACTCACATCATCTCTTCCACTGAGCCCCAGTGTTTTAAATGGACTCAGGCAAACATCACAGCCCATTTCTGTCAAAATGCAGGTGTTTGGGTGTCATACTCCCTTAGAGTGTCACCTGGTGTGTCCTGCACCCTCTGCACACCTAAACACCCCTCATACTGTACACACTTTTCGTTAGGCATTTTGAAATATAAACATATGCACAAATATTTTCTCTCTCTTCTGCAGAATGCAGATGTACTAAGAAATATGCAGATGTCTACAAGTTGTGTTTAGTTCTGCATCTGGTTACAAGAAGAGAAAATTAGGTAAGGTGCATAAGAGATATGTAAGAAATGAAAGTCTGAAAACAACACCCACTACATAATTCTGGTGAACCAACAAATAACATGTTGAGAGAGGATTAACAAATGCTTTCAAAAACAAGAAGAAATAAAATACAGTGATTTCTTGTTTGTTTGTCTGTTTGTTTCCTTGACTGATCTAGGATTATGATGGCCAATCAAGGGATAATGCAGATCTATTATCTAAACCTAGAATAGATCTGATGAAATTTGGTTGGCATGAGGAGTCTTTACAAATCACTGCTCTGTGCTTTTTCCATCAATACATCCTAACTTGTCACTTGAATATGTCAGTTCTTTAGAACAACCAGAGAGAGAGAGGATGTTTCTGTTAGATTTCATTTCTTTTCCCAATAATATGATTGAGAAGAGTGTCATTATTAACATAAAATGGGATGAAGCTCTTGAGATGAGAAGGGCAATCAGTAACAAAGAGCAGTAATAAGATAACAATCATGTTATCATGAGATGATGAATCCTTGATTGTGATAGATTAAACAATTGCAACAATTTAATACTTCTTTCCACTTCCCTTCTACAGAAATAGCATAGCAGCAATCAAGTCAATTTCCCCTCCCCACATAAATTTGGCTTCTGCTGATGGGAGAGCATTTATACACTGTTGTTGAACTGGTGTTTTAACACAGGTTCTCTATTATCATTCATATGCTTAATGGCCACAAAATGAATATAGAACTGGATCAATTGAAAGAGAGGGTTAAAACACCCACAGTTTGCAAATGTATGTGGGCCACCACTAATGAAATGAAGGTCTCCGGGGGCCTTGTTATGAATATCAAATATGCCACACTGTTAATCAATTGAGATAGATGTCAATTGGAGCTTGCACTCAGCTGGATTTTTCTGCATCATTCTTTCTGAGAGAGAGAAAAGAGAAGCAGAAAGCATTCAGGTGTAGGAAGGGCAAAAAAGGGCATCTTCTGTAACCATTAAGGACATTTTTTTTATTATTAGTTACAATTTTGTATCCATCCTTTCCATTTTTTCAACAACATGGTCAAAAAGAAGGAAGGAGGAAATAAAGTTTCTGTCTTTGTCCCCTGAGGCTACACAAATGCAGTTTGAAATAATCTCTAGGGTAAACATCTTTGCTGGGCCAAACAACCCAAGCAGCTTCAAAAACAAAACAAAAACAGGACTATTGCTGTAGGACTTTATTTTTTTCATTTTATAGCCTTCAGGTATTATTAAATACTATCAGGACCATAAAGCAGGTATGATGAAGACCACTTCGAGTGCATGTACCTGAACCTGAGGACCAAGGATAGTTTGGGGATTCTGCTAGTATACTGTCCACCCTGTTGTCTGGCAGACTCCCTAACTGAGGGGGGATGCAGACTGCCAGAAATAGTGCAAATTGAGTCCACTTTAAGGGTCAGGGTTAGTGCTAGGGAATCATGGAAATTGTTGTTTTTTTCTGAGACATTGAGCCTTCTCTGTCAGAGAACTCTGGTGCCACAATAAAATACAGTTCCCATGATTCCCTAGCACTAACCCTAACTCTAAAAGTGGACTTGATTTGCACTATTTCTGGCAGTCTGCAACCCCCCTGAGTTGACACAACTGGTCTCAGAGCTTCTGTTGGAGTCGCCTAGACTTTTCTTTTTCAGCAACCTCAACATCCCACTCAAAACCAGTTTGTCAAATCTAACAGGTGCAGGTCGGGAGTTCATGGAGTCTATGACAAACATGGGCCTATCCCAATTGGT
>JAIPUX010001232.1:26970137-26991371 GCA_020142125.1 Phrynosoma platyrhinos
GCTTTAGAGCCGTGTGTATGAAAACGTCCTTAATATCCAAAAGCTTTACTGCAACTTCAGGAGATATTTCAGTTCTTCCAGTCTGAAAAAAATTGGACCTGATTCAGTCAAAGTACAGTGACTTCTTTTTCAATTGATTTAATCAGGAAATAGTTGATTCTCCAACTGAAATAAGTGGGCTTTAAATGTGCTTAACTTTGCATGGCTCATTCCCTCCCTATGTACTGAGCACCATGTTTTCGAACACTGCTGCATGGTACTGCAAATTACAATGAATCAACCTGTCATGTGAAATTGTATTCAAGACATCATATTACTCCTTTATGTGCATATGCACAGCTATAATCAACCCAAATTAAAATGTGACAAAGCTGTAAAATGTCTAAAGTCATTTTTGGAACTCATACCTCATTTCACAGGAATATTTGATGGATTGTACAGCAAAACAAGAGAAATTTCCATGTAATGTATGACAATAGAAGTGGATGCTGCCTGATGGATTCTAATATTCTCCAGCAGAGATAATAATATTTTTTAGCAGCTCCTGTTGCAACTGTCTACTGAAATTGATCTCCACAGAATCATTGATATGTTCGACCAAACAAACCAATGTAGGAGACTGGATTTGATATAAAACAGTCCCGTATAGCTTGTTATCCACTGAGACAAGTTCAGACAGTTGTGGCTTGACCAGTTCTTGTGAACTGTCCAGTTTTTGAAATCCCAGGAAAGCTTCAAAAACAGGTTAAAGATATTTGGGAACTTGCTATTTGTTTATTCTTATACAAATTGGCCTGTTCTGCATCTCCTAGGTCTTAGCTTACTATTAGGTTAGGTTGCTCCCAATATTAAGAAGTGAGGCCTTAAGCAGAAGATGTCAGATGAGGTGCTGGAAGACAGGTTTATGTCTTCCATGCTTGCTTCCCAGGATGTTGCCCTGCACTCATTAAATGCAATCCAGTGCCATATAGTTGGCTTCTAGATGTAGAAGGGAGGCAACCATCTTATTGCATCGGCACAAAGGCCCCCACGCAATTAGTTTTGGGTCAAACATTGGCCACAACTTTTATTTTGTACAGGGTCTTAATAACAATCAATTAAGCATTTAAATACCAATTTAATTAACCATTTAATTAACAATTTAAATAAGCATTTCTTAATAAGAATTTGATGCATGCATACGTGTATTTAAGCACATGCGCTATTGAATAATTATTTCTAACACAGCATGCGTCAAATCCTTTAACTTATGTAATATAACAATATCTAACCCCTCCCCCAACCGGATATGATGTCAAAAGCATTTCATGACATCATAACATTATGACATCAATAAGTTTAATATGACATCATATACATTTGTTTAATCTAATGACATATACCAAAATTCTTTATTATTTTATCCCAATTAATAATTTCAATTAACCTAAATAATTCCATAAAGGGGGGAGGGTCCCTGCCCTCTAACAAGTTATTTCCTCCTTAACAATAACATAATAGACCCATAACCTCCAGTTGTGACAAAACTATAATTTATCTAAATTGAAATTTTTAACAAATACCATAACAACAATTAATTATGTTTCCATCCCTAATAACTCTCATTCAGCATTTTTTTGTAAAAAAATTTGATCCAACTAATAATTGGTAATGTCAATATTCTCAGGGAGGGCGAAAAACCCAATTTGAGACTTTGGGAAAATTCCCTCCTGGTCCCTGAGGGCGACCAGCTGCAGCCTGAGTGTCCACAACATGTTTACCAATTAATTAAGGGTGGGAGGGATGGGTTGCTCGTCCAAATCAAAATGGTTGCCAACACGTGGCAGCGCGGGGCCATATAGCCCCAAAAATCTCGCTCCCTAATCTCGCGAGATTTAAATCAGCCCTGGTGGCGCAGTGGTTAAATGCCTGTACTGCAGCCACTCACTCATAGACCACAAGGTTGCGAGTTCAATACCAGCCAGGGCTGAGGCTTGACTCAGGCCTGCATCCTTCCGAGGTCACTAAAATGAGTACCCAGATTGTTGGGGGGCAATCAGCTCATGGTTGTAAACTGCTTAGACATCCCATGTGCGATATGAAGCGGTATATAAATGAAGCTGCTTTGCTTTTGCTTTGCTCTCTTATTGGCCAAGCAGACCGGCAAGGGCGGGCTTTCTGGCCTGCTTAGCCAATCGCACATCGGTGCCCTTTTTTGGGCCGACGTACCAGAAGGCCCCTCCCGACTTGTCAGGGGGATGTCTTTTTTTTATCTTAGAAGACAAAAACATCTGGGATTAGCCCTATACTTTTCACAGTGTGGGTCAAAATTCAGTTATCTACTGGATTCAAGCTTCCAGTACCTTACAATTTGTTTCTTAGTTAATAAGATTAAGAAAAAATTAATGAGAATGACACCAAAATAATTTTTGAAATGTGCATTTTGATTACTAATTAAATGTTTTTAAAATCACAGATTAATATTGATAAGAAAGAGAGAAACACATGGAAAAGTGAGATGGCTAGATATAGACTGGTTTGTATATTTTTACCTATCACAACCACTGTGTCTCACCTGGAAAAAATATTTTTCTAAATATTTTTATTTATAAAATATTTCTTCATTCTAGAAAACAAGAGAATGGCATTTGGAGGTGAGAAGATGTACTAATCAAGACTAAGAGCAAGTGCAATCCATATTGCTGATGGCTGCCATATCAAATGGCAACTTGCATGAATAAAAGTGTCAATAGAAATAAAAGACTGAAAGGCACAAGTTTAATGCTACTTGAAATAAGAACTTTTCAGTGAAGGCTATTAAAAGTTGCAGAATCAAAGGGGTAAACAGGCAAGTATTGCTCATTCACTAACATGATGCCCTGCAGATATTTTACCCTAAAACAGCAGTTCCCAAACTTTGGTCCTCCAGGTGTTTTGGACTTCAGCTCCCAGAATCCCTGAATGTTGACCAGGATGGCTAGAACCTCTGGGAATTCAAGTCCTAAATACCTGGATGACTATCTGGGGACCACTGCCCTAAATGCTGAGTCCTGTCAGCTTCCAGTAGCATGTCATATAGTGACATATATAGTGCTTGAGAGGGTATCACACTGTATATACTTGTTTACAAATATGAAGATGGCTTAGCTGGAGACATTGGCTGGAATCCTGTTTGGTATTTGCATCTGTGTGAGTCCCATGATTATGGAGCTATACAATGATTCCTAGCTTGACTGTCTTCCCTATCACGCTTTACCAGGAGGCAGCCACTGTGATCAAGAGGGGTCCATTCCCCTCTGTCAGTAGGAAGCAGCTGACTGCCATTTCCATCCCCTCCCATGAGTGATCTGTGGTGTGGCAGCTAGAATCAGGGTGAAATTCCCCCCTTGCACTGAAGATTACTCATATGGGGGTGCTGCCTGAGAATGGGAAATTGGGAGGATTTCATAGTCCCCACATAGCCTCTAAATTAGGAGCTACATAGGAATCATGAATACATAACAGTCAAAAGTATGTAATTCTAGGTTACAAATTTCTAACTGCCATAGAAGATTCTGTCCATTGATTCTGATGAAGGGTTTTAAAAGAATTGTTATGGCATTGGGTAGCTTAGATGAAGGTTATTCATTCTTATTTTCTTTCTTTCTTTTACTTGCATGCTTATTTTAAGCAGTATATTTATAGGCCAACCTTCAAGTCTGTCATGGCAGCCTGCTATTTAAAATAATAACAAATAAATTCAAATCTCTAAAGAAAACATCTACAAGCAGAGTTGATACCTGACATAAAGTTAGCAAAATCCAGCAAAACTATGGAAGACGTTTATGGAAAATGGTGGAATGTCTAAGCAAATCTAAACAGTTGTGTTTTGTGCCAAAATATATTAAAGCTGGTGAAAGCCAAATGTGTATGGAGGTCATTCTAAATATGTGACACACAAACTGAAAAGCCCTGCCTCTTGTGAGTATTCATCTAAATTCAGACAACAAGTAAACCCAGAGGTGAGTCTTTGAAGATGAATGAAGGTTTTGAGTAAGTGCACAGGAAAACAGTATTTCAAGGAAATAGGAGTTCCCAAGTCATTTGGGGGCATGAACTGGGAGCAAGAACAACTGTTCGAGCTGTACTGACAATTGTTTCCTTTACTTGATCTCAGAAATCTAGTTGTTTTATTTGATACTAACTGGAGTTTCAGAGAGGCCTTCAAAGGAATAAGGAGCTTGACATGGTGAAGGATCAAGGAATGGATACATTACTCTGCTTGGGAGGTGGAGGTGAGGTATGCATGGCTCATTGTGCTACTTTTTAAGAGAGAGAGAGAGAGAGAGAGCATTCCTGTTCTTAAAGCAGGCAGGGAGGCCAAAGGACAAAGGTAAAGCCATATAAGCATATAGCCTACATCCCCTCAGCAAAGCATAAATATCCACATGCAGAGCTTTGCTACACTGACTTACTGAAATGGTCCTGACATCACCACACATGGCCATTCTATGCTTTGCATCCAACAGTCAGGATCAGAGAAGCACCTGAATATGCCAGACAAACATAGCCTTGAAGGAACATGGTTAATCTCAGTGTTGATACCATCATTTGGTGAAATGAAGAAGGGAATACCAACCCTTGCAGTGCTGAGAAAAGGACATCCATGTGTGTATGGGAAACATATGCATACATAAGTCCATAATAGAATACTGGCCATAAAAT
Source organism: Phrynosoma platyrhinos (assembly GCA_020142125.1). Taxonomy (NCBI): domain Eukaryota; kingdom Metazoa; phylum Chordata; class Lepidosauria; order Squamata; family Phrynosomatidae; genus Phrynosoma; species Phrynosoma platyrhinos. Next base: position 26,974,821 of record JAIPUX010001232.1, read on the forward strand.
CTGGAATATTTGGTGTATGACATGCATCCATTAGTTTCAGACCAGCTCCCAGAAACCCCAGATAGCATATCTGTGTATGAATTTTAGTACAAAATAGAAGAAGGGCTTAAGTTCCCCCACATTCAATTTTCATAAGTAGTATTACCAAAATTATTTTTAAGGGTAAACAGTTATTGGGCATGAGGCTGATTGCACACAGACAGGAATACACCAGACAAATTATAGACACATATTTTGCTTGGTAGTTGGGGATGGATGGAGAATATAACAATATTAAAAAAAAATACCAAAAATATTTTTCTGAAGCATCAGGAAATCCTGATTACAATAATACTAGAGTGATGAAAATCTTTGGAATTTGGTACTTGCTCTGAAGAAAACTTTGTTTGGGGCTTTTGTACAGAAAACAATATTCTTCACAGATAGTGATATCTTCACACATACACACACACACACACACACACAAATTGAGTGTGAATTTTTCCCAGAAGTCCTCAACTGCAGAATTTTCTGTGCAGGAAACTGAACAAAAAATTAACTTTCTAAGCAAAAACCCTAATTTCTGCACATAAAATTAGGTTTTGTTTTAGAAAATGCTATTTTATGCACAAAAATATATCATATGTGAATTTTGCACAGAATGTCCCAAACTACAAACAGTATGAAAATTGTGTGGTACTTGAAGACTTCCTTACAGTGGGGAAAAATTAGTAACATTACTCATTGCTTTATTCAAGAATGAAATTAGGAAGAATTACATCCCCAGTGATGGTGTCCCATAGTTACAGAGACCCACAAACCTCTGGTCTACAGAATCAAGCTTCATTATGAATCTAGTTTTGTTATGAAGCTGGTGGTACCCATTCAAATAAGACATTAGTCATTATGTGAACACTGAAATATACACTTTTCATACTGACAATGAAGATATCTATGAATTAGGGTTCATTCTTATTTTAAAAATAAAGCAAAGCAGCTTCATTTATATACCACTTCATATCATGCTATGGGATGTCTAAGTGGTTTACAACTGTAAGCTCATTACCCCCACAACAGTTGGGTAATCATTTTAGCAAACTTGGAAGAATGCAGGCCTGAGTCTAGCCTGAGCCCTGGCTAGTATTGAACTCACAACCTAGTGGTCTATGAGTGAGTGGCTGCAGTACAGGTATTTAACCACTGTGCCACCAGGACTCCTTAACAGAAACACAGTTCTTAATCTTTGATGACAAAAAGCAAGCAAACAAACAAAAACCCTCCAGGATAGCCTAGTTGCAAGGTCAATTTTGGGCCTCTGCAGACCAGCCAAAAGGTCCAGCCTGGAGGAAGAGATGGGGTGGGGCAGCTGTATGTCAGCTGCTCCAATCCCACACTGATGTCATCCTGATGCCATTCGCCATCATGCATGGTGCATGGCATCAGGATGCCCTCCTGGTGCAGTGTTCTGATGTGCTGCACCTGAAAGGGCAAAGAAGAGCTGTGCACCAGCTCTTAGGGTGCCCCTTTGCTGCCCCTAAAAGGGAGGATTGGGGCCATGGCGTGGGGTAGCTCTAATCCACCGCTTCCTGGGGTGGCCCAGAACCACCCGCCTGCACCCCACCTTTATCTGTATTCATTATGTGGGCAGTCATACTACGTGATACATTGTAGTATAATGGAATCATTACTCACTGGTCAAAGCCCATGCAATTTGTGTTTAGATATGATCATGACACCATATTCCCCATCCCTTGGCTTCATCTAGACCTTGTGATTTTGGCTAATAGTGTTTTGTTGTGATTTATCCTGTTTCTGTTGTGAAAATCAGTATAAATGCAATAGAAAGATAGACAGGTAGGAAGGTACATAGATAGATCCACATGCCTATAATTTTGAGAGTGTGACTATAAGGGGGCAGTACACACAGGCTAAGAGGTCTATGTTACCCCACGTGATATTGTCCTATTTAGATGACACAGGCCAACAGACCTGGCTAATGACTAGCAGACTGGATGCCATTCTGGTGAATCTGGAAAGATCCTGGCCCAACTGGCCCTTATCGTCTTTAAACCAAGGGCTGTTTGCAATGGCACTTCCCAGAAACTCTGTCATGACAGCTAGTAGACTAGATGGCTACACACCTGCCACTGTCATTCTGTTATTGAAAGTTAAGCAGAGTAGATAAATCATTGTAGAAACCTCCACTGCTGAAGCCTTCCTCTGCTGCGAGTTGAACTCAATGCCATTCGCCTCTGGTGCTGACCTTCCCATGAACAGACCGGAGGGCGAAGATAACTCTGAAGAGATACATTTTATTCTCCAGTTGCAGTAAATACAAAGTAACTATTTACAAGTAGATCAAACATCAGCAGGCAGGAATAAAATAATCATATGAGCTAACCAGCTAACCAGCAATAAGAAAGAAAAAACTCCACCCCCAAGCCGAGGGCCCAACCCACCTGCGGACACCCACCAAACAGCCCCAAAGTCCAGCCCCCCTGCAACCCACATGGGCCATGGCCAGAGCTGTAGGTAGAATGACTGAATCTGATCATCTGCCCATCACTGCACCAGGCCAGGTAAGTGGTGGGGCCAGGAAGGGACTAGATTTGCAGGGAGGATATGACAGGGTTGGCCTTTCATATCTTGTCCATGCATTCAGCACCAAGGACTATCACAATAAGGATCTGTGTGCCAGAATTTACCATTACACTACTTGTCATAAATTAGGTCAGTAATGGCATATGAAACTGTGTTCCAATATATGCCTACAAAAAGAACAGTGTCAACTTGTGTATGACACTATACTGATATAATTTTGGTGAGGTAGTTCCTTAGAAAAATACCACAAACCTTGTTATCATTCAGAATGGCTATGGAAACAAAAGGTATAAATGGGCACAATCCTATGCCAAATACGATGCTTTTAAAAGAAGCTTTTGCTCAGTAGAAAAGCTGGATTTTGAAAACATATTCTATTAATATTTTACACTGCAAAAATTTTCACTATCATTAAACAAAGTGTTGATATATTCTCAAATAATCAAAAGAGATTTTTTAAATATTCAAAGAATTGTTCGTATTCCAAGTGCACTTCTTTTGTGTTTCAGTAGATTCCCAAATGCCATGCTGTTAAATTCAGAAAGAATGTGCTGAAATTAAATACTCTTTTTGAAACAGAATACAGGAGAGGTAACTAATGTAATGTGACAGTCCACACACACAAAATCATCATCATCATTCTGACTTGTCAAAGATGGCTCGTGCCATGACCATATTGTATGTTATAGTGGAAACAATCATAAAAAGAGGAGAAAGTTGTCTTTGGATTTTGCACTGGTGAAACTGAAGAGGTTGAAATATGAATTTATGATTTTAAATTTAAAACAAAATTTAATAAAATGGAGAGAGCCAATAGAATGAACCATTTATATCTAACTGTACTATGCATCCTTGGACATTAACTGGATGGAGTAGTGCAATGGTCACAGTGATTCCAACTTCTCATGGGATGATGAAGACAATAACAGAATTATCACAATCTAAATATGCATCAGGAAAAGAAAACTTACTTTGGCATAAATTACACATTCACATAGCAAAAATGTGGCACAAATTACAATTAGAAGGATACAATTTCTCACAAACAGGTCTAGAGATGAAATACGTCAAAAATACAGAAATAAAAAATTGGGGGAAAAACATTTTGAGTGTTGAGAAACCCAAAGAAGAAGAATCCTGGACTGATAAGACTCTCCAGAATTCAGGACATTTTCCTCAAAATTCACATGTGTTTATTTTGTACAAACAAACAAACAATCAAAAACCAGCATTTTCTGTGAAGAAAATAATATTTGCTACACAGAAAATATTTTTCCACAAAGAAATATTAAGGCTTGTGCATAAAATGCTATTTTATGTGCAGAAAATGTTGTAATGGGTGACTTATTCTACATCAAATTCACAAGAGATAATTGACTTGCATAGAAAATAGCAATCTTTTAAAGAAAATTCTGTTTTCTGTAAAAAAAACAACCATGTGTGAATATTGTGCAGAATAACTCCCAAATTGCAAATAGTCTTTTTTTAAATAAAAAAAACTGCATAGTTTTCAAAGACTTTCTATCAGCAGGAAGAAAAATGGTGAAATTACTCACTGCTAATGTCAAGAAGAAACTTAATGAATAATTGCATCCTTACTTGGACCCATGGAAGTTGTATGTGTGTATGACAGACAGAAACTGAATATGTGGGTGGTAGAGAATCCTAGACTCCAGCTCAGTTCATATATGATCACAGTCAATATAGAAACCAGTTTTCTATAGATTTTGACAAGTTTGTCCATTAAAATAGGATGAAGGAGCTATGTGGATGGATTGTATAATGTAGTTTTTTCCTAATGATTTCCTCCCTGGGACAGCAGGAAAACCATTCCATGGAAAAATAGCACCAAGGCAGAACCATGATTTTTCATCTGTTCATTTCTGGAGCAGTGTAGAAGGAAGCTACTTGGAAAGTGCTGTAATGTGAGAATTAAGCCTATTAATATGAATACTTCATTTAATTCAGTTCTTACAGTTGCAGAATCTCTGTACAGACCTCACAAGCCAAAGGAGAGAACAGGATATAAGTCACTGAGGAGACTTAGGGCCTTTACAGACTGCCCAAAATAATCCAATTTGAGGTCACTTTAGCTGTCCTGGCTCTGTGCTAGGGAATTATGAGAACTGTAGTTTTTTCTGAGACATTGACCCTTCTCTGTCAGAGAGCTCTGGTACCACAATAAACTACAGTTCCCATGATTACTTAGCACTGAGCCAGGGCAGTTAAAGTGGTCTCAAGATGGATTATTTCTGGTAGTCTGTAAAGGCCCTAAAATTCACAGATGGATTTCTGTTATTTAGATAATGGGATTGAAGGGAGGAGAGGAAACTTTTAAATTAGGCTATCCAAAGAAAATCCCATAATAAGTGACAATAAAGGCTGCATCTACACTGTAACAATAATGCCATTTGGCACCACTTTAACTGCCATGGTGTGGAGAGCAGGAAGAATTATCCCAAGCTAGCAACAGCCAATCAAGAGTAAGCTGGCTACAGCCAATAGAATTGGTCTGTAGGTGATAAAGAATTCAGTTGCTGACAAATTCAGCCCGGGTCTAAGGTTGTGTAAGAGTCCACTGTGAAGGCTAAAGTTCAGAAGGGAGGGATTTAGATCTAGGACAGAATTTCAAGTGAGAGTGTTTCTGTGATATAGGGGCTATGCAGACGGGTGGCTCTGGACCACCCCTTCTAGCCGTATACAGGCATACAGCATCAGGATGGCATTGGGCTGGGGTTGGGGTGGCTGGCATGTGGCTGCCCCACCCCAACTCCACCCCTAGCTCGGTCCTTTAAGCCAGTATGCACTGGCCCATAGTTAGCCTGAGGGCTATTATAAAGTTATGGTTAAAAGGATAATCATAAATAAGGATGGTGTGAAGGTCCTAAAGAATAGTAACTGGTATTCTCTAGAGTTAAAGAATGTGTAACAAAGTATGACAAGAACAAGTGAATGCAACATCATAACAAATGAAACATTGTTAACCATCATTCAGATAAAGTTTATTGTTATTTAATTACAAGCTTATCTGAACCTGGATTGAATTTCCACACTACTAACAAATAAAGAAACCAAGTTTGGGGAGTAAACCTATAGATATAAATAAAAGTGGTCTGGTATATTACATATTGGAGCAGTGGTGGGATAACAATACCCATTGGACTGCAACATCAAGAAAAGTAAGTGATGCTTGTGACAACATAGGGTGCATCTATACTGCAACAATAATGCTGTTTGCACCACTTTTACTGCCATGGGTCCATCCTACAGAATCCTGGGATTTGTAATTTTACAAAGCACCAACACTCTTAGGTAAAGAATGCTAAAGGTCTTGTAAAAATACAAATCTCAGGATTTCATAGGATAGAGCTACAACACTTAAACTCATGCCAAACTGCATTATTTCTACAGTGTAGATGAACTTATAGTCATACAGAGTAATTTTGAAGCCATAAGTATACTTCAGAGTTAGAATACTGTCTTTGGTACATGGGTAAACTTTGAATATTTTTATTTTCCTTCTTTCATGACATTCAGGTGGAATCCATTAAATGAACCAATTTATATGAAAACTTTTCTTTACCAATGCATAGCTTCCTGTTTTTCTGGTGAGTTGTTCTTGTTAAACACCTCCCAGTCCTTTCCAACTTTTTGGTGACTTTAAGGCCATATTACAGGATTTTCTTGATAAGATTTGTTCAGAGTGGGTTTATCTTTGCTTTTCTTTGAAGCTGAGAGAGTGTAACTTGGCTAAGGTCACCCAGTGGCTTTCCATTGCCAAATGGAGATTTGATCCCTCGCCACCCAGTGGCTTTCTATTGCCAAATGGAGATTTGATCTCTCGCCTCCAGAGTCATAATGCAACACTTAAATCACTATACCACGCTGGATTTTCCACTGAGAATGTTGTTTCAAATGGTAAAAATACATTTCATTTTTTATCAGAATATGAAATTCTTCTGTCAAAAAGAGATTTTTGATCATGTTCACACTGCTATTTTTTATTTTGATATTTACCTTGATGTGTATGTGCATATGTGTGTGCATGCACACACACAGATTGTTGCTGTTGTTTCTACTCAAGCAAGTGAAATATCTATTCTACAAGCATAGGTCTCTCTTCCTTCCTAACAGTGCAAACATATCTACCTACTCCATCCAAATCTAATGTAAGGTATTTGAGGGTGGAAGCAAAACTCCTACTAACATCGTCCCATCACAGCCTTGATTGGTGAGTGTTAGTTGCAATGGTGAGCTAGATTTCAGATGCTATACTTAAATTCCTTTTATTTCATTTTATTTTTAGTCATATAGTCATAATTCAAAATGTGGTCATTGTAGACTTTTAACATTAGGAACTTTGCCTTGATAGCAGAGATCTCCTTTAGCTGGCAGAAATGTTTTTGCTGGCACAACCCTCCTTTGCCAATCTAGGGGGCATTCACATTATGAAAATAACCCAGTGTAAAAACCAGGTTATTTCCTCATCATTCACACTGGCCCCAAATGCATTCAGTACATTTGGGTGAGGGGCTACCCAAATACCCACATAATCTGGAATATTCAATACTGAGTTTTCCCCCATTACTTTTTGAAAGATCCACATTCTTGCCAATGTGTATATGCTATCAAATCCATTTGGAGCATGAACCAATCCTTACCAAACAGGAAGGGATGGTTTAGTAAGCAGGAGCAGAATATACACATCCCACTTGACTGTTGCTGCCCTGTTGTCCATGTTCATCCTCTGGGGCTGAGGACAGTGACTCACCACAGGCAAACCTATCCAGTGGTTTTCTTGGCAACATTTCTTCAGAAGAGGTTTGTCATGTCCATCCTCTGAGGCTGAGACAGGGTGACTCGCCTAAGGCAAACCTATCCAGCGGTTTACTTGGTAAGAGTTGTTTCAGAGGGGTTCCCCCCAGGGACATGCTCTGAGGCTGAGAGAATATGAAGAGCACTGATGACTGATTTCCATAGCTCACAAAAAAGGGGGGAGAAGGGTGACACAAATGCACATCATTTGATTGATATTTAAACAAACAAACAAACAAACAAAACACCTGAGAACAATCAAATGCATTTGAAAAGGAGGCTCAGTTTTAAATTGATATGATAGCAGTGTGAATGGCAACAGGGTTAAAATGCCATGGAGAGATTTGATTGCAGTAAACATAGTGGGAACATCAATTTGGTATCGCATCATTGCAGAGATCTGGATCTCTTTGGCACAAAAATGTAAGTGTGACTGATGACCCCTGTGTCAGAGTGATCTGATGACAAAACTAATCCAGTGGCTAAAACCTGTAGGCAGAAGAGTAATGAAAGAACTGACATGAAAGAAGCAATTGTTTGCACCAGATCCAAACCTCACCATCTCAAAGGTATAGTCACAATCTCAGCACCTGTTATATCCATAGGCATATGGAACTTTCATGATAAGGGAATGGGTTGGTTGATATCAGGATAAATTGATAGGCTGAAATAGCTCTATGGCTAAATAATGAAAGATCAAAAGGGGTAGTAATCAGAAGGGGAGGCAAGGCTGGAAACCAAATGGGCAGCAGCAAGAGGGATTTATGGTCTTGTTTATTTCCTGTTGCAGGACACTGATGGTAAGCACCTTCCTTCCTGAGATAGATGAAATGATAATGGAGAGGGGAAGTTGAGGAAAGGGAGAAAGTTTAAAGAATTGCTTTGATCTAGATCAAAGGCCACAGGCTGTGGTTTGGGAAGGAGGGGCTGGAAAAGGAGAATTCTTAAAGAGTGAACTGGTTGGTGAACAATCAGATCTGACACAGCCAAGTCTGTGGTGAACGTCTGTCTTAAAATCCAAAATAAATATTGAGTTTTACACTATGCTGCTATCTTGGTTTTTGAGATCCAGGTTCACTGTACATGACACACCATGTTAGTCCTAAATCCTAAGTAATTTCTGACATTCTTATATTGAGAGAGGTTTGGATTCACAACAACTTTAGTTGGTTTAGGGCCTTGGCAGACGGAGGCCCCGGAGACGCCGCCGGATGGAGCACCGCGGGACCGCAGCCTCAGCACCCTGGCACTCCTGTGGCGTCCCTGGAAGGAGCGCTAAATCAGCGCTCCTTCCATAAGACAGAGAAAGTGTGCCCTAAACGCGTAGGGTGCACTTTCCCTGTCTTTTCCGCCGCAGCGCATGCAGATGCTGGGGCGGGAGGTTGCCCCCGGAGCGCCGGCCATGCGGAGGGCCGGCAGCTCCGAGGGCAACCTCAGGAAGAGGAAGGAGCGCCATGCGTGCGGCTGCTCCTCCTCTTCTTGGTCTCGGAGTCGGCTCAATAAGCCATCTGCCGAGGCCCTCAGTCTTGGTTCAGTTAGTCCTTAGCCATTTTGATCACCCAGGATTGCACTCTAATAATCTGTTTGTTTTTTACAATCCTCTATGTCCTGCAATTTATCAGTTTTCATCACAATATCCCAGATCTATGTGTGCTTACTCAAAGTTCATAACTAGGTTGTCTTGGACAATAAGTCACAAATTCAAATCTCTTTCATAGCAGCTAGTGAAAGTCAGGCAATTATTGTGGAGTGTGCATGAACATTCAATGTGTCTAATTATTAGATTTTTCTAATTGGAATTATTAGATAATTTGGTTTTATCATTTTATTTCTTCGTTTCTAAATAAATAAATAATATTTACAATATCTTATACTATTTATTCTTCTAACATTTATTCCTACTTTTTGCTCAAATAAAATAAGCTCTAGGAAACAAAGAAGAGTTAAACTCATAAATTCATATCATTTATAAATTAATACTAAAGCACTAAAATGCCATCAGGAAATAGTAAAATAAAGTAGCAGTTTAAAAAGCTTTATTTACCCCTCCCCTGAAAAAAAGATACAGGAGGGGAATAGAAGTATGACTCCATAAAACTATAATTTGCATTTTAAAGCTCTTTCTAAAAAAACAAACAAACAGATTTTTACAGCTTATTTTAAATATTAGTGAGATGTATGCCTCTCTCCCAAATATTAGGGTCTACCACTGTATCAAATATTTGGAAATATTTTGCTTTTTCACAATAAATCTGTATGGAATTTCATATTTACCAACTTAAGAATATGATTGTACAGATCTTCCTTCTATATGCTATGTGCTAAATGTTTGTAGATAAATGGATTGAGCTATAGAAAGATAAATAGATAAATAGATAGACCCTGTAAAACATTTTCTGAGAGTGTTATGCTTTAATGTCTCACTTGCTCTTTATTCAGTGTATCATCTGATAACTGAAGGACATTCTATATAAAATATCTTTGCTTCTAGCTATCCATCAGTCACTGCTTGGCCTTCAACACAATCAAAATTGAGGACTTAACAGTTAATACATATGAACAAACTTTAGACCAACAGGAATGAACACAAAAGGAAGTTTATGTGCTGATAATGATTTTTATGTTTAATATTTGAAAAAGACTGTGACTCAATATGTTTTGAGTTAAATATCACTATTGATGTTGTTCATAACATAGATGACTGACTTATATGTTTTTGTATTTCAAAACCCTCTAGGCCATTTCCAGTTATGGGAAGCAAAAGAAGGCAGAAAATCAGCACATTTGGCTGCTAATCTAATTTGTATCCCAGTTCAGAATGTGTTTTTGATTTTTGCTTAATTTTCCCAATTCTGTTTTTTTTATGTTTATCCTTCTGTACACTTCAGTAAAAAATAGATAAAAATAGTAGAAAAAAAATAACAGCCCTACTTTCCATTTTATTACCAATATTACTTCCTGGAAACATATGTCTCCTGTTCATACTCATGCATACATGCAAGTGTTATTTACATGAGCTTTAAAATTATGTTCATTGGAGGCATACTATGGAGATGTGGGATCATCTTATGTGTTCATAGGCAAGATCTAGGTATGGAAGCTCTCTCTGAATTACTGGAAATCTACATATAAATTCTATGCTCTGTTGCTTAGTGTACCCAGAATCACTGATTGTGTGGCTGAAGCATGACAGTACAGCATGCTGTGTCCTTTTTGGTGGTCAGTTGGATCTCACTGTTGAAACCTGTTTGGAGCTCCTGATAATAGAAAAGAGAACATAACATCTTTGTTCAATGAGTAGCACACAGGGAAGAAGACCACTGCCACCACCACTACCACCATCACTCTTAGAAAATAATGAAAATCTAATAATAAAGGAAATGAAAATCTAAGAAGAAATGGGCTGGCATCAATAGTGAGGAGAGATATAGCAAAAGCAGTCAAAAGATATAGTGCAAAGTCTGACCGAATCATATCAATAAGATTACAGGGAAAACTTATCAATATAACTATAATCCAAACTGCAAAAGCAGCAGCAGAGGAAATTGAAAAATTCTATGCTGAAGGAAAATTGATGACACACAGAAGTACTTGTTAATCATTGGCAACTGGAATGCAAAAGTAGGAAACAAAGCAGAATCAATAATTGTAAGAAAAATGCTACATAGGTGGTATTTAACAACACTTTAAATAAAATGTACAAAACTGTTGAGTGTAAGTGTAAGAAGTGTAAGATGAACACTGGATCTTTTTTCCATATGTGGTGGAGTTGTCCAAAAGCAAGGAAATATTGGATAAAAATTCATTCAGTGATTGTTAATATTATTAACATTTATGTTCCTTTGAAAGTGGAGTTATTTATCCTAAATATGACAGATACTCTAAAAAAAAAAAAAAAAGATGAGAGCAAACATTGGAAAATAATATTATATATGGTGACAGATGCTCCCATAACATATGCTAAGAAATGGAAAGACAAAGAAGTACCATCAATAGAAGACTGATTATTCAAACTTATGGACATTTTAGAATTAGACAAACTCATCTGTTTGGTTAATAACAGACCCTTAAAGGTGGTGGAAGAAGATTAGTCTCCTGTAATAAAATATTGGAGAGAAAAATGGCCAAATCTTATATGGTAGATTTGAGATTTAATGATAGAACTATGGAATCCTCCAAAGTACAAAGCAATTATATATATAAAATGTTCAGATAATGGATTTGTAGATCTGCATTTCTATTTATTGTTATCAGTACAAACATGTTAACGATAGAACATAGAATGTTAAATGACTGTGATTACAAGAAAATGGAGTGCCAAGAATTTTAGACAAACAAGAAGGAAGTTAAACTGCTGATATATTTCTGTTTAATTATTTTAGTTTATATGGAAAATGGGGGAAAGAAGGTTGTGGGGGGAAATTGTTGCTGTTGTTGAATGGTCACAATTATGTTTATTTATTAGATTTTGTTTTATGGTCAAGTGGAATGAATACTATATGTCATTCATCTCTAAAGAATAACTGATCAAAAGAATAAAAGAATACTTTCAAAATTGTAAGAAAAAAATGGTCTAGGATGAAGAAATTAAGCAGGAGAGCAACTGACTGAATTTTGTGATGTCAACAGTTTCTTCATCACAAATACATTCTTGAGCAACCAGATAAGTGACTATATGCAAAGATATCACCCAATGCATAATGCAAAAATGAAAATGAACTACATTACTGGAAACAGAAAGTGGAGAAGCTTCATTCTCTCTGCCAAAACAAGGCAAGGAACAGATTGTGGCTCAAATCAGGAACTACTAATATATATATATACATATATATATATATATATAGAGAGAGAGAGAGAGAGAGAGAGAGTGTAAAGCTAAAGATCATGGAATCAATCATTGTTACAAACTACCACCTGAAGAACATCCCCATAAAATTTAAAGATAATATAAAAAAATAGATTTGCTCTATTAAGCCTCATTGACTGCAAGTCCTAAGACCTTTGGATTAAAGCCTGGGATGTTGTCAAGGACAAATGTAAAAATATACTATCTGTAGTCAAAAGAAAGGTGACAGATGAAACTCTTCAAGAAGCTAAGGAAAGAAAAGAAGCAAAATTAACATGTAACTGTACAATTGGGATAAGGAGAAATACTATAATAATTAATACAGAGAAACAGAAGGTGAGAATCAAAAATAAAAAACAACAGACGTCTTCCATAGGGTCTGGGAAATTAAAAGGAAATTTAAACCAAGAGTGCAGGTGCTGTATGACCAGCAGGGAAACACACATTATATGACCACATAAAAATCAAAAGACAGTGGAAAGTATACACTGAAGAACTATGTAAAAAAGGTGAAAGGATGACAGATTCATTCAAGGAAGAACCATTTGAAGAGAAACCTACAATTTTAAAAAGTGAAGTGGAAGATGCACTCAGGAAAAAATAAATTGTCAGGAACCTATGGCATACAGTAGCCATAGAGCTACATACAAACAGAGCTACCTCAGGCTACAGAGACCTACTCTAATTCTAACTAAGATATGTCAGCAAACATGGAAAACAAAAGAATGTTCAACAGATTGGAAACACTCAATACACATTCCAAGAAAGGAGGGCACCATACTGCTAGCAGAAAATAGCAAAGACTTGGAACAATAACTGAAGAATATCAGGGAGGAAAAGGCCAGTGTGTCATAGTGGTTTGAGTGCTGGACTACAACTTTGGAGACCAGGGTTCAATTTTTTGCTTGACCATGAAGCTCACTGGGTGATCTTGGACAAGTTACATGTTAGCCTCAGGGGTGGGCAAAGGCAAAGCTCCTCTGAAAAAATCTTGAGATAAAAACCCCATGATGGGCTTGCCTAAGTGTCTAAGGGCCTTTGTTGTAGACTGCCAGAAATAATGCAGCTTGAGGCCACGTTAACTGCTCTGATTCAGTGCTAAGGAATCATGGGAACTGTAGTTTATTGTGGCACCAGAGCTCTCTGACAGAGAAGGCTCAATGTCTCAGAAAAAACTACAATTCCCATGATTCCCTAGCACTGAGCCAGGGCAGTTAAAGTGGCCTCAAGCTGCATTATTTCTGGCAGTCTGCAAAGGCCCTAAGTCAGAAACAACTTGAAGGCACACAACATACACATCCAGGAAGAAAGGTTTACAGTGTAACACTGAGGGGAAAAAAATAATGATCACAAATGATTTACATAACTTTAAAGTTTCCTCTAAAGGCTTCTGCCATTGGCCATATGGCAGAAGCAGGACACCTGGTTTCACTCACATAGGCATGTGGCCACTTCCAATGTCGAAAGTAACTGAGGGCTTCAGAGGGAACACCATGGCAGCAGCAGGTAAGAGGCCATGCAGTCTGCTGGCTGTCTTGGAAACTCTGCCAGACACAGCCATCTTTTTAATGTATTAAGGAGCACCAGAATCACCAGATCAGCATGCAGTCTGGTCAATCCCAGCCCAGGGCTATTGACCTCTATCATCCATATTGGATGGTGCTAGACTTGGAGGGAAATGAGCCTTTTGGCCTATATTTTCAGCCCTTTGGAAGGCAATAAGAAACAAAGAAGAGCATATTCCAGAGATAATCAATCAATCAAGGAAGCAGCACTATAGATGATAGTGTGACTTGGGTGTCTCTCATTCATAAAGTCATCATAGGTTGAAGCTGACTTGACAACATTTAAGAGCAACATTTTTTATTATTTTATATGTCTTGATCACACCTATCTTAAGAACTATTTTGTATACTCTGCTTTCAAATGCATTTCTTGTTTTCCATAGTTCATTCATTTTAGCAATCATCTTAACTGTTATCAGGCGGAGACCAACTGCATTTTGAAGTTACACTGGAGAACAGTTGCAATAAAAATAGTTAGGAGTTGACACAAATTATTTAGTTAACAGATAATATTTTGTTGTTAGTAACTCCCAGCATTAGACATATAGTTGTGGTGGGAACAATAGAACAAAGCCAATCAGTAAGAATACCAAGGAAAGTGTTTGAGAATTAAACTTAAATAACCATTATCTGCAGCAGATTATACATCATACTGGCATTCAGTATGTTCAAATATTCTATTGCACAGCAATATCATTCTTCGGTAGTGTTAATACTCTATCAGACCTCCAGTGTAAGACTAATAGTATATAATGAGATTTGGTGCATTGGCAGCTGTTATGCCGTTACAATTTTCTAACATAGTAAATGTGATTATAGTGATTCAGCTTTTGAACTTATTTTAAGATAGAGTAAGAGACCAAGTTATAATCAAAGGAGTTAATAAATAATCTAGGGTGGCCTTTTCTCTTCCCTATAATAAATTATCTTAACCCACAAATGTCCCACATCCATAATTTTGAGGATTTTTAAAAAAATCTATTTTTGTCAACACATATACATCGTCACCCAATTCTGTACCTCAAATGCTGATATATTTCCATATCACTAGCACACAATCAACTTTCCAATAAAAGAGGTTCCTACATTTTTATTTTTATTTTTTACTTTGATGTAAATGCTTCACTATAAAATTTATTCATGACAATTTGTATCTGCAGAGGTTCAATACATAACGAATGTATTGGGTGTCTACAGAGTGTCCTCAAAGAATGATGTATTTTCAACTTTTCATTTGTTCTGTTAATATTGCCATTGCTGATGTCAAATTTGTGTCTCCTTATCGTTTCCCACAATGGCTAGCTTTTTTTGTCCTCTGCTACGTGCAGTAGTATGTCTCTGCTGGTCTCTATTTTGTCAACTGTCATCCCTTCTTTCCTGCCTCATAGTTTCTGTATACCTGCCATATTTTTTAAAGGAAGGCAAAAATTGTTTGAAACATAATTTTTGTCATTCTCAGAAGCCTCCAAGCCTTTCTATCTTACCAAACATTATTGACTTTTCTAAAGAGTCATCTCCTCTCAAGATATAGCCAAGTATGACAGCCTCAGTTTTGTCCTCATGTCTTCAAAGGAATAAATCAATACCAATATAATACTTTGGTAATTTGTTCTTGGAGACAGCAATAAGTAATTTTAGCCATTTTCCTACAGTTGTGAGAAAATCTTTAAAACATGCACATTTTTCAAAAACTGTTCACAGTTCAGGACTTATTATGTGCACAATTTGTGCATGGTACATTTGCATTTTCTTCACAGGAAACAGCACTTTCTCCATAAAAAAAGACTGTTTAGAAATATTAGTTTTTGTATATAAAATGTTATTTTCTATTCAAAAAGAGTGAATTTCATGCACAATAAATCCAAAACCACAGTCTTTTCTGCAACGGAAGCAGTCTTTTCTTCACAGAAAGTAATATCTCTCCAATAGAAATAATATCTCTCCACAGAAATATTATGAAGATTTTACATAAAATAAATTCTGAACTGTGGAGATTCTCACCAGTTCAGATTTCAATTCATTAGTATTTCTTTACTTTAAAGAACACTTTTTCCAATCATTTCCCTTAAAAAAAATCTTCCATCCCTAGAATCAATGAATGAGAATTCAAATATATGTCATTGACATATCCAAAGATACACATAAAGCAAGGAAAATATTTTGGAGTCATGCAGGATTCTATGAAATATGATAATAAATAGGTTAAAAAGGGCAGTGACAAGTGGCAAGAGGTAAAGCCCGCTCACCTGGGCCCCCAGTAAGTCCCTCCACCCCTCAGCCCTGTGGGAAGTGGCGGTGCGAGCGACAGGGAGAAGGCTGGAAGACCTGGGCCTATAAAAGCCCTCAACAAGCCTCTCCAAGCTGGCGGTGGCAAGCGACAGGAGGTAAAGCCCACTCACCTGGGCCCCCAGCAAGTCCCTCCACCCCTCAGCCCTGTGGGAAGTGGCAGTGGTGGCGCAAGCTGCAGGGAGAAGGCCAGAAGACCTGGGCCTATAAAAGGCCCCAACAAGCCTCTCCAAGCTGGCAGTGGTGAGCGGCAGGAGCTAAAGCCCGTTCACCTGAGCCCCCAGCAAGTCCCTCCACCCCTCGGCCCTGTGGGAAGTGGCAGTGGTGGCACAAGTGGCGTGAGCAGGGGAGGAAAGGCCAGACATCTAGAACTTAAAAATCAGGCTCTCCTATTTGCTGCTTTGGATTCCCCCTTGGAAATTATTAATGATTTTGGCAGTAGCAGCAGCTAGGACCAGA
>JAIPUX010001232.1:26994441-27011154 GCA_020142125.1 Phrynosoma platyrhinos
AATTTAATGTGCACTATTTCTGGCAGTCTGCTTAGGCCCAAAGTTGATTTGATTTAGAATGTAGAGAGGCATGGATTTTACTAAAAGATTACTTTAAACAATATAAATTGAATCCCTCACAATGTTCTGTGCTAGACCTCTTGAAGCAAAAGAAACAATATAAACCATTGATCAGACAAAAAAAAAAAGGAAAGCTATACAAGCATCTTGGGGAAAACTAATAACAGCAGCAAGTGCAAACAATTCCACTCTTTTCTGGAAGGAGGTAGCCCCATCCTTCCCCACAAACATTTACAATCCCCAGTTTCAGATCCCAGCTAACATATGGGAAAACCATTTTGCAAGTCTGTACGAACATACTGGGAAAACACAAATAGATCTAAGATTGGATGCTACAACTCTCCCTTTTTGGCCCCCAGTCTTCTACTCAGAAATTAAGAACATATTAGTCAACTTAAACCAGCAAAGACCCCTGGTGTGGACCTTATTACTTGCAAGGTATTAAAAAATAACTTGAATTGGTCGATACCTGTGTTATCCACACTTTTCACAATAATAGATCAATCAGCGATAATACCAACTGACTGGGGTCTTGCAACTATTAATTCCAATATATAAAAAAGGCAAAATAAATGATCCAACAAATTTCAAACTTATTAGTCTCTTAAGTCAGATTAGCAAAATGTATGCCAAGCACCTACAAGCCAAACTAATGGATTGGCTGGAAACTGAGGACATATTGAAGGATGAGCAGGCAGGCTTTAGGGTGGGAAGATCACCTATTGACCATGCATTGGTACTACATCATCTGGTAGAAAAACACTCCCAGACAGGCCAACCACTTCATGCAGCATTTATAGATTTCAAATCTGCATTTGACACTGTTTTCAGTGTCTGCATTTGACACTGTTAGCCCCAAACTGTGGGATAAACTTATGAATAGCACGATTGACAAACACCTTCTCCTATTGCTTGTTAAAATACATGAAAACAACCACTTGAAGGTGAGATGTAGTTTACAAGGACTAAAGAAGTACAAGTCAAGAACAGAGTTAGACAGGGATGTGTCTTGGCCCCAATTCGATTCAATTATTTTATAAACTCATTAATTTCCTTCTTGAGCAATTCCTCTTAACATCCCCCCAAATTAGAAAATAGACACATTAACTTGCTACTATATGCTGATGATGCAGCTATCTTATCTTTGACCCCCATCAGCCTCAAAAGAGCCCTAAAGTCTCTTGCTCATTACTGTGTTGAGAAAAAACTAAAAATAAATTACTCTAAAACTAAAATTCTTACTTTTTCCAAACATCCAAAAATGAGAAACTGGATGATGGAAAGGCAACCTATTGAACAGGTCAAAATCTTTAAATATTTGGGAATTGTATTCCAATCCACAGGGAGCAGAAATGCTCATTTGGACTATGTCACCCAGAATACCCAAAGATCGGCAAATGCCATTCAAAAGTACGTTTCACTAAGGGAGCCCAGTTTATCCCAGCCGCAATTAAACTCTTTTTGGCCAAAGTTAAATCACAATTGCTATGTGGTGCAAAAATAGGACCCTATAGTGACCCAACACCCTTAGAAAGAGTACAAACAAATTTTCTAAGCAAGATTTTCCAGGTAACTCGTTGTGTGCCAAATGCAGTAATAAGAAGGGAAGCAGGAGTTAGCAAAATTGAGACAAGTATGTGGATTAACATCTTCACTTAAGGGGGAAGCACACGAGTGCTTCCAGGATGCCGCCGGACGAAGCGCCACGGGACCGCAGCCTCCACACTGCGGCGCTCCTGCAGTGTCCCTGAAAGGAGCTCCAAATTGGCGCTCCTTTTAGAAGACAGGGAAAGTGTGCCCTAAAAGCGTAGGGTGCACTTTCCCTGCCTTTTCTGCCACAGCGTGTGAGGACGCTGCGGTGGGAGGTTGCCTCCGGAGCGCCGGCTGTGCGGAGGGCTGGCAGCTCTGAGGGCAACCTTGGGAAGAGGAAGAGGCGCTGCACGTGTGGCTGCCCCTCCTCTTCCAGGCCTCGGAGACGACTTTATTAGTCGTCTGCCAAGGCCCTTACTGGCTCAAATTAAATAAAAATCCTAGTGGGCTAACCAAATTTGTCTTGGCAGACTCCCATAAATCTTCCTGGGAAACAGCAATAAATAAGAAATTGAATACACTGGGACTTCCTAAGGATATCATCCTGAAACTACATTTAGATCAAGCAAAATTGGTTATTAAACAACGGATCCTAGATATTGAAGGCCAGTCAGAAATTGCTGCTTTCCCCGGACATATTTAGGCCAACAAGCAAATGTTGGTTTCTTCACCTGCTTCATATTTATTTCAAATCACAATTCCTAAATTCAGGAGAGTCTTTTCCTTACCTCAATTCAATGCCCTCCCTACAGCAGTCTTGGAAAGAAGGTTTAAGAAAGTGCCCTATGAATCTCAGCTCTGTCACTGCGATGAAGGTGCTATTGAAACTATAGAGCATGTTTTTCTGTATTGTCAATTTTATAAAGACATCTGCCATCAGTTGATTACATTGGGGCATAGAAAGATGCACTGTGTCTACCACAACCACCTGCAGAGTTGTTCCATATCGACAGGACGCCAAGGAGAAGGTTTCTGGAGAGACTTCTGCAAAAGACTTCAGGCTGAGAAGGAAAAATTCCTTCACCACAGCACACAGCCTTGAGCTCTGGCATGCCAAATAAAGACAGCAACAAGGCCAGCCTTCACTCAACTCAAGGGCTTTAATCTTTGTTTGCAATATATTTACAATATATACACAGAGTGTTGGACAGCCATCGCTAATATTCATAAATCTCTCAAAATCAACAAACTACTCCACCAACCACCATCTACAACAAACCCACACAGAAGGTAATTCCCATCTCCTTTTTATAGGCAGTTAACTACGCCTCTTGCATCAGGCATCCCAGGTGTGCATCCTCCCAAATGCTGACTCACACACACCTGCCACTGGAGCTTAACCACTTACATTACCAAGCTTACAGCTCCATCTTTTGGTCACAAACATGTCATTTCCTGACAGATTACTCCCCTTCTGAGAAAGTACCCTGGTCAATCTGATACCTTTTATGTTTGTAATCTCTTGAATAACCAGGAATCTAATGTTGTATATAAGGTAGCAAAATTTTGCTATATCGAATGTAAACTGCACCTTCAAATGGTTAATGGAAAATAACATATCTATAGGCAAAGGCAGAGGTAGACAACAACGGAATCATGGGATGAATGGCATCAGGCCACGTGCACACCCAAATTACTATCTCGTGACTTCAATGATTTTGAACTCATGATTTTATTGTTCTAGAATTTGACTGGAAATTGTTTGAAGCTTTTATTTTGTTTTTGTTTTTTAAATGAGAAATTGTTTAATTATTCTTTGAGTCTTTCTTAAGTTGGTACTGAAAAAAGGTCCCCTCTACACTGGTTGCTTAATCTGGGGCTAGTCTGTCATATTATGTCTTGCACTGGCCCTGGTTTGACCATAGTGGAAACCACACACACTGAGCTGAATCCAGAATACCTAGTTGTTTTGGTCTAATCTAACTGTAAAGATGGGAAGTGTCAGGGGGTACGGCTGTAGTGTATTTGTCAACCTATTGATAATTGTCAATAGGGGACTCAGTCACAGTATAGGTGTGGTTAATGTTGTTAGCCTAACTAAAAGTATTTACTCAAAGGAGTAGTACCCCACATATATTATTGTTCTGCCACACTACGTTGTTGGTAGAATAACCCTCCTGTTTTATAATTTATATATATTTTTATTCAATTATATTTTTATAAATTCCAATATATGATATGATAAAAGCATTTTAAAATATTTTCTGTATACAATGCTATGAAGTGCATGGTAACTAACTAGCAATACTGTTTAGTCTTTTCTTTCTCCCAGCTAAAGGAAATGGTTGTAGCTATTGAACCAAAGTGTTCTATGTATAGTACCATATGCTTAGAGCAGGAGTAGGCAACCTTTTCTCTTTAAGGGCCGAGGGACTTCAGCTCCCAGAATCCCAGGAGCTATTGGCCAACATGGCTGAGGCTCCTGGGAGCTGAAGTCCCTCGGCCCTTAAAGGGGAAAGGTTGCCTACCCCTGGCTTAGAGTTATGTATGAGGTCAAACCATTTCATTTTATTGAAGTTATTAGAATTTCCAGTTATCATGGTGTTTTGATAATTATTCTGTCCTATTTCTGTCTTTGTACAAATTAGGATTTGACTGTAGTTACTGGTATATTCTCATAAGAAACTATTGTATACATTTAAGAAGTGTTTTATTGTAACTTGTGCTGGCCGAATGGCCGTAATAAAGAAATAGAATTGAATAAGTTAAAAATGCTAAATACATCAATTTCATGTATTTAGCCTTCTTTTGTAGAGGAAGGATCCATTAATTCCTTCATATATTGTCAACAGAAACTTGCCAAATTCCTTGTATATTCAAAACATATATACTAGAAAGTCAAACACTGGATCAGGTAATTTCTCATGTCTGTAGTTGTCAAATTAGTCAAATGGTTGTTTTGAAGTGACACATATTGTTTGTTTCTGTAACACACAGGCTGAAAACCACAGGGTAAAGTTTTCTCTCTCAGATTTACTCAGGATAGAAAATTATCCCTGCCAGGATAGACTGGCAGGGAAGCACAATCCTAATTAACTATGTTTCAACACCATTAAAATATTACATATCCCCCCTGATGGAAAAGCAACATACTTATGAAACATGTGGTCCATTAACTTCACTGGTTTTCCATAAATTCCATTTGCAAAAGTTGTGCCAGCATGATGAATGGAGCTAACAGTATACAGGAAATAATGATAACTAATGGTTGAGCATACCTCAAGATGTGCATCTGTGACATGTTGTCTTCCAGGTTACAAAGACAAAGGATTGTATAAGATAAAAAGTGTATTTTTTGGATCTGTGGTGGATGCATTAGCACTTCTAATGGCTTTGTTGCTTGCAGTGGTTCTGTGGCTTGTCAGAAATAACACATCACCTTAGGTGTGCAAAAGCAATTTAATGAAGTCAGTACATGCATGTAGTATCTGCATGTGTGGCTGGCTGGGAGGATTGCTACTGATGTTGGAAAGATAAAATGCTTTAAATTTCCCATTAACCAATGTGAGCCATTAAACACACACAGAGAAAAAGAGAGAGAGAACAAAATAAAGGCAGCAACCAGAAAAATCAACATCCACATTGTCCTGAAATTTCTTTTTTCTTCAGTTGAGCAAATCTTTGCCAAACATTTGCAGAGTATACCATCAAAATGTCACTCAGGGGTGGAACAGTGTCATTTTATCAGCAAATGCCATTTTAAAAGCAAATGCCATCAAGTAGGAAAATAAATGACTTGATGAAAAAATTTGGTCTAAATTGCTGGTTACATGAAAAAGTCACAAGAAGAGTCAGGACAAAATCCCAAAGGTGCTTTCATGTACATTAGTTGCAGCTTCCAGACAAATTAAACCATGGAGACATCTTGGGAAGATTCTTTTAAAAAACAACAACAACAAATTGTCATTACAGTTCTTGCAGTCCCCCCAAATAGTTATAGTTACAATTACAATCTTCGAAGGAGACATTTTATCAGCTTCTTTGTCAGCCAAAGGTGCTAATAATCAAACTGGGGGAGGGGGAGAGGGAAGGATGACATTAATTACAAGCTTTCATGAGTCATAAGCTCTTTGACTAACGTCCTCATATATATATGCTCCTGTTTGATTTTTAACATCTTTGTCTGATGAAGAAGCCAGTGTAACTTTGAAAGCTTGCAACATGTATTTTATGTAGTTTGGTTGGCCCAATAAAACTATCACCATTTTGTGGATTTGGAGTGTTATTGTACTTTGCTACATGGTAAATATGGCTATCCCTGGATATATTTTCTTCAGGTATGTGATTATTTCTTTATCATTATCAAATATCTAAATAGACATAGTTGACAGATGCTGCAGGAGTGAATGCCATCACAAAACAAAATGTGAAATTAATTTTCAATACTAAGCAAACAGCAGCAGCTTGAAAAACTGTCTTACGGGTAAAACAAACCAGCAGTAAGAGCTGGCTTCCCAGTGGCCTAGAGATGTGAATACCACATTCAGACAGCAACACACCCCAGGTTGCCAGGAAGTCACACAGCTGACCATACATGTGACAGTTTCATGGCATTTCTGTGGTGTGGCATTTATACATGCAGTGCTGCAGAAATACTGAAAAGTCACCACCATGGAAAGAAAGACACCTTTTCCCAGTGAAAAAAGAAGCGACTTTCTGTTGCTTCTTTTTGCTCTGGGAAAACACTGTGTTGGGGCTGTGGCATCAAGCCACTCCTTCAGGACAGTCTGTTTTACCCCTTAGTGAGGTTTGGTTATTTTTTAAAATAGTATTTTTATAGGTGCCTGACACACACACACACACACAAAAAAAAAAACTTTGGAATTACTTGCATGAAATTGGGTTAATTCCCTTCCTAGGGAGCATTCACACTTACGTTTTTGCCTAATGGAGATCTGGATCTCCACAGTAATGCAATACAGGATTGATGTTCCCACTATGTTTAATGTGACCAAATCTCTCCAAGGCACTAAATCCCCTACAGCATTCACACATGCACCACTTTGCTTCAACATGGAGATACCTCCATGTCCGGGAATGATCCCCATGACATGGATCTATTTGGTAGCTTAGGGCCTTTGCAGACTGCCAGAAATAATGCAAATTGAGTCCACTTTAACTGCCCTGACTCAGTGCTAGGGAATCATGGGAACTGTATTTTATTGTGGCACCAGAGCTCTCTGACAGAGAAGGCTCAATGTCTCAGAAAAAAATACAATTCCCATGATTCCCTAGCACTGAGCCAGGGCAGTTAAAGTGGACTCAATTTGCACTATTTCTGGCAGTCTGCAAAGGCTCTTACACCACCAAAGATTTGGATTTCTCCAGACCTTTAAAGAAGACGTGCTTAAGGACCTGGTGTCAAATATGCCAGGTTTAGTGAAATTTTCCATGCCCCCTTGGCAAACAGTTCCAGTCGCATATGGGGCCAGTGGGAATGTTGCAAAAATATCCTGGTTTCACACCAAGTTATTTCTGTAGTGTGAATGGGGCCTTCCTGTCTAGGCTGGCCAAGATCCTGCATACTTATTTCTTCCAGAAGGCTTTAGTAGAAAAAGGACCAGGGGATCTACAGTGCAAAATCATTGTCAAAAAGAGCAAGCCAGCACCCAACTCAGTCCTAACTGGTCCAGATGGAGCACTTTAAACAAGACTAATCAAGCTGTGTCAAAGGTTTAGAATATTGTTGCACATGTTGGCTTGGTCTTTACACATATCTGATGACAAATGTAATTCTAATTTCTTTACCCATAACATTTTCTAGTACTAGAGGACATTTTCTTTCAAGAAATACTTTATCATACATCAGTGAAGCCAATATTATATTTAAGTGCCAAAAGCAATACTGGCCTATAGCTGCTTAAAACAATTTATTTCAGTGTGTGTGTGTGTGTGTCTGTGTGTTTAAGGAATGTCAAAGTGTAGTTTTTTGTTTTGTTTTGTTGTGTTGTGTTTTTTTAAAAAAAGAATCACTGATATATAAACATAATGGAGAGTTACATGAGGATATCTTATCTGAATTATAAATATATATGTCATATAAGCTGACCACATGGAAGTTGACCACATGGAAGTACCTGTGGTCATTTGTTAAGCATCAGTATCAGTGTGCTCTTAGAGTCCACACAAAAGCACAGGCATTGACCCCTTCATAGGCTGCTTTCTAAATTGCAAAAATGTTTTATCAGACCCTTTATGAACAACTGAATTGTTTACTAGACACCAGTCACCAACCATCAAAGGTGGTCAGTGCTTCTTAGTAAGGACAGATGAATCTGTCAATGATTGGGGATAATTAATAATTATTATTCATTTTCCCCAATGACTCCCCCCCCTGAAAAAAATCAATAATTGATTTTGTATTATTTCTTCATCAGTTTGCCTTTTTTTCAATATCTGCATATCTCCCCTATTATTCTCCTAATATTCACATTTTGGATGTGAATTTGCCCAATATATATATATATTTGTATAGTATTTTCAATAATGTAAACATTTGTGTATCCATTCTTTTTACTGAATAATTAAAAATAGGGATGAAAACAAATTATCACAAATTAGTTTCTCAATAGCATGGAAACCTTAGTGAAGAGAATGCTAGATGGGTGAGAGTCCTCAGAATTCAAAACTTATTGTGTGTGTGAAAAGTGTTTTTGAGTTGCAGGGGGATCATTTTCTGTGCAAAAATTAACATGTCTGTCTATAAAACCAACTTTTACTGTTTTTAAAAAAATAGGTGACTGGTGAGCTTGCAGAAAAACTATAAAAGTGAATTGTAATGTGTGTAAAAGTGAATTGTGAATTGTAACTGATGAACAGGTTGTCAGCAATTATTTTGATTTGTTTTTAAAATATCCATTTATTTGTTCTGCATCTGTTATACATTGCCTTGTGGGACTTGGTGAGGTGGAATCTTGTTAAAATAAATAGTGCATAACAATGTAATCCCAGCCAAACAGAGACAACGCAAACAAAGATAGCTGATGGGGCTCAGCTATGTAATGGCACCAGATCTAGAAAGACCAATCAGCTAGGATTTAAATAATTGAGTGGCAGGTTTGATTCATCAATATGGTAAAGAAACAAACAAACATACATATTCACTTTGTGAACAATTTCACAAAGATTGTTGTATAATTATTTAAGAGAACTATTTTGCAACATTGACTATGTTTGCAGGGGGAGGGATCTCAATAAGTTTAACTCAAGTTTAGTTATTAATTATCCTCCATTGGAAAGCTCTTACTACAATAATTACAGACAATTTGAATATTTTCTATTTTTGCCAAACAAACTGGATGCATCGCAGGCACCTCTCTTTTCATTTGTCTTTATTTTGTGGCATTACACGATACCTCCAAAACTATAGTACAGACTAATTAAGTTCAAACAGAAGCAGATAACAAGTGTGGTTTTTTTTCTAGTTACATTCTGTTTTCCTCATTTCTGCAGATGTGGAATCTTTGAAATGATTTATAGCAAACAAGCAGTGGATTTACTTGACATGTACAAACAATGAGCTCAGACTACAAAGGATATATTTCTCATAGCAGAGCAGAAGATTCACCTGTCAGTACCAATGCCTGCAAGAGAGCACCATACCCTCTTGTCATCTTCATCATCAAAAGCAATGCTATTAATATGAAACAACCAAGAGAAAGTGGCATCATATCAAATTAATAATTCACTCAATGCAACACACTCTAACAGAAGATCTTTTAGATTAGTAAATATGTGATGGGAATGCATTTTTTTGTATGTGTATCAAATTAAACTGTTTAAAGTTTGTAAAAATAGAGAAAGATAAGATAGCTGTTTAACACAAATAGTTGGAAGAAAGACTGCCATAACTGTTTGTTTCCAATTGCTTCTTAGCACAGTGTCTTTCTATCACTCTTCCAATACAGAATAACTTTTAAAACTATTCTAGCAGTTGTTTGAACAAAATGTACCAAATCTTCAGCTTCTATAAATCAATAGCACTCATTTTGTTTGTTGGTAATTCAGAAAATGTATCATTATAAATGAATTTTTCTGGAAAACAAATCTGAAATTGAAATTTTGGAATATGTAGACTCATGCTACAATGAAATATCTATGAGCATTCTAAGGAAAGTTGCTAAAAAAATTACAAAACAACTCAAGGTGGGGCTTCAGAATATGCCTCTCCATTCTCAAATAATGTTACTTAAAGTCACATATTGATTGAAGGAAGGTTAGGAAACCCTGTTTAGGTAAAATATCTGCAATCTTATGGAATGTTCACAAACCCTGGCAAAAAAATTCTGGGGAGTTTAACACATCCCTACAAATGTAAAACTAATATCTCTTGAGTAACACTAAGTGAAGAGTCTTTCATGCATCATAGCAATTTGCTGACCAACCCATGAAATAACGAGACTACACAATTAAGCTTGGATTGAGATATGGGCCACTCTATTTTATCAGTCACCAATCTGAGATGTGCAAAGGGGGGGGACATAGTATAGGGGCAGCTCACCAAGATCTCCTCCTCCTCTTTCCTTGGGTAAGACACCCGTACCCCAAGGAGAACCCAGTAAAAGTTGGTTTTATAGACACCCAGAACTCCTGGTGATGGTCCAGAACTGATATTTAGTGAGGAACAATGAATTGGCATGGCAGATTAGAAGGACAGGATGGGTTCCCCTGACTTAAAGCCTGCACAGGGCACAACACTGGGTCACCACAAAATTGATCTCTTCTGGCAAGCTTACCCGGAATAAACTATTCACCTATTTTGATTTCCCCCTGTCTCCCCCTGTCAGACATTTTTATTTTGGCCTTGCCCCAGAATACCTATTGTTTTTAACTCTGTTTATTGTTAAAATTTTAACTTTGAGATTGAATTTAATGTATTTTTAATGGGGGGTGGGGGTAAATTGTCTTGTTTATATTGTTGCAAGGTTTTTTATGTATTTGATTGTATATGTAAGCCGCCTTGACGGCCAAAGCTAAAGGCGAGATATAAATAGATGATGATGATGATGATGATGTTTGATTCCCAAGAAAACCAATCACTGAGAGAGGCCCTCTGTCTTAGGGGGGATACAGATGGGCAACCATGGGCCACCCTGGGAAGTGGCAGATCAGGGCCAAGGCTGCCCCATGCCTTGGCCCCGATCCTCCTTTTCACCACCTAGGAAAGGAGTGCTAAAATAGTGTTCCTTCTGCAAGCTGTGAAAGGGGTGCCGCAAAAGGCGTCACAAACCTCTTCGGCATCTCTCCCGGCTCAGCGTGTCCGGACGCTGAGCCGGAAGGATGTCATCAGAGTGCCCATTGTGTGGAAGGGCTGGCGCTCTGATGATGTCCTCAGGAATGGGATGGGGCGCCCAGCATCCGGCTGCTCCTCTCCTTCCTTGGGTTGAAGACAGTGGAAAGTGCCATCTGCAAAGCCCCTAAGTTGCCAAAATGATGCTCAGTTCATGCATTAGCAAGGCAAACTCCTCCATTAGGATGGCTCAATGATTCATGCCAAACCAGAAAATAAAAAGGAAATCATCCAAGAAATGAACAACTCTGGCTACTGTTCTAAATTTGATAGCCCATTCAAGGAATGCACTGAATCTTTTGAATGTGGCACATAAAGAGATCCCTTAGGAAGGGCTTAATCCATGTAAAACATACTGTCAAATGAAAAGCCCAAAAGTTCAAAATCATCTGGGTGTTCTGACAATAGCTGAAACATTAACCTGCTGTCATATTTTGCCAATTCAGCCCTGCAGCCATACTGGTTTATTTCTCTACCTGAAGTATAGAAGGAAGTGCACGTGACTGCACAGAGTTCTAAATGACTTCTCTTTGAGTTATGACAAATGGTGAATAAGCCTATATTTACATGGGGCTTTCTTCAGGACCAAACCTAGTGGGGCGATCCTTAAATTGGTAGTAGGAGGTGAAGGGTTCAACCACCCTACAACCTGCATCATCCTACTATAATCTCTTCACATATCCATAGCAACTTGTTTCAAGCCCATAATTGATTTCAAATTCCAAGCCAGAAAATGATGACAGTTCTCTTGAAAAGGAATTTTGAACCCAAACTAGAAATTAAGCTCTTTCAAATTAAGAGCTTCTATCTGATCAGGATATAATAGTAGCCGTATTAGAAGTTTATCAAGATTAATTAGACTAGGCCCTTTTTGTAGTGGGGGTGTTTCCCTGAGTCTCGCTAACCACCCCGGTGGTCCTTGTTCCCTGCATCTAGACCCTTACTCTTTGGACTTCGCACTGAAGTCTGAACATGGAAGATTAGTATGCAAAAGCACCCTAAAACCCAAATTCCTGGTATAAAATATTGTTTTAATTGTCCTGGCTCATGCTAGGGAATCAGGAGAACTGTAGTTTTTTTCTGAGACATTAAGCCTTCTCTGTGAGAGAGCTCTGGTGCCAAAATAAACTACATTCCCCATGATTCCCTAGCACTGAGCAAGGGCAGTTAAAGTGGGCTCAAGCTACATTATTTCTGTCAGTCTGTAAAGGCCCTCTATCTTGGAAAACTCAGTACATCCCTTTCAATGAGAATAAAGTATGACCAACTTACTGTGGATCCAACCAATGGTTCTTATGATACAGAAATAAATTCTGGCATCACACACTTCACACATGTCATCCTTCCATTAGAACTGTAATTCAAATTTTTCCTTGAGTGGAACTAAGAGACTTTTTTCTCCTGTAGATTTTCAATAACAACCACCTAAAACAAATTTTAGAGCATCTTTCCTTTTTTGAAAAACAAAACAAAACAAAAACATTTTAAACAAGTTTGCATAATGCCCCAAAAATTTCACTATCTAGTTATATTTCTCTGGGGTGTGTGGACATACTAGGGTTGGAAAGAATGTTGGAAAATATTCAGAAATGGTAGAATAACATGTCTTTCAAATGAAAGAAAGAAACCCCCAAAAGAAGATCACTGGAATGATCAGAACTGTCAAAGTTAAGAATCTTTCTGTGCACAGAACAATATTTTTGTGTTTTCTGCACAAAATTCACACTGGTTTGCTTTGCAGAGAAAGCAGCAATTTTTGCAAAGCAAGCCATCTTTATATTCAAAAGAGGTGTTTTCTGCATAGAAAAAGTTGTTTTCTGTTCAGATCAACCATGTGTAATTTTTTATCAAAAGCAGGACTCAGGTGGGCCTCCATGCCTCCTGGGACCAGTCCTAAGTAGGCCCTAAAGTAAAAGGCAGGCATCCATCTTTAACAGCTTTGCAGGTCTCATTGCGCATGTGCTGCAACGGTTTGTTTCAGACCAAACTGGCCTTTTATAAAGCCTTGGCCTAGGTTAGTTTTGCAACTATATTATTTATTAATTTGAGGGGTCTTTTGTAATTTTTGCCATTATGGTTTGGCATATTCCAAGTTTGTTAACCCACCCAGTTGCCTGCATTTTTAATTAGATTTTGGACCAGGGATAACCCTAAGACACCATGGCTCCAAAGAAAGGTGCTAGTGATTCTAAGGGTAAGGGCCCTACCAAGAAGTCTCCAATCCATGCAGCCACCCCACCTTAAGTATCTTCACCTAATAAATATGATGGGGTTAACATCAACAAAATGGGCCTGGCTAGATTGCACATCCTAGAGAAAAAGTGGCAAGACAAATCTCATAAGAAGGAAGCTAAGGTTTCAGCAAAGGAAGAAATAAATAGCCATTGCAGATGGGTGGTTGTGGGCTGCCCTGGGAAGTGTTGGATTGGGGCCAAGGCTGCTCCACACTTTAGCCCCAATCCACTATTTTTCTGCCCCTGGAAGGAGCACTAAAATTGTGATCTTTCCGCAAGACGTGGAAAGGGCGCTGCAAGAGGCGCATGCCTCTTTGGCATCTCTTCCACCTCAGTGTGTCTGGCTGCTGAGCCGGAAGGATGTCATCGGAGTGCTTGTCGTGTGCAACAGTGGGCGCTCCAATGACATCCTCGGGAAGGGGTTGGTGCACCTGGCATGTGCCACCCCTTGTGGTCAACCTGGAAATTGCAATTAGTTCAAAATATGGCAGCCAGGTTAATTACCGGAACATCCAGGAGGGAGCACATAACACCGGTGCTTAAATCCCTCCATTGGCTGCCAATTAGTTTCTGGGCACAGTACAAGGTGTTGGTTTTAACCTTTAAAGCCCTACATGGCTTGGGTCCATCTTATCTTAAGGACTGCCTCTCCCCATATGAACCCCCCCGCACCCTTCGGTCCTCTGGGAGGAACCTGCTCCAACCCATGAAGACTAGATTGGCGCAGACCTCCTAGAGGGTTTTTTCTGTGACCGCTCCCAGGCTATGGAATGGCCTGCCAGACGAGATCCGTCATATCTCCACTCTTGCTACCTTTAAAAAGGCAGTAAAGACAGATCTCTTCCGGCAGGCCTTCCCGGAATAACATCCCTGGCAATGGCGGAGTTTTACTTTGCACCTCCCACCCTGTCTTACTATATACAGATCTGCCAAGGGGCTGTATTGTATTGTGTTTTAATGTATGGTTTTAATTTCTTCTTAATTTAATTCTTTTTTAAGGGGTGGGGGGGTTAGGGCATGGGATTTGGATATATTTTAACTGTTCCTTGTTTTAATATGTTGTTCGCTGCCCTGATTGCCAAGCAGAGGGGTGGCATATAAATAAAAAAATATTATTATATTATTATCTAGGAGAGACCACATAACACCTATTTTAATAATAATAATAATAATAATAATAATAATAATAATAATAATAATAATAATAATAATAATAATATATCCCCCCTCTGCAATTGAGGCAGCTTACAACAATAAAATGCTACAATATACAATTCCCAAAACCAACCAATCCTTAACATAGTATTAAACATCAAAGATTAAATCAGCAGAATACAACAAACAGTTAATTAACTAAAATGAAAACATAGTAGCAGGCAGGCGACCAGCAATTAGTATGATGGGGGGTAAAGGAAGGCATGGACTCACGCCTTAGGCCAGGAAACTAATCAGGAAAGGCCTGCTGGAAGAGATCTGTCTTCACAGCTTTTTAATAACTGTTTAAACTGGTAATCTCATGGATCTCATCCAGCAGGCTGTTCCATAATCTGGGAACGGCTGCTGAGAAGGCACTCTGGGAGTTTTAGACAGCCTGGTTTTAATAGGTTGAAGCAAATTACTCCCAAAGTCCCAAAGTGCGTGGGTAGGATTATATGGAAAGAGGCAGTCCCGAAGATAGGTTGGCCCCAAACCATGTAGGGTTTTGAAGGCCATGACCAACACCTTGTTCTGAGCCTGGAAAGTGATTGGCAGCCAGTGGAGTATTTTTAGAACAGGTGTAATATGGGGCCTCAGCAGACGGAGGCCCCAGAGACACCGCCAGACGGAGCGCCGCGGGACCGCAGCCTCCACACTGTGGCGCTCCTGCGGCGTCTCTAAAAGGAGCTCCAAATTGGCGCTCCTTTTAGAAGACAGCAAAAGTGCACCCTAAACACGTAGGGTGCACTTTCCCTGTCTTTTCCGCCGCAGCGCATGCGGTCGCTGTGGCGGGAGGTTGCCCTGGGAGTTCCGGCCATGCGGAGGGCCAGCAGCTCCAAGAGCAACCTCAGGAAGAGGAAGGAGCACCACGCGTGCGGCTGCTCCTCCTCTTCCTCGGCTCGGAGACAACTCTATTAGTCGTCTGCCAAGGCCCATGGTCTCTCCTAGATGTCCTGGAGACCAAACTGACAGCCATGTTCTGTACCAGTTGAAGTTTCCAGACTAAGCACGAGGGTAGCCCCATGTAGAGTGCATTACAGAAACCAAGAGGAGAGGTTACCAGCATGTGCACTACAGTTTCAAGGTCCCTTACTTCCAGGAAAAGGTGCAGCTGGCATATCGGCCAGAGCTGATAACAGGTGTTCCTGACCGTTGCATTTACCTGATTGGTCATCTGGAGCAACAGATCTAGGAACACCCCCAGACTGTGAACACAGTCCTTTGCAGAGAATGTGACCCCATCCAGGACTGGAGGTTGTATCCCAATACCTGGTTTCAGAGCCACTACTGCTAGTACCTTTATTTATTTTTTTCTGGATTCAGTCTCAATCTGTTTTCCTCATCCAACCCATTACTGTGCTAAAACAGTCATTAAGAGGAGAGATGCCATCAGAAGTCATAGCTGATGACTGAGGCTTGGAGAAATATATCTGGGTGTCATTAGCGTACTGATAACACCTCGCTTCATGCCTCCAGATGATCTGTCCCAGTGGCTTCATGTATATATTGAACAACATCGGGGACAGGATGGTGCCTTGAGGGAAGCCACAATTAAGCTCCCTCCTAGTGTAGCAACTGTCCCTGAGCATCACCCTCTGGAATCTTCCCAAGAGGAAGGAACGGAGCAAATGCAGTCTCTTCACTGGCTGCCTATTAGTTTCTGGGCTCAGTACAAGGTGTTGGTTATTACCTTTAAAGCCCTAAATGGCTTTGGTCCATCCTATTTTCAGGACCGCCTCCTTCTATACAATCCACCCCACACACTCAGGTCCTCTGGGAGGAATTTGCTACAGCCTATGAAAACTAGGCTGTCTGCTACCTCCCAGAGAACCTTCTCAGCTGCTGTCTGGCAGACTATGGAATGGCCTGCCAGATGAGATCTGTCAAATTATGACCTTGAATAGCATTAAGAAAGCTGTTAAGATGGATCTCTTCCAGCAGGCCTTTCCTGACTAGATCCCCAGCCTTAGGAGTTAGTCTTTCCCTCCTTCTCCTCTCCCTGTTCAAATGGGAGTTGGCATTTTCAATGGATGAATGTACTATTTTAACATGTTTTAAATTTGTGATTGTTTGATACTTTTTTAGGGGTGGACAGTGTGAAAAACCACTCCTGCCAACTTGACTAATTCTCTCTTTCAGATTTTTATGTGACTGGCTTCATAGTCCTTGTCACCTCCCTGTCCAATAACTATTAAAACACACTAGTAGCATTTGTTCAAAATTTTCACACAGAGGCCAAAATAACTTTTTATTAAATATAAAATGGTTTTATTGTGTTTCAAACCTACAGGCACATTTCTTGGTTTTCAAACTTGTTAATAATATTACTTGGTTACAGGTTCA
>JAIPUX010001232.1:27011254-27027618 GCA_020142125.1 Phrynosoma platyrhinos
CTATATTTATAACTATCACAGTTAAATAAGTTATACAGTTATACATTTACTTTTTATTTTGCTTCATCCACTCTAGAAAGACCATATTCCACTATATTTTCCTTACCTTTCACATATTGGATGGAATAATCAAAATCCTGTAATAACAAACTCTATCTCAATAATTTGCTGTTAGTTCTCTTGGTATGGTTTAACCAACACAAGGGAGAATGGTTGGTTTTAATTATGAACTTTCTTCCCCATAAGTATGGTTTGAGCTTATTTACAGCCCGTATTATGGCCATACATTCTTTTTTTTATGGTTGCCAGTTCCCATTTTCTCAATCAAATCCTCGGTTCAAGGCACAGGATAGGCGTCCGTTTGGGTAACTTTATTTAACCGTCTATAGTCTACACAGAACCGTATAGT
Source organism: Phrynosoma platyrhinos (assembly GCA_020142125.1). Classification (NCBI taxonomy): domain Eukaryota; kingdom Metazoa; phylum Chordata; class Lepidosauria; order Squamata; family Phrynosomatidae; genus Phrynosoma; species Phrynosoma platyrhinos. The sequence goes on from JAIPUX010001232.1 coordinate 27,011,664, forward strand.
CTGATCAGGTTTTTCCACTAAAACTATGGGTAAAGCCCATGGACTATTCTATGGTACTATAATCCCCATTTTTAACATTATCTTAATTTCCTCTTCAATTTTGTCTGCCAATGTATCAGTGACTCGGTATGAAGGAGTAGCTATAGAGGAAGCTTCTCCTGTGTTGATATGGTGCACTATCTCCTTAATTCTCCCAGGTATATCTGAGAATATGTCTTCAATTTTTTTAAACACCTCCTGGATCTCTGCTTGTTGGGGAGTAAGAGAAGGATCAATGTTAACCCTTTGTGTCCAATTTTCCTCTGCCTTTTCAAAATCCCACTGAGGAATAATAATGTCTTCATAATTCTTCGCCTTAACCACATACAATACTATATGTTCTCTCCTAATATAGGGCTTTAACATGTTTACATGGACCAATTTACACCCCACATCTTCTCCCAAGTCCACTATGTAATTTATATCATTGATCTTCTCAGTAACTTGGACTGGACCTGTCCACACATATTGTAGTTTAATTCCTCGTAGTGGTCTCAGGATCAGCACTTCATCTCCAGGCATAAACTCTCAAAATCGGTCTCCTTTGTTGTACCGAGTCTTTTGATGGGTTTGAGCCACCTTCAGGCTTTCCCCAGCAACTCTCAAAGCTTGTTTTAGTGAGTTCATCAAGTTTTGGACATAGGAGACCACATCTTCTGGCTCTCTTTCTTCTGGAGATTCACAGTCCTGGTGAACTATGTCTAATGGTCCTTTTACGCGGCGTCCAAACAATAGCTCAAAGGGACTGAATCCTAGACTTTTCTGTGGCACCTCTCGATATGCAAACAATAAGTGTTGTAATTTGGTGTCCCAATTATTTTGATTTTCGGCTGTGTAGGACTTTATCATATTAATTAAAGTCCCATTAAAATTCTCTATAAGTCTATTACTTTGAGGGTGATATGGACTTGTGGTGAAATATTTTATTCCACAAATTTCCCATAACCTCTGCATACCTTAGGAGGTGAACATTACTCCCAAATTTGAAATTATTTCACTGGAAAACCCTAATCTGGAAAAAGTATTTATCAGGGTGTTAGCCACAGTTGTTGCTTCTATATTTCGTAAAGCTATTACTTCTGGATATCTCGTTGCATAATCCATGATAGTAAGGATTTCCTTTCTGAGTGGCTTGAGGTAATGGCCCTATTAAGTCCATCCCTATTTGTTGGAATGGCTGGGACATAATTGGCAAGAGACAAAGCTCAGCTCTGGCCAAATCACTCCTTGTACCCACTTTCTGACAAATATTGCAGGATTTACAGAAAGCTTTTATATCTTGTCCCATTTTTGGCCAGTAAAAATTCAAAGAGACTCCCTGGTTAGTCTTCTTAATTTCCAGGTGTCCTCCAAATGGACTAGAATGGGCTATGTCTAGTATTCGGCTTCTATATCTCTGATGGACTACCAATTGCTATTGAATTTCCTTTTGCATGTTATATTTAGATTTGAGAACCTCTCTATACAACCGATCTTAGGTCATAAAGTATAGTTATCCCAAGTGCAATAAAAGTTTAAGGAAAAATGTCCAGAGACAATTTTCTGTCTGAAATCATGGCTACATTTTTTTTTCTTTTAGTGACTTTTTCTGACATAAAAAAATAGTTTCTAGCTTGTTGCAGTATTTGGATTGGCTGCAAACGATGTCCTCTATAAAATGATTGTGTGTTTTATATAAGCATTGGTGGTTTGAACATGCCTTTTAAAAAACAGTTGTTTTTTTAAAAAATTAAATTTTATTAATATTAAAAACAGAGAAAAAAACAGACAAACAAACAAAAACAAAAATACATAATTACAAAAAAGACAACAATACAACAAATAATAACATTGTCCTTATACAGAAATAATTAAAAAGACTTCCTAGGTTGACCAGTGTTTACTAAACAGCCCGATATATTGTAACTTCACTTAATAACTCTTCTATCCCCCATTTAATATAGATATATCCATAAATTTTAATTAATTAAACATATCATATAATATTTTAAAAAAGAGGAAAAATAAATATAAATCCAATTATACTAAAAAGAAGAAACCACCTATTATTAGCATAGGATCAATCAAAATTCATTATCATCTGTAGACTGCTCTCTGATTTCCAATAATCCAGCAAAGGTTTCCACTCCAATTGGAAAGTATCATACTCCTGATTTTTAAATAGTGACATTATTTTTTCAGTTTCCATTATATCCCAAATTTTCTGTCTCCACTCCAAGATAGTTGATGTATCAGTTAATTTCCATTTAGAAGCATATAGTATCCTTGATGCTTCTATTAAATAAAATAATAATTTACCAAACTCCCTTTCTATCTTATCATGTTTAACTATACTTAATAAAAAAAAACCTGGGGATCAAAGCTAATAGAAATTGAAAATATATCCGTGATCTCCTTATATATACTTCTCCAGTAGTTTTTGGCTTTCTCGCAGTTATACCATAGATGAAAGAATGTACCTATTTATCGCATTTCCAACATTTTGGGGAATAGTTACCTGACATTTTTGCTAATTTTACTGGTGTCAGATACCAGTGGTACTGCATTTTATAAAAATTTTCTTTAATATCCACATTAAGTGTATATTTTAATCTCTTCGTCTAACAATTTTCCCACTGGTTTAATTCAATGTTACATCCAATATCCTGTGCCCATTTGATCATCTGTGGTTTTACCAATTCACTAACTAAATTAAATTTTAATAGCATCTTATATAGTCTTGATATATGGTGGTCCTGAACTGAATCTATTATCTTTTCAAATTCTTTATTCATTGAGCCAATTGATTTTGTTTTTCTGTCTATCAAGAAACGCTCCCTTATCTGCCAATAGGCAAACTAACTACAGTTATAGCCTTCTAAATTAAGTTGCTCTTGAGTCTTTATCATCAGGGGTTCTCGGGTCTGTCTCAATAAGTCCCAAAAGGTTAGCCATTTCATTTTACCCATTTTATTTTCTCTCAAAGGTGTTTTGTTTACTGCAGTCCACAGTGGAATTTTATCATCCCATTTATTCTTAATTATATTTCACACCATCAAAAGAGCTCTCCTCAAATAATGGTCTCTAAACCCACTATGTCTTTTGACTTTATCATATATTAAATATCCATGCCAACCATATACATTGTCATGGTCCTCTAATTTCAAATTATCCTCGTTTTCCAATTTTATCCAATCCAAAATCCAATATAGGGAACAGGCATAATAATATAATTTCAAATCTGGTAGATTCAATCCTCCTCTATCAGTAACATCTTGTAATGACTTCATATTAATTCTCAGTTTCTTCTTATTCCATAAAAACTTAGATAAATCTCTCTGCCATCCTCTGAAAGGGCTGTCATTAACTAAAATTGGAATATTTTGAAATAAATATAGCATTTTAGGTAAGATATTCATTTTAAAAGAGGCAATTTTTCCTAATAAGGATAAATTCAAATTTTTCTTTTTTGTAATTATGTATTTTTGTTTTTGTTTGTTTGTCTGTTTTTTCTCTGTTTTTAATATTAATAAAATTTAAATTAAAAAAACAGTTGTTTTGTGTATATATATATATATATATATATATATATATATATATATATTTAAAATAACACAAATGCATATGATATCATAAGATTTTGTCATATATTTTTTTTCCAACATGAGGTATAATAAAGGGATACTATAATGATGGCATAATAGCAACAGGTGGCTTCTGTGCCCCTAGGGTTACAAATCCTCTCTTGGGTTTAGTGTGAACTTTATACAGTCTGTCCAAGATGCTCAACTTTTTTTTTTTTTTTTTGACAGAGTTGGGTACTTCCTTTAAACTAGAACCTGGAGTGAGTTCACAGTGGCTTTTATATGAAAGCCACCAGCTGCCACGTTTACAGCATCTTTCACTATTTTGCATAATGGCTCCCAGTGTCCTCAATCATAAAACTATCATGTTCCCAATGCTAATTTGTATACTTTCTTGACTATATGGCAGAAACAAAAATAAAGGATTTAAGTTGGTAGAATAGCTTAGAGTTTTTTAAACAAGCAAACAAATATATCAGTATTAGTAGGTCCCTCTGATATTTTTAGCAATTGGACAAGCCCACCACACAGGAAAGAAATCATGTTGTTTAACTCCCTTTCCACTTGCTACAAATGAAGTTCATTGGAACAAAGATAGCAAGGAAGGAGTGAGGATGGAAATGTCCATGATGCCATGGCAGTGGTGATTTCAAAGATCTATTTCTTCTGTCAGTACACACCACCAATTGCTATAATTGATGTTTCAGCCATTACACCACCGGCTCTCACAGACAATGTAGATAATTAGCCAGGCTCCACTTTTGGATGATTATTTCTATCCTCCGAGGAACTTGATGGTATAATGGACAAAATGTCAAGAATAATTAGGAATAATGATGTGGCAGATATGCTTCTAGACCTAAAAGAGAGTTTTGCCTTGTCTTGGGGCGGCAGGGAGCAAGACTCGGGGACATTAGAATTCAATTCTGTGGTTTATATGCTCCTTGGGAGATTGTTAACATTTTTCAGAAAATACAAAGAGGAAATGAGAGTACTCATAAGACATCTCACAATATGCCTAGATGAAATTAGTCAAACAGCTTGTCCTTAAATTACAGAAAATATTCTGAATTGTTTTGGGGTGGTGGTGGTGAGGGGATGTTTTGAAATATAAAATGTCAGGACATGCTACATTATTAAAACATTGTTTATACATGTGGGTGTAATGCACACACATATAGACCGTTAGGCAACATTTCACATTAAATTTTTAATTTTCCTTTTATTTTTTCCTTCTGCTAAAAATTAAATGATATGTTCTTTACTTTTTATGGAATGTAGTATAGTGGGTCTATTTAGCCACCATTCAGAGTTAACATGTTATGTAGCTTAAGTCTCATTTGTACATATGTAGACCTTTCATAAATTATCAAAACCCTGCAGAAATGAAAGACAAAACAAACTTTGTAGAAACCATGGACATTGTACTGATTCTCCTTGGTCCCCCCAGCCTTGGCAAAGCTTTGGAATTGGAAAAACACATGATTAGTGACATAAAACTGCTAGCCTTTCTGTGACTTATGGAAGACCCGATACAACAGCTTCTTGTGAACATCTATGTCCATATGATACATTATTATACCTTGTTTATTGTACACCATGTCTAGTGAGATCTGATGCTTTTATCAATCACTTTTTGGTAAGTCAATACTTCGGTACATCTCATTGATTCAATAGATTAGTTGAGATTCTCAGTTGGATTTAGGCAAAAAGAGTGGGAATCATGCAGCTTGTTGGATGTTGTTGAAAAACAGCTTCCTGCAGCCTTAGCCAACATGGACAATGTTGATGAATGTTAATGGTGAATCAATGTCTGTGGAAAGTGATGATCGCTGATTTAGGCCATAGTGTTTGGATAATTTGCAACTATAGAGTGTTCAATGGGCTTTCCTGACTTTGTATTTCTGTATAGACTCGGAATGGACTTTAAAAAGTTCTTCCTCTCTCCCACATTCAACTATGATACATTTCTGATGAATTCTGTTAAAATAAACTGAAATGAATTCTCACTTAGTTCTAAGAAGCAGGCAAATCTTCCAATTTTTCTTTCTCTCATATTGATCAATTTTACATCTTCATATTATATTCTGATTAAAAAACCACAGTGACACAGCATTCTCTATCTAGCCTAATCCTAGAGGATTAAATCTGAATAGGCTTCAATCTAATTTAATGTACTTTCTGCCTTTGAGAAAACTCTGCTGTGTAGGGATTCACAATAGATTTTGTACAGATGGTAAGGTATCAAACTGATGAATACCACATTATCTAGAAGGATGCTTTGAGCTATCTAAAGTCATTTATCATTCAGGTGGACTAGAACAAATGCAACAGTTGCTTAACAAAGTTCCACTATGCATAGTAAGCTAATTTTTGATATACAAAGATTATTATTTCATAAGATATCAGTACTCTTCTTTCTATATTGTATTCGCCATATATTGTGCTCTAATTAGTAAATAGACATATGTTCTCCCTCATGCTCAGTTCAAGGGGCTAGTGGTAACCTGTAAAGTCTTCTTGTTGTTGTTGGTATTAAAATATCCATTTTGTGACCAGTGACAGGAAAGAATTTAATAGGAAAATGAAAATGTACCACAAATTTTATTTGCAAGGAGCACACTATGGCAAACATCCTATTATTGCATTAATTTGGCAGTTGAACTTTTTCCATGGGCACACAACAGTGGTATCTGAAAGTGGATAAAATCTTCTAGCTCTGAGTCAATTGTCTCTCTAATGTCACACTTCCCCCCTAAGCAGATGGCTTAAAGGGCCATCTTGGGGGCAGGGAAGGGGAGGGGCAGCCAGGGAAGGGGAGGGGCACCAACCCCCTCCCGAGGTCGTCCTCGGAGCAGCCGGCCCTCCGCATGGCCAGCGCTCCGAGGAGGACCTCCCGCAGCAGCCTTTCCATGCACTGAGGCAGAAAAGCCGATGAATGTGTGCCGCAGCCTTTTGTGGAGCACTTTCACTGACTTGTGAAAGGAACGCTAATTTAGCACTCCTTTCAGGGGCAGCGAAGCTGCGCTGCAGGATCGAGGCATGGGGATGCCTTGGTCCCGCGGCGCAGCTTCCCAGGGCGCCTTACAGCCGCCTGTCATTCCTTTCCCACTGCTGTGCTTCCAGTCTTATTCTTCCTGCACTGCCATGTACTATAGTATAGTTAAACCAATATAGCATACCTACAGGTTTCTGGCTCATATGGCCTATATATGTCTATATCCATAGATACACAGTTCAAATGTTAAAACAATTAAAGTTTCAGCCTTTTTACATACAAGTTCTGAAGAACTGCATAAGACTCTGCTTACTATGAATTAGAAATGTGAAAATATGTCACTCATTTTTGTTATAACTCTTACAATTTCATCTGATAACACAATATAAAGAGATATCCACATGCTTTCATAAACAGACCACAAATTGGATAAGAATGCAAAAAAAATATTGGTTTAACAAATTTCTTTCTCATTCTTACTGTAAACTGTAAATGCAATCCTTGCATTCTAATACTGTTGTCATGTAATCATTAAAGAAAAAAAAATGATTCAGACACTTAGGAGATTAGTGCATTAAATTTAAATTGACTTATCTCTGAAAGGATAAAATCGTATTTAAATTTAAAAGCTGGTGTTATTGTGCTCAGCCATGGCAAGACGGGTGCAACCCATATGCATCCCAGACCCCAGCTGCACTTATCCAGTGGATTTTTAAAACTGAGAGCTTGCCATTGCACTCAGGCAGAAAAAAAAAATGAAATGCACAGATATAGGATGGGGGACACCTGGCTTAACAAAACTACATGTGAAAGGGATTTAGGAGACCTAGTAGAAAACAAGTTGAACATGACAGTATGATGCGGCAGCTAAGAAGGCCAATGTGATTTTAGGCTGCATCAATAGAAGTATAGTACAAGGGAAGTAATAGTACCACTCTAGTCTGCTTTGGTCAGGCCTCACCTGGAATGCTGTGTCCAATTCTGGGTACCACAATTCAAAAAAAGACATTGAGAAGCTGGAGTATGCACAGAGGAGGGTGACCAAAATGGTGAAGGGTCAGGAAACAATGCCCTATGAGGAGAAAAGAAGGATAAGAGGTGCTATGATAGCCTTGTTTAAATATTTGAAGGGGTGACAAATTGAGGATGGAGCAAGCAATGGATTCAAAGTACAGGAAAAGAGATTCCACCTCAACTTTAAGAAGAATTTTCAGACAGTAAAAGCTGTTTGAAAGTGCAACACACTCCCTCAGAGTATGGTGGAGTTTTCTTATTTGGAAGTTTTTAAATAAAGGCTGTATGGCAGTCTGTCAATGGTGCTTTAATTGTGTGTTCCTGCTTCACAGGGGGTTGGACTGGATGGCTTTTGTGGTCTCTTCCAACTCTATGATTCTAAGATTTTCCTCTTATGAGGATACAATCCATATGAACAGGAAGTATTTTTCTTCAGATATGTTACTTTCCACAGGAAGAAAGTCTCTTCCTCCCATTTTTAAGAAAGCCTATCAATAAATGCTTAAATAGATACTTAAGGAACTTTTAAAATTAGGGTTTAAAGCATAAATATATTGTAAAAACACTCAGCTACATACATACGATATGAAATCATAACCCTACACTAAAGTACAAAACATAAGCCTAACTAAACTGACTCCCAAACCAGACGGGCAGCCGTGGACTGTCCCAGGAAGCTGCGCCATGGGGCTGAGGTATCCCCACACCTCCGCCCTGCGGCGCATCTTCCACAAGTCGCTGAAGGTGCCGCGCAAAAGGCTGGCAGCACACCTTTGGCGACTCTTCCGCCACAGCGTGTGTGGACACTGTGGCGGGAAGGCATCATCAGAGCGCTGGCCATGTGGAGGAGCTGGAGCTCCGATGATGCCTTCGGGAAGAGGTTGGGGCACCCACCATGTGGCTGCCCCTCCCCTTCCTTACCCCCAAAACAGCCCTTTGTGCTGTCTGCTTCCCCCCTGAGTTTTCCCCTCAACCACCCCAAATCCACCCAATTCCCTCTCTATATACAAAACTATAACAATTAACATAATAAACACAAATCCAATTAACACAATTAATACAATATAATGAATTTGCAATTTAATAAAATGCACTGCTCATTTTAAAATGTAGAATTGCATGATATTCCTCCAAGTGATTTGTTGCTCCAGCTGAAAATCTATATGGCCTAAATCCAATTGTTAATACCAACTAGAGTAGAGGCATTGAATAAATTAATAAATAGTAGGTCAAGACTTATGTGAATGACTCAATGGCTGTAACCTAGCTGGGACTAGCAATTGGATTTCAGTCTAGGCTCTTGGGTTTTGTTTTCAAAACTTCAGGAATTTTGCTAAGCAGCAACCTCTAAATATCCCTCAGGAAAAAAACAGTCAAAATATTTAACCACACTAGCCCCAAGGTGCTCCATATCATTTATTTTGGTCAGCACTTACATAGACAAGTCTGCAATGCCTGTTGATGCTTTCACCTCACTTTTAATTATTGCTACAGTGGCTATCTTGCAATTCCTTGGCAAGCAGTATGATTTTAGGAGTATATCACAAATCTAGTTTAAAACAAATTATCAGCTATTTTACGTTTAAGAATTATTATGCAAATGCCACAAAATACCAGCAACAAGTTACTTTTCTCATTTGTAGGTCCTAAAACATTCTGTTTTCCCAATTTTAATATGCACACCAAGCAATGTTGCATATTTTCAATGTTGTCTGCTATAAAGAAATAATTTAGCTTCTGTACAACACATGTTCCAATTCTGATAGAGCCATGATATTTGCAGCAGCCATGGCCTCAGTAAGAACCAGTGTGCTATAATGGTTTGAGTTTTTTTCTAGGACTCAAGGAGACCAGAGTCTGAAACCCTGCTGAGCCATGGAAGCCGACAGCAAATTATATTGTCTCAGCCTCAAAGGAAAGCAATGGAAAATAATCTCTGAATAAATTTCACAGAGAAAACCTAATTACAGGATAAATTAGAAATTATTTGAAGGGACGCAAAACATGGCCCTGATCCTAAATAACGTTTTGCTAATACAGTTGATCATAGATACACCCCCTAAGCAGACGGGCAGCCATGGGCCAACCTGGGAAGGTGTGCTGCGGGACTGAGGCATCCCCATGCCTCGATCCAGCGGCGCACTGTTGGCGCCCCTGGAAAGGAGTGCTAAAATAGCGCTCCTTTCATATGTAACCAAAAGTGCACTGAAAAAGGTTGCGGTGCACTTTCAGCGACTTTTCCACTGCAGGCTGCCCCTCCCCTTCCCTGCGTCGAGGATGGCATATTAAGCCATCTGCTTAGGCCCTTAGTTCCTATGAAAGCAGCACAAATTTGTGAAGCTAGTGTTGTAAAGCTAAGAAGCTCTTCTAATGCTTCTGTTTTCTTTTCTCATCTGAATAATCTCACTCATTGTTTCAAGAACCTGTCCTTTTTAAAGACCCTTAATCTTATTTAGTGATTAATAACTATCTCCTTGACTATAAAGAGGGTGTCAGTATAAGCTGCTATCCAGATGCCACAGTTGGCTTTGTTAATAATTCACATAGTGCTTCGTAATCTAATGTTAACTGCTTGAGGGCTGGTGGTCCTTTGTTATATCTTAAACAAATGAAATGAAATTTTAGATGACAGTATTCCTATTGAAGGGGGGGGGAAATATACAAACTGCTTGAAGTTTTGCATCCTTTTGTGATGTTCTTCACTAGAAGAAAACCCTCTCTAATTAACAATGATAGCTTTCTCAGATCACCCTTTAAAATAAACAATTTAAAGTTTGGGCTGCTTTTAGTCCATAGGAGGGGGCAAGGCATTTCATTTGGAGATATATTGGGACTTTAGCTTTGAAATCTCTGCTTTCTTGATGCTGTAAAGAGGACTTAGGGGGGATGCAGATGAGTGGCCCTGGGTCACTCCAGGAAGCAGAGGATTGGGGCCACTGCTACCACATGCAGTGGCCCTGACTCTCCCATTTGTTGGCCCAGAAAAGAGCAGCAAAATATTGTTCCTTTCAAAGCTGGCAAATAGGGGCCCTAAGAGCTGCCATGTGGTTCTTCTGCATCCCTTCTGGCACAGCACATCAAGACGCTGCACTGGGAGGATGTTCTGATGGCTCATGCCATGCGTAACAGTGCACACCATCAGAACGTCCTCGGGAAGGGATTGGGGCGACTGACGTGTGGCTGCCTCTCCTCTTCCCTGCCTCCAAGATGGTGCAAAGGGCCATCTGTAGAGGCCCTTAATCATGAAGCACACTAATGGTGAGCTTTCATTTACTGAGGGCAGAATCTTTCCTTCAAACTTAGGGCCTAAGCAGACGACGCAAAGCGCCGTCTTCGAGGCCAGGAAGGGGAGGGACAACCTCACGCTGGGCACCCCAATCCCTTCCCCAAAATGTTGTCGGAGCGGCAGGCCCTCCACATGGCCAGCGCTCTGACGATGTACTTCTGCTGCAGCGTCCGCACACGCTGCAGTGGAAGAGTTGCCGAAGGTGCGCCGGACGCCTTTTGCGGTGCATCTTTGGTGTCTTGCGGAAGGAGTGCTATTTTAGCACTCCTTCCTGGAGCAGAGATGCTGCACCACAGGGGCGAGGAATGCGGATGCCTCGGCCCTGATCTGCAGCTTCCCGGGGCAGCCCCGTGCCACCCGTCTGCTTCCTCCCTTACTGAAAATAGACATAAAAAGACATGACTGCCAGTGCAACAAATTCCCTGTGCCTTCACCTCCTCTGTCATATTTAAGAATTTATAAGTTATCTTTCAAAACACAAAGTCTAACTGGTAGCACTATATAAAACATTTTCAATTAAAAATGTAATTAAAACCAGAAAAATGACATTTAAAAACTCAATAAAAATATTGATATCTATTTTGTTGTGGTCTACTGAATATCAAAATCAGGATCATCCATGTTAACATATTTCTGTGATGAAGGCTGATAGGAAGAGAAGGAACTCATGTGAAATGTGGTGCTGGAGGAAGCTTAACCTGATCCATGGGGTGCCAAAATGGCCAATAAATAAGTCCTAGAGCAAACCAAAGCTGAACTCTCACTAGAAGTCAAGATGACTAGCAAGAGCTATTGCACTTTTGAAATATCATGAATCATTAGAAAGATTGATAAGGTTTGGTAAAGTAAGAGGAGAGTAGGAAATAAGAAAAACTCCTCAATCAAAGAACCTACAGCCCTGAGTTTGCAAGACCTGAACTTGGCTGTTGATAATGGAGTATTCTGAAAATGTCTCATGCCCTGCTGACTTGATGGCAATTAACAACATCAAATGAACAAATTCTATTTGTTTTAAGTCTGTGTCTATTCTATTTTATTCTGTATAGAACAGATAATCTGTCTCATTGCCAGAAACATTTTTGTCATACCAATACCTTTTCTATATGTTTTTCTGCGATGTGATACACTGCAGGACCAAAAAAGAAAAAGAAACTCTTCAGATTTGCTTAGTAGTAAAATAAGTACATACAATGAATATGAACCAATGTCTGGTGTGGTAAATGCACATCCAAAACCACCTAAGATGGGACAGCTGCAGAATGTTACAGTAATTGTTCAGTGTAGTTTCTTTTTATGCACAGGTTCCATAAACCTTTATTTAATCATCAATAGCTCTTATTTCAGGTGGCATTAACACCCACACAAGTTTTTAATGGTTACTTCTAATTTCTGGGAATGGCCTTGGCAACAAACCACTTCATTATGACCAAATTAAAAGTATATTTGAACAGTGGCATTGACTACATGGATGCCTTCTGGTGTAGCTAAAACTATACTAGTACTGGTGGCCAAAAGCAAAATGCAAGCAAACAAACAAAACAAAACACATTTTTCAGAATTTGGGCATACCCAAAGCCTTCAGAACTTAATTTAAACCAATTTTCACATGTGCTATGGTTGATATTATTCAAAATAATTGTGAATGGTTTCAAATTGTTGGACTTTGAGTGATAAATGATTTAATTTATTTTTAAAATTTCAAAACATTTGTTATTTAGTATATTAAATTGATTTTGCTGTATCTCAACTTGAGAATACTGAATACAGAGCAAGAGATAAATAAATTAGGGCCTTTGCAGACTGCCAGAAATAGTGCACATTAAATTGAGGCACTGCCCAGCTCAGTGCTAGGGAATCATGGGAACTGTAATTTCTTGTGGCACCAGAGCTCTCTGACAGAGAAGGCTCAGTGTGTCAGAAAAAAAAAAAAACATTTCACAGCTGGAAACTAGGATGTGAGTGGCTAAATGTGGTCAAGATGGCAAAAGTTATAAATAAGGAAAAACACACAAGTTAGAGAAGCTGCAGTAGTTTCTGAAGCAGTTTTTGCCTGAACCTACAGGGAAGGGCAAAATTTTGCCCCAACCTCTCCCCTCTACTGAGTTAATTGAGTTTAAACCACTTTTGCACATTGAACTTGCTTTGTATCAATTGAAGTAAGCCAAGAACAAAGGACATAATAATAACATTATACATGATTTATCAGAATTGTTCCTGCAAAACTGGAACAGTTGGTGGGTTTATGTTACTGACCACAAGAGGCTTTGGTTTTGAACAGGTTCTGATGTCCCAGGACCAGAGTCAAGGTCAAGCCTCCAATAAATGTGGAGTATATGGGAATCATATCTATCTATCTATCTGTCTATCTATCTATTGCAATCCCTGAAAACTGACTGAGAATTAGCAGAAAACAAATAATGATACTAATACTAATACTAATACTAATACTAATACTAATAATTCATACCCCACCCTTCTGAGTGCAATCGGGGCAGCTAACAAATGTTTAAAAATACAAAGTACAATCAAACCCCCATACCCTCCCCCCTTAAAAAAGTATCAAATCAACTAAGAATTAAAACCATACAAATTAAAACAAACATTAACAATCAACAAACAACATCAAATACAAATAAGTCATTAAAGGAAAGACGGTAGTTATGTGTTGACGAGGAGGCGGGCTAAGAAGAAGGATCCTGGAGGGCTCTCCTAAGAGGGATTCCTGAGACCGGGATTTCTATCCTGGAAAGGCCTGCTGGAAGAGATCTGTCTTAACTGCCTTGAAGCTGTCTAGAGATGTCAGTAGACGGATCTCATCTGGCAGGCCATTCCATAATCTGGGGGTGACCATAGAAAATGCCCTCTGGGAGGTAGCCGTGAGCCTAGCTTTTTGTGGCTGGAGCAAATTCCTCCCAGAGGATGGTAGTGCATGGGGAGGATTGTAGGGGAGAAGGCGGTCCCAAAGATAGTTTGGACCCAAGCCATTTAGGGCTTTAAAGGTGATAACCAACACCTTGTACTGGGTCTGGAAACTAATAGGCAGCCAGTGGAGGGACTTTAATACCGAGGTAATATGGTCCCTTCTAGATGATCCAGAAACTATTCTGACTGCCATATTTTCTACTAACTGCAGTTTCCAGATCAAGCACGAGGGTAGTCCCATGTAGAGCACATTACAGAAATCTAGATGTGAGGTTACCAGTGCATGCACAACAGTCTCAAGGTCCCTTACTTCCAGAAAAGGGCGCAGCTGGCTTATCAGCTGAAGCTGATAGCAGGCACTCCTGACTGTCGCATTCACCTGATTCGTCATCAGGAGCTACTAGTCAAGGAGCACCCCCAAGCTGTGAACACAGTCCTTTATGGAGAGTGTGACCCCCATCCAGGACTGGAAGTTGCAGCCCAATTCTTGGTTTTGGGGTTGCTACCGTGAGCCCCTCCATTTTGTCTGGATTCACTCTCAATCTGTTTTTCCCCATCCAGCCCATTACTGCCCGAAGACATTCATTGAGAGAGGAGATGCCATCAGAATTCGAGGCCGACGAACGAGACATAGAGAAATAAATTTGGGTTTCATCAGTGTATTGATAACACTCAGCTCCATAACTCTGAATAATCTCACCCAGCGGCTTCATATAGATGTTGAATAGCATCGGGGACAGGATAGCACCTTGTGGAATGCTACAGGTGAGCTCCCTTTACTGGAGCAGCTGTCCCTGAGCAGCACCCTCTGGGATCTGCCCAAGAGGAAGAAACAGAACCATTGCAGTGCAGTGCCTCCGATTCCTAACCCCCTCAGGCGATCCAAGAGGATGCCATGTTCTATCATATCAAAAGCCGCTGAGAGGTCTAAAAGCACCAAGAGGGTCATACTACTCCTGTCGTTGCTCAGACGCAGATCGTCAGTCAAGGCAACCATGTCAGTCTCAACCTCAAAGCCTGTCCTGAAGCCAGTTTGAAATGGGTCTAGATAATTGGTTTCATCCAAGACAGCTTGGAGTTGAAGAGCAACCACCCTCTCGATTACCTTGCTCAAGAATGGTAATAAGGAGACTGGTCTATAGTTGTTCATATCCAAGGGGTCCAGGAAAGGTTTTTTCAGAAGCGGCCTAATGGCCGCCTCCTTCAAACAAAATGAAATATAACCTTCCCTGAGGGATGCATTGACGATGTCCATAAGGAACATCCTCAAAGCATCCCCCTCCCCGGACTGCCACCCATAAAGGGCAAGGATTGATAGGGCAAGTCGCTTTCCTCACTCTTCCAAGAAACTTGTCCATGTCATCAGTACTCACAGATTGAAACTGATCCAGGATAATTTCAATAACAGAGTCGCTGTATACCTTGTCAATAGTTTCTGTCAAAACACTGGCATCTAAGTCGGCTCTTATCTGAGAGATTTTATCTGCAAAGAAGTTGTTAAACACTTCACAGCAGGCTGTTGTTGGCTTAAGTCAGGGGTAGGCAACCTTTCCCCTTTAAGGGCCAAGGGACTTCAGCTCCCAGAAGCCTCAGTGATGTTGGCCAATAGTCCCATGTTGGCCAATAGCTCCTGGGATTCTGGGAGCTGAAGTCCCTTGGCCCTTAAAGGGGAAAGGTTGCCTACCCCTGGCTTAAGTAAAGAGTTCTGTGCAGGGGGCACCTGCGTCAGCTCCCTTACCACCTTAAAACAGTTCTTCTGGATGGGACTGTGAAGACACAATACATGCAGAGGAGGAGAAGGATCTCTGCACTGCATGTATTGCCTCCCGATAGGACCAAAGAAAGCTCCTATGGCGAGTCTGGTCAGATAAGAGTCTGCTAGTTGCACTCTAGTCATTGTCCAACAAAGTAGAATTAACTCAGTTTTTAGATCTCTCAGCCAATTTTCTTTATGGGGATCATGGTAGTTGTGGGTAGTACATAGGTATCCACAATACCTAAAGGCTATAAAAGAATTGTGGATAATTTTTGAACTTCACATTTGAGAGGAGATCTGACAGGGCTGGGACAATAGGCTGCATTATCTTAACCCATGCTGAAAATGAATAAGAATGTGGGAAAGGGTCAAGTTTA
>JAIPUX010001232.1:27030788-27042835 GCA_020142125.1 Phrynosoma platyrhinos
TTATTTCTATTACTGTATGTCCCATGTTGCTTTTTCCTTGACAATTTTTATGCTGTTGGTGGGCTTTGATAATCCACCAGAGAACAGGTCTAAGGTGAGGTAGAGTCCACATCTTCTCAGTAACCTTATTAGTAGGAATTGGTAATCTATGTGAGAAAGTGGATGAAAAAAAAAGTTTAATGGAAGACAGGTCTGGAGGTAGTATGTGTTTCCATTTATGACAGATGAATAGATAAAAATGGATTCAATAACCTACTAATTTTCTGTTTTGAAGTTTTAGTGTAGAAGCAAGTAAATTCAGTGGACTTTATATTATAAACTTCTAGATTTATCCATCTGAAGCACTGTTGTCCTTAATTAATTGAATAGTATGGCTGAGTTGGAAAGCCTGGAAATATACGGTAATGCAAATATCTGGGGTTGCCAGACCACCATTCTTGGAAGTGATATGACTAGCAGATTTGGGAAATCTAGGTCTCTTTTTATTGAAAATAAATTGATCAATTAATTTTTGCCATTTTTTGAATCTAGATGGGGGAGGAGTCAATGGGATTGTTTGAAACAGAAAAAAACTTCTGAGGGCACTAAGATAGGGTGAAATTTGGTCAAATAACAATTTGTAAAAATCTCCTGAGAAGCCATTTGGCCCTGGACTCTTATTTTGTTTCTGCTTATATATATTTTTAGTTCATATGGTGAATATGTTTGTTTATCAGTGATTTATGAGAGTCCTTGAGCTACTTCAGATTTACAGATTGTATAAATTGTTCCATAGCCAAATTTTGTGGCAGTTCAGAGCTATATAGTTTAGAATTAGTTTTGAAATTATTTCATAATTTTGTCAGAAGCTTTCACTATATTCTATTCAGAGGAGGTGACAGTGGATATGGATTTCCTCTCTATTTTAAGTTTGACAGCTTTAGTGAGGACTCGAGAATTTTTGTTGTTAAATTCATAGTAGTAAGATTTAGTGCAATGTAAGGCAGTTTGAACCTTCTAATGTCAGGAGCTACCAGCTCTGCTTTTTTCCTTTGGAGTTGAATATCTGTGAATCGAGCAATTTTTTTTTTATGAGCTAATGATAGCTTTTCTATCTCTTGGTGGAGACTTTGCCTCATGGCTCCTTTAAGTCTCTTTTCTGTAGCCCCTACCTTAATTAATATACCTCTGAGGATCGACTTCAGGGTATCCCATAACAAGGCTGCAGATGTCTCGGGTGATCTATTTTCAAGGTAAAGTTGTTTAATTTAATCTTGAATCTGTTTCTTAAAACATTCATTCATGAGGAGATACAGATTGAATCTTCAGATACACATTTTTGGTAGATCAGGTCCAAGCTGCCAAGTTAATGTTGTGGCTGCATGGTCTGAATAAATTATAGACTCTACTTGTACATTAGCAATGTTAGGAAGGGATAATTTTTGAATGAAGTAGTCTATTCTAGAATAGTTGTGGTGTGTGAATAAAAAGTTTAGTCTCTACAGGATGGATGGAGAGCTCTCCAGAGATCTATAAATCCATGTCTAGTTAAGAAAGCAAATACTGGTGATGTTTTCTTTTCCATCTTTTTTTTTGGGGGGGGGGGATATGATTTGTCTAGTGTGTAATCTAGGACTTCATTTGCATCACCCTCTGCAATCTCCCCCTCTGCAATCTCTTCTAAGGTTTATGGGAAAGAAGCCATAAAGGCATATTGGTCATTGTTTGGGGAGTAAAATGTGGCCAGTGTGAAGATTTTGTTGGCCAGGATACCTTTCAATATTAAATAATGACCCAAAGGACCACGGACAACTTTGTCAAACTGAAAGGACATGTTTTTATCAAATAATATTGCAACACCTCTGGATTTTTGTATATTACAGGTCAAAGGGAGATTGTGCAAGAACATTTCCCATACCCTTTATATGTGTGTCTTATAAAAACAATAACAACAATGCTTGGTTTAATTTTTTTCAAATAATTATTAACCCAGGTATATGGGGGGGGGAATCCATGACCTTTTACATTGAGAGAGACAATCTTAATGTTGTTCACATTTGCAATAATTAAACTCTAAGTAAGAAATGCTTAGAAGATACTTCAAAGTTTATCTCATTGTTAGCCAAAGTGCATTTTGGTGTGTGTATGAATTCCACATAACTTCATATATACCCTGCAGTTAACCCCAAGTGCCACTGGGGAGATAACAGGCAAGTCATACCAAGGTCACTTGGAAGACTGGAAAAAACCCATCCCAAAGCCAGGCAGATAGTGTGGCAGTTAGTTGCTAATGCACCATCATCACCTCCATAATCACAAGAATGGACAATAAGTGCTTAGATATCTCACCTGATAGGCCAGCTAATGACTTAATTCTTTCCCATTCATCTTGAATATTGCCAGACCAGATTACCCCACCCATACAGTCTCACACCTTTTCCCTGCAGCTAGTTTTACCTCTTAAAAACCCCTGGATTTCCCTCCTCAGTATTGCCAGTTTGGAGTTCATGGGGACACTACATCACTGTGCTCTCTAGTCTAGTTACTGGCACCTCCATTTAAACCAGTGCTTTTGGAATGGTTGTGTCTCATACCACATCACTCAATTGGATCCCAGAGAAAGCTTCATCTGTAGTATGTATCACCTGTAGTTCTGCCTCAACATCTTTTCCAAGCTAACCCCTGACTTCCTGAGCCTTGAAAGAGTGTTTGTGTATGTATGTGAATTGCTGTGTGATTTTCCCCTTTAATAAATAATACTTTAATTGGAGAATTCTGTCTCTGCATCAATTCTTAGATCCCTCAACCTCTTGGCATACATGTGGGAAATGGTCTCGCAGGGTCCTTGTATCTGACTCCCCTCTCAGCTTGAGCTAATTAAAATTCCTCATAATAGAGTTTTGGCTACATCATGTACAGTATGCAGTGCCCTTCAAACCCAGGCCTTTTAAACCATGAGGGTGGAGGAAGGGGACTAATAAGGCTCCAGCTTAAGAAATATACATACAAATGCCCAAAAGTACAAACAATTAACCATAACACAATACAAACAACAATTAACAGATGTAAACCAAGAGGAAAAGTACATGGGGTGAGTCCCACTTCTCCATCAAGCCATTGAGTGGTGATCCCCTCTAGAGTTGAGGGGATGAGCATTATTGGCATACATTGTAGGGACAAGATCTCAGTAATCAAAGATAGAAAGGAGAGAAAGTGAATTGGAAGATATAAGGATAGCCTTCTAAAAGATAAGAGGAATTAATTACCAATAGGGGTGTTAAGATATTACCATGTATGAAGGCAACATGGACACCCCAGGCAAGCCAGCTAAGGTATCAGAGGAGTGAGAGCAGTGTGCACACACATACAAACTTCCCACCCCACTCCAGGCACCCCAGGCAAGCCAGGCAAGTCACCAGAGGGGAAGCAGAAGGTGTGTACATGCACCCCCAGATTCCCCCTGCCCACCAAAGCCTGGGAATGAGAAGGAGTTGCATGCGCGCACACACAGCAACACACTCATTAATAATCAAAGCTGCGAGTGTCAAAGCTGTGAAAAATAAGGCCCAATTACACATTCAAAACAAGAAAATGATGGCACATTAACAGTAGTGCTAGAGTATAAAGGTTGGAAGAGCCATTTGCCTTCAGGGGAGTGAAGGAGGGGATGATAGCACTTCAGTAATAGTTTTAGAGTGAGGAGTGGTGAGAGAGAGGATTATCTAGGCATAAAGAGAGTTAAAACAATAAAAGTGACATTTAGAGTGAGGCTATTTCCTTGCAAAAGGCTATGTTGCAAACATAGAACAATTAACAGTTGTGAGCAGGGAGACTTTTTCCTTCAAAGATGGCTGCTGTCATTAGGATTAAGGTGGAGAAACAAGAGAAGAGGGAGAAAGTGGTGGTGGAGGAGGGGGAGAAAGTTGTGAAGAATAGATTAGAAAGATGCCAGAAGTTAGAGCAAGGGAAGGGTGGGAGAGAATTGAGACAGAGGATTGAGGAGGGAAAACAAGTGAAGAGGGAGAAAAACAAGATTGGGGTGGGGAGAGAAAGTTGTGAAGAACAGATGAGAAAAAATACCAGAAGTTAGAGCAAGGCAAGATAGTTACACTTAACCATTCACTTTATGATGTCAAAAAAGTCAGAGAAGAAGTCTTATTTGCTGTAAGTTGATTTGAGTCAGTGTGACTGTGTGGCTTTCAGCTGTGCAGGACCACCAAGCTGCTTGTGTTTTCTCTGTCTTGCTGGCATCCATGGTTCAACCTGTTGCCCGGATTTGGGTGCAGCAGGAGAGAAGTCATTATTCTTTGCCCCTTTCTCAAGGTCTCGGTTCTCAAGGTTTTTTAATGTCTACGGCTTCACATAGTTGAGGCAGTCATGACAGAGCCATTATAAAAGACGATTGGTTTAAAAGGGAAGCCCCATTTGTATTTTAAATTTGCTTGTTGGAGGAGAGAGGTGAAGGACTTAAAATCATGGCATTTCCACAGCATTTCAGGGGAGCTGTCCTGGTATGCTTGCACACTGGAATCCTGGTAGACAAGGTTTGGGGTACTGGAAAGCTTCTTCAGTACTTGTGCTTTTTTCAGATAATGTGCAAAACATATAATTATGTCCCCAGGGGGAGCACCTTGTCTCTGGTTAAGAACCGACATCCTATGTGCTCTTTCTATGTCAGCTGAAAAGAGATCAAGACCTGGGCAAGTGTTATTCAGCCAGGTAAGGAGGAACAAAATCATGTCCTGATGCTCCTCTTGTTCCAGAATCCCATGAATTCTGATGTTTAAGCATCTACTTCTGTTCTCCAAATCCTGTACTTTGTTTGTGAGATAGTCATTTTATTTTTTCTGACTCCTGTATGAGGACCTTATGAGAATGACCCTGTTCAAAAGCTGCATTAGCTGTATTTTCTCTATCTCCAATGCGGACTGTCAGAGCAGTATGCTCTGAGTTCACTGGCTCAAAGACAAGAGCCCAGTCTTTATGTAAGTCCTGAACTAAATTTACACAAAGCCTTTTCAGGTCTGAAAATGCCTTTTCTGGATCACATCTCTCACTGTTCCCCAGACTACATGACCACTGAGAGTTAATCAAAAGTTAACTTTTCTAAGCTCTGGACTAGATGTATCTTTGACAGGATCTAAGAAAGGATTGTTGTTCTTTTATGAAAGGTACAATAATGTCCAAAATCCACAAAACAGTCATACCTTTATTGGGCCAATCACAATGCACAAGCATTTTCAAGCTATCAAAGTTCCATTGGTTTCTTCATCAGACAAACATGTTAAAAATCATACAGGAGAAAGAAAAATGTGATGATGTTAATAACAGACCTAAATGTTGTTCTTGTTGTTCTTGTTGGTTTTGATTAAGATCATATAGAGTGATACTCATGCAGATAAGCCACTCTTCCTTCTGGTCATGTGGGTTATGGGAGACAAAGTGTTGTAAAGTCCAGGAAATAAAATTTAAATTTCCTTGGCAACACAAAAATATACTTCCTTTGAGATCCAGGTTGCCTCTGTTCTTTGTGAGACTACTAGCCTCTTTGTTAGTTAGAGAACACTGAATTTTTCAACAAGCCTCTATATGAAAATTGTCACACACAGAAAAACCAGTGGGAGAAACATGATATCCTAAAGATAAAAATGGGTCTTATCATGTCTACCCATGCCCGGCAATAGGCAGCCCATATCCATCCGGGGAGCCTGTCTACAACCCGGACTTTTCCCACCACTTTTTCAAGAACAGGATTTTCCCATTCTTGAAAAAGTGGTGAGAGAGATCTAGGTTGTGGATCCCAGGGTGGATACGAGTCGCCTATGTCCCGGGCACAGGTAAACACTATAAGACCCATTTTTGTCTTTTAGATGCCATGTCTCTCCCACCAGTTTTTCTGTGTGTGATAATATGCCGTCTCTCCCACCAGTTTTTCTGTGTATGATAATATGCCATGCTGTTGCACTGAATTTCTCAACAAGCCTCCATGCTGTTGTGTTTAGGTGCTATTTAGGTTAAAAAAAAAGTTCAGTCCCAATTTTAAATAAATGAATAATGTTTTCCCTTTATTGGAGGTAGAAACCTCCATCCCAGTCACTTGTTAGTAAATGTGGATTGTGTGTATGTTTGTTTAACAGTTCATGTTTCCTATGTGATAGTTTCTGTGTCAAGGCCAAATATACATCACACTTTGTAGTTTGTTAAATTTCTTATTATTAACACTCCTAAAATGGCTGAAAAAATTCTAACTAAGAACGCAAGGACATCATTCTACAGGTATTTGTTCACAGTGCAAATACCTTGTTAGCCAAATTAACCACCCACTCTGTGGACAAGATCAATAGAGAGTTCTTTTTCTTATGAAAAGTCATCAGTGATATCAGGTTTCCTGCTACAATGTCTTCAGTATAACAAGCAGAGCTTGAACTTCAGAAAGAACGATAGCCTTCTATCAATTCTAGGCAATTAATTGGAGAGGTTTGGAGAGAAAAAACTAATTACCCACCCTAGAAACAACATTGAAATCATTGTGCAACTCCAAGGATAGATCAGGAATTGGGCATTTTTGGTTTCAGTTTAGGTCTTGGTTCAGTAAATGCAATCTTCTGTATAATGACTGCCTGGGGAAAGTATGGATATCTCTAACAATAGCCTTCAATTAGTCAAAAGTTTGTACTGTGAAACAATGCTCTCTAGTGTATCAAAGTCTACCAAAAATGAACTGAAACTGCAGGAAAATGCAACTGTTCAAGAATTTACAGGGGTTTGTACACATAGAAAAACACCATAACAGGGAGTTATCTTGATTAGAACATCCATGATGGATTTTTCTGCCTCTGACACAAAGTCTTAAGTGTTCCCTTGTGGAGCTTGCATAGTAAAGTTGTTGGTACCTATCACTTCAGCCTGCATATGGAATACAATTGCTTAAATACAACACACACATACATCTCACTTTATTAGAAGTAAAATATAAAATCCAGTGTACCCCATAAAGATAAGGGAGACATATTTTTGTATGACTTTGGTAAATTCAAGCCTGCAACACTTTTCCAGCAAGCCATTCTAAACCTTCTGTTATCTGCCTAAAAAAGCAACTGTGAAAGCATGTGTGAATATGTGCCTGTGCATGCATGTGTGTGTGAAAGAGAGAGAGAGAGAGAAAACACACATGCACTTGTAATGTCATCCATTTTAAGACCCACCATGATTTTCATGATTGCCTATTGTATAAATATGACTGCTTGGATTTGGGAACAAGAATATGTCAGCTTTTGGAGGAAAAAAGGTGGCATGGAGACTGAAGAGATGGAAAGGCTGATAGAACATTGGGGTGAAGTGCCAGTCCAGAGTGGGAAAAAAACAATTGAACAATAGAGAAAAGAAAGAAACAGCATTGGACAGAGAAGGACAAATGGATTCATAACCTAGACCAACTTGAATTAGTACCAGGATGAAGAGAGAGAGACAGAGACAGAGACAGAGACAGAGACAGAGAGAGAAACATAAAATAAAAGCAGCCAAGTGATGGAAAGATGTTGAAGAGGCTGAGGTTAGAACCAATTGTTATTTAACTTGCATGAACCACAAATACTCCTATGTTAAAAGTGTCCATGTTACAGCCAGCATTAGGTCTTGGAGGTCTTTAAGCAGAGGCTGGATGACCATCTGTTGGGGATGCTTTGATTAGGGGTTAGACTGGATGGCCCTTGTGGTCTCTTCCAACTCTATGATTCTGTGATTCTGTGATTTAATGATTACATCTTGTATTAGCAAATTGCAAAATATAACTATAGTGCTGTTTGGATAAATATTTATTTTTATCTATCTTGATTCTGCCACCATTCATTTTTACTGGATAACCGCAGGTTCTTATTCTCTGAGAGGGTGACAATATTATTTCTACCCCAGAGCTTAGAAGCAATTAAGTAATTTTTTTTCCAGTAATGAAAAGTGTGAGTACATTATGACATGAGTATAGCTTAACAAGTGACAACTTAACTGTTTTCACAACACATCAGTAACTTTATTGTTGAGGAGTGTGGTCTCACTAAATGGTGGAGGAATACTGCATGATTCAAGTTTTCAGCTATCTCATACTGTGCCATGTATTTCTCCCTTGGTCACCATTGTGAATATATGATTTTTTTTTCTTTTATCTTCATAAGGTACACTGGAATTATCTTTTATTTCTAATAATGGGATGTATGTGTGTGTTGAAAGAACAAAGTGAATGGGAAGAGTGTTTTTGTCCCACAGACAAATGGATTGTGGAATTCAGGTTGTTTATTTTTTTAAAAAAATGTAACTTACACTCACACCCAGATGAAAGGCTGAAAATAATCATGGCCCTATGGGTCAAGATTAGGCATGTGATGGGGGTGGAGCTCAGGTATATTAAGCCAAACACTCCCCATTTGGCCTCTTTTCTTGGAATGCAGACCACCTGGAGAAGTTGGACCATCTGTGATGGTCCCCCCCACTTTATTTTGGGGCCTTCATTAGAGAAGGAGACAACCATACTTACACCCCATTTTTTTCACCAGGCTCCCCTCAGTGCCATGCGGGGTTTTTTCCCTAATTCTCCAGGATGGAAATTTTTGGCCCATTCTCTCTGCGGTGTGTAGCAACATAGGGCCTTCTTTCCATTCTACCCACCTTGTCCAGCATTGGTTCCTTTGCTAGAGGTCACACTGCAGATTCTTGTTAGCACTTGCCTTCAGCCCCAGCTGTCAACAGCTGTGCAGAGCCTTTTCTCACCCCCGCTGACTCCTGCAATGTGGCCGATCACGCTGGGCCTTTTTGGGCCCCTGTTGTCACCAGAGCCACTGGAAAGCTTCACCCAGCCATTGCTTCACTGCCCGGGCTGTAGAACATTCTGTCACTCTCCTCAGGTCCCGGCTGTGTGTGAGCATGCTGGGCCTTCCTTGGGCCCCCACTTGTTTTTCCCTGGCTGCTGGTGGGCGCACCAGGCAAGCCACATCTTTGCTGCTCTTTTGTGAGCACGCTGGATGTCCCTTGGGTCCCCACTTGCTTCATTGGGCTGCCAGCAGGTGTGCTGGGCTTTCTCCAGGCTCAGCCACTCTCCTGAGCACACACTATGCCTTCCTTTGACCCCGCTTGTTTTCCTTGGCTGTCAGTGGGCACTCTCCCAGCTGTGTGTGTGGTCACACTGGGCTTTCTTTAGGCCCCTGCCTGTCTAATCTGCAATCGGGCCTTCCCTGACCTCAACCACTCACCTGGTTTCACGTGTCCCATCAGGGCTTCTTTAAGACCCACTTGGTTGATTAACCACTTGTGGTCAGCCAGGCCTTCTATCAGCTCAAAATAGGACACTATTTTGATATTCTGTGTTCAGGTCCCATTTTGTTATTTTATGTTAGGGTGCCATTTTATTGCATAAGCACAATGGCTGCCATTTTTTTGTTAGCACGAGATAGCTATCTTTTATGAAAGGTCATACTCTCTTGGCCTCAAGGTTAATTAAAATAAAATAAAATAAAATAAAATAAAATAAAATACAAGTACCCCTTGTCACCAGGGCTAGTTAGAGGATACAATTGGGTGCTTTACTAGATAAGATTGCAATTATATTTGGTTCCGTTTCTGGTTTACATTAATCTAGCTTAATAACTAGTTTTCATTGGACTATTGATTGCAATTTGTAAGGTGTTTATAATTATAATTCATTGTCACTCCCACATTGCTTCCCAGCCAAAATGCCACCAAACAAAGGGTACAGTAAGGTTAAGGGAAAATACTCAGCAAAAGGCCAGCCCAAGAGCAGGCAACCTCCATTTACTCTGATATAGCTAGCAATGAGGGTGACATGGTCACCAGGGTGGCAACATTAACTAAATTGGATTGACTGGAAAAGCTTCATGTTGACAGCCAAAAGTCTACACCACATGAGTCAAAAAAGTTTCAAAGGACTCATTTAATACTATGGTTTTGTCCATTTAGGGCCGCTTGACAAAGCTTATCAAGAACAATTCCAGGATGTAGCTGTTGAGGATGAGGTCCCTCAATCATCTGCAGATCCAGCTCCTCCAGTCTCAATGGTGCAAGCAATAACTCCTGCTACAGGTACGTCTCCTATTTATTCCATGCCACAGGCTTCTTACTTTGACTGGTCAAGCCTTGGCAGTGGAGAATTCGTAATACAACACCTCATGATCTCACAACTAATGCACCATTGCCAAATAGCAGCACATGCACATCAACTTTTCAACCGGATTTCTTGCCACCTCAGGGATTGTGGGTGGGTAGAATCCCCTATGTTGGTTCAGTTTACCAACCCTTCTCCCTTTCATCTACACTTACATATCCCAGTTTTCCTGTCACGTTGCCTACTCATCAAGTTATATCAAGCAGTTAGGCTGTGTTATAGTCAACATAGGCAGTTTCTTATCCATTCATACGAGAGGCAGATCTAGATTCCATTTTGGGTGAACATTTGACACCTGACATGGTTGACAATATTCTTAAAGGAGAATTTGTTGATGTATTCTCACTTCTGTAATGGAAAGTGAAGAAAAAGGATTGGGAAGGTATGGATGAAAAAGAACAAAACAAGGTATGCAAGAGAAAGGTAGATAGAAATTGGCATAACTGGCTATCTGGTTTGTTTATTTATGTAGGAGTCATGGCCAGGTTGCAGCCAGTCAGAGCATATTCATTTGCTATATGGACATAATTCATAGGGCCTATGTGGACTTTGCCAGTTTTACATAACTTCAATCTGATGAGGCATTTAGGATGAAAGTAGCTAGGACTCCAACACTTAGGTGGGATCAAGTCCACTCTCAGCTATAGATGCAATTAATGACCCCAGCATGGCCCATGCAAGGCGAACATGCTCATAGTGGTCATATAGTCCAGAAATCCCAGACTACCATAGTTCTTCAGCTAAGAGTCCATTGACCCCTACAGACACTTCCAAGATTGTTGGGATTTTGGGGTGTATGGCTCCTGTCGTAGATGCCCTTGCAGGTGTCATCATGAGTGCTCAATCTGCAAAGAGTTTCACTCTTTTCGTCATTGTCCCAAAGCCAAGTCTCCATCAGGTTTTAAAGATGCCTCAAACAAAAAAAGATCTGGGGCTCCCACTCCACCTGCAAAAGAGGCCCAGCTCAATTAAGCTGGACTATTTGTTCAAGCTGCTTTAAGTTTATCCTAACCAACCAGCAGACTATTTGATGAAAGGCTTCTGTGATAGTTTTCACATTTTGTTTTATAGTCAGTGTAGACCTTATCATTCAAAGAATTTACATTCCATACTGGGCTTATAACATATGGGGGGGGGGGTGGCAGACTGCCAGAAATAGTGCAAATTGAGTCCACTTTTAGGGTTAGAGTTAGGATTAGGGAATCATGGGAACTGCATTTTATTGTAGCACCAGAGCTCTCTGACAGAGAAGGCTTAATGTCTCTGGAAAAAAAAAAAAACAATTCCCAC
This sequence comes from Phrynosoma platyrhinos, assembly GCA_020142125.1. NCBI lineage: Eukaryota > Metazoa > Chordata > Lepidosauria > Squamata > Phrynosomatidae > Phrynosoma > Phrynosoma platyrhinos. The sequence continues at coordinate 27,042,226 of JAIPUX010001232.1, forward strand.
GGTTCCCTAGCACTAACCTTAACCCTAAAAGTAGACTCAATTTGCACCATTTCTGGCAGTCTGCAACCCCCCATAGTTAGGGCTAAGATACAGAAAGAATGAAGGGAGAGTCATAGGCCCCCTTTCATCACACACACACCCCCCCGTTTCTAAATTCAGACCTTCCCCATTAAGCATTGTTCCCAAAAAGACCCTGGGGGAGTACAGATTAATCCATCACTTATATCTGTGGGGTGAATCAGTTAACATATAGAACATATAGTTAGGGTTAGGATACAGAAAGAAGTTGATGAAGGGAGAGTCATAGGTCCCTTCCCATCACCCCCAGTTCCCAATTTCAGAGCTTCCCCATTAGGCATTATTCCTAAAAAGGGCCTTATGCTTTGATGATTTGGATTAGGATGTCTAAGACTGATCAAAAAGGGAAAGGAAACTATATCACATTAAACAGGTGTTCTTTAGTGGGTCTTTGCCTGGTTCAGGCCTTATTGGAATATTTACTCCTATGGGGCCAGGTTCAGGGTCACTTGTTTCAACATATTGTTTGATCCCCTTTGACTAAATTTAAATTTTGGACAGTGGCAGCTAATGTTAAGGAAAATACAACATG
>JAIPUX010001232.1:27067969-27078769 GCA_020142125.1 Phrynosoma platyrhinos
TCATTTGGATTCTGTCTGGATTGGGCCCCGTGTGATAAGGTCCTATCTGTTGCTCAAATTCTTGATTTGCTTGCTTGCTTGTTTTTTTAAAAAAATAGCAGATTGTGGTTTTCCTTTTCACAAAACATGCAGAGCAATTACAAAGAAAACAAGAACAAAGAACTATTTTATTCCTAAAATATGGGTTATTTTTCTTTCCATGTATATTACAACAAACAGATAATTTTTCAACCAGCCTGGATAATTAATTTAACATCTTTCTTGTACTTTGGATGGGAGGAAGAGCACATGGCACTTATGCTAGAACAGCAAGACTTTTGAAACACCGTACCTTTAAAAAAGAAGGCATGTCCATCCTGGACTCCACAACCAACAGGGAGGAAAGAAACCAAAGAGATATCTCATTGTCCATTTTTCTATAGTATTATGAAATCTGAATGTGTATTGGTCAATTCTCTCCATGCCTCCACCCCCCACTTGCAAAGGGAGAGATTGCCTAGTGATTGAAAATATTTTTTTTGTTTTTTTTTAGGAAGTCCCAGTTAGTGAGCCATAGGGTGAAGCAGATGGCGCAAAAGGTCCACGCCGGGACCTCATTACTGTCATTAGCCCCAGGACCATGGCAGCTGCACATGCCTGGCTTCAATCTGGATTGTTGCCACAGTCCTGAACTGGGTGTCAAAAAAGAGTGGTATTTTACTGCTCCTTTTGGGGCCAGTTCTTCTGGGATGAGGTGTGCCCAGGGCAGATTCCATCCATGTTCAGTGTGTGCATCATCTGAATGAAACCTCCCCAATGTGACCTGATGGTGGCCCTTTGGGGCCATCTGTTTGAGGCCAATGGGGCTTTTTGTAATGATCTATCTCAGGTTTTTTTTTAAATTGTTTGGACAGGTGCTACACCAACAAAGTTTTCTGTTTTGTTTTTAATGATAGAGAGTCGCTTCACTGCTCTGTTTTTTATGTCAGTAGGAAATGTTTCACATAAAATTTTGTTCAACTTTATAGATTTCTTTGATTAAGGTTATTATTATTATTATTATTATTATTATTATTATTAAGCCACCAGCTATAAGGTATAACCACATTCTGATATGCCTTTAACTATCATGGCTATGTCCTATGGAAGCCTAAGATCAGACGTTTTATGAGTTACTTCAAATTCTCTGCCAGAAAACTCTAGTGCTGTATTTCAGCAGAGCATGCTAGATACTTCATCAAACTACTGACCATAGAATTCTGTACATAGAACCCATGATAGTTAAAATAGGATTGTCCTACTATAATTGTGCAGCATTGATATACGGTAGGTTGCGCTGTAATGTGATAGTTCCATTCCTTAAAAAGATTTGGGATAATAGTAAATTGTGCTCAGAAAAACAACAACAGGATTTATGGGGGAAATGGGGATAGGTACAGATTTCATAAAATATTACTGGTAGCTAAGATGTGCATTTAATTTGCCACAAATTCTAATAATCACATTTAATTATAAGCATAGATGGTGACTCTAATCATTGAAAAACTTGAGGATAAATATTTATGGCAAAGGTGGTCATAGTACCCTAAATCTCTGAAGCCCACTGCAAAAGTAGAGAAACACCCCCCTCAATTCTTTACATAGCTAATAACACTTGCTGCACATTGGTACAGACAAGCCTAAACTTCGTGCAGCAGTCAAATATCATGAAAATGTGCCCTTCTCCTCATTCCCCCTCTTCATTCCTGTCCCAGCTTAAAATTTCAGTCCTTGCAAATGCTCCTACCCCGTTTTTCCAGTCACCCCTCTCACTCTTCTCCCAGTTTACAATCTCATCCCTGGCTTGCAAATGCTCCATCCCTCTCCCTCCTTTCATCCACCTCCCTCTAGTCCCTCACTTCTCAACCCATATTGATGACAAACATAATGGTTAAGATGCAGGGAGGTGAGATGCTACTTAAGAGCTGAGATGTGGGGGGTGGGCGCACCAGTTTTGAATGTTCAAGTTGGAATCGTGTTATAGCCAATTAATAGTTTGTGTTCTACAAAAGGTATTCCTCCATTAACTAATCATGTTATTGCTAATTCACATTGTAAAAACATTCTAGCAGAAATTCCTATACACAAAATAAACTCATTAAACCAGAAATAGGAACCAGAAATAGGATCATATTGACATCCAATACAATCAAAGAACTCTGAAGAGGGGGCATTGACCAGCCTACAAGGATCTTAGAATCATAGAATCATAGAATCATAGAATAATAGAGTTGGAAGAGACCACAAGGGCCATCCAGTCCACCCCCCTGCCATGCATGAACTCCTAATCAAAGCATCCCCAACAGATGGCCATCCAGCCTCTGCTTAAAGACCTCCAAGGAAGGAGGCTCCACTACTCTCCAAGGGAGTGTGTTCCGCTGTTGAACCGCCCTTACTGTCAGGAAGTTCCTCCTAATGTTGAGGTGGAATCTCTTTTCTTGAAGCTTGCATCCATTGTTTCAGGTCCTAGTCTCTGGAGCAACAGAAAACAAGCAGAAAACAATCTCTTCTCACTTCTTTCTGCAGTAGCTAATGGTAGACTGAAGGCTAAATCTGGGAAGTGTTTGACATGGAGATAATTATATAGTAATCCCTCCCCATTTGTGGGGATCCATTCCACCACCACCTCCACCCCCACAAAATAGAAAAAACATGGCTATTCAAGCCCTATTGACTATAATGCCAGCACTCTTGGGCGTGCACACCATTTTGTCCTTCCTAACCTGCCGTCGAAACTTAAAACTGCAAATGAGAAGTCCATGAATGGGGAGGGATGACTGTATTCTAAAACAACACTGTTTAAGATCTTAACTTTCTGCAATGTCAGAGTTTTGTTTCCTGGGCATGAGCTGGAAAGTACTCTCCTGAAAGTGAGCACGTTTTCAAGCAAGTAATTTAAAAATATGTTTGGAAATCATTTTTTTTTTTTTTTTTTTTTTTTTTTTTGCTGAATGACCTACCTATTTTCCACCTCAGTGAAAGGAAATAGACACCTTGTCAAAGTTGGGGCTTTACCCAAATACAGAATGGTATTTAGTACTGGGGGGGGGAGTGTAAGATTGACAAATTGTTGTAAGGACTTGGGGTGGGAATGACAAGCATTCACAGAATAATAAACAGAACAAGCTTTTTCTTGCCAAACTTGGAAGCCAAAATTACTTTAGGCTGACCTGATCTGTTTGGCTGTCAGTTTTGACAATATTTTTGTACTCTTACTTTTGAAGACTTGTCTAATGCCAGGTTCATAGACACAGTGTAAGAGTCATTAGGTTGGAAATACCTACTGGGGCAAAACTTGCAGCTTGTCAACATGAAACTATGGGCCTTTACAGACTGGCAGAAATAGTGCAACTTGAGGCCACTTTAACTGCCCTGGCTCAGTGCTAGGGAATCATGGGAACTGTATTTTTTTCTGGGACATTGAGCCTTCTCTGTCAGAGAGCTCTGGTGCCACAATAGGGCTTGAATAGCCATGTTCCCATGATTCCTTAGCACTGAGCCAGGACAGTTAAAGTGGCCTCAAGCTGCACTATTTGTGCCAGTCTGTAAAGGCCCTAAAAAGAAAGAATGGCCACTTTCTGTGACTATTCTCTTGGCAGTGAACTAGCAGCTGAAAGGACACTTTGCTTCACCAACAGATCCCATTATGAAGGTGGCAGCTTCTACTAGCACACCAGAACAGTGTCTGATTGGTCATGCAAAGTTTAATTCCATTATTGTGCAATATTCATATCTCAGGAGAGTGTGGGACACATAGCTACACAATTGGGAAGATTATGCAAATGGAGCCAGCAGCATGTCAGTTATGCAATGGTCCCTATGCACAAAGTATCCTGATCCATGTTTCCCTCTGCACAATGAGAGTCCCTGTGCATCTTAATTCAATACCATGGTTGTGTACTGTGTCAGAGACATAGCCAATTCATCGTAAAGTATACATCATAACCTCTGATTCAGGATCTTTAGTCAAATGACTCTCAAAAACCATTCTGTGACACTACTTTTATTAACTCATGCAACAGGGAATTATTCACTTAATTATTTATTATATTTCTGTACTATCCAAGTCAAAGATCCCTCACTGGTTCAAAATTTTTAAATTATAATAAAATATCATGTAAGAATTAACCAAGTTTAAACAACAAGAGAAATATTGTAACACATTTTTAAAAATAAAAGTTGTGAAGGAGGACAAGCTCATCCACTTCCTAGCTGTTACTTTGAAGAGGGCATGTCAGAATCTTCATTCCAGGTAAGCCTATGTATCTGGTGAAACTTTCTCTCCTATATTGTTTTCAGCAGAATGGGAAAAAAGAGAGAGAGAAAAAAAATCATATAATCATGATTTTAGTATGTTATCAGTGCTTCTAATAAATTGCAATAAAATATACTTTATATTATTTCCTAATATTAGCATTGTACAGAAATTCAGGGGGAACTTTTTTCTTTTCTTTTTTCTCTATTTTCCTCTTTTTTCTTTCTTTCCTTTTTTTTTGTGAGACTACGAAGAATAAAAGCAAAAAACACCTTCTTGGAGCAGGTTGCTTTTAGGAGGGGAAAAAAATGAGGTTTAGCTGTTTAAAGCAAAGCAGCTTCATTTATAAACCATTTCATACCATGCTATGCAGTGTCTAAGTGGTTTACAAATGTAAGCTCATTGCCCCCAACAGCTGGGTACTCATTTTAGCAACCTCAGAAGGGTGCAGGCCTGAGTCAAGCCTGAGCCCTGGCTAGTATTGAACTCGCAACCTTGTGATTTATGAGTGAGTGGCTGCAGTATAGGCATTTAACCACTGCACTACCAGGGCTCCTTTATTGTGCAAGGACAAATCAAGACAGGATTTATATCACTAGGAAGAATAAAGACTGTCCCAAATTGAGACTTTAAAATATAAGTATTGGACTGCATTGGAAAGAAATATTCAAGAGTGAAAATATCAAGAGCAGCAGGTGCCAATACAACAGGACATTGTTGAACACAGTTTAGAATGGATGTCAAATGTAACCTAGCAGAGGAGGTAAAATAATATTTGTGCTGAGATGAAGATATTGGAGGCAAAACAAGAGTGAATAAAAATAATAAAGAAAGAGAAGAAGGCACTGAACGAGATCTTTTCAATAGCAGGCAGGGACATTAGAACCAACTGTACTATTGTGATGTTATTATATAGGTTTGTGTTGTATCATCAGAATTAATGATATGTATGTCAGACAATTGTGACCTGAAACATAATAGATGTGTGACAAGAAGGATTAAGGTTTAGCAGAGTGAAAGAGAGAGAGAGGTTCAGAAAGGGGGGAAGGGAGACTGACTGCTGTCTATAGGCCTACTGAGAAATTAGACTTTATGTATTTATACAAAAAACATTGTAGAGAAAACTGTGCTAATCTTACCAATAACAACAACCTCTCCTCCTCCTCCTCCTTGTTATACTTATTGTTAGCCACACTTTCCCGCAGCCTTAGAACTCAAGAAAGATGGAATGTCTAGTTGTATATCCTCATAAGTTTCAGATTATCACCACATTAATTCGATTCCTGAAGGTGAAGCCTAGATGAGATGTGTTCACTCTACACTACCAGCGCTTCCTGTTAAACCCAGAAGACTTTTGGGTCTGGGTATTTACTGAAAGTTATCATACAGACCTGAACATGTGGACTAATATCAGAGGGGGGAAAAACACTTAAGGGGTTGTCTGCAGGGGACAAATGTTCTGGGTTTCCCCTGCCCTCGCATTGTCTAGAGCAGACAATGCAACCCAAAACCCCCACAGTGGGACCATGCTCAATTCTATCTATTCATATGTAGATCTGGAAGATCTAGTTTCATCCCAGGGTAAAAAAGTGTTTACCCCAGGGTAAAATAGTCTAAAAAACTCCGTGGCAAAACTGGGCTGTTCAGAGAGCCCCCCACCCCACCCCAATGCTCCTTACTCTTCTGGCAGTGGATCCAAAGAGCAACCAGGCCCCCTGTTTCTGCATCAGATCGGGTAACTAAGAAGTTTCTTAATTCGATCCATCACTGGAAAGGTATGGAGTGGCATACAGGTCCTGGGTCAGTGAGGGGGCAGTTGCGTGTGAACACCCACCTATCCCTGTGCTGATCCAGGGATTAACCCAGGTGAGCACTGGAGCCAGGTCATGGACTTTTTAAAGTTTTGTCGAAGGGCCTCAGCAGACGGAGGCCCTGGAGCCGCCGCCAGACGGAGCGCCGCGGGGATGCAGCCTCCGCATCCCGGCGCTCCTGCGGCGGCTCTGGAAGGAGCGCTAAATCAGCGCTCCTTCCTCAAGACAGGGAAAGTGCGCCCTAAAAGCGGCGGGCGCACTTTCCCTGTCTTTTCCTCCGCAGCGCGTCCGGTCGCTGCGGAGGGAGGTTGCCTTGGAAGCGCCGGCCGTGCGGAGGGCCGGCAGCTTCCAGGGCGACCTCAGGAAGAGGAAGGGGCGCCGCTCGTGCGGCTGCCCCTCCTCTTCGGGGCCTCCAAGACGACTCTATTAGTCGTCTGCCGAGGCCCTAAGTTTCTTTTGAGTTGTATATGTATTGGTGTACAGGTCTGATCAGATTTTGAAGAGGTTATCATGTTAGTCTGTTTTGGCATTAATGGGAAAGGAAGAAAGGAATCTAGAAATAACTTTAAGATTAGCTGATTTATTTTAACATGAGATATTAACAAACCAGTGTGGTGTGGTGATTTGATTTTTGGACTGCAACTCTGGAGATCAGGGTTCAATTCCACACTCAATTATGAAAACCAACTAGGAGACTTTGGATGAGTAGCACATTATCATCCTGCAAAACCCCTGTGATAGGTCTGTCATAAAGTTGTAATAAGTCAAAAATGACTTGAAGGCACACAACAAACATTGTGGATTTCAGTCTACTTCCTTGGATGTACTGAGAAAGCAGACTGTAATCCATGAAAACTCATACTAAACCAAATAAATTTTAAAACTGGTGCTCAATTCATTCTCTAAGTTTTCTTTTTAGGTCTTATCAGATGATTAATAGGACTTTTCCTTGAGCATGTCAATTTACTGTAATATTAGAATGCTACACTGACATTTCCTAAGCCCTGACAGATGTGTGCCTTTAGAGTAGGTGGGAGAAAGAAGAGGCATTTACCATTGCTTTCCACTCAGTTTTGCATATAGAACATATTTCTCTCCAACTCCCAAGTTTTACAGTTGATCTAAAACCTCCTTCCATGTCAGGGATCTTGTACAAGATGGGGAGGGCTTTAGATACTGTGTACTAAAAGACTCCCATGTCCCCCCAATGCCACAATCTCCAATACAACCACTATTGCAGTTCTAATACTAGAAATGAAATTATCACACAAAGACTTGTAGAAGGATAAAAGAGAAATCCAAAATCGAATCTCTTTCTCCTGTCCCAAGGTGACCAGATAGCCTTCTTTTCCAGGATGTGCCTTACATTTCAACCTTTTTCCAGGAGGAATTTGAAAAAGTCCTCCATTTTGAGAATGACTAAGAAGCATGAATTTATATCTATATTGGTGTTTTTAGCTTTTAGTTTGTAATGTCCTACATTTTTCTTGACTGTCCTACTTTTTATGGTGCCTTGTCCTCCTTTGCAGTTTGGGCATCAGGTCACCCTGTCTTGTCCTCACAGGGAGATAAAATCTTTTCTCCTGTAAAAATGTTTGCTATTTGTGCTAGCAGAGTGTAATAGGCTAATGTAAGGAGATTATGGCTAAAACCAGAAAGAACTCTTCTGCATGCTCTTAATAAGGTGAAAATGAATTTGTGAGGTTAGTAGTGACTGAAGTTCTGTTTGGTAATAATGACACAAGCTGCATTTTTAGGGATAAAAGAGGCTACAGCCATGGAAGTTAACTTGAATCCATAGTACTACAATTGTGAAGTGTGAAAGGGCTTTTAATGTATAATTACATATATGGATAGTTCCATCTATCCATTCACATTAAAACATAGGTTGCATGGAGCTGAACTGATTTTTTAAAGAAGAGGAAATCCAGCTGATTTAAGGCTAAATAATACAATGTATCTAAAGTCAAATGTTAAAACTCACCATCAATTCTAAAAGGGTTAGCCAGTTCATTTTTATGTCTCTAAAAATCCAAGGCTATGAAAAGCTTTGCCAGTTCTGCCTGGACAGGCATTTTCAATTCTTCCAACTGAAATATTCTATAAGAATAAGCAAAAAGGCATAAAGTTCTAAAACCAGACAATGGTGGAGCATGTTGATATGTGGAGGTTAAGATGGCACTTCTTACACCAGAGGGCAGGGGATAATGGTATCTCAAACTAATACACCTTGCATTTCACAACTCATTTTCTGCGAATATATATAAGCTGAAGGGAAAAATTCAGTGGATGGGGAGAAATAGGTGCATCCACTCATATCTCCTTGTGGGCTTTTTAAAATAAACTCTTGTCTACATTCTGCACCCTGTATAAACACAGTTCTTCTGAGGGTATTTCTCACACTGAAATTAGAAAGAGAATGACATCAACATTTAATACCTCCCTGAGGTATTTTACTACAGCAATAAAGTATAGCAGTGAGGCAAGAAAAAAGCTTTCCTTTGCTTTCCTATGCTGTTTGCCTAAAGGGGATCAAATTGCAGCATGTGTTTTATTATGTGGAAATACACTGATCTCAACAGCAATGTGTTTTTCCTTTTGCCTACTGTATTAAAAAAGATGCCATGTAATTTTGAGGAATCTGGACTTAGAAGAACCAGCTGCCATCAAAGATCATGATGAAGGAAGTAGTTCTATGCCATATAGATTGATTTCCCCACCCACTGCATCCTGCTATTCTTAGTTCTGTTAGTGTTGGAGTTGGATTCCAGAAATACTTGTAATCTGGTGTTGGCTATGGAATGATCTGACACCTGTGGGGCATGTCAGAATCAGATTAGTATTTGGAAAAAGATTAGATCAACTCCAACAAATTAATATTCACTTGTTTGTACCACATCAGTAGACAAAAGTAGTATGTTCAGAGGCAGACATATTAAGCAGATGGAGGCTGAGATTGCCTTCAACAGGAGATGGCGAGTTATGTAGAAGGGGCAATAGCCATTCCCTTCTGTTGGAAGGAAAGGTTGTGTGAGCTGCCCTAGACTCCACTCCAAGCTACCCTAGTATCCTCAGTATTGTTCATCTGTATTTGAAAAAAAATATTTTTTTCAATTCAGCTACCAGTCCCATTCATTTTTACAGGTAGCATAATGGGTGTGCCCTCCTGCCTATCATCTGAACTAGACAGATGACTCTGGGGTAATCTTGTCTTTGTTTTAACTGTGAATGCAGTCACAAACCATCTCTTTAATTTCTTGAGTTGAGAGTACTGTGCAGGCAACAAAAACTGGAAAACAACAACTGAAGAATAATCCAGGCCTTTCTGATCAACATGCATGGCTAGCAGGTGAGGACTTCTGGAGGCAGCGGCAGGGCAATTGGTCACAGGAGATGGAGCTCATCCCTATGATCAGCAAAAACAGGAGATAAGGATAAAAAATCCTTATTATTTTCCACTCAGTGAAGAGAGGGAAAAAGAGGGTTCAGAAAGGCATGGAACTTCCATACGTAAGAGTGAATCATATGGGATATGGGAGCGATCCTGGAAAGGGGAAAGAAGTGCTGAAGAAAGCATCTCACCCTGTAATGGCAGCCAAAGTTGGCACTGAACCCAGCTAGACATTTGTTAAACTTGGTAGAAATTAGAAGACAATATAGAATAAATGCTCTGGTGCTACTCACTTAAGATTATCTTTGGACATTGGAAGAGTCACAGGAAACTAAAATAAATACTTGTATCACAACTGAGATCCTTCTGTTCTGCATGTATTGTGAACAGAGATCCTTCTGTTCTGCACATATTGTGTCTGCAGAGTTCCATCCTGCAGAGCTGTTTAGAGTGGTGGGGGAGTTGATGAAGGTTTTTCCTTTGCCAAACCCCCTACTTAACCCAACAATAGCCTGCTGTGATGCATTTAACATCTACTTTGCAGATAAAATCTCTTGGATAAGAGATGACTTGGACGCCTGTGTTTCATCAGAATCTATGGATGAGGTGTCCTGCAATTCCGTTGATGGCATTTTACTGGATAAGTTTCAATCCATGAGTACCGGTGATGTGGACAAGCTCCTTGAAAGAGTGAGGAAGATGACCTGCCGTCTCGATCCTTGTCCATCTTGGCTGGTTGTCTAGAGCGGGGGAGGGGGGACACACTGAGAGTATTCTTATGGGATACAATCAATGCATCCTTCAGGGAGGGTATTGTACCATCTTGTTTAAAGGAGGTGGCAGTTAAGCCATTCCTTAAAAAAAAAAACTTCCCTGGATCTCCTGGATAGAAATAACTATAGATCAGTCTCCTTGCTACCTTTTTTAAGCAAGGTGATCAAGAGGGCAGTTGCCTCCCAACTCCAAGCTGTCTTGGATGAAACCGATTATCTTGATCCATTTCAAACTGTCTTCAGGACAGGATATGAAGTAGAAACTGCCATGGTCACTCTGGCCGACGACCTCCACCTGGATATCGACAGGGGTAGTGTGACCCTGCTGCTGCTTTTGGATCTCTCAGCAGCCTTTGATACAATAGTTCATTCCATCCTCTTGGATCAGCTGAGAGATTTGGGAATTGGAGGCACTGTGCTTCAGTGGTTCTGTTCCTTTCTCTCGGGCAGATCCCAGAAGGTGAGGCTCGGGGACAGTTGCTCTTCCAAAATTGACCTTAATTGTGGTGTCCCTCAGGGCTCCATCCTGTCCCCGATGCTATTCAATATCTA
>JAIPUX010001232.1:27116669-27126800 GCA_020142125.1 Phrynosoma platyrhinos
CTCCAAGGAGGACGTCCTCAGAGAGCCGGCTCTTCGAGGACGTTCTCCTCAGAGCGCGCACCCTGAGCGGGACCTGCACTCCAAGGAGGACCTCCGAGCCGGCTCTCCGAGGACATTCTCCTCTGAGCATGGACCCTGAGCGGGGCCTCCAAGGAGGACATCCGAGCCAACTTGGGAAGGGGTTCGGGTGACAGCCACGGCAAGTGACAGCTGCGGCTGTATTGGGCATGCACATAGCATCATTGCTTGGTTATGTACGGGATTTTCTCACTTGTGTGCAAACAGCAAATACGGTTCCCGGGAGCGTTTCATTGCACTTTCCTTAAAAGCGCAATGACACTAATTGTGTGTGATAGGCATTTACGTATTGTGGGGTTTCTTTTGGTTTATTACTGGATTTATTCTTATTTCACTTTATTATCACTTTGTGGCCCATGTGTGATAAGGTCCTATGTAGTCACAACCACATATTCTGGACAAATTGAGAAATTCCTTCTTATATTCTGAAACATTTAAGGAGTTGGAAGAAGGCATGAGGGCTAAGGGCCAGCAATGCACTTGGGAGGAGTATTGCCAGAAGACCAAAAACCTCAGGGGAGATTACAAGAAGTTTAGGGATCACGAGGCCAAAATGGTCAGGGTCCCTCCACCTTGGCCTTCTACAAGGAATGCCATGCCTTCCTTACTGAGGATTGTAGCATACGCCCCAGCAGAATATGTACCAGTAGTGAAATTGTTAGTCGACCAGCCAGCCAGAGTGGAAACTGTGGAGGACACCTCTGAGGCAGAATGCACCCAAGACCTTTTGATGCCCTCTCAAGGTAAGATGTGCCAAGGCCCTTGGGAAGGGGTGCAGAGGACAGCACTAGGGTGGGCAGAGGGCAGAGATGACCTCATCTCTTGTTATTTAGATTACCAGGATGAACACCCTGACTCAGATGAGACATCCTACAATCAGAGGGCTGTGGACATCTCCACCATGAGACCACTGTTCCATGCCTCTGCATCTTCCATGAGCAGACCACCATCTTGTGCTATGGAGGGAAGAATTACATCTTCCCAGAATCAGTAACTACCGTGACCACTCACCTGTCCCACAGAGCAGGTGAAAGGGGGGAGACACCATTGATGAAGCTGTTATGGGAAGTGGCAGGGGAGGTGAGGGACAGGAATTCCATGGAGGCTGTAGTCATGCAGCCATCACCCCTCCCTTTGGGGACTTACCTTCTGGCATGGGAGGCTGCTGTGGTTGCAGAGGAATGGCATAGTCTCCCTCTGCCTGGGCCTCCCTGCCAGGGGCAGCTTCACCCTCTGAGGAGGACGAGAACGAGGGAGAACTGGCAGGGTCCCTCCTCTGTCCCTGCCTTCACCTCTGCTGCACATCTGCAGTTGGGGACAGGAGGGACACCATTAGGATCCATGGATGTGGGAAAGGAGGGAGAGGAGGGATAGGCAAAGGTGATGGGAAGATAGGAATGGGCATCAGGGACCATGACAGGGGCCTGACACTTACCTGGAGGGCAATGATCTTGCCACCGTGGGTGGCCTGCCCTCACCCACAGGTCACACAGCCGGTCATAGAAGGGAGGCTGCTTCCGCACTGGAGAATGCTCCCTATAATTCTCCAGAGCTTTGAAGAAGACACCCTTGAGTGCCTTGAATTTGATTTGGCACTGTTGAGCTGTCCTCCTGAAGTCCTGCTGTAGAAGGGCTTGGGCAGCCTGATAGAAGTACCCCCCCAAGTTTGGCCAGTTGGTACTAGCCATCACCCTTTTCACAGCTGTTTCCCCAGTGAGGGCATGAAGAATGCCCACCACCTCATCTGTCCAATAAGCGATCTGGACAGGGACTCCTTCTGGCTGCCATCACTGTCCTGGAGAGGTGCGGAGGTTCGCAGGGGCATTTATGGGCAGTTGTAGCTGAAGGCAGATGGGCTTACCTGGCTCCTAGCCAATGGACACCCTCAGAGGAGAAGTCTGCATCTAGCCCCCAATGGTTTCCCTCTGGGCTACCAATTGTTACAATCAAATGGGCCATTGGGAAGGCTGAGTTAGGGATGTGATACACTGTTAGAGATTACAGTTGATTATTTCTACACTGTATCTTTCTGTGGCCAGGAAAACTGTTGTCAAATGTCCCCTTCATGCCCTTTTGTGTGTGTCTGTGTGTGTCCCTCTTAGGCTCATAGTTAGAAATAACTGCATAAGAGCATGAATGTTGACCATACACAGAGTGTGGATAATAGGATATTTTTACTGATCTGCTTATCATGGCATAGTACAGTAGTCCCCTAGGATCACAGATGGAGGAGAGGGAATACTTCAGATCCTCCTGGTCTCAAAGAACTCTTCCAGGGCCTCCCTCACAGTCTCCCCTTCTCTCTGCTTCACAACATCATTGTCCTCCATGGGTGCCCCTAGGGTGGGCAGCACAAAGCAGCACCTGTAGTGCAGTCCTTCATTCAGCACCCTTCCCTTCACTTCACAGATGTTGTGGAGGATGACACATAAGGTGATGTTGGGGATGGCATTCTTCTCTGCCATAAAGAGTTGGCCAGTGAGGCACATTCACTGAGCATTCAGTTGCTCAAAGGCCCTTTCCACCACATTCCTGGTGGTGTTCAGCTTCTTGTTGAAGCCTTTCTGTCTGGCATTGGTGGTGCCCTGGTAGGGCTTCATGAGCTGAATGGGGTAGGCACTATCAGTGAGTAGAAGGAGGCGATCTGCTGGCCCCTCAGTGTGATAGTGGGGTTTCCTGGCACGTAGATGCCAGCCTCCATGACCTTTTCACCATATGAATATTAATTTTTTTGTTTACTTTCAATTTTTCATAAAATAGGTATACATGCCACTCAAACCTATTTTCTGAGCCTTCTAATTGTAACAATCAGTGTTCTTCCAGTCTTATTCAATCTCTTATCAAGTCCAAACCACATGTGTAGTAATATAATTTAAGGATCGGGAGTGCCAGGGATGAAAACTTTTAACACGGATTATATCACACTTCTCCGTACTCGGGCAGGAAGGACCATGGCATCCAGTATCCAATCCAGGCTTCTCTGGAACTTTTTGAAAGAACAAGATTTTCCTGTTCTTTGCAAGAAGCCAGAGACAATTGCCTGGGCACAGAAGCATGAGATACAATCTATATTTAAAAGTTTTTACCCGGTGCCTAGCTCAGGAGGAAAGGAGAGGAAGGGCAATGTGATAAAATCCTCAGTGTTTTATGGCATAAACATGTTTTTATAAGGAAAATAATATCATAGAGAAAATAGCTAGGTGAAAGATATCTTTTGTACCAAATTAAGGAATTTGTACAAAATCATTTTTTAAAAAGGTTGTTTCTGGAAAAAGAGTTATTGAATAAACATTTTTATTTTACAAAACCAGTTGTTGTTTTTTCACATCACCCTCCCTACACCATTATTTCCAAAAGGTCACATGGGAGTTGATACAAAAATCATGTTTTTTATACAATAAAAAAGCCAAATGGAAAGTGGTTTGTTTTTTGGGTTTTTTGCAGGAAGAAAATCTATATTTAAGACAGAAACACAATACACAGACACAATTTTGAGCATGAAAAATGGGGCAGTGGTATTTCTTGTTTTGTTGTTGTTTGTTAAAAACCCAGAATTTTCACAAACACAGAAAAAAAATGTGTGCTTCTGTGCAGAATAAATTCCCATAACACTGACATTGACAAATACCAGGTGAAAACTGCTCAGAAGTGTTCATCTTCTCACATGGACAAAAAAGTAGAGGAATTCTTTATCCTCACGTTTGGGAATGAAATATCAAATATTTATATTCCTACTTTATCATATCTTTGTGAGGTCTTTTCCTCCTGATCCTGTACTATGACTTTCCTGACTTTCCTGATATTTGCTCAACTATATCTTAGTTTTTCATCATTTGCCTCTTTCCCAAGGAAACATTTGATTTGGGATTATGTGGAGGTGCGACCTTACAGCTTCTTTGAAGTGTTAGTAGAACAAGGGGCTATGCAGATGGGTGGCTCTGGGCCACCCCTGCAAGCGGTGGATCAGGGCCGTGGCAACCCCATGTTGCGGCCCCGATGCTTCTGTTTGGTGCCCCTAAAAGAGCGGAAAATGCCACTTCTTTTAGGGGTGGCAAAAGGCCACCTAAGAGCCGGCGCCGTGGCTCTTTTAGGTCCTTTTGGGACAGTGTGTCTACACACTCCACTAGGAGGGTTTCTTGATGCCTCATGCCGTGCAAACGGCCTCATGGTGTTAGGACTGCATCGGGGTGGGGTTGGGGCACCTGGTGTGCAGCTGCCCCACCCCAACTTCAGCACCAGGCTGGCCCTTTAGGTCGGCCTGCAACACCCCTAAATTTTAGTGACCTCAACTTTTATTTGAGAATCAGTTATTAAACTGTTTATGATATCTTTTTAATATTATTGTTATTTTTGCTCTCTTTTTCTCTCGAACCTCAAACAACTCTTACCATCAGAAAGTTCTTACTAATATTTAGGCAGAATCTCTTTTTCTATAGATCCATTGCTCTGGGGCTATTCAGACAGTGAAAATAATCTGGGATGAATCTGAGGTGAATCTTTATTGTTTGCATACATCCCAAATGCACTCAATTCAGTTTTTTGGTGGGCTGCCCAAAAACCCACTTAACCCAGGATAATCAGTACTTATTTCTTTCTGAGTTATTCCAAAAGATTTGCATCATTGGCAGTGTGAATCTGATTAGGAGAAAGGAGGGCTCTGTCTCTCTCATTCCCTCTCTCTTATCATCCAATGACTCCAGGGAGTAGTGGGAGACATTGTCGCCATTGCCACTGCCTCAAGAGACCCAACTGGGGACAGTTTCTCCCAAGAGTAACTGGCAGCCTTTTGGGGAGGGAGGCACAGGGCTGCTGAGCATGTATGAGTAACAGAACATGAAGAGATGTGAAGAGACACTGTTCTAATTTAAAAAATGGTATGAATAACAAACCCATAATGCATGAGTTTGCTTATTCACATAAAAAAAAGATGTCAGAATGACACACACACACCGTCTTGTGAAATAAGCATGTTCCACCATCTTGTGAAATAAGCATGTTCCACCTTTGATATGACATTCTCTCAAATATTCACCTCTTAACCTTCTCTTCTGCAGGCTAAACATACTCAGTCACCTAAACCAACTCTTATAGGCCGTGGTTTTCATACCTTTTACTATTTTGATTGCTTCTTTTGGACATGTTCCAGCTTGTCAATAGCTTTATTGAATTGTGATGCCCATAACTTTTCTTTCTCCAATTCAGAGAGGATCAGAAACTGGAAGAATTCCAGTTTATTTCTGCAGGCTTTTCAACAGGATTTAAAAACAACCCTTGGTTCATGTGTCTGTGTGCTTTCAAGTTGCCTGTCAACTTATGACAATCCCATAAATTTTATAGGGCTTTCTTATGCAAAGAATACTCAGATGTAGTTTTGCCAGTTCCTTCCTCTAAAATATAGCCCACAGCACCTGATATTAATTGACGGCATCCCATTCAAGTAATAACTAGCGCTGAACTTGCTCAGCTTCCAAGATCAGACAGGATCTGGTGTCTTTTAGGATATTTATGTACTATTGATATAGTATTACTGATAATTATATAGAGACAGTGGAAAAACAGAAAGCAAGGAAAATGCATTGCTTTTAAAAATTCATGGCCTTTCAGGCAAGTATGTTATAGATCCTGGAAGGCTGTGAATAACCATAAAGCCTTCATTTCTTGCCTTGATTAATGCAGTTGAAATATTAAAGTAAAAAGTTTACTCTCCTAACTTCTTCAGAAACAGCTGAAGTTAAAAGCCAAAATGTGTCCCTTGAACACTTTAGAACATTTTTGATATTAGTCATCCTGGCAAATAAGTATACAGTATACCTATTTCCTCTCTCTCTCTCTCCCCTCTGTCTATATGAGGTTTACTAGGAAGGTGAGTGAATACTATCATCAAATACTTAAAGCAACAGCAAAAACATCAGTTCTTCACCTCCTGAGGTGCAACCAACCCCACAAAGATTTCTGTACAAGAAGCTGCTGCCCCTTTCCATCAATGGCTGGAAAGCCAACATGGGGTGCTGCCATGAGCAAGACAAGTGAAGGTGTAAACAAGTCAACAAGTCCCATGAAGAGCTGCATTCCTTTTCCCTCCCTCCCTCCATCAATCAGCACGATCATGCCCATTCCAACCAGGTATCACCTGACAGTGCAAGGGGAAAGTTGGTGAAAGTGTGGAGGAGGGAGCAGGAAAGTGACCTTTGAGGAGGCAACCATGCAACTGATGGCACTACATTGAACTGATGCTCAACAATGTTTCCTTGTACATGTGTGCTCCATCCTGCTTTCCCTTTGCCCTGTCATTATCTCTTGTCAGCCTCTTCACATTCTTACACCTGTGCACCCAATGGAGGCAAGAGAAGCACCTCTTGCTTCTCAATATCACCTGTCTCTTTCCCTTGGGGCAGGCAGGGAGAGACTCTCTTTGTGAGACTGGTGTTTTGAAAACCTCTCTGGCACTAGACAACCAATGTGGGGTGTTGATGGGCAAGAGTGGCTCTTCACAGCCAGACACTGCTGTGCCACTGCCCCAAACTCTCTGCCCTTCTCTTGTTGCCACCTCTTTGTTTCCTCACAACCCCTCTGGATCTTTCTACTGCGCCCAGGGGGGCATATCACCTACTTTGGGATATCACCTACTTTGGGAATCACTTATACACATAACCTGAAAATAATTTTATACACAATATTTTTAGTAGTTTTGTGCATGAAACAAAGCTTGTGTGCATTGTGTTAGAATATGTGATTTTTCATAAAATTTTGGACACACATGGTGTTCCATCTATGACCCTGAACTGACCTTTGAGGGATGTCAGCCATAATCCCCTAGATGTCAGGTCATGTAGGCACTGAGAGGTCTGCCCAGGACAGATGGAAAATTCCCTACAAGACAGGTTTGGGAGTTGCCAAAGGGGAAAAGCCATTATACTGGAAGAGACACATAATAGTGTTTATTTGACGTGAGTTTCACACTTAATGGGGCAGTGATCAGATTTGACTGTGATCAGATTTGACTCTTTTCTCTAGCCTCCCTTCCTTGAGAGTCTCAAAACCAAATACATTGTTTAGACTACTCTCACAGCTAAGTTTAACAAAGCTAAGACTATCAACGCCTTTGTCCCTGCCTTAACCAAGCTGTTTAGTCAATAGGCAGAAGGTAGAAATTTCCTATAAGAAACCTTGGATTTCTAGGCTCTATGTGCTATCTTAAGAGTGCATGCTGACTCCACATCGATCTGTACTCTGATCATTGCTCCCTCAGCCATTCTTCCTCCCCATTTCGGTGGTCATGCATCATCATCATCATCCTCCTCATCATCACCATTGACATCCACAGACTTTGGAAGTGAGTAACTCCCTCAGTCTGGTCCCTCTCGAGCTATCCCCACTTTCACCCTTTATTTTTAAGTGTGCAGTGTGTGTGAGTGCCACATTTGTGTGTTTGCATTTTCCCCTTTTAATAAACATTTGGAATTTAATTGGAGAAGCCTGCCTCACCATTATCCATTGTGGGATTCCTTAGTCCTCTGATATACATAATGGTACCAGGTCCCGAGGAAATTCTGGTGGACGGCATCTGGAGAGGTTGCAGAGGAGTGGAACTCCGGAGCTGCAGACTGTTTTAATGAGTCATTCATGGTATTTGAGTGTATATTTCACTCTCAGAACTTGCCTAAAACTCCTCCAGTAAGAGGGGCTATAGAAACCCGGCGGGGGGTCTGAAGAGGCAATTATCTCAAGAGAATTGCTAAAAGGACTGAAGGGCAACCCAGACTCATTAAATTATGGACCCTTTAGGTCTGAAAAAAAAAGGACGCCTATACACCCTTTAGGGTGAAGCAACAGTTTGCTTCTATAAAAATAGTGGAGAGAAGCAGGTGACAGAACTCTTATTTTGGCTTTTTTTCCCCTTGGTGAGATGGACTGTGATATTCAATAAGAAACAAAGTGTCCACCTTAATTGACAAGTAAAAGGAAATGATGGTAGAGCCTCTTTAAAAAGCTCGTTGCCAAGGCACAGAAGCGGGGAAAGCTATAGGTGAGCAGGTGCATAAAATTAGAAAGAACGGTGGTGAAGATGAATTGGAGAAAAGATATTTGGAGAAAGAGGTTATGTGGAGTGTGGACTGGAGACTAATAGAAGAACAGAGATTGAAAAAAAGTGAGCAAGATAAAGGGAGCAAGAGTTAAAAAGCAAAAGGGAAAAAGATAAAAGCACACCGCATAAGCTGAGGAAAAAGCAGCAGCGGAGTGATATTTGAGTGCTTGGCAGAGTGAGGCAAAGACTGGTGAGGACTCTAGCCCCCAAGTCTTGTCTATCTCCCCAAAAGCAACGTGGAAATGGCAATAAAGGAGATCGAGGTGGGAGTGGCGTAGTGAGAGAATAGGGTGGATTGGGACCCTTATGCTTGTTTGTTGAATTTGGAGGCAACAAATGAAGTGGCAGTGTGCAGGATTATCAGCGCAATTAAACCAGAGTGGGAGTGGTGGAGGAAGCGGTGGCATTTTGGAGGGAGATTTGGAGTGGTACCGAGGCACCATGTATTTAAGCACCATGTATTTAAGCTGCAAGCATTTGCTGACGATATTGTGTGCTTCTTGGAAAAACCCGAAACATGCATAGAAAATTTAATAGCAACAATACAAGAATTCAGTAATGTAGCTGTATTTTATATAAATAAGGGAAAACACAATGATCTTGACAAAGAATATGGATATGAAAGAAGAAGGAAGATTGAAAGAAATATCAGGCTTTAGGATTGAAAGAAAAGTAAGATATTTGGGGATTTATTTAACAAAAAGAAATATTGACTTATATAAGAATAATTACCAAAAGACATGGGAAGAGATAATAAAATATCTGTCTAATTGGACTAGGAAAAATATATCTTCCTGGGTAGAATTGAAACAATAAAGATAAATGTTTTACCGAAACTAATATTTCTGTTTCAGAATTTACCTATAATAAATAATGACAAATATATAGAAAAATGGCAGAAAGAGATTTCAAAATTCATCTGGAAAGGGAAGCACCCAAGGATAAAGTGGAAACTCCTAACCAAAGAAAAAATTAAAGGAGGATGTGGACTACCCAATTTAAAACTTTATTATTTAGATGCTGGTCTCAGTTGGTTAGAAAATTAGATAACCCTTGAAAATGACAGAATGTTAGATCTAGAAAGCATGAAGATGGCATTTGGATTCCATGCCTTTCTATGGTACGATAAGGTTAAAAGCAATAAAGATTTTAGTCACCATTTTATTCAAAATGCATTAATTAAATTATGGACAAAGATCAAAAGACAATTTTATACACAGATCCCAAGTTGGGTATCAACGCAAGAAGTGCTGCATAAAAGAACGAAAAAATACGGTACAGCATGGTTGTTATATAAAGATTTAATATATTGGGAAGGAAAAGAGAAAGGTAAATTTAAACCTATGGAACACTTGGAGAAATAAATAAATAAGATCTGGTTCATATACAAGCAACTTAGAGAAAGATATAATTCTGATATGAGAAATCAAGGTATAAGAAATGAGAAATCTGAGATTGATGTTATTTGCTGGGATAAAAGAAAGGGACATATTATTAGATATTACAAACTGCTAAGAAAGAGAGATTTAGAACAAGAAAAAATAAAAAAAATGTAATGATAAGATGGGCACAAGACATCAGGAAACCAATTGATCTTGACTGAAGGGAGAAAGCTTGGAGAGACACTAATTATTTTACTTGCTATCCAGACTATAAAGAAAATCACATCAAAATGGTTTACAGATGGTATTTAGATCCTGATAAATTAAATAAGTTATACAAAATCAGAAAGAACAACTGCTGGAAATGTGGAAACCAAGGTGGAACGTTTTTACACCTATGGTGGAGTTGTAAAGAAGCCCAGAGATATTGGAAAAGGATCCATAAATTTATTTGTAATATTCTAAACCCTAAGTATTGAATATGAACCAACATTATTTTATTGAATATGATTAATGGAATTAGTAATAAAAATGAGAAAAAAGTATAAACGTATTATTTTATATATGGTTTCAACAGCAAGAATT
>JAIPUX010001232.1:27130816-27142862 GCA_020142125.1 Phrynosoma platyrhinos
GCCGGCCGTGCGGAGGGCCAGCTGCTCCGAGGACGACCTCGGGAGGGGATTGGGTGCCGAGCGTGTGGCTGCCTCTCCCCTTGCTTGCGCCGAGGACGGCCTATTAAGCCATCTCCTTAGGCACTTTGTTTCCTGGTTTCTCTTCCACTGACTCCAGTGCTATCCTAATGGAACATCCTTTAGCTGAGTCTCTCCAGAGACAAGGGGGAGATGGAATTAATTCATCCTCACCCCCGTTGCATGGTCTATATATATCACCTCTGTCCCTCCGAATCTTACAAGAGGAAGGTGAGCCTCCAACGCAGTGCCCAGACCCAAGCCACTTAGATGGCCTCCTGCTCCAGGACCCAGGTACCACTCGTGATGTCCCCTGATGTTCCCCGATGTCGCTGCCATTGCGGACACCCTCATCCACCTCCAGCCTTACAACGCTCGGTCAGTTGAACTGCCTGCATCCAGTGCCATCATCCACCACTGGTCTTTGCCAAGCCAGTATTACTGCTTCCTCCACCAAGACCAACAAGCAGCCTCCTCATGATGCCCGCATCACAGAGTTTTCCAGCCAAGCTAATGGACACTGCGATCACCTGCATTTCTATTCTAACTGCCCACATTCCTAGACACAGCTCACTGCCACCTATGGATTTTGTTACCAAGCACATCAACACTGCCCCTTGGACTCTTAACTTCTTGTGCCCCCACTGGACTCTCTTTGATTGGAGTCTAGCTCCTTGCTCATTGACACTGCCCATTGTTGAGTGTTCCACATGGACTCTCATTGATCGTACCATTGCTGCTACTGATTGTTTGCTACTGACATTGCTCATTGATGGTTTTCATTGACATTGCTTATTGCTTTCTTCTATTGCTGATATTGATTGCTATTGATGTTATTGCTATAGAATGAATGGGTTCCGGATGTGTGATGGTAGGAACCCCCCTCCCTTTAAGAGAGATACTCCCTTCTGCATAGTGACATCTCATTCTAAATTCTCACCCCAACATTTTATGACAAAGGCTAATTTGAAAGACATTGATCCCACGTGCCCGTGCTTGGTTGGACACATGTGGAGTTCCCTCTATGACCCCAGACTGACCTCTGAGGGATGTCAGGCATAATTCCCTAAATAGAAGCTCATGTAAGCATGGAGAGATCTGCCTAGGACAGGTGGAAAATTCCCTACCAGACAGGTTTGGGAGTTACCAAAAGGCAAAAGCCATTATACTGGAAGAGACACATAATAGACTTTATTTGTCTTGAGTCTCACACTTAATGAGGCAGTGATCAGATTTGTCTGTGCCCTTTTCTCTAGCCTCCCTTCCTTGAGAGTCTTGAAACTATTATTTAGACTGCTCTCACACCTAGGTTAAACAAAACTGACACTATCAATACCTTTGTTCCTGCTTCAGCCAAGCTGTTTAGTCAATAGGCAGAAGGCAGAAATTTCCTATAACCCTTGGATTTCTAGGCTCCATGTGCTATTTTTGAAGTGCATGCTGACTCCACATCAGTCTGTACCCTGATCATAGCTCCCTTGGCCAACCTCTCCCCCATTTCAGTGGCTGTGCATCATCATTATCATCATCATCAACAACATCAACAGTGGATTCTGGAGAAGCCTTTGGAAGTGAGTAACTCCCTCAGTCTGGCCCATCTCAAGCTATTCCCGCTTTCACTCCTTTATTCCTAAGAGTGCAGCATGTGTGTATGCTATATTTGTGTTTGTGCAGTTTTCCCCTTTAATAAATATTTAGACTTTAATTGGAGAAGCCTGTTTTAGCATCATCCATTATGGGATTCCCTAGTCCTCTGGTATACATAACGGTACCCGGTCCTGTGGGGCTTTGTTGGGACCCCACTCTTGCATATTTTGAGCTAATTATAAATTCCCCTAATTAGATCCTTCCTAACAATTGAACCATCAGAAATCAAATGTGTCAAAATCTCTGCCACCTATGTGGACAATTTTGTATTTTGGAATAGTGGATTTTGGATTCCAGATAAGAGAGATGCAACCTGTATATTATTTGCATCCTTCAATATTTTGAATCTGTAGCTGTCTTCTATCAATAGCTATTGTTTCAGAGTTATTTTTTTCATTTTTTAAAAAACCCACCATTCTAATATACAGTGACTGACACTAGATCAGCCACTAGATACTAGACACTAGTCCTGATTTCTAGACACTAGCACTGATTGCTAATAATGCTATTTCATAATGGCTTTCACACTTTGTTCATTTGAGGGATTCTTCTTCTGCTCAAGAGTCATAGGTGCCACAGCAGACAGTGTGCTGTAGGGAGCAAAGTGCTGGAATGGGCTGCAGGAGTTCAATGTTCATGTTTCTCACTGAGCTATAAAATGCTCATATGACCTTGTCCTCTCTCAAACTCTCTTCAAAGTTTTTTATTATTATTATTTTTGTCATATATACCACCTTGTGATTACTGTAAAAAAGGCAGGATATATAACAAATAAATAGTGCCTGTTTATATTGAAGAGGATTCTCAGTATGTTCTACTACAGTGACATAGGACAGTAATAAACCTCACTATGGGCCATTGTGAACAAAAAGTAGAGCACACCAAATATCCCTTATGATTTTGCACAACAGAGGAAGATGAGTAGAAACACACATATTGTCTTTTACCCTGTAATGTTAGTCTATAGCAACAAAAGATTCTCTACCTTTTTTTTTTGTAATGTTAGTCTATTACAGCACAAGTTACAGGGCGTTATAACATCTTAAAGTCTAGCTTTATCTTGAGATTGGCTTTTTTAAATCTCAGACCATTTGACCTGATGCTGAAATGGACTGTTTCTACAAAGGTTTATAATGTAATAAACTTGTTTAATTTATGTACCACAAATACTTTCAATATCTTCAAAATATGTTCAGAGCTGATTTGCACACTAATTTCAATGTTAATTTATTAGAAGAACAGAGAAATTATTTGGGTTTTAATTAAGTCAATAGGTGACTTGAGGGCATATTCACACATTTGTGTAAAAGGTCAATGGTATTTATAATATGATACTGACTTCCTTTTTCAATAAACTGACTTTGAAATATTTTTGAAAGGTAATACAAATTTGTAACACTATCTGAAATGAGTGCTTAAGGAAATGCTTGTTGATGTATTGCTGCTGGTTTATAGTGGAGAATCTATGAAATTAAGTAGTTTAAACCAGAAGTGGTCAAAAGCTAGATCACAATTGGAAACTACTGTTATATGTCTGATTACTTTGCAGTAAATCATCAAAGGCAAATTGTCTAATAATAGTGACAGACCAAAATCTTTCTCTCCTTATTGCAGGGGTAGGCAACCTAAGGCCCAGGGGCCAGATGCCCCCCCCCCCCGAGGCCTTTGGACCAGCCCCAGGCCAGTCCTGCCACCGCCACTGCCACCACCGCCACCCACCATGATGATATTATTGTTGTTATTACTTGTTCTTGGGGTTTCTTGGCAACATCTCCACAGGGGTTTTGCCATGGCTTTTCTGTGGCTGAGAGAGTCTGCATGCATATTTTTATTTTTTTTTATTTTTTTTAAAAAAATATTTATTTATTTATTTATTTTTGGTGCTTTGGCCCCCCAGTTGTCTGAAGGACAGCAACCCAGCCCCCAGCTCAAAAAGGTTGCCTACCCCTGCCTCATTGTTTGAAGTGTATATATTTGTGTCTTGTCGCTGGTTATGCGTGTGTGTGTGCACTTTTAAGCCACTTCCAATTTGTGGTAACTCTGAGGTCAAAAACCTATCATGGGGTTTCCTTGGTAAGATTTATTCAGAGCGGGAGGTTGCCTTTACTTTCCTCTGCAGCTGAGAGAGTGTGATTTGTCCAAGGGCATCCAGTAGGTTTCCATGGCCAAACAGGGATTCAAACCATAGTCTTCAGAGTCCAATGTTCAAACCAGTACATTACACAAATTCAGTTACTGAGAAAGCATACTTGGAGAAAAAGCAGGAATAGATCAGGAAGATCTATGATATTGGGTCTAATCCAGCAGATTGTATAGTTTGAAGCATTCTGTTAGTGCCTTTCTTAATTCTTAGTGCAGTTGTCAAAATCCTACATTGTATTCATGAAACGTAAATCTATACTCACATAGTAAAGTGGTAATCACACTACACCACTCTTTTGCTTATCTTACAATGGAGGGTGAACAGTGGCTGTTCCTGGATTCCCAGTGTAGAAAATTGTACATTAAAAATAACCTCTGATGAATAGTTACATATCATTCAAGAATGCCCAGCTGCATGCTCAATTGTTACATTTGCAAAATTCAATTATGCAATAATTAACCAAAAATTGAGGTTATGCCATAGATAAAAAGTACTACCATTTTCATAAAAGAACTGCTCTGTGCAACCAATAGCCAACAGTTACTTTACTCCCACACTTATATTGATGAGAGAAAGATAACTGAAGGCCTGCAACTTTACCAGTTATGAACTTATGATGGGGAGAGATGCCAAAAGCCTTACAAATTAAACTTACATTAATCACATTTGATGATTTCATCAGTGCATCCTGGAACAAACATTGTGTTGCTGAATTGTAGTAAGCATCATAGAGACTGAAAAGACAGTTGTGCTTTTTGCTTTTCTAACACTGTACAAGTAAAACTATTGTCTTTCTGCTGCTGTCTCCTGTCCCTTTTCATTTGGCTCTTGGGGATATAAGACCACGTGGTGGTCAGTAATTATGCATGATCCATATCAATAACATAGTTATAACCTCAAACAGAGGATAGTAGAAGTGTCCTAGGATCACAAGCATTTGATTTCAGACTTGAAACATTCCTTTTAAAAAGTATTCTCTACTTTAAAGAGAAAATAATAATCCAACCTATAAAAAAGAGAATAAATAACTCCCCAAAAATTGGTTAGCAAATGTCAGAAGAAATAATATTTCACAAAACTGAATTCTAGAACCCTCAGATATAAATATTGTTTATATATTGTTGTTAACTGCCCACGAGACAATCTCAACTCATGCAACCCTATGGATGAGACATCTCCAAGATCCACTGTCCTCCACTGCTCTGTTTAATTCCTGTAACCCCATAGCTGTGGTCTCCTTAATAGAGTCCATCCAGCATGTGGCCATCCTTTCTTCCTACTTCCCTCCACCTTTCCCAGCACTATTTTTTTTTCTAATGACTCTTCTCTTCTCATGATGTGTCTGAACTACAATAGCCTCAGTTTGGTCATCTTGGTTTCCAGGGAAGTTTCCGGATTGATCTGCTCTAGGACCCATTTGTTTGTCCTCTTGGCTATCCACAGGATCCTCAACACTCTTCTCTAGCACCATATCTCAAAGGAGTTGATTTTCTTCCTATCATCTTTCTTAACTGTCCAGCTCTCACATCCATACATGATAATAGGCAATACAATGGCTTGTATGATTCTAACTTTTGTGCTGAGTTGTATATCTTTGCATTTTAGAATCTTTTCTAGTTCTTTCATAGCCACCCTCCCCATTCTTAGGGCCTTTACAGACTGGCCTAAAGGGCCAGGCTGGGGGTGCAGTTAGAGTGGGGCAGCTGCATGTAAGCTACCCCAACTCCACCCTGACACCGTCCTGATGCAACACACCCATCTGCGTTGTGTGCAGCATCAGAACGCCCTCCTGGCACAGCGTGTACACACACTGCACCAAAAGGGCATGGAAGAGCCATGACGCCAGCTCTTAGGGCCGCCTTTTGCCATCCTTAAAAGGAACAGCATTTTGGATCAGCAAAGGGAGCATTGGGGCCGTGGCATGTGGTTTCAATGTCCCCAATCCACCACTCCCAGGGGTGGCTCTGTGCTGCCCCAAAAGGTGGTTCTGTAAAAGTCCTTAGGGCCTTTGCAGACTGCCAGAAATAGTGCACATTAAATTGAGGCACTACCCTGGCTCAGTGCTAGGGAATTATGGGAATTGTATTTTTTCTGAAACATTGAGCCTTCTCTGTCAGAGAGCTCTGGTGCCACAATAAATTACAGTTCCCATGATTCCCTAGCACTGAGCCAGGGAAGTGCCTCAATTTAATTTGCACTATTTCTGGTAGTCTGCAAAGGCCTCTAGTCTTCTTCTGATTTTTTGACTGCAGCCCCTATTTCTAGTATTCTTACCTGGTAAGGTAATTCTTTTACTATTTCTATTTCTTCATTGTCTAGGTTGAACTTGTGAAGGTCCTCAGTGGTCATTATTTTTGATTTCCTTATGTTCAGCATTAAGCCTGCCTTTTCACTTTCTTCTTTGATCTTCCTTGGTCGGTGTTCCAGGTCTGTGAGGTTTTCTGCTAGTATTATGGTGTCATCTGCATATCTTAGATCATTGATATTCCTTTCTTCTATTTTCATTCCTCTTTCTTCTTCTTTTCTTATAATATGTTCTGCATACAAATTGAACAGATAGGTGAAAGGATGCAGCCTTATCTGACCCCATTGCCAATCGGGAATCATTCTGTTTCTCCATATTTTGTTCTAAGTGTAGCCTCTTGTCCCGAGTACAGATTCCTCATCAGGACTATGAGATGTGCTGGCACTCCCATGTCTTTAAGGACATTCAATAGCCTTTCATGGTCTTTGCAATCAAAGGCTTTGCTATAGTTTATAAAGCACATGCTGATTTTGGGATTCCTTGGTGCACTCCATTACCCATTGTATGTTTGCAATGTGATCCCTAATGCCTCTTCCTTTCCTGAACCCTGCTTGGACCTCTGGGATCTCTTTTTCCATGTATGGTTGGAGTCTATGTTGTAGAATTTTGAGCATGATTTTGCTTGCATGGGAGATCAGTGCCATCGTCCTATAGTTATCAGCTTGTTATCAGCTTCAGCTGATACGCTAACTGCATCCTTATCTGGATAGGAGGGACCTGGAAACTGTGGTGCATGCTTTGGTAACCTCACGTCTGGATTACTGTAATGCACTCTACATGGGGCTACCCTTGTGCCTAACCCGGAAACTGCAATTGGTACAAAATATGGCAGCCAGGTTAATTACAGGAACATCTAGGAGGGAGCACATAACACCAGTGCTTAAATCCCTCCACTGGCTGCCGATTAGTTTCTGAGCACAGTACAAGGTGTTGGTTTTGACCTTTAAAGCCCTACATGGCTTGAGTCCATCCTATCTTAGGGACCGCCTCTCCCCGTATGATCCCCCCCGTGCCCTTCAGTCCTCTGGGAGGAATCTGTTACAGCCAATAAAGACCAGGCTTTCGCAGACCTCCCAGAGGGCCTTCTCTGCGACCACTCCCAAGCTGTGGAATGACCTGCCAGACGAGATCCTTATTACTACTCTTGCTGCCTTTAAAAAGGCAGTAAAGACGGATCTCTTCCGGCAGGCCTTCCCGGAATAACCGCCCGGCTATATGGAGGTAAGCTGCTGCTCTCACTTTTCTGGCTGCCATGACATGTTTATCAATTGGTTTGTATTATATTTTATGATTAATCTGATTTTAATTCTATAATAGTTTAATTTAGTTTTAAGGGGTGGGAGAGTTGGGGTGGGGGTGGAGGGCGTGGGAAGTTGGATGTTTTAATTGTTGTATTTTTTAACTTGCTGTAAGCCACCCCAATTGCCGAGCAGAGGGGCGGGTTATAAATAAATTATTATTATTATTATTATTATTATTATTATTATTATTATTATTATTACAGTTGCTGCAGTCTCTTGTGTCTCCTTTTTGTGAATCTGGATGTATATTAATCATTTCCAACCTATTGGCCTTCATTTTGTTTTCCATATCTGTTGACATATGTTGGTTAGCACTAGAGTTGACTCTGTCAATGTGGATTGTTTGATGTACACAAATATTAAGAAACAAGGATAATCACATTACTTACAGAAGTCAAAATTTGTAAGAGTGGTAGGAGGGGTAAAATTGTTAAATTATAGACTTTCTGTTGCAGACACACATTTATAATTGAAAAAGTTTAACAAGTAGATAATACATTGTGCAGAAATTCATGGGATGTGTTTTAATCCAAGTTTAAAATAAACCATATTTGCTGTCTGTCTATCTTTTTGTCTGCCTGCCTATCTATCTATCTATCTATCTATCTATCTATCTTTGCTATCTACCAAGTGACATGCTCATAGGTGGGGTGACACCTGATGGGGCAGTTACTCACTGTCCATCTCAAGACTCTGTGACTCCCTACCACCACCACCCAGACTACCCCTGCCAAATGTCTGCTGTGGCTGTTGGTGGGCGTGGGGTGCTGCTTCCACCTGGAAGTCCCTTCTGGGTTTGGCAAGGCTGCTGGCTGGGCCAGGAAAGGGAGGCACCACCACCAGTAGTGATGGCCATGGACTCCTGCCCTCCCCCAGGAGGATGCCCAGGACAGGCAGCAGGAGGGAAAGGAGGATAAAGTGGACAGTGGTATGCCAGGCAGCTGGGCATGGATGAAGGGTGGATAGGAAGAGGAGGGTGGATGTCTAGCATTCTGCCCCACTTTAGTGCCCCTGCTGTTTCTCCTTTTATCCTACCACTCTCTCCTGGATTGTACATCCCAACTGAGGGAGGGAGAACTCAGAACCTAATACTGCCTGCCAGGAGTGGTGGGGGTCAAAGTTGCTGCAAAATCAGCAGTGATATCCTCCTTTTCCTCCTCCTATTTCACAACCTCTCTGCTCCCTTCTGCAGGGCAGGGGCAATACCCAGGGGGCCCTGTCTGGTACCCATCTTACTCCTGTCTTTGCTCCAAGACTGGATTCTCTCCATCAGTGGTTGGTTCCCATGCACTGAAGCTGAAGGATGACAGCCTGCCTGGGAGGTGACACAATGAGTTACCATACTGGGGAGATCCCAACCCTAATGAGAGTACTGTAAGACCAGATCATGTACAGTGCAGTGGCATGCAATATTAGGTAAAGGTAAAAGTCAGGGGTAGGCAACCTTTCCCCTTTAAGGACTGAGGGACTTCAGCTCCCAGAATCCCAGGAGCTATCGGCCAACATGGGACTATTGGCCAACATGGCTGAGGCTTCTGGGAGCTGAAGTCCCTCAGCCCTTAAAGGGGAAAGGTTGGCTACACCTGGGTAAAAGGTAATCCCAGTTGACAAGGTTGTCAAGTCATGTCTAACCATAGGGGGTGGTGGTCATCTCTATTACTAAGCCAAAGATCTAGCATTGTCAGAGACTACTCTGTGACCATGTAGCCAGCATGATTGCATAGAACACTATTTACCTTCTCACCAATGTGGTACCTATTTATCTACTTGCATTTTCATGCTTTTGAACTGCTACATTTGAAAGGGAGTCTAGTAGTGTGCTTTATATTGCAGGTGCAATACAGTGGTTTATTAGAGCTTCTGGAGGAAAAAATGGGCAGGGGAGAAGAATGCTCTTGCTGGAATATCCATGTATGTGAGTTTATGAGCAGGTTTGCATGTCTTATAGGTCAGCTGATGTAGAGATTGTTATGGGGGGGGGAACTATTCCCCCCTGCACTTTCTCCATTACAGAGTTGTAAGCATTGTTTTCCACCTAAACACATTTAGTGTCTTGTTCCATGTCATTCAAGACTTTATTTGGTCTATGTTGTGCATCTGTTTTGTAGCTTTAGGTAGCCACCTCTTCTTTTCCACCCTAACCAGTACACCCCTTGGGAGAAGACAAGGTTAGACCCACTTCTTTTTTACATCTAGTTTTCTATCTGCAAGGAAAGTCATTTTATTTTATCCTTTTATCCTTTATTTCATTTATTCGGTACAGAGAGATATTACAGAATGTGAGCCACTCACCTACAAGTCTGAAGCATTCTGGGCCTAATGTTTGTTTCCTCACCTGTTTGTGCAAAGGTGGCTGAGGATTCCAAACCTTAACTCTAACAGATAGCCTATCTCCTAGTCTCCTAAGAGTGGAATGGCCCCGGGCTGCATTTAGGTGGCAATTTCAGTGGCAAAACTCTTGCAATAGGGTCCAAACACTGCCCAAATTTAATTTTAAGCTGGATCAGTTGAGGCAAGTTATTTAAGAATGCAATACGCTTCTAAAAGAGTTACCAGAAAGATGCTGGAAAATGCCATTCTACATTTACTGCCCATTCACCTCATTCTTTTGAGCTTAGAAGAGAAGGAAATAGTGTCATAAATTTTTGAGAAGCATATTTCTCATCCAGATTGTCTATTATTTTTAGAATTGGGGTGGAAGAAGATGATTTCCTGGGACTCCTAACCTCAAAAACCTATAGTACATTTTAACCCACTAGAACTCTTGAGTTCCCATTCAAGTACTAACCAGAGCTGACCCTGCTTAGCTCCCAAGATCAGATGAGATCTAGCCTTTGGGGTTTTTACGCCACTACTTTATAGGATTGCATTAAGAGAATTCAGATGTCACTTAGCTTCACTGTGTGTGTGTCTCTGTGTGTCTCTGTGTGTGTGTGTTTATGTGCATGAGCATGCAAGTATTAAAATGCACATGTACATATAAAGGTATAGAGAGTATACTATTGTATACA
Organism: Phrynosoma platyrhinos; assembly: GCA_020142125.1. Classification (NCBI taxonomy): domain Eukaryota; kingdom Metazoa; phylum Chordata; class Lepidosauria; order Squamata; family Phrynosomatidae; genus Phrynosoma; species Phrynosoma platyrhinos. The sequence continues at coordinate 27,141,281 of JAIPUX010001232.1, forward strand.
TTTCTGAATTTGTAAATACCTAGGACATTCTATCTATCTATATTATTTTTTTCAAATTACTTATCATCGTGCATATGTTAGTCCAGAAGTAAATATTCATAATCTTAACATAATGATATATACTCATTGTTCGGACCTTTATTGTTTTTATTTTGCTAGTTTTATGTCACTCTATTTTTGTGAAGTTAAAACAGAGACAAAACCTACAAGAGGTCTACCATAGTTTATATATTTTCTGACAGCATACAAAATCCTGCTGCATGCTTCTCAAAGAAGGGGGGAGGGGAGCCCTCATGTTTCCCTGCTGAGAAGAGGCTTCTAGAAGCGACAGAAACAAAGCCTCCAGATACAGCCAAGCAAGCTCACTGTTAATCACTCCTTAATGCTTGGCTCTGGTTCATGTGATCCTAACAAGCATTTGAATGGTCCCTTGGGCTGATCTGCATGCTCATCCTCTGTCACAGGAGGAAAAGTGCCCTTTCTCTGCCACATTGTTGAATCCCTGTCAGAATGTAAACTAAGGGCTTATTTAGAGATATATGGGATTTACGGTGCAGTGTCAGAGTGCCAGTGGGACTGTGCCAGCCTACTGGTTGGAAATGAAGGCATATTCACAAAGTATGTATGTATGTATGGCCAAGTTTAGATCCAATTGAAGTCCATGGCACAGCTCCCACAGCCTTTAATTGGATTTAGATCAGGTTACTGGCTCATTTCCATATTAAAGCTGTTCCCCAAATGCTTTTTTCTTAATGATCACAATTCTTTCATAAGCTGGTTTAAGATGTTTAAGGTTTAAGATTACAAAGAAAAACATAAGTGCACACTGTCATGAAGTCAGTGACTTTCACTGTTTTACCAAGATTACTAGTCATAAGGTGTTTATATGTTAATGATTCTCTATGCTTACATAGGATCAACAGGCAAACTATGGTCAGTTTTATGGTCAATTTTTAACATTTCCTGTCTGTATCTTGTTGACCTTTTCATATGTTATGATGGCAGATTTTCAAGTTACTCAACTTTCTGCAGAAGGCAGAATCAAATGAACAAAACTAATTATTTATCACTTAATTACTATGAATTTTCATATTAATTTAGAGAGTTCTTTTGGGTGAAACATTTATATGGAAAGGAAATTTATATGGAAAGGAAATATATATATATATACATGTGTGTGTGTGTCCAACCATAGGGGGCAGTGCTCATCTACTCTGTGATCATGTGGCCAGCATGATTGCACAGAATGCTGTTTATCTTCCCACCGAAATGAAACATATTTATCTACTTGCATTTGCATGCTTTCGAACTGCTATGTTGGCAGAATATTCCATATATAACATCCATGTTATTGGCCTCAGTCCAAAAGCTCTACAGCATACTATATATATCTGCATGTGAATTTAGGCTACAGAGCATATATACCCTCCCTTCAACTTACTATAAAGCTCTTGAAGGAAAGCAGGTCAGATTAAAGTAACAGCTGGCTACCCTCATAGTCAGATGCACAATGATTACAGCAGTGCTAAGACCCCTGGAACACCCTAGTTGATCTCAGCATCAATGACAACAATTTGTGGTC
>JAIPUX010001232.1:27142962-27156429 GCA_020142125.1 Phrynosoma platyrhinos
CACTATTTCTGGCAGTCTGCAAAGGCCCTATGTCCCTAACTGAATGCTGGCCATTGGGAGTGGCAGTGCTTTACACATATTTCCTTCATATGTAGAACAGAGCTCAGAAAAGTGTTATGTTTGCCTCCACTGGCTGTGTAGTGTAAAAAAAAAAAGTAACTTTTCCCAGATCTGAAATAAAATTATGAGAAAAGTGATCATTTGGAAAGAATCTGAAAATGAATTACTGTGATAAACTTTCCTGTAACACATCCCCTTTGCCACCACTCATAAGTTGCCTACAATAACCTCTACATCACCATCTGTTAACATATGTGATTTTTCATAACATTTTGGACACATGTGGAGTTCCCTCTATGACCCCAGACTGACCTCTGTGGGATATTGGCCATAATCCCTAGATGACAAGTCATGTAGGCACTTAGAAATCTGCCCAGCAGAGTTGGAAAATTCTCTACAAGACAGCTTTGGGAGTTGCCAAAGGAAACAAACCATTATACTGGAAAGGACACATAATAGTGATTATTTGTCTTGAGTCTCAAACTTAATGAGGCAGTGATCAGATTTTACTTCACCCTTTTCTCTAGCCTCCCTTCCTTGAGAGTCTTGAAACCAAATGCATTGTCTAGACTGTCCTCACACCTAGGTTTGTCCAGGCTTCAGCTAAGCTGTTTAGCCAATAGCCAGAAGGTAGAAATTCCCTATTTAAACCTTGAGATTTTCAGGCTCCACATGCTATTTTTGAAGTGCATGCTGACTCCACGTCAGTCTGTACCCTGATCATAGCTCCCTTGGCCAACCTCTCCCCCATTTCAGTGGCTGTGCATCATCATTATCATCATCATCAACAACAACATCCACAGTGGATTCTGGGGAAGCCTTTGGAAGTGAGTAACTCCCTCAGTCTGGCCCATCTCAAGCTATTCCTGCTTTCACTCCTTTATTCCTAAGAGTGCAGCATGTGTGTATGCTATATTTGTGTTTGTGCAGTTTTCCCCTTTAATAAATATTTAGACTTTAATTGGAGAAGCCTGTCTCAGCGTCATCCATTATGGGATTCCCTAGTCCTCTGGTATACATAACGGTACCCAGTCCTGTGGGGCTTTGTTGGGGCCCCACTCTTGCATATTTTGAGCTAATTATAAATTCCCCTAATTAGATCCTTCCTAACACATTAAGAGGGGTCAGAGAAAAATCTGAGTCAGAGATGTATGCAGATGAGTAGTCCTTCCTCATATTTGACACCCACAGTTTTCTGCCAATGCTAAATTCAGAGGAAGAGTTCAAATCCTGCTTTGTTTGCTTCTTCATTTCTACCACTCCTTCTTTGAAACTGTGCTCTTCTCTATGCCTGTGCTCATTGTGACAATTGTCCTCAGCAGCAACAGATCAGTATTTCTCCTCAGTCTTAAATGCAATATGCTCTGCAAAAATAATGCAATTTGACATTGCTTTAATCACCATGGCTCAATAGTATGGAATCCTGAGATTTATAATTTTGTGAGAGATTTACCCTTCTCTTTCAGAAAGCTCTGGTGCCACAACAAACTACAAAATCCAGGGTTCCTTATTCTTAGTGCAATTCAGATCCTAGTTACTGCCAATTTCTTCAAGCTGTACCACTCCTGGGAGAGGGAATAGGTGGACAGAGGCTTGGGGGGGGGGCATGTGTTTAGTAAGGATAGACTTAAGGAGGCATTAGGCAAAGAACTCCCACAAGACAATCAGGAATTCAGAACATTTATTGCAAGAGCTGAATAACTGTAAATAACGTTGAACTGGCAAAGCAGTAACAAGGATAACTGTTTAGATATTTTTTTCGGTCAAAGTCATCAAACACCCCTCACAAACTGACATAAGTACCGCAGGAAGCAATGCACCCCTAGCCCATTTTATGCTTGTATACTGTGGAGGAAAAAAAATGTGAACTGCTATATACAAAATAACTTCAGTTAGTTTTATTTTTTTTTTGTAAGAACAAATTAACCATTGATATTATCTACCTTTGTTGTATTTAAGACTGATGTTTAACTGTGGCATAAGATAAATTGTTGCTCTATTTTCCATTAAAGGATTGCTTTTTCCCCTATGTTGCATGCTATTTGTTTAAATCGTCTTGTCATGCCTTAAAAAAAGAAAAGAAATGTCTAAAAACATTTGGATTAGGATTTGTTAGACGTGCAACTGAGATCTTATTAACATTAGGTGTCACTTTCCTGGATTGACTTAAGTGACATAACACTGGTACCTGCCAGGTATTGACCAACTATGATAACAAACAGTTAAACAGCAAGAATTAGAGATTGAACCCTTTCTTTTTCCCCAACTAGCCTACTAGGAGAATGTTTGGTTACATCATGAAGGCACAACACATTAAATATTTTGTGGCTATGATCTAAAAACACTTGTGTTACTACAACATCAATGCAGATGGAGATCAACACAACCGCTGCCATTTGAGCAATACAAACTGTCTTAGGTATAGACACACATCTGCCCAATTATAAAATAAAGCAATAATCCAACAGTGGTACTGGGTACAATGCATCAGGAGATTTGCTTGCATTAGCTCCACTGAAATGAAGGCACCCTTGGATACTCCCCCTTCACTTCAATGGGACTTAGGCAGCAAAATTCCATAGCAGATTGTGCCCTTGGCAAATTATTCTCCACCTAATTTTGATTAACATTTCTCTCAAGTGTGGTTGCAACTGACAATAGAGACTTTCTTAAAAAAAAAAAAAAGCCACTCATTCAGTTGCTGCCACAGTTGATGTCCTCTTTTTGCCTTTTGCTTTGCAAATCAGAACAATAGCAAAATATTTTTTAAAAAAGCCCTTGCATCATGTGCATGTATATTTTAGAACTAGTAAATAGTGTTTGTTCAATAGAATAATAGTAAAATAAAAGATTCCCCTCCCACCCTTTTATTCAGTTTTTAACATAAGTGTTTTGAGTTCCTTGGAACATTGTGTGTCAGACAGACTACTAACACAGAAACACCATCACCAAAAGAAACATTTTTTAAAAAAAAAAGAACAAGAAGCAAATGAAATAAAGTAGAAAAAAGCAACTGTGAAACACAGAATTATGCTACAGTATCCTTTTTAAGTGAACATTATAAGTACACAAAGTTATTAATAATAATAGATCCTATTTACAAGTACTTGAACACTGATTGACTTAACAAGTGTCCGCTAACATTGTTAATAGCACAGTAGGTTTAATGTTTGTAATTTTAGTTGTTTTGTTTCAATAAACATGTCAAGTATAGCAGTCCCAGCACAAGATCAATGGCAACAATAACACAATTTTCTAATTGGATATGCTTTCTAAAGAATTGCAATTCACCTTCTCCTTTTACTCTCTCTCTCTCACACTCTCACTCACTTTCCAACTCACTCACTCACTGTCTTTCTTTTTTTCTCCAAATGTATCTTCTACTGTTCACAGCAGCAAACCAGGGTAAAAAAGAAAGAAAGGAAGGAAAGCAAACAAACCTCCCACCCCTTACCCCAAATAAATTGGAAATGTAAGATATTTGCAAACTGGAGATATTCTCTGTAAGAGTTTGATTATGTCTATTTAACAAAACCACACAACTAGTAGAAATGCTCTTTTGCATTGTAGTTCCATGGAGCTACCACAAAATTATGCATATCTCTGCTATGTGACGCATAGTTCTAGAGGTCTACTCAGTACATAAAGCTCTGACACACACACACACACACAGTATTAGCAAATCTAATTAGGCTAAAGTCACTGTTCCAAAGAAGCCATTCCTTATAGCTGGTTCTCCTTTGGACTCTCTACTGCTCCCGATGCCTGTTTATAGGACTTCAAGTTAGCCAAAGGAATGTCAGTCATGTGATTGCCAGGATTGAAATGGCCTTCACCCGAGCCAAACTGCTTTCGGTCACTGAACTGGTTTCTGTTGCTGTCTTCTTTCCAGGTTCTTGTCAACGTGTGTCCATTCACCAGTTTGTCTTTCTTAACCCATTCCTTCTGAGGTGCAAAGGTGGAAAGTGGAGACTTTGGATGCTGGTATGAACCTAAAGTGGGAGGCATCCAACAGTTGTCTGAGTGACCCAGGACAAGGCATTCTTGAGTACACATCTCAGTAGCTTCTGCTAATCCTCGAGGCCCAAGAGGTCCATCTGCAGGAAAGTGTAGAAAAGTGGCAGAAAAGTGGAAAGGGGCAGAAAGAGGGAGGGAGGGAGAGAGAGAGAGAGAGAGAGAGAGAGGTTAATTTTCAAAAGAGATATTGACACACTTTTGGTTTGAATTGTAAAAAATAAATAAATAAATCAACCTCCACAATGTGGCAGAAATTGTTAATGATTTCTAAAATAGGAGCTATGAGGAAATTTAGGTGTCATTCATAGTGAATGTAGCCAGGTTCACACTGATGACTTTACTTATGATCTGAACAAAATAAAGGTTTGACTGACAGCACCTGTATTCTTTAAAAAATGTTTCACACCAAAATGGACCAACAACAGAAATTTGCCTTTAAAAGTGCCCAAGCTTCCCAATAAGTTGCAAAAAAAGAAAAAAAGAAAGAAGTTTAGAATGCCAACATGAGTTTATATATCAAGTCTGATCAAGAACAGTTCATAAATGTACACTTTAGAATGAGGAAAATATGGAAAGCTGAAGTATTTGTAACCTGAGTTGATGGATTATTTCCAAACTTCAATACAGTCTTCATTTTAGTTCCCATTAGATCAGTTTTTTAACAAGGGTTCTCTGAAACTGTAGATTTCTGAAAGAAGCCACTAGGGTTTCTGCAAGATTGGGATTGGATGGGAAACACACACACACATGCTGTAGATATAATAATTTTTATTCAGGTGTTCCCTGAGACCTGGAAATTATTTCAAATGTTCCCCCAGGGTAAAAAAAAAATGAGAAAAGCTACATCAGCATAAGTTTGACCACTCTGTAAATGTTGAATTTATAGAGCATATCACGCAAACTGACACTTTAAAATATAGTACAGCCTGCCCACTCCATATGCGGGCTCGCCATATGCAGACCTAAGTTTCTGTGCATGGCAAGCCTGGGGACTTAAAATGGTGTGCATGCCTGCATGCAACCATAGAAACCAATGGGACTTGAGGTCCCATTTTTTGCCATACATGGGGGGTGGGGGGCAGAATGGATCTCCTGTGTATACAAAGGACCTACAGTATAAATGGAAATCATGTCATCTTCAAACATTCAGAGGGATCTGTCGAACCCGTGTGCAAGCATTTTGAATTGTATTAGCACCACTTCTGATTTTGAAGAGTTCCCTGAGGGAAACAACATATTTGCTTGATTGATTTCCAAACCAAATTTCAGTAAAAATTTCCAGGGTAGTTTACAATGAATTAATCTTATGAGGATGAAATGCAAAAATACTTTTAAGTACCCAGAAGTCTTTCATTTGAATTCTTCATTATGTGAGGTTTAGGGGTGTCCAAGAATAGCACATACAACTATTAATCCCCCATCTTTGCTCATATTAGCCTTGGTCTATGTGGGGTTGAAAAGTACTGGATTTCTGCTGGTCTCCATTCTTATATAGGCAAAACTTTCAATTTTTTTTTAAATGAATTGATGGAAATTAGGAGTGGCCCATGGAGACATGATCTCAGCAGTTCAAAAATTCAAAACCATAGCATTTCTGGTGGGAAGAGAGCATAAAATTGATCTTACATTTTTACAAACTTGAGGGACAAATGACAACTGAATTCTTGTAATGAGTTCTGACATACGTTACCACCAGTGCAAACCTCATGCTCTTTCTTTGCATATTTCTCAATGGAGTAAAACTACAGATGATTTATTGATCTGACCAGTGTGGATGTGATGAGAAAATACCCATTCAAAAATATCCTCAAAAGCGACTTAGCTTTATTTTTCCCCAGTTTTATCAATAAGCTCACATATAAGTTTCTAATGTAAATATATTGCTATTTAAACTGTACATTGCCAACAGCAAAATCTTTTTGAAATGTTTATGTTGTCTCTGAAGAAACAAAGTTGCTTTCTCTACCCCATCTACAGGCAATCAATTGTTTCTTGATGAAAATCAAGTGACAGGAAGGTGATAGGAAGGAAATTACTGATTTATTTGGAGCATCCAGTTAACTGATAGCCATGAAGATTGCAGTCCAAAGAGCTTTAAAGGGCAGCTCAAATCAGGAGGAGGAAAGAAGAGAACACAGAAAGAAGATCTGATCACTGCTCAGCAGCCAAAAAAAACAAAAAACAAAAAAACAAAAAAAACAACACAGAGTTTATTAAGGAGAGCAGGAGGAAGAGAAGTCTTGGACTATCTGAAAGAACCAAAGAGTGGTTCAAAAAATGTTAATAATAAGAGCCATGCAGTATCCAGTGCCATTATAGGTCATGTAAGGGAAAACTAGAAATAGACTTGGTTATTCTCAAAAGATTCTGAGGAAGACAGTTGAGAATGATGAGTGAGGAAAATTTAGAGGTGATCTGTGATATCTGATTTCTATGACTTGTCACTAGGTTTGTCCTTAACTGAATATCAGGTGAAACATGGTGAATTTCATGGGAAGTCATCAAGGTATGATAAAGACTGATAAAGTTTCTTAATGGGATTTGGAATAGTTGTCTAGAAGAATTTTCTGGTTTGAAGATCTTTTGTCCAACATTATGCTGTAGGACAACTCAACTAGTCCACCACACAGGGAACTTTGACAGAACCAACCACCTGTTAGGTGTAGGGAATGTGTGACTGACTTGATGTTTTTGGCTCCCAGTTCCTTTCAACCTTTGTCAGCAAAGCCAGTACTCAGGGTTGATAGGAAATGTTGTCCATCTATATCTAGAGAGTTACATTTTCTCAATCACTGTGTTTAGTGAAAGACAGGTGTTAACCAGCTATCTCATCTTCCAAAAAGATTGCAATTAATGGCAGAGGTATCCTGATTCTGGATGGATCCCCATGTATACAGCTCTAGAGATTTTAACTGTATATTTAAGCAATGAAAGACCAGATATTATGCAACTGTTTGTTCCAATTCTCATTCTTATCACACCAGCCTGCTGAACTACCCCATCACACTAGACTAGGAATGGAATATATCAGCTCAAGTAGACTTTAGAATCCTGAGCTTTATATTTAAGCATCACATTTTTGTGGAATAAAAATATCTTTCATTTTGTAAGTCAGGCCCCTTCTGCCTTTCACACATGTCTTTGGAGGTCTTGGATTCCCCCCCCCCCCCAGTTATAATAAAATGTAGGTATTCCACTAAAAAGAAAGGAAGAAAACAGCTAGTAAAATGGAGTATTTTCAGCATATTGTTAACATTTCCAAAGGTTAATCTATAGGTTAAACGCTGATTATTTTCTTTTCTGCTGACAACTGCAATTTACTTTTAATTAGGTTTTCTCATGCATCCTCCCAAATAATTCAATCCTAAAACTTGCTGATTCTGACCCAAAAAAAGAAATGGTTTGGCAGGGATTAAATCTTGCAATGGACAGTTAAGAAGAAAGGAGGAAAATGAAAACACACACACAAATACATTTCCCTGTGCTTCCAATTTCCAATGAAATAAATGACAAATCTCAATACTCAACTCTTTATGTTTCATGTCTTCATCCAGAAACTAAATACACTAAGCCCAAGTTCAAATACAGCTGACATCTATTTTAGTTTGGGCTTTAAATGAGAAATAAGCTGTTTTTAGTCAGAATGAAAATATGCTTGTGGCCCTTTAAGCCATGTCAAATTAGTCTTGAAGAGATTTGTTTCTTATTTCATTTGCTTTCCCCAGTAACAGCTACTAAGATCTAAGACATTTAATTTTAGTATAGGCTTTATGCAAGCTTTCCTGCCTGATAAGTTGGTAAAGTTTATATGGGGCTTTGGAACTGTTTGTCAGAAGCCTGATTTAAATACTTCTTCTTAGCAATAAAATGTATTTTCTGTGCACATTCTTGGAGATATGCCTATAGCTTCTTAATTTGAACAGATGTATATTTATCTTTAACCCCTCCACACCCCTCATAACTATAACACTGGACACATCCAGATTTCTTTTTGAAAAGTCTATTCCAAATTATTCATAGGGCTAGCTCTGGTTTGTGCTTATATTAAACCTCCCTGCAAAGGATGCAGGGACTGTTGAGCAAACTACACACATAAATTTTGTATCTTGACAGATGATGAGATTAGTGGCAGATGAGGAATCATACACTTGGAAGGACCATAAGGGCCATCTAACTGAACCTTCTGTCATCTAACCATTGATCACAGCCCAGTCTTGTGCCATTGTTGCTGATATTGTTCTGGTTTGTCTCCTACCTCAACACCACCAACCATGGCATTGCCTCCTTTTCCACATTATTTATTGCAATATTTTTAATATATGCTGCTGGTACTTGTACACTGCCTTGTTAGGATTTGCATTTTAAAAGAGGAATAGGAAGATTGAATCTATGTTCCAAATAGACACTGAAATTATATTAATAAATATTTGTGTGTCCCCCCCCCCCAAAAAAAAGAGTTTCTAATGCACTGAGAAGAGTAGAGGCAACACTGAGACTATCAAAAGATTATTTCGACTTTGTTATGTATCCATCTGTGCAGAAATACATATGATTTTTTTAAATGTAGGACATATATTTTTTGCAGAGAAAACATGATTCCTGAAAAGAAAACAGCATACTTTGCAAGGAAAACACATTTCTCTGTGCACAAAGCATGTTTTTAGCACAATTTTTTTTCCTGTACAAACCAACACCTATCAAAATATGAACAGACATAAGGAACCGTATAGAAATCTTAGTGTTCTCCCACACTGAACACAATTCTTTATTCTCTTAAAACTTAAAACTAGTGCACCATTTGTGCTCATTTCATGAAATGTCAGATCTGGCCATGGTATCACAACCCTTGATTATATCCTGATTGGATACTGTAAGAAATGTGCTTTCCTGGCCCCATTGCTCACCCGGTTTGATCCCTGGGTCACCGTGGGGATGGGTACCTGTTCAAACACCCATCCCCATGCTGACCCAGGACTAGTATACCACTCCTTACCTTAACAGCTGGCGATCCATCTGAGAAGCCCCCAATTGCCATGTCTGATGCAAAAGTGAAACACCTGGCTGCATCCAGATTAATTAAGGAGCACTAGGGGGTATAAACAGTCCAGTTTTGCAGTGGAATTTCAAGGATAGTAACCAGGTATTTTTATATCCCAGGGTAAAGGCTAGTTAGACCAGGATCAGGCTGAATCCTCCAGATCTGTGTCTAAACAGGTAGGATTTTGTCCAATCCTGCCCCAGATATTTAGGTCTACATTATTAAAACAAGATGACATAAGTCCAAGGGGAAACTGGGCCTTTTGGCCTGTGTGAACTACTTCTTAGTGAAGCTGCCTTTGAAAACTGTCTGGAAACTGTAATGGGTCCAAAATTCTGCAGTGGTGAGGCAGCAGTTAAGAAGCCAACTCTGGGCCTAAGCAGACTGCCAGAAATAGTGCACATTAAATTGAGGCACTGCCCTGGCTCAGTGCTAGGGAATCATGGGAACTGTAATTTATTGTTGCACCAGAACTCTCTGACAGAGAAGGCGCAATGTCCCAGAAAAAAATACAGTTCCCATGATTCCCTAGCACTGAGCCAGGGCAGTGCCTCAATTTAATGTGCACTATTTCTGGCAGTCTGCTTAGGCCTTCTGACAATTGCATGATCAGAAAGTCAGCAGTTTGAGGCCCAGGCACCACATGACAGAGTGAACTCTCATCACTAGTCCTAGCTCCTGCCAACCTAACAGTTTGAAAGCATGTAAAAGTGCACCTAGATAAATAGGTACCACTTTGGTGAGAAGGTAACAGTGTTCTGTGCAGTCATGTTGGCCACATGATCATAGAGTCATTTCTGACAATGCTGGCTCTTCTGCTTAGTAATGGAGATGAGCACCACACCTTACAGTTTGACACAACTAGACAATCTTGTCAAGGGAAAAACCTTTACCTTTCTGGGCTGTTCATTGGGGTTTATTGCAAGGAAAATATACCCCCTTTCCCTGAAACAGCTTCACTAGCTATGAGTCCATTGCCAGGCACAATTTAAAGTGCTGATTATAGCCTCTAAAGCCCTATATGGCTTGGGTTCACAGTTTCTGAAAGACCATATCTCCCTGTATGAATCTGCTCAAATTTTAAGATGTTCATGGGAAGGCTTTCTCTCAATCCCACCAAACTCAAAGACACATTTGGTGAAGTAACGGGAGAGAGCCTTCTCAGTGGCTGCTGCCAGGTTGCTGGATTCCCTCCCATGGGAGGTTTGGTTGCTCCCCCTTTTCCTTTTGTCATGGGGCGGGGGAGCCCTTTTATTCATGCAGGCCTTTGACTTATAATTTATGCAACAGAAAAAGTTTTGATGGGTTTCTTTTTTAAAAATCTTTTTAAAATAGGTTTTTATCTTTTTATTATGCCGTGTGTTTTTATACTATTATAATCTTCAGTTTTAAAATAACAATTTTAAAATTATTTTAAACTTTTGTATAAATAATATTTTAATTGTAGGTAAAGATAAAGGTAAGAATATCTAGTAGTAACCAACTGTTGGGGGTAGTGCTCATGTCTGTTACTATTAGAGTTGTCCAAAGAGAATCTGGTGGTCATGAATAAACAGCCATGGGAGCTAAAAGGAAGGGACTCAACAGGCATTAATGGAGGTATGGGGTTATTGAACAGATAAAGCAACAGGGAAAAGGGACTGAGAGGAGTCTTCTGCCTGCCTTCTTTATGGAAAAGAAAGAAAGAAATGAAATATGGTTCAATTGCATGCTACATATTTGAAATAGCATGCATTTTTGTCCAAAGCCTGAGTTGTATAACACATGCTCTGCAACATTTCAGTTATCTTGTAGCACAGGCATACTTACTGCTCAAATATCCAGTTAAGTAGGCATAAAAGGACTTGTGTACACACATGATTGTGTTCTGTAGTAACTCAGAGTGTTAGCCCTCCTAGTCCAGTATGGTTTGTTTCACCTGGTAGTTGTTCAGTGTTTCAGCAAAGCCCCCCTCCCAATTGATACCCTTTCCTCTGAAGGATGTTGTAGACACAAAACATGCTCTTCAACTGGGTAATAGGTGTTCCCAAATGTGGCTATTACAGCACTGCCCCCTCCATGTTGATTTCCTCATTGTCAATTGAATTATACACCAATTTTTACAGTTAAGTCCATCTCATGTTTTTTCTTTCTGGTCAGCTTTCATGAACAAGTGAAAAAATTGGGCAATGAATAGACTAAGATGAAAAAGAATACTCTATAAAATGCATATGGCTTGGGTATTCTACCTGTTTTGTTTTGATTTGATTTTAATTGCATTGCACAGAAAAGAAAACATAGTGTTGACTTAATAGTAATTATTTCTTTACTCTACCAGCATCAAACAATGGCTTTCTCTCAATTTTCTTAAGTTGTTTCATCACCACATACAATGTTCCTGCTGTTTTAATTTCATAATTACATGAATTTGTTTCCCTTTGCTCCATAAAAATGTCATTGGGATCTCTGTATCAAGTTTTACCCCTCTATACTGAAATATTTCATTGATTTTCTCCCATCACATCCCCAGGCCTGAGGTATTTCTTTTATGAACAATCCAGAATAGCTCTAGTGATGAGTCTTGGCTGCTTGAATATATACTGACACAAGTGCTGATAAAGTTGTTCAAGCCATCTGCCTCCAAATTTAAATATTTTGAAGGCAAAAACTGTAGAACATAAGCAAGAATTCTTTACACTACTTTTGCAATATTTATATCTGATTGTGGACAAAAATGATGACTTTTTGTCATGTTTTTATGCTTTTAATATCTGTCAGAGAGCTGTACAGTCAAACTGCCTCAGAAGCAGGGAGGTGGAAGACAGGAGAATAACCTATGCCAATCCAGTGCTGGCCATCTCATAATAGTAGAAATTCTGAGAGTTCTTTATTTTACCCAAAAGCAAAACTCTTAATCCATTACTGCATTTAGCAAGTGGCTTCTGGCAGGCTGACCAAACCTGTTCAACCTGCTGTGTCACAAGCCTTTTGCTTGCAAAATGAAGAATTATCACCAAGGAAGAATCGGGATCTCATCATTAAATAAACAACAATAACTAAATGGCTCAGATGTGTTTTGCTGGTTTTGTTGCTATGTATGATGAGACATAATGGCCTAAATACCCTAAAGGCACCAGATTCTGTATGGTTGTGGAAGGTAAGCAGGTTCAGTTCTGGTTACGACTTGGGTGGGAGACTGCCAATGAACACCAGGTGCTATAGCAGGGGTAGGCAACCCTTCCCCTTTAAGGGCCGAGGGACTTCAGCTCCCAGAAGCCTCAGCCATGTTGGCCAATAGTCCCATGTTGGCTAATAGCTCCTGGGATTCTGGGAGATGAAGTCCCTCGGCCCTTAAAGGGGAAAGGTTGCCTACCCCTATGCTATAGGCTATATTTGAGAGAAAGGACTAGCAAAATCATTTTTGTGTATTCCTTGCCTAATACCCTATGAAATTCAATAGGTCATCATAAGTCAGCAGGTGAATTGAACACACATGACATATGGTGAAGCACAGAGCTTGCATAGACAATAATCATCTGTATGGTAAACATTCATACCACTTTTCTTAATTCAGATCCCAAAATCTGCCACTTTTGGTGTAGAGATCTGGAATAATCCTCCTTAGCAAAAGCAGGAAAAAGGACACACATTATCAGATTTCCTTAAGTTAAAATATTCCTCATGCTAATTTCGTCATTTTTAAGGACTTAGAAAATCAACTTTCCAAATGATCACATACAAATTGCAAGAATATGCAACTTAATAAATAACTGCCCATACAGTGAATATGGTTTAGTCACAAAAGACTTTTTCAATAAAATCATAGACCATAATTCACTTAATAATTCATTTTTTTAAAAAAAAAGGTTATACTCTTTATTTTCACTTGGTATCAGTGGTGTCACTAGGGGGTGCAGACAGCAGCAGGTGACATCCTGAGATGGGGTGACACCATTGCTCCTCAAACATTTGTTTTGGGAACAAACAGGCTGTGGCATTCACCTGTGTCTCATTCAAAAGCTGAGGAGATGGTGTGAATGAGTGAGATTCAGTGGAAGGAGAAAGGAGAAGCCCCAGGGTTTTTTTTTTTTCAGAATTAAAATATATATTTTAAAAATATTATTTTTAATTTAAAATATTTTTACAAAAATATATAAAAAAACATCATTATGGAGAGAAGGCAGGTTAGAGCCACCCCTGGTGACAACCTGTCAGAACTGAGCTGGTGACAGCCAATAGAATGTTGAGCTGTAAGGGGAAAATTCCATTAGGAATAGTTGGAGGTCAGATAGGGTTTGGATTCCAGGCAGTGAGAGTCTGGTAGAGAAGTTTCCAGAGTGGAACAGGGTTAAGGTCCAGAAGAGAGGGGCCTA
>JAIPUX010001232.1:27156529-27167487 GCA_020142125.1 Phrynosoma platyrhinos
TGTACTGTGGGGGCACTGTGGGACAAAAAGGGTCCATGCTGTGGCCACAAATGAAATAAAAGGACAAGTGTGCTTCACAATCACAATTTACCAAATTTTCACTTTAAATACATGAAACTTTATATGTAAATACATATAAGCTTTGTGTGTGATATTGTAATTTAAAAGTATTTTTAATTGTGCTAGTTGTTTATGTCACAACTATTACCATTACATGCAGTGATATATAAGGGAATTACAATTTATGAGTAACATTAGTACAAAAAATCATTATTAAAGATTCTGTATGGTGTGGTGTAGGAGGAGGTCAATGGGGAGTGACACCATGAGTTACCGCACCAGGTGACACCAACCCTGTGATGCCACTGTATAGTATATATGTATTTCAGCATATAACCACCATTTGCTATCCATTTTGCTCACAATACATTCTGTTAAAATGTATGCAAAAATAACAGATAAATTCAACTATAAGCAAGGATATTTTTAGCCATTCAACAAAAGTTTTCCTTTTTATCCTCTGCCTCCCCCGACAGCTAGAATTCTGCTAGTACAAACCCCAGGATTCTGTAGGATGACAGTTAAAGTGGTATCAAAGTAACTAGGTCGTATTTACAAAAACAATCCCTTGTTTGGCATGCAGAAAGGGGGCTGTGAGTGACTATTGAGTTTCCTCATAGTGTCTGTTTAGTTGAAAGTATACCATTGATACAGTGTTATTTCTATGGGAGGGATAAAAGGAAAGCTTCAGTATAGTATAGAATGCTTCTTGTGTTTGTCTTCTAATTTATATATTGTCAGGATTCTTGACAATTCCACTTAAGAAAAACAAAATAAAATCTGTATAATTTGAGAGAGGGGTTTAGCCACAAGGTAAGAAACTGTTTGGACTCATAGAACTAGTCATGTGGTTCTTTGGATCTTGGCCAATAAATATAAACTCATTACAAAGCAATTATACACTGGCAAAGACAAAGATTGGTTTCCTGTGCTCCATTACAAGGTCAGGACTGTTTGTATAGCTTGTGACCTACAAAAACAAGGGTAGCTCTCAAGCCAAGTGGTGAACTACATTTGTTCCCAAACTTGATTGGCTATTCTTTTCTCATCTGGCCGAAGATGCTCATTTGAAATGTAGTGCTAGAGAAGAGTACTTAGAATACTGTGGACAGTTAAGAAGACAAAGAAATCAGACTAGGGTTCTACTTGGAAGCTAAGGTGATCAAATTGTACTTTGGTCACATCATGAGAAGGCATGGATCACTAGAAAAAACACTAATGCTAGGAAAGGTAGAGGGTAGAAGAAAGAGAGGAAGGCCACAAACCAGATGGATAGACTCAATCAGAGGGGTTATCGGCAAGGGCTTGCAGGATCTGAGCAAGGCAATGGAAGATAGAGACTCTTAGAGATGTCTCATCTACAGGGTCGTTATGAGTCGGAACCAACTCAAGGGCAGCTAACAACAGCAATAAAGTGTAAAGTTAACCTCAGGACCATTACACAAGGGACAGTAATATATGGTTGTCATCATCCTAGTTGCAAGTAGAGTGGCCCCTTGTTATCCACTGGGATTTGATTCCAGGACCCCCTTGTAGATACCAAAATTTGTGGATATACAAGTCCCATTAAATACAATAGCACAGTAAGATGGTTTCACTCGTATAAAATGACAAAAACAATTTGCTTTTGGTAATATAATGTTTTCAAACTGTGGATGCTTGAATCATTGGATAAAATATATTTAGGGCTGACTTTTTGCATATATAAGCTGATATAAACTGTAAAGTACTAACCCACTGCCTCTAACTAGGCATACACCATGGAATTTCCATATACACACAATTAGGAAATATTAAATACAAATATGGACAACCTAGCACTCCTAACAATGTGCAGAGTATTCAGTAACCCAGTGATTCAAAATGCTGGGTTCACATTGGTAACCACACTTGAATTGAAGTATGGCTAAGGTGGTCAGAAAATCTGCAACAACATTGCAATGGTAATTTCAAGGGACATCAAGACCTCCATTTTCCTGAATCTTCAAGTAAGAGGCTCTATCCCCTTACCATATTAGTAAGTGAGGAGACATGGGAGGAAATTTTCTTCCCAAAATAGGCCCTGATGAGTTTATTCAGAGAAGCCCAGCACACTCATCAGTTGCCTAAGTAATCTTCAGCATTGTTTAGATTATTTTGTGTTTACTTAGGGAAAAGTATCAGCCACGTCAATAAATTTCTTTTCTTTTTATCTCCTAGCAGCAGGCTAAAACATCTTGGCTAAATAAAAGAAAATATGGGTTAATAAAGTGAATATTAATCCAACACTGTGGGTGCTCTGCTTTTATTAGCAAATACGTCAAATGTAGAAGGTTCATTTCAATCCCTAGCATAATTTTTTTTAAAAAAATTATTTGAAAAAGATGGGGTATGCAGCAAAATGCTAATTTGAAAAAGGAAGAATTAGTTGTGGTAATGTTCTCCTCAGCAGTAGCTTAGCAGTTAAAAAGACAGATGAAGTCACTGCTACAAAATAGAAAGTATGGATTTATAAAGATGTTCTAGTATCTGTTCTTTTTGAGCTATAAAGTCTGTCTAAATAACCATATTCTCCCAGGGAGAGAATCTGCTGCTTTGGCTGCCTGTGTGTTGTTATGTTTGGACCATCTCCATCTCCAAATGTTTACTTTTTGTCTGTGACCAACAAATAAAATCTGTGGGAGAGACATGTAAAAATGTAATCCCCATTTATTTGCTAACAAAAGGTTTTGAGGAATCCTGCTTGGTTTCTCCTCTGTCACTTTTCAAGGTGACATCTTGCATGTAGAACAAGACACTGACATTATACCTGCAAACTAAACTTCTTTTTATCAAAATGTTTTATTTGGAATCTAGCAAAAGCATGCAACTTCACATGGGTTAGAACAGGCTTTGTTATATATAGAAAAGGCTTCCAAGAATTTCATGGTACTGTCAAAATTGAACCCATTGTTTCCATAATTGTGAATAAAGCCATGAATTATGGGATCTGTAGGTACACTTCTTCTATTCTCATAAAGAAATATAGTTTGAGCCCTAGTGGTGCAGTACTTAAATGGTGGTACTGCAGCAACAATGTTGTGAGTTTGATCCCAGGGCTCCAAGGTTGACTCAGCCTTCCATCCTTGTGTAGGTTGGTAAAATGAATACCCAGCTTGTTGGGGGTAATTGGCTTACAGATTGTAAACCACTTAGAGAGTGCTGAGTTCACTTTTAAGCAGTATAGAAATGTAAATGCTATTGCTATTGCTACATAAGCTGAACCTTGCCACCACAGCAGTATTTCCATCAACATTTCATACCCCTCTCCATCTAACTGAATGACACTGGGTGAAAGAAGCTGATATTGGCCCAGTTCAGATAAGGAATCAGAATAAGCTTGAGTTCAAGACTTGCTTTGGAATGGGATCAGTGTTGGTTGTACTGATGGGTGACCTTCATTGGTAGAGGGATGGATTTGACCCTGTTGCTCCACTAGAGCCTATGTCCCTTGGAAACTATGCCATGGGATATTGCAGGGCACAATATTGTCCCAACTACTTTGTAACAAATGCAGTATCACTGTGAGCATTGTCAGTAATTGTCAGGGAACCTGAGGTTTAGTGTAATCAGTGTTCAGACCAAACTCAGTACACTCAGTATACTCTATTTTTGCTTAAATTTGAGCAGATAAGGCTGCATATGTTGTAGTTCAGTGCCTGGAGATGGTAGTGGGATTGATGAAGATTAATGAAATGAAATTCATTCCTGGAAAGGCAGACACCTTGTGGATAGGCTAATACTGTATCTTAGAGTTATGTAATTTGCCTGTCCTGGATGTTGCATTTCCCCTACAAGAGATATGGTGATAATTTGCACTTCTGGATGTCTTTGGGCATCGGCAGATGGCTAATAGAGCCGTCTTGGAGGCAGGGAAGGGGAGGGGCAGCCGCACGCTCGGCGCGGAGCCGCCGGCCTTCCGCACGGCCGGCGCTCCGAGGACAACCTCCCGCCGTAGCGTCCAGACATGCTGCGGCGGAAGAGTCAGAGAAAGTGTGCCGCAATGTTTTGGGGTGCACTTTCGCTGACTTGTGAAAGGAGCACTAATTTAGTGCTCCTTTCAGGGGCGGCGAAGGTGTGCCGCAGGATCAAGGCATGGGGATGTCTCGGTCCTGAGGCGCACCTTCCCAGGGTGGCCCACGGCCGCCAGTCTGCTTAGGCCTTTGGAGTTTAAATTCCTGCAGCCCTAGCAAGAATAAAGATGACAATTACTGGAAGTTGCAGGCTAACAGCCTCTACACAAATTCTACCCCTATCTTTTTAGGAACAAGTGGGCAGTCTGGGGTTCTCTTGGCTTCTTTTCTATCATTAGAGGCCCCCACCTGCTTCCTTCACTGCCCAACACTTGCACCCATACATGGTAATTGGGAATACAATGGCCTGAATGATTCTGACTTTAGTGCTCAGTTATATGTCTTTGCTCTTCAGTATCTTTTCCAGTTATTTCATAGCTGTCCTTCCCATTCCTAGTTTTATTTCTCACACCTAGATGAAAGGCAGAGCCAATGGAGAAAGGATATGTCTTTGATACCCTCTGTGAATGAGACCAGGGAATTTCAAATATAAGCATGACCCAACAGGCCAAGCCAGGGCACATGATGGGGGGTGGAGCTCAAGTATATTAAGCCAAGTCTCCCCACATCCTGAATCTTTTCTCAGAAAGCAGGGACATCGCTGAAGACCCCGTGGGACCATCTATGGCTAGGTTTTGCCCCCAGTTTTCCCTTGTCTCTCCTTTGTTGGGGGGATACTTCCTTACCCTGATCTTTATTAGGCTCTCTTTCCTCTGGGTAGAGTGGAAGCCTTCTTTACTCTCCCATCAGTCCTCCCTGGTGCAGGTGATTGCACCAGGTGTTTTTTCTTGGTCTCCACCACTCTCCCTAGCCACACACATTCATGCCAGGCCTTCTGGGCCCTTTACTTGTCCCCTGGGGATGGCGTTGTGTCGGTATTTTGACAATCCCTGCCTCGGCTTCGTCTTCTTGACAAGCCCTGCCAGTGGCTTCTTTCCGGCCTCTGCCGCTCTCCCAGCTGGGTGTTTTGCCTCACCTGTTCTCTTTTCTGCTGGTGTGTGCACTGCCTTCCGCAGCCTCCACTGTTCTCTTAACCTCAGCTGTTCTCCCAGCCAGCCATTCAGCACTGGGCTGTCTAGAAGGTTCCACCCATTCTTCTTTTCTGCCAGTGGTGCACTGGGCCTTACCTGGCCTCACCCGCACTCCTGGCTGCAAGCAGCTGTGCCAGGCTGTTTTTGTGTCCCTGCAGCAGGCATGCTGGGCTTTCCCCAGACTCAGCTGCTCACTTGGCTGCATGCAATTTTGCTAGGCTACCTTTGCTTTGCTTCACCACTCTCCAAGCACTGGGATGTTTTTCTGCTCTCTGTTGTTGCCAGCAGGCACGGCAGGCCCCAGCCCATCTTCTGGGTCAATGGCAGTCTGCCTGAGCTTCCCTTAGTCCCTAATTGTCCTCCAGGCTACTGGCTGCCTTTCCAGTGGCTTTCTAGACCTCCTGCCTTTTTCCTTGGTGGCGGGCTGGTAATTGGGCACCATTTTGTCCCCCTTTTCAGGCACCATTTTTTTCCTTGGGGTCCAGGAGCCATTTTGTTTTTTATATTCAGGCACCATTTTGTTTTATGCAAGCACCTCGGCCTCCATTTGTGGCATATGTTGTAATCCCTTTCATTGGGAGACACACTCTCTCATCCTCAAGTACTGACTTTAAAATAAAAGAAAGTGAAATAAAAAGTGAAAAATACATGAATAAATAAATACAAGTGACATTATTATTGAGTGAGCTCCCAATTCCATCATGGCTGATAGGGTTTATACTTGTTACTTTGATTTGGTGCTTCAATAGCTGGATCCCAAATTATTTAGTTTCATACATTAGCCAAATTATAAACATAGAATTGCCTGGATAACAGTGAGAGCTAATTACCACAACTTATTGATACCCAGTTTTACAGTGCACCCTTGATTAAAAGCTATTAGTTACTTTTATACTTATATTCCATTGTTACTCTACATTCATGTTTTGGTAACAATGGCACCAAAAACAGGGAGTGGAAAGGTTAAAGGTAAAAACCTGCCAAAAGGCCAGCCCAAGAACAGGCAACTCACATTCACTCTGATACATCAAGTGATGAGGATGATACAGTTGCCAGGGTGGCAATATTATCCAAGCTAGATTGGTTGGAAAAGCTCCCCACGAACAGTCATAAGTCTACACCACATGAGACAAAAAGGGTTTCAAAGGACTTGTTTAATTCTATGGTTTTGTCCCATTTAGTGGCACTTGACAGAGCTTATCAAGAGCAATTCCATTACGTAGCAGTTGAGGATGAGGTCCTCAGTCATCTGTGGATCCAGCTCCTCCAGCCACAATGGTGCAAAAAGTGACTTCTGGTACAGGTATGCCTCCTGTTTAGTCCATGCCACAAGCTTCTTACATTGACTGGGCTCAGACCTGGTCCTCAGAAGTTTGGAATACAGCATCTAATAGGACTATAATTAACATGTCTTTAGTTAATGATGCCACACACTCATCAATTTTTCAATATCTTTCCGTGCCTCTTCAGGGGCTGCCAGTGGGTGGGATACCCTATGTTGGTTTATCTAACCAATCCTCCACCCTTTCATCTACACTTCCATATGCCAACCTTCCTGTCATGCTGCTTATGCAACAAGTTGCACTAGTTAGTCAGACTGCATTACAGCCAGCACTAGTGATTATCTATTCATCCAGACTGAGATCTAGATTTGGTTAGGTGAGCATTTAACACCTGCCACAGTTAAAAAAAATTCTTAAAGGGGAATTTGTAGATATTTTCTCACTTCTTTACTGAGAAGTGAGGAAAAAAAAGATTGGGAGGGTGAAATGAATTGGATGAAAAGGAGCATGACAAGGTGCACAAGCAGAAGGTAGACAGGAATTGGCAGAACTGACTATTTGGTATGTTATTTATGTAGGAGTCATAGCCAGGTTGCAGCCACTCACTAGTTCACTATATGGGCATAATCCATAGGGCCTATCCAGATTTTGTTGTTTTGGCATGGCTTCAATATGACAAGGCCTTTAGAATAAAAGAGACTAGGATCCCAACACTTAGGTGGGATCAAGTCGATTTTCAGCTATGGATGCAGTTAATGACCCCAGCATGGCCCATGCAAGGCAATTCCAAAAATCCCAGGCTATTTCTTCAGTTAAGAATCCATCAACTCCTGTGGACACTTCCAAAATATGTTGGGATTTTTGGGTACGTGGTTCCTGTAATAGATGCCTTGCAGGTATCACGTGTGTTCAATCTGCAAAGATTCTCATTCCTTTCACCAGTGTCTCAAAGCCAACTCTCCATCAGGTTTTAAAGATGCCTCAAACAAAAAAAAGGACCTGGAGCTTCCACTCCACTTGCAAAAGGGGCTCAGCCCAATTAAGCTGAAGTATTTGTTCAAGCTGCTTTTTGTTCATCCTAACCAGCCAGCAGCAGACTGAATGAAAGGCTTTCATGATGGCTTTCACATTCTATTTGATGGTCAGCGTAGACCTTTTCATTAAAAGAATTTACTTTCCTTAGTAGGCTTAGAACATATAGTTAAGGCTAAGATACAGAAAGAAGTTGATGAAGGGAGAGTCATAGGTCCCTTCTCATCACCCCCAGTTCCCAACTTCAGTTTTCCCATTAGGCATTGTTCCCAAAAAGGCCCTGGGGGAGTACAGATTAATCCATCACTTATCATTTCTGTGGGGTGAATCTTGGGGGTCAACAATGAAATTGCTGATGCCCTTTCCTGGCAACAGATTTGTCATTTCAAACAGCTGGCTCCAGAGGTGGATCTCAAACTGCCAGCAGTGCTGGAAGAACTGTGGACACTTGGAAATGTGAGGTGGCAAGGGCCATAAGTGTTTCACTTTTGGACAACACACTTTTGGACAACACAAAAGATTGTGCAAGGTTTTTGAGTGGTTTAGACAAGCTCACAGTTTCAGCCCTAAGTGGCCCATAACAGTGGAACATTGCCTCCAGTTTTGTGTGTACCTACACAACAAAGGGTTTACGCCTCAGACCATCAGAAATAAGTTATCTGCCTTGGCCTTTGCTGTCAAAGCTCAAGGGTTGATTGATCACACAGCAGATTCTAAGATTTGTAAAACTTTAGAAGGATGGGCCAGGATTCAGGTTATTAGAAGTGGCAGTAGGGTGCCCATCACACCAGAGATTCACCAAGATTTGAGAGGACCGTGGGCTCATTTATGTTTTTCCCCTTATGAAGCCACTTTATTCTTTGCAACAGCATTAACTGCATTTTTCAGGGCATTACAGATTAGCAAACTGATCTGGTCATCAAAAAATAACACATCAAACAGGGCCTTAAACTTTGATTATTTGGTTTTGACAAATCAGATGGCAACTCTAAGAATTAGGAGGTCTAAGACTATCATGTTAAATACTTGTTCTTTAGTGGGTCTTTGCCTCATTCAGGTCCTGTTGGAACATTTACCTCTAAACAGCCAGGTTCAGCATTGCTTGTTTCATGTTGATCAATCTCCTTTGACTAAATTTGAATTTTGTGCAGTGGCAGCTAAGGCTTTAGCTAACCTGGGGCTCAAGGGTGTCAGATTCGGTACCCATTCCTTCCACATTCGAGCAGCATCTACTACTGCTTCAATGGCAATGGACAATGTGACAATTAAATGTACAGGAAGACAGAAATCAGCTACTTTTAGAAAATACATGTGGAATATTAAAACTTTGAAGTATACTTGCTAACTTTAGCCTTTTGTTAGATTTCAGTTTATATTATGGTAGATTCCATGTCCTCATCTGTGGTCACAGTTTGATTTACTGGGTAGCTTGCCAGGCATGATCCAATCATCTAGGTTCCCACCTCGGTCTTAATGACATCACCACAGTCTAATGGTTGGGCAGATGAAGCCTGCGGTGGAATGGTCTACTCAAGTTGCTGTTTGAGGAGCATGTTGGCCCTCAGCCTGATATGCTGGTGGTACATCTTGGTGGAAATGACCTGGGCTTGATGAAGGGCAAAGCCCTGATTTGGAAGGCAAGAGAGGATTTTGAAGATATATGCCACGCGTGGCCCAGTGTGAGATTAATTTGATCTGATATTTTGCCATGATAGGTTTGGATAGAGGAAAGTAACCCATGTAATTTGGATGTCACCAGGAAAAGAGTTTGTTGAAACATGAAAAGAGAAATATGAAATTCTCTATTACAGAAGTCTGACTTTATAATTAACCACCCTTTAGTTCTATTCTGATGCCCCAAACTTTACAGGTTGGATGGTGTTCAGCTTTCAGATGAGGACAATTTGATATTGTTGAGGGGTTTCCAAAATGGATTGAAAGCTATTTTCAATGGCCCAGTGGGGAAAGGGAAAGGTGGCCCATATGAGGGATAAAGAACTATTTGGTGCACACCAGTGGCACCCCATTGTGGTGAAAGATTAGACCCTGGAACAGCTTAGACTGGTCAAGGGACCTGGGGGTTGTGAAAGGACCCGCCTTTGGGTTGGACATGGGGTTTTTGCTCAACCTTACAAACTCAACGGAGTTTGGGGGAGAGTGCCTTATGTTTATCTCCCTAGGACTAGCTGAGAATACAATTTGAATCATCATATTTACCTCAGGGTTTGGTGTTTGCACCCAAAGGGAAGGCTGAAAAGGCAGTCTGTGATTGAAACCTGGCTTCAGCTGGACCCACACCAGGCTTTTCACTTAAGTAGATTTCTCTGAAGAGTGCTGAAGTTTAAATCTTGAAGTTCAAGAGTTTAGCGTTAAATAGGTTCTAGGTCAAATAAATGGCCCCTTTATTCATCCAATTTATGTTTCTGGTCTCTTTATTTCTTGGTTGGGTACCAACTTGGCTGCAGTCTCCATTCTGGTCAATGTCTTTAACTATTTCAAATTTCTCATTGTCTCGATTGAATTTGTGTATTTCTTCTGTGGCCATTATTTTTCTTTTCTTTATGTTCTGCATCAGACCTGCCTTTGCACTTTCATCTTTGACCTGTCTCATTAACTGTTCCAATTCTTGAATGTCTTCTGCTATTATTATGGTGTTGTCTACATATCTTAGGTTGTTAATGTTGTTTCCTCCTATCTTAACACCCCCATTTTCTGATTCTATTAATTCTGGTTTTCTTAGGATTATTTCAGCATATAAGTTAAACAAGTAGGGTGATAGGATTCATCCTTGTCTAACCCCTTTGCACTCTATTTCCTGAATTCTGTTCTGATGGTGGTCCCTCATCCTTGATACAGATTCCTCATCAGGACTATCAAATGTAGTGGCATCCCCATGTCTTTGAGTGTGTTCCATAGCTTTTTGTGATCTCTACAATCAAATGTTTTGCTATAGTCTATGAAACATGTTTTTTTTTAATTCCCACTGCACTCTATTAGCCATTATATGTTTGCAATGTGATCCCTAGTGTCTCTTCGTTTTCTGAATTCTGCTTGTACTTCTGGAATTTCTCTCTCCATGTGTGGTTGGAGTCTATGCTGCAGAATTTTGAACATAATTTTGCTTGCATAAGATCAGTGCTATTGTCCTATAGTTATTGCAGTCTTTTGTATCTCCTTTCTTGTGGATTGGTATGTATATTGAGTGTTTCCAGTATGTTGGCCATCTCTTTGTTGGCACTAAAGTTGCATCTGTCTGTGAGCATTATAGCAGCTCAATTGGGATATCATCTGTTCTCGATTATTTATTTTTCCCCATTTCCTTTAGTGTAGATTCCACTTTACTTCACAGAATGTAGGGTTTGTCTTCACATGGCTCCTCATTCCAAATGTCATTCATTCCCTGGTTGTTGTTGTTTGTATAATTCTTCTGTGTATTGCCTCCAGCATCTTTTTATTTCTTC
>JAIPUX010001232.1:27167844-27178275 GCA_020142125.1 Phrynosoma platyrhinos
TATGGTTGGTCTTGTATCTATTAATCCTCTTGTCCTCTTATAAAAATACACTGAATGAAATATAATTCATGTACCATATAAGAGATGTTTGAAAATTCAGAAGAGCATGGTTATAGTGGTGATGGCGGTGGTGGTGGAGGAAGAGGAATCATTACAAGAATACTAG
The DNA here is from genome assembly GCA_020142125.1 of Phrynosoma platyrhinos. Classification (NCBI taxonomy): domain Eukaryota; kingdom Metazoa; phylum Chordata; class Lepidosauria; order Squamata; family Phrynosomatidae; genus Phrynosoma; species Phrynosoma platyrhinos. The sequence goes on from JAIPUX010001232.1 coordinate 27,168,011, forward strand.
AACCAAACAAGACAAACTCCCAACAAACATGGGAGCCAAAATCATAACACTGTCTTGTGTTTATGTGTATTTTTATGTGCAGTATGCCTATTATTCCTATACATATTTAAATATTGACAATGTAGTTATTTAGGATGTATATCATAATATTCAAATTATTTTTAAAAGCACTATTTATTATGAATCAGTCTTCCAAGTTCATACTGGGGATTCTAGAATTCATATCATGTACTAATTTCTAAAAGTTCAAAGGGACAAGCCATCCCTTTGATATTATTGACACCACAATTTACCCTTTATGCCAATGCCACAGCTGCCTTTTCTGCTGCTATATGGGATTGCTTTATCCAACTGGTCAAAAACATTGTTTGGGCTGGAGCAGGCAAACAAGTCTCTGTCCAAAGAGTTGCAGCTTTAAATTATTCAATTTGGACTATTCAGTTTGTATTTGGATAAAAGAGGTGACCATCTTTCAAAGCCATTTCTATTTTCTTGTATTACAACAAGGCTTGTAAGATTGAAATGAAGGGTTTTGTTGGTCACTCTTAGAATACTTAACAGTATTATTTTTTTTAATGATGGTTGTTTTACAATGAGAAGAATTTGGTATGTTTCTAGTATGTTTTGGAAAGCAACACATTCAGTCATTTCATTCATGCTATTCCAATCTAGATTTCACTGAAACTTAATAAACCTATCAATTAAAACAAACCAAGTTGCTAGTTTAACCTCCTCAAGTAGTCAAAGGCTAGCAAAGGCATTTCCATACCCTTTCTTGCCCTACAACATATTCTGAAGTTCAGAGTCTTTTCTAAACTCCACCTCTCATCCACTGCTATGCTGTGTTCTATTTATCAAGGCAATTTTATTCAACTACAGCTTCTACCATATGCTGTTTATCTAGTATGCTTCTGGATAAACCTGTTATGGTGGAATCCATTTGACAAAATCCTTAATTAGTAGTCTGCATGCAATGACAACAACAAAAAAAGCATATGTATTATTTTATTTATGTGTCATAGTACAGCACATAAGCATAAAGAATTTTCCTTACACTAACTCATTATTTGTTGGCACATCAATTGTTTCTGCTTGTGGACAGGAATGATGCTGAGAAATGTGCTGGTATCCTCCTACCTGGTCTATAATTATGTGCAAAATGTGGACCTCCAGGGGAGTCAGGTTTAGACACTGTGGGGGAAGGTGAGTGTGAATGACCTTCAGAATCAAAGGATAGAGTTAATGAGACCTGGTGTGAAGTGTCAAACAATGACATGTGAAGGAGGCAGAGTTAGAGGTGATTTCAGGTCCTGACACCTCCTCTGTGATCTTTGCATTGAGACTCACTCTCCTTACCCAGTAAGCTTTGGTGGTTGCTTCAGGGCTGAGTATGAATTTACTGCCCTTTATATGGAGCTTTTTGCCTACCCTCATAATGTATCTGGAGGTAATTTACTAAGATTGCACCCATAAATAGGTTGTCATTGGCAGATTATGTGGGGTGAATATCAGAGTTTGGTGTACACCTTGGCATCGTTTATGAAAAAGACAGGGCCCTGGAATGGCCTTCAGAGATCTGGGGACAGGCAGGAGGCTAGGAAGGCACCAAAAATTGGGGCTGACCAAGAAGAGTTGCTTTCTTTTGTAAAGTATCCAGACCTGGTAGATAGTGCACTTGATTAGACTTCCAGGAATTGGCTGATTGGGGAGAAATCCACGGTATTGGATTGCTCTCAGGGTCAGGTTTTATGCCAAAGGGAATGGTGATGAGGTGGACAAAGGTTGACACTTGGCCTTTGCTGACCCTACATCAGGCTCCTTTCATCTCCTGTTTTGCTCATCTCCAGGTTCAATTCATTTAAATAAGTTCTAGGTCAAATAAAGTGGCCCTTGTTTAACCCAATATCTGGTCTCATCATTTCATGGTTGGTCATCAGTGGTGCAGAATGCAGTGGCTTGGGTAGTCATAAGGATGCCTTACTGCATGTATATCATGCCAGGGCAGCACAAATAGTACTGGATATCTATTAGCTAATGAGTCATCTTCAGTCTTTTGTCAACATATTAAACCCAAAAAACTCTGGACCAGATTATCCTGAAAACCATTCTCTCTTTATAGACTACCCAGGGTATATGGGAAGATTCAGGACTTTTTCTGCTTATGGTAATATAATGGTGATCCAGAACTAGGCTTACTTCATTACAGCTCCTCCACTTCAGAATGCTCCCTCACGGTTGCTTTTTGGGAGACTATGGGCCCTTGCAGACTGGTTCAAAGGGCAGGCCTGCAGGCACAGTTGGGGTGGGACAGCCGCACGCTGGCTGCCCCAACCCCACGCTGATGCGATCCTGATGCCACACACCATTATACATGGTGTGCGGTGTCAGGATGCCCTTCCGGCTCAGCATTCTGACATGCTGCACTGGAAAGGGCAAGGAAGAGCCACACACTGGCTCTTAGGGTAGCCTTTTGCTGTCCCTAAAAGGAGCGGCATTTTCCTGCTCTTTTCGGGGAAGCAAAAGGGAGGTTCAGGGTTGCGGCATGGCGTAGCTGATATGCTGCTTCCCAGGGTGGCCCAGAGCCACCTGTCTGCACACCCCTGTATCTGTTATATGGTTCATGTCTCTTAAATGCATGCTTGTTTCTTCAGGACCATTTTTAGTTTTTGTTTTACACTCTATGATATTTTATCTTTTCAAATGTTTATTCTTCTTGAATTTGTTTTATATACCGTTTAGGTAATAATTATGAATAATGGTCTTATAAATTTCAGGAATTAAGGACTTAGGACCATTGTGTGATGGTAAAATGGGAACTGCTCAGGTTTTGAACATGATGGAAAGGAATGATATATGATAGAGATTTGTTGTTGTAAACAAAAATATCAAAATGCCTTGTGATATGCATCATCCACATGGAGCTCCACATGTTATATCCTGCCCTTAATTAGGAGAAAGTTTTCAGAAACCTGCAGATCTTGTTTTATCAAATAAGACAATGAAACAAAATAAATATATGTATACACCAAGGACAATGATACCTCTGTTGCACCACTTTCAATTGTTTCAAAAAAACTATCATCTCTCTCTGGCCAGAATTGCATTTCAAGTGTTTTATTGAGACATTGGACATACTTCAGCTGTTTTCTATTTTACAGTGCTGCCAAGGAGCAAAAATTCAGTCTTGCTGAATGGATGACATTACATCAATGTCAAGAAAGCACTACCTCCATCGAGTTTATCAGCAGCTCTAATTCTCAAAAACATATGTGCACACGAGTGGCTTTATGGTTATAAATAGTTCCACTCACTAGAACAGGACTACTCTTACCATTACAAAGTTACCTGGCTCTGTGTGTGTGTGTTTTAAAAAAATCTTTTCTATGTATGAATACACAAATATTCTCCCTTGAAAATGAAATATTTCACATGGCTACACAGATGGCACTTTCTTATCTTCTTTTTTCCAGTCCTAATGTGCAAAGAAGCATGGATCTTGAGGTTGAACTCTCCCTTTTCCCCAACCATGAAATGTTATAACTTAAGAATTCCTTTGATGTTCTCTGTCTATCTTTATTTCTCACCCTGCTAATTTTTTATTAGGTCAGGGTGCTCAGTGAATATAGCACGCAGTAGATTATCTGCAAGTTTTCAGCAGCCATCTATATTACACACAAGGAAGCTAGTAGGCAATTTGAGACATGGATTTGTCCATCTTTATATACATCTTCACCCATCAGGAGGGAAAATGCTTGAATCAATAGCAAGTAATTAACAGTAGCAACAAGAATATAGCTACGAGGGAATAGGGCAAAAGGAGGACACTGATTTGTTTACTTTATTAGAACTCCCAGGCTAGCAACCAAAGCTAAATGAAAAATATTTCAAGATTGGTGCAGGGGGACATATATCTATAGGGCAATATCACACTACTCTGTTATAACACTGTTATTCCACTTTAACTGCCATGGCTGCGTCCTGTGCAATCATGTGATTTGCAGTTTAGGGAGGGGGATTTTAAAATTCTCTGCCAGAGGGCTCTTAGGGCACAATAAACTAGAAATCCCAGAATTCCACAGGAGGAAACCCGAGCAATTAAGGTTGAATAATAGCACTGTAACAGCATAGTGTGATATTGTCTTGCAGATGAAACTATGGTGTCTCTTAGCTCCCATACTTCCCAGAATGATGATGATGATGATGATGATGATATTGAAAATTTACACACAAAACACATTCTTATCTGGTTTCTCCAATTAGTGATGAAGACAATCTAATAAGACAGCTCTTACTTTAAGGACACTGCTGTGACTTTGACAATATCTCCAACCATTGTGGAACTTAAACGTATTTGGCATGTCAAACTTCAGCATAACTAAAGGGGACAGTGTTCAAAGTACTTTTTTAAAAATCATGCAGGGAGAAGCTTTTACTAACTCATGTTGGTTTGATAATTTATTCATTTCTGTACAAATTTTGTTTCATTCATTTTTCCCCTAAGGCAGCTCTACTATTTTCAGTTTGATAGTTCCATTATTCTATGATTCTATTCAAATCACCAGGAGATGTGTGAGTAGTTACAGTGCTGTTGTCCCACCTGCCCCCCCCAAAAAAATGACTTACCCAATTCCATACCTCCAGCACCAAACACACAACCAAACAGATTTCTGGGGCTGAGGTGCATTCCATGAGAGTGAAAAATTATATATTTGACAGGATGTGTACATTTAAAAATGCAGAAAAACACCATACTCACTTCCCAAATGCTGACAAACATGGAGACAACATACATTAACATATCTATTGTAAACTACATGTTCCATTTAAAAAAAATACCAAGAGGGCATGAGGTGTACAAAAGGGAAAGTCTGTACAAATGGATTTTACATCTGCAAAGTCATTTATTTCTATATAACTTTACCTTTAAAAAAACCTTTTAATTTGCTGCACTACTAAAACTCATTACTGAAATGTAAAATTCAATAAAATAAAGAAATGAATCAGAGAAAAATAAATTAGACAATAATAATTAAAATCATTGGGATAATAAACTAAGTTGAACATCTGGGCAGATATCTCCATCTTCATCTTCTTCATCTGCTAGTTTGAACACTCTGGATTTTGGGACTCAGCCTGATCTCACTCGAGAGATTATTTAATTATGATAGAAAATCCCAGAGCCTGAAGGCTTCTACAGAAGTGGGGAATCTTGTTTTTAAAGGGCCTATTCAAGGTGTTGAGTCCCATCCCTAAAATGGATAACTTGCCACTCCATGGAAGTGAAAGTTGGTAAAAATTACTGAGGAGAAGGCCCTTGTTTCATCACAACCAATGAAATGCCACTTACATTGTGATACAGTAAGAAGCTCCTAGCCCCTTGCTACTTTTGATGGAAAGACAAGATTCTGTGGAAAGAGGTGTTGTGACCCTTGATCTTTTAGATCTCTCACACTAGATCTTTCAAATCTCCTCACACTGTGCTACTCAGATCCTACCACACTGGGTCTTTCGGATCCCACTTCTTGGCATCAAATAGGTTGTGACCACCAGGTCACAAAGGATTCCTCTTCTGCCTTAATCTAAATAGTTTGAGACTTCTCTTCCCTCAAAACTCTCTCTCTAATCCTCTAAACCAGCAGTCCTCCCACTGACTTAAGTTTCTCTACTATTAAGTGTTTATATATATAAATATAATATATATATTATATATATATATTCTTGTTAGTATGTTTTGATGTTACATATAAACTTGTGAACAAGAAGAAAATGACTTTTATTTACATGCAGAAGTTATGATTGTATCTTTGTTGGTAGTTGGTTCTCAAGGCTTGTTGTTACTATATATATATATATATATATATATATATATATATATATATATATATATATATATATATATATATATATATATATCTTCAGTTCTTACAAATTGTCTTTGTCCGAGTTCCTTTACTGACTGTTTTCTACCTGAAGCTGCGTCTTGATACTCTAAAAGCCTGCTTCAATAAATTAACTTTTTACTTCACAAATAATATAACACCCTCCTCTAATATTGTTGGACTTCTTTTGTCCTTTTCAAATATTTTTGTCCCTTACATTGGAATTTGTATCCTATTAAAGCTAAACTCTAAACTGCATCTCTAGCAGTTCTTGACACACTCTCCTTTCTTAATGGCTCCTCCTTTTTACAGCCGTTTATCAGGCAGGCCCCCATCTTTTTGCCAGCCTGTCTCTGATTGGATGCTCCAAACATTTTAATCTGCCAATATCTCTCCACAGGTGGTGTCTCAGGTAACACAGGCTTATAAATCAAGAGTATCACCTTGATTATTTGCTTTCATGTAATGGAATGCATGAATTTGATGGCTAATTTATGTCCTGTTTAGCTACCATTTTATGGAAAATAACACAGATATTAGTTATACACTACTGATCTTTTTCATGATCTACAGCTCATAAAGCTCTGATTACACAAAACTACGGGGGGAGGGGAAGGTTTTCTGAAATCCAACCTCAAGTGCCCTTTAATAACCCTTGTTTTTATGCCACCAATTGTACCTTTAAACAAGTGACTATGACACTGCAGTTATGAGGAACTACCATATTTAAGGTCATGATTATCCATTCACTGGGTGAATTAATGGATTAAACATCAATTTCTACAGACTCAGAGATTTAGAACCAGTCATAGGTAATCGGTGATTATGCAATACAATAATCTATCACAGACTGTAGAAAGGGAGTCATTATAGAGTTAACTTCAGAAATTCTTGTCATTATTAGCTGGTGCTAATCTCTATGCACTTGTGCTTTTATTTCATGTCATTTTAGTTCAATGATCAATGTCCTTTGAGCTGCCATGACAGCACATGTTTGATCATAACCAAAAAAGGGTTCCCTATAATATATATATACCTTTACATTGATTTAACACAGATCTTTTTAATGATATGAGCAAATTATTTACATAGTTGGAAAGCAAGCTTATGAAGTTTATGAATCTGGCCTTAAGAATGAATCAGAATGAATCAGACAATTGTGTACAAATTACAAGAGAAACAATTATACCATTGTAAGTTTTCCCCTTCTGGTAAGAGCCCATGTTCAATTCAATTTAATGTTTTGATTCTGATGCAGGAGTTGATTGGATGAATAAGATCTTTGAGGCTGAGGAGTGTTGAATTTTAACCCTGAAGCCAATAAATAAATTAATAGGAAGGTTCACTGTCTGAATTTCATTGTCAATTTCTTGGTTGTCCTGTATGGAGTGTAGGTAGCTGGCTTACATGTCAATGGGGAAGTAAATGCTCTCTGAGGTTTAGTCCAAATTTTAATATAGCTATCCAAGGTGTTGAGCTGCATGTGTGTGCATCGATGCATACACACACAGACACCAGTATATTCAGCACCATAGACATCTCCTTTAAAGTTTAGATTGAAACTCAGGATGACTTACCATCCCAATGAGCCCAGAGCTATTAGCTCTGGGTAATTCAGACTAATTTGTGCAATGTTTAACTTTCATATTATGAAAAACAATGCAGATGTTAATTATATATTATTGATGTTTCCCACTATATACTGTTCATAAAATCTTCAATATACTGGTTTGTTTTATTTGAAAGATCTAATCCCTTTCAGTAACCCTTGATTTTAGCCTAACAACTTCAACCCTATGAAAGTGATTTAAAATATTTATTTTGATCATACATATCCAAAATATTCCCAACTCTCCTCAAACCAATGATATATGCTCTACATAGAATTACCAACATTTGCCCTCTACAAAGATTAAAAATAAAAGAGGCAAAGTCTCTCTTTTTCTGTTCAATGGCATCCAGGTGGAGAGAAATGGGAGGGGATTAATGGTCAGAAGAAAGGCATTTTTTAATTACTTATGGTTTGAAATATCAAGTGGTGGTGTTGTTTTTTAAATAACAAAAAGACAACTATGTCTTCCACACATTCAGTGTAAATTCTTTCCACAATGTCTGGAGAATGTTGAAACCAAGCCCTATGAAAAACAGCTCAGGTTGTTTTGATTGGAGAAGAGAAGGGTGAATGGTGATATGATAGCCATATTTAAATATCTGAGGGAATATCATGTAGAAGATTAAGTAAGCTTTTTTTTTCCTGCTTCAAAGATTAGAACATGAACTAATGGATTTAAATTGCAAGAAAATGTATTCCATATAAACATTTAGATAACCTTCTTGATTGTTTGAGTTGTTTGACCAAGGAATCTACTACCTTGGGGAAGATGGACTCTCCCTCTTTAGCAGTCTTTAAGCAGAGGTTGGATTGCCTTATTTTGGGAATGCTATAATGTATTCCTGCATTGTAGGTGGTTGGGCCTAAGGGTTATTATGTTTCTGTGGTTTTATGATTCTGTGATTTTGACTCCAGTGACTCCTTAACACATGGCACATGGCAGATTGCTGGGTTCCATAATTATCTATCAAGTACACAACATTGTGATTGTTCAAAAATGGAGCAATAAGTAGAGAATCCAAGCAAAGGATATGTGGAGGGTGGATCTAAGTGGAAACAAGGAAAAAGGAAGAAAGTCTGAGAATCACCTATTTAAGTACAGGACATATTGTGGTGAGTGCCAGCATGGTGTAGTAGCTTGAGTGTTGGACTACAACTCTGGGGAACAGGGTTTGAAATCCTTCTTGACCATGCTTGTCATAAGTCAGAAATGTCTTGAAGGCACTCAGCAACAACAACATATTACAGCTGTTGCTAAGAGCTGAGGCCAACAAACTGAAAAATGAATGAAAACTTCCTTTTCAATGCTGCATCCAAACTGCAGAAATAATCTAATTTGACACCATTTTAACTGCCATGGCTAATTCCTATGTGATCCTGGAAACTGTAGTTTGTTGTGGCACCAGAGCTCTCTGACAGAGAAGGCTAAATGTTTCACAAAACTACAATTCCCAAAATCCCATAGCATTGAGCCATGATAGTTAAAGTAGGGAATTATTTCTGCTGTATGGATGCAGCCCAACTCCCAAATATTGCATGGAATCACTAGGTAATTGTGGGCAAGCTATCATTTCAGTCTCAGTCATAACTACATTTATCAAAGGAGAACCCAATGGCAAACAGCCTGTCTTTTTATACCAGGTTAAAGCCCCTTTTGGGCCATGATCAAACTGAATCCACTGGATCTGCATCTGGTCTGTCAGATCCTGATCTGAGGTATATGTCCTGCATCATCCGGACAAGGTGACATGAGGCAACCTGGTTTAATTGTATTCAATTGGAACAATGGACAAAAAAATTGGAATAGGAAAATTATAGAATTTAGACAATACACAAAATTTGAACAAATGATTAGACAAAGAGATAGTATGGAGGTAAATGAAACTTTGAAAGAAGTTACAAGTGAAATATACAAATTAATATTAAAATATAATGAGAAAAAGAATATCTTAGCATAATATGAGAGGAGGATTTATAAATGTTCAAATAATAAATGTTCAAGAATGGGGAAAAATTTGGAATCAATGCCATTTAAAAAAATTATCCATAAGGTGGCACGCGCCTCTTCGGCATCTCTTCTGGCTCAGCGTGTCTGGATGCTGAGCTGGAAGGACGACATCAGAGTGCCCGCCGTGTGGAATGGTGGATGCTCCAATGACGTCCTCGGGAAGGGGTTGGGATACCTGGCGTGAGGCTGCCCCTCCCATTCCTTGCCTCCAAGAAGGCGCTTTGCAAAATTTGTTCCACAGGGCAGGTGCTCCAGACACGCTGAGCCAGAAGAGACACTGAAGAGGCGTATGCCCCCCTCCAAAAAAACCAAAACCCAAACAAAAGAACAAGATGACATGGGACCAGGATTGTTATCTCACCACACAAAAACAGATAGACAGTTTTCTATAAAATTTACACCCTCTCATTATGCCCAAGTAATGCAAGTTCATGCGGAACAAACTTGGTCTGAAATGGGAAAGTAAAGGCCATGAACTTCATAAAAAACCTGTCCTCAGCAAAAAAGACAAAAAAATTGCAAGAACTGGACATGAAGGTCCATGACAAAAGGAATATGAGAAAATAACACAATGATTCATGATGTTTTTATTCAAGGTACATTAGAAAGTAACACCGTGGTAAAAAGGTTGCTCAAAATCAGTTCCATTTGGCTTTAAAAAAGAAAATATGCAGATTTAATACTGACTTTGGAACACCAGGGTTTGAATTCCCAGTCAGTTGTGGAAATACCCTGGGTTCCCACTCTCTCAGCCTCAGATGAAGGT
>JAIPUX010001232.1:27218415-27230406 GCA_020142125.1 Phrynosoma platyrhinos
CAATTACCCATTACCTTGACGATTTCTTATTTGCTGGGGCCTCTGGGACAACTGGTTGTGTAGATACATTGTTGGCATTCCAAGGACTAATGAAGGAAATGGGGGTTCCTTTAGCCGAGGAAAAGACAGAGGGTCCTAACACCTGTCTTATTTTCCTTGGAATTCAGTTGGATACTATGGAACGTGTATTACACCTTCCATTAGATAAGCTCCTGTCTATGAGGTTGCAGGTTAAGATGATGAGAAACAAATCTAAGGCCACGCTATGAGAATTTCAATCCCTGACAGGTTTATTAAACTTTACTTGCAAGGTTATAGTGCTGGGCCGGGCATTTTGTTCACGTTTGTATAAAGCCACCAAGGATGTAAAAGCTCCCCATCACCACATCTGAATTACTTCTGGGATAAGAGAGGATTTAAGTATCTGGGAGTCATTTTTAGAACAATTTAATGGGGTTTCCTTTTGGAGATATGAAATGCTCCTAAGGGCAGACTTTCAGGTACATTCCAATGATTCAGGGCTCACGGTTTTGGGGTATATTGGAATGGGCAGTGGGCAGCTGAGACATGGCCACAGGCTTGGGTGGATAAAGGGTGGACAAGGGATCTCACCTTTTTAGAACTTTTTCCTATTGTAGTAGTGGTTCATTTATGGACAAACAAAACGGTGTGGTTTTGGTGTGATAACCAAGCCGGAGTACACATAGTGAACTCCCAAACTTCTAAATCCACTAGGGTAATGACATTGGTTAGAGAAATGGTGGCTCAATGTTTGACGTTTAATATTTTGTTCCAAGCTCAACACGTTCCTAGTTTACTAAATCCAGTGGCAGACGCCCTTTGACGTTTTCAGTTTTCCAGGTTCCAGCAACTGGCACCAGAGGCAGCAACCCAGCCATTGGAGGTACCAAAACATCTTTGGAGACTTGGAGAATAGAAATCAACAAGGCAATTCTCCAGTCCGTCGCCCCGTCGACATGCAAGTCATATCAGCTCGCGTTGCGAGCGTTTAGATGTTTCTTGTTAACTGTTGGGGAGGTGGAGGTCTGGCCATTGAAGGTGGAGGTTATCCTCCATTTTGCAGTACATCTTAGGTAAGCAGGTTTACCACCAGTCACCATCAGAGGCAGAATAGCTACACTTTCATTTTATTCTAGAGCAGGAGATTTTAATGACCCGACAGTCGATTTTAGAGTTCGTAGGGCGTTAGATGATTGGGCTAGAGAGTCCATCACATTTCGGGATAACTGGTTGCTAATAACAGGTCCTATCCTGATTAAAATTTGGCAAAACCTCCCATCTACATGTTTCACACCTGAAGAGGTAATGTTATTTAGAGCAGTATTTTCCTTGTCATTTTTTGTGGCACTGAGAATAAGTGAGGTTGTTCCAACTTCCTGTAATGATGAATCTGGCAGGGCTCTGTCAATTTCAGACGTACATATTTCTGAACAGGGGTTACAAATGACTATTAAGAGGTCAAAGACTAATCAACTAGGGAAGGGACAATCTGTATTTTTGGCTAGGGCACCTAATGGTTATATTTGGCCAGTATTGGCTTTATCTGACTACCTCATAATAAGGTCGAGGGGAACAGGATATTTATTTTTATATAGTTCCGGCCTCCCGTTAACGCAGTTTCAATTTAGGGCCGTGTTGCAAGAGGTTTTGAGACATGCTGGTTTGCCAGTGGCTCAATTTTCTTCTCATTCTTTCAGAATTGGGGCAGCAACATCAGCTGCAATACATGATTTAAGTGATACTACAATTCGAAAGATTGGTCGTTGGCGCTCTAGAGCGTTTAAATTTTATGTGCGCACATAGGATAAACTGTTTTGCTAACTCTCTGATTTATTCCGACTATATTTTAGCAGAATTTATGGGCAAAGATGTATGGATTCTGGGCCACAGCTTGGTCTTTTGGGCTGAGCAGCACATCATTCAGCACCGATGGGATATTACCATGGGATTGAGAGATGCCGGAACTGTAAGGTGGTTTGGTCATAGAGGAATGCTGTGGGGAGCTCTACTACCTAGAATCATTGAATTGCTGGAGTCTTTCAAACATCCCAAGATCTTGATAATTCATTTAGGAGAAAATTATTTGGCAAAACTGACTTCTTTAAAACTAGCTAAAATAATTGTTAATGATATGCAAGAAGTTAAGAGAAGGATGCCAAATACTGTGCTCATGTGGACAAAGTTGCTGCCTCGGAGATCTTGGTATGGTGCTCGGAGTGATGCGGCCATCAATGGAGCTCAACGTTGGCTGAACAGCTCTGTGGCTAAGACTTTGGGGAGACTGGGAGTTGTTATTGTGGAACATGATGGGATTCAGGTTACATTGCCACATTTGTACAGGGGTGATGGTGTGCATCTCTCCCCATGGGGGAATGACATATACTTGACTTCTTTGGAGTCATGCATTAAAAGAACAATTTTTTGGGGGGGAGGGGATGCCAAGCTAGGCTGGCCCCCTCCTGTGGTGGGCAGGGACCCCCCCCTCAGGGGTATAATTAGGTTAATTGAAAAATATTAATTGGGTTAATAAAAATTCTAAATTCGGTATATGTCATTAGGTTAAACAAATTGGTATGACATCATCTTAACCTTGGATGATGTCATATATGTTAAGATGTCAGAAGATCACTTATGACATCATATCCTGTTGGGGGAGGGATTAGTTATTGTTGTTATATATTACATAAACTGATAGACTTGACGCATGACGTGTTAGAGACAAGTTAAACAGCAGCGCTTGCGCTTAACCACACAAACGCATGCGTCAAGAACAAATTCTTGTTTTCTAAAACTGTTATTTAATTGTATAATTGATTAATCTCAAGACCCTGTACAAAATAAAAGTTGTGGCCAATGTTTTACCCACATAATCGCATTCGATGTCCTTTGTGCCGATGCAAAGCCACCCTTGCTGCTGTGGTGGCACTTTTCAATGCTTCTTCTGGTGTGCCGCATCTAAATGATATGCTAAAGGAGTGCCGTAATGCTGCCTGCCATGTGGGTGGAAGGGCAGGTGGCGTAATGCCAGTATTGGGATGGAGTCGGGATGTGCCCAATGCCAGCATTTTGTGGTAATCTGTCCAGCCCCTATGTCACAATTGTAAATATGAATGCCAAACAGTTATAAATGCAAAAGTCTAGTTTGCACATTTGCAACTTTTTAGCAGGATCAGCTATTTGTTGTTGTTTTTTATAATGGAATTGCAACCTTCAAATAATCCAAGAACATTCCCTACCACTGCTCTGCCTAAATGACAGTTATGAGACTTCCAAGTCACTGACCAAATCCTGTCTATGGAAATTTTCTATTCAGTCTTCAGAGACTTTCTCTTTACTCTCCCAAATCTAACCCTTGGAATATAGGAGGGAGGTGAGTATCTAATGATTGATCAGAAATAATAGATGAATTCATCTCAGGATGTTACTCACTATAGGTGGTGCTGCATTTCTTCAACTGCAACCTACACTGGGGATGCTCCACTGCCACTGTGATTTTCCATTCAAAGAAATCTCTCCACTAGCAAGTTATTAAGAGGCTGGGTTGGAGCAGTGCTTCTCCAGCTGCCTAATCAGTCAGAATGGTTTTGCTTTGCATTGAGGAAAGGCAGCTCTTCACCCAAAATTCTGTCTGGTGGATGTCCAGTCAGCATTTTGGCTGGAAAACAGATAATGGGAGTTGTATCCCCAATGTAAGGGTAAGGTCATGTTGCTTGGTTTAGTTTGGAGTAAAGTTTGATTAAGGGCAGAAAAACACTGATCCTCTCCGGAAGTAGCCATAAGTTATCCAGATTCCCAGTAGGGTGAGTATGACATTTTTCACTCGTGTAGATAAGCCCTTTGAAAGGCTTTTTCCTGATGTGCTGGTTTGCTTGGCACAGAATGTTTACTTTTTCCAGTATTCCTTCAACTGCAACATGATGTGACATAATGGTCTCTACTATTTCAAGGCTGAACCATCCTCTGTTATCTGTGCACACCATAAGGACCCATAAGGACTAATATACTGTATGGCCAAAATCATTTATTTATTTATTTTGTATTTAGTTGAGTATTTAATTCAAGTTACTTAAAAAAATTGTTTATGTCTCAGCATCCTTACTTTGGTGATACTGTGAATTTAGAATAAGATATGCTCCACATGGGGAGTGGGGCAATATTCAATCTTTTATGAGGAGCAGTTTCAGCATTGTATGGCTGGTTGGTGCTATAATAAATCAAACTATCTGAGCAATCTATAAAAACACATGGCAGTTACACTTTTTTTTTTCCCTTGGGATGGAGAGGTCATCATTCATAATAGTGAAAACATCCAGAAATGTCCCTAAAAATAAAATAGAAACCCCCTTAGGTGACTTTCCTGAACAACAATAAAAATATTGCTTGCTGTAAAAATTTGTAAGAAGGTTCTATCCTGTCAGCTCAGAAGGAATGAAGATGAATTACATTCAAAGAGATACATCCAGAAGACCTATAGCAGTGGCACACTGGTGAAGCTCCCAAGAAGCAGGCTATTTCTTCAACCAGCTAAACTTATAAAGTATCTGCACTTGTTCAGAAAGAAATAGAAATATGAAAAATTAACAGTGGCTTCTCATTTGTATTGTCCCCTGATAGTTCTAAAAGTATGTGACCTCTGGAACATTTGAGAGTGCAGAGCTTGGAAATGTTAATATTCAGAATATAACTCTATAAGTTGAGCTTGAAGGTTCAGAACAACAGCAATAAGAACTTGTTGAAGTAAGTTCACCATACACATTGAGTACAAAGATTTTTAGCATAGAAAATGTGTTTTGTAACAGGCCTATACATAACATCAAAAAAGTACCTACAGCAGAAATGTGATTTTGATTCTTTGACTGTATAAAGTAGATTATACTTATGTGACCTGTCAATTCTCACACAGGTCATAGAACCATTTTAGGTCACAAATCTAGGTTGCTGCAAATTCTGACAATAAGAGCCCTGCTAGTTACATTGTCAGTGGGGGTTAGTGATCTGAGTGTTGGATTACAACACTGGGTTCAATTCCCACCTCAGCTATGGAAATTCACTGGGTAACTTTGGGCAAGTCACTTGCTCTTAGCCTCAGGGGAAGGCAATGGAAAACCTCTTCGGAACAAATATTGCCAAGAAAACCCCATGACAGGTTCACCTCAAGGTTACCATAAGTCGGAAACAACTTGAAGGTGCACACAGCAAAGCATAGGTTGTCTCCCACACATACAGAAAAACATACTTAAACACACTCACTTATTGCATGCTATTGATAGTACACAATTCTGGAAAAGTTGTGTTACTTATTAAAGGTTCTAGGGCAAAGTGTCATCATTATAGTGTGTGAGGTGTGTGGTCTGCAGCAGGTGAAACCCCAGAAGAAGGGTGACACCCAGTCAGGCCCTCCTCCCACTGCACCCCTCCTAGCTTTGCTGTGGAAAAGGAGACTTCCTCATGATGAAACCTCTGCTGTGGCAGTGAAGGAGAAGGCTGAGTTCCCCTCTCCTGGCTTTGCTGCAGCAAAGGAGGTCTACTCACAAGGAGAACTCCACTTCCATGATGAAGGAGAGAGTCAGTCATATCTCTCCTACAGTGGCAGAACCCTTTTGGCCACCATTGCCCCTATTGATCTCCAGTGCTAGCTAGCTATTTTTAATTTTAGAGTATATTAGTCTATTTTTCATTACATAATTTATTGAGTAATTCAATTAGGATGTTCCACTTATACAAAAAAGAGGTCCCCCCCCATTTGCCCACACTGTTCCTCCACATGTTGGTACAAATAGTTCCAGCAGGCAATATTGCCTGCTTTCTTATGAAACATATAGCTACCAGGAGCCTTCAACAGCTTACAGGGTACATCCACATTTTAAAAAAAGAGTTTGTAACAAAGTCCCTATTATAGGGACAGGGCAAATATTTTTTTCTCATAATTAAAAAAGAAATATTGCAAATTGCATACTGTATTTAACATGCACTCTACTTCAAGTCTGAGAACAGAAATTCTTTGAGCCAGCGCCAGATGAATCTAACACTTTATCTTTTAACTATTAAGGGAAGTTACATTCCAAGTCAATGACTGGTGGGGATTATCAATCAGAGTCTTCCTATTTGGTGAATTATAGTGGAGTCTTGAAAAGAGATGTTTATATGGAAGTGTCTTCATGTGCCATCATCTGGCTTCTTGAGTACACAAAGCAGAATTGACATCAGAAATCAGAAAGGACTGTTTTACATATGTCCTTGCTTCAGGTGCAAAAGCAGCAAAGAAATATTTATATAGGAACAAAGGAACTGGAGAGCTAGAGGGGGGTGTTTTATAAAAATATTTTAATAGCAAGTTGTGAATTCAAAACTATATTTCTAATGTGTTGTCTCTACCAAGGTCATATGCAAAATGGATGTCTTACTCCAGATGTTGGTTCCAGAAGAGTGTTTATTAAGCCAGAAAAAAAGATCCTCCAGGGAGATATTGTCTTTTTGCTGCCTGTCATAATATTTCATCTGATTAAAATTGCTTTTAACATTGAATTTCAAAATAAATACATACAAATTTAATTTTCAGATTTATCATTGTTAATACTATTATTAACATTAAGGTCTGGTAATCATTTTCCTACTTTTTTTGCTACTGTGCAATAGCAGTAGTGTGTGTGTGGAGGGAGGGAGAGTGACATTGACAGAGTATCCCTCAGAAACAGTGGCAGTGGCTCCATTGCTAATGTGTATTAGTATTGTGCATTAAAAGTCAATGGTAAACTACTCCTGAAACCTTCTACCTTGAAATCCCTATGATCAAACAGTCCAAAATAAGACAAGAGATATCACACAATTCTCACTATCTCCTCTGCTTTGTGTGACAGAAACATTAGATTATATCTTCTCACATTTTCTTATGCACAGACATCTCAGAAAGCTATCAATACCCTTGCCTTTAAACTCAACAATCACCAATGGCCCTCCTCATCTTCTAGTTTTGACTAGCCATCAAGACTATGCATTATTTCAGTCATTGTATATTTGGTTTGAATCAGTATGTGGAGAGGGGGATTCTTTGTTCATCATTATTTGCCTCATGAAGAAAGCAATAAGTACACTAAGGAGAAAGTCCTATTTATATGAAGCTCACACTAACTAATGCCTGATCAGGGTAAATATAAATGTATAGTTACCATTTTTCTCACTAGTATCCCCACTTAATCTCCTCATCTCCTTAATGTACAGGTGCCACACATGTTTAACTTGGAGAGCAAAAGTCCTATTTATGTATCCCTTATTAACTTAGATAAATAAGCTGTGATTTGATCAACTCTTTTTTAGCCCATTTGAACATTTGCAATGGATTTGCTAAGGAAAATTCAACAGAGGCCTTCTTTGCACAAAAGGATTACACAAATTATTGCCGATAGGCAACACGCAATAGGTGCATGGCTTACCAGCTTGGGTCCTGCTGTTGGATAATTTTCTCACATAATCAGAGGCAACAATGCATGGTAACTGACTATGGCAGATGTGAAGTGATAAACTTCAATTATCACATCAATAATGCAAAGCAATGTAGAAGATAATTCTTACTTCAACAGTTAATCCACCCTGGTTTATATATATATATATCCTCAGTAGTTGATAACATTAAGCCCCTTGATATCACATAACCAGGTTAAAAAAAATCAATTACTTATTCAGTTCCCACAATTCATCTAATTTTAAATCTCCAGTCTCAGGCAAACCTCTCCCTGCACAGCCCAAACTAAACATGCAATGTAATGCTAGTGATAGGAACACATTTTTAAGATCAAGAGCTGGGGAGCTTTTTCTTCAAAACTGCTTCCACTCCATTTGTCATTAACATCTTTCTTATCTTAGCCATGTCAGTATGATGAGATAATCTACATAATAACAAATCTCTACTGTGCATTTTGGCTAAACTGCTGGAGTACTGATTCAATAGGAAAACAGTTTTGAGATAGCGTTCAGGGGGCAGAAACTACTCAAAGCCCACAATAATTTTCTACTTTTGCACAAAAAACGTAAGCGGTAATCTCATAATTATACCATCAGACTCCTCTATTCATTCCAAATTTTACCTGATAGCAGTAAAATATGCCCAGTGCTAAGCACCCCTTTCTTCCATATTAAAATGATACATGCTGCATCAGGATGTAATTACTTGGATAAGGTTGAATAATATGACTTCTCAGTAATAAGAACAAATGATATTCTTCTGAGATTTTTTAAAATACTTCTGACATACACACAGCACCTGTTCTGTGGAAATATTCACAGAGCACTTGAAAAATGTTACACATGCTCTACAGGGGTTGCCTATTAAACTTGCATTGGTGAATGAATTTGATCTCCAAATGTTAGAATCAGTAAAAAGCAAATTTTCTATGAATAGTTATGAATGGAAGATATGAAATGGTAAAAGAAGTAGGGCTTTTCTTTCAATAACTTTTAAGCAATTATTAAGGAAGAGACATTCCTACTTAAAGTAAACTTGGCTCCTAACTCCTCCATACCACATGGGTCTTTCAGTCCAAATTGTAAGTACCGCCACCTAATTAAATGCCTATAAAATAGCTTTGTGCATGCAATTTTTCATGTGTTCTGGGCACCCAATGGATACCAGAGAGTTTTACTTTTATTTTATCATTTATGGATGACTCTGAGTCCTTTTTATAAGTCATATTGCCTTTGTCAGGATTGGAGGACCCAGTTTCCAATAACCAAAACAGCACCATAGTATAGTAGAAACTAGAGATTTATTCTGGATATCAAGATAGAAAGTTCCCAATCTGGGGTTCAGTGTCAGAACTGAAAAAGTCTCCCTTCAGTCCATCACAAATCTATTCCCATCCTCCAGTCCTCCCTTTCCAATCCTGATCACTCCCTTTTGATCCAGATCAAAAGGCCCTTCCTATTTCCTTCCTTCCCCTCCTGTGTTATCATTTAATCTCCCTTCAAGAAAAAGATATCCCTGTTTCACAGCTCAGATCCATGGTAGGAAGACTGGGATCATAAAATTACAATTCCTTTCCATCACTGGCCATCTGTCCCTCCAGTTTGTTTCCAATGCTTGGATTTAACATAATTGATACCCCCTTCTCAATAGCCAACATACTATGCAGTGTTAAATTACCATATCACCATACCCTCATATCTTCATCCCCTAATGTCATCACATCATCATGCCAACATGACAGAACCAAGCATATGAATTCTGACATCCCACCACCCATGGAATAATCATAGCATATTTATTCAAGTCCCCCCCCTCCTTGGTTGTCTGGATACATTTCATGAAACCTCTGAATCGATTCTGTGGCATCCACGTGGTGAGCATACACCCACTCATTTTCAGACTCCGGGGAGTGTTTCCAATGGATCAAATATTGTAACTTGCCCCTGAGCAATCTCAAGTCCAAAATCCAAGACACCTCAAAGTATTGTTCGCCCTCCACCACTAGTGGTGGGGCAGTCCTGAATCCACCCACCATAGGTCTGAGTCCAAAGCCAACTTCAGCAGGCTAAAATGGAACACTGGATGTAGGTGTCTATAGGACTTAGGTGAGTCTAACTCCACAGTTACTTTGTTGCCCAGTCTTTTCACAACAAATGGTCCACATACTTTGGCTGCAGGTTTTTAGATGGTTGTCAGGTCATCAGATACTTAGTTGACAAATAGACCTTGCTTTCTGTTACCAAATCCCTTGCCCCTCTTACAATCCTCAGATCTTTTATAATCCTTTTTTGCCTCCTCCAAAGCTGTTACAATCTGGGGCCAAGCATCTTTGATTTTTGTAATCCACTGGGAGAATGGGACAGGGTCTGTGGGTTCCATGTTCAATGAAGGTGCTGCTGGATCACACAATAAATTGGGTTAATATTGTGGCAGGGTGGGTGTGGGTGGGGAGCTGGGACTGAGGGACTGACAGTGTGTGTATGTGTGTGTGTGTTACAGATGCAGATCCATGAGATCTCCCCCTTCTCTCTCTTACCCAGGGATCAGCCATGGAGAAGAACATGTCGTTCCAAAGAAGAAGACAACAGAGAGAGAGACAGAAGAAAGGGACTTCATAAAGGGAGAAAATTTTAAAAGGAATAAGGGAGCCTGAAGATAGTGACAGCACACACAAGGAGGGAGAGAAGCACTGTTTGGCAATTCTCCCTGCTGCCACCACATGCCTCTTTCAGCACTACAAACCCAACTGATCTGAGAGGAAATGGCCAAGAAAAGAAGGAATCGAGAGTCTGACTGTAAGTTGCAAGGTAGCATATTTTTATTCTGACAACTGAAAATGGCAAGGGCACTCAAAATTAAAAGACAACACAAATGTAACAGATGAAAGGAAAAGGCTTTTAAAGCAAACATGTATTTGTTGGGCTCATTTCCATGGGACCAAAAAAAACCCCAAAACCCTTTCCACACAAAATCATCATCATCATCATCATCACCACACTTATATTCACAACCCCCCTGCTTTGGCCTCCCCTCCTCCCCAGAAAGAAACATAATAAAATAGTGAGGGGAGGAGCAACACCAAGGGACTGTCAAGGAAGGCAACCAGGGAAGCCCAGACCTGAAATAAAGGTTTTCCCTTGAGCACAGGGTGTTTGGTAATTTGTATGTTTCATGGTAGCCTTACTGAGCTTGTTGGGTTCTGGGGTTTGCCATTGCCACCCTCTGATGCTGAGACAGTGTGACTTGGATGTGTGTGTGTGTGTGTGTGTGCCTTCAAGTTGTTTCCAACTTATGGTGACCCTAAGGGGAATTTATCATGGGATTTTCTTGGCAAGTTTCATCAGAGGGAGTTTGAGAAAGTGTGACTTGCCCAAGGTTACCCAGTGGGTTTACATGGCTGAGCTCAGATGTCTCCATGTTATGGGATTCTGGGAACTGTAGTTTTGTTTGATGTAATGATATCATCCACACTGCAGAAATAATTTGCCATGGCTCCATAATACAGGATTGTGGGAACTGTAATTTTGTAGGTGTAATGGGCCATGGACATTGCAGAAATAATCTAGCTTGACACCATTTTAACTGCCATAGCTCCATGCTATGGGTTTCTGGGAACTGTAGTTTTGTGAGGCATACTGAGGCCTCACTTTAATTGCCATGGCTCCATACTATGGGATTCTGAAAACTGTAGTTTTGTAGGTGTAATGAGGCCATCCACACTAACAAAATAATCCAATTTGACATCACTTTAACTGCCATGGATCTGTGCTAAGGGATTCTAGGAAATGTAGTTTTGTTAGGTGTAATGAGGCAATCCACACTGCATAAATAATCCAGTTTGAAATAATCCAGTTTGAAATAATCCAGTTTGACAGCACTTTAACTGCCATGGATCTGTGCTAAGGGATTTTTGGGATTAGGCAAAAGAAATAAAGCAGGTGAGAGTATTATAGATTTTTATGAAGCCAATAACCTATTCATTGCAAAGACATTCTTCATATAACCAGAAAGAAGGCTATACAGATGTACATCACCTGATGGCAACAGAAAAATCAAATAGACTATATAATTAGAAGCAAAAGATGACAGAACTCTATACTGGTGGCCAAGACTAGATCAGGTGCCGACTGTGACACAGATCACAAATTACTTACATCAAAAATAAGAGTAAGGCTCAAGAAGAAGAAGAAGAAAACAGTGATTATATCAAAATAGGATCTAAATAATATCTTAACAGAATTTATTGATAACATAAAAATGGATTTACATTACTAAACATAATAGACTGAGAACAAGAAGAACTATGGTCTGAATCCAGGGATATAATAAAGAAGAATGCAGACAGACACTTTCAACAAAGAAAAAGAAAGAGAAAAAAGCATGGATGAGCACTACAAGCAATAAAGAAAATAAGAGAAGAAAAACAAAAGGGAGATAGGAACAGACTAAGAATCAGAAATGTGACAGTACAATGGCTTGTGTGGAAAGATAAAGAAAATTACTGCAATGAC
>JAIPUX010001232.1:27262455-27272776 GCA_020142125.1 Phrynosoma platyrhinos
TTATTTGGTATTCCTATTTGGATCCTAGGTTTTTCTTTAGCATTAGAATGGATCCTTTCAGCCTACCTTCAGAAATTATTTAGAGTACCCAATTGTGTTCCATCAACAGTTTTACGGCTTGAAGCAGGTTATCATTCAGTTGAATGTACTGCTTGGACGTGGGCCCTAAAGTATTGGCTTTTTTATGCTGACCCTGAGTCAGAATATTTGTATCTTGTAATGAAAGACAATTATACCACCCTTTGATCTAAAAATATCAAGGAAAAATTGCAGAGAGTGGGCTTTTCAAACAACTTCCTCATTACACATGATTTATCCAGGGCACAGCAGATTCTGGAATGCCATATAAAATATATTGGTATACAATATTCTTTATCCTCTACCAGCACTACCTGTTCTCCCATCGGTTTAGGGTTGCAGTTCAATCTTGAGAGGGAAGCACACTATTTACAAAATTTGACCATCCAAAAATACCAAGCTGTGTTTACTAAAGCAAGATTTAATGTTATCCCCTCTGCCTTGCTAGAAGGCCGCTTTAAGGGAACCCCTTATAATGAACAAGTCTGCCCTTGCGGTAAAGGTTCTATTGAGTCTCTAGAGCATGTCCTATTTTCTGTATTTTTTATAAGGATGAGAGGTTAAGATTAATTTCACTGCTTCTGCTTAAGTTTTCAGGAAGAGCAATTAATTGGTACCTGGTGTATTTGTTAAATGACTCTGAGAAAAGTAAAACAGAAGCAGTGGCAAAGTTTTCCTCTCTGCTACTAAGTGTAAGATTATGACCCATGTAAAACAAACAGCCCTGTCTATTGTTCCTTAAATACCCATACAATTATTCACCTTGTCCCAGTGCCATATGACCTAGTATCACCTAATGTATCTGTGAGTGACTTTGTATATTTATATATTTATGTACATATGTATCAATTATGAGTATGTTATAAATATTTGTTTTATAGTGCTATTTTATCATGGTTTATATGTTTTATATATACTCTGTTGCCTAATGGCCTGTTGGCTGAAATAAAGATATGTTGTTGTTGTTTATCACTCACCATTGTGAATACACAAACAGTGTGATGGTATGTTACAAAGGATGGAAAATCCTTGTATTTCTTCATGTCCAGCTATGTTCAACATTCTGAGCACTTTTTCTGGCACATAGAGAACAGTGGGATGAATATATTGGAAATGTAAACTGGTTCTGTACTTATTTCAATTATCCTTTCCCAATGGGGTAAGGGGAGAATGAATTATTTATTTATCTATTTTTTCTCCCTACTATGGGGGCATCACTGAAAACTATACATGAGGAAAGTGTCCCACCCATGCTCACTTTTTTATCCCCCTCCAATGACATGGCCATGTAGTGGCTGGGGATGTTTTAGGGCAGAGATAGAGATCTATGTTCTAATAGCCAGTCCATGATGATGCAGGCATGCTCTGGGTCTTTCTTGTTGGAGTCCCCCCAACACTTGAGAAGATCCTTTTTTATTTTCCTCATAGTCTTGAAACATCATTTCCATCCCTACTGTATGTAAGCATCCCATCCTGTCCAATATATTGTGCTCCCTGTTGTATTACTAGGGAAATATGGTAGGTAATATTTGACTGGATTAACCTCACATTTAAAAGAAACAAGCCTTTTTCTTTGCATTTAAAAAAAAAAACCCAGCAACTGGACAAATATACCTCCCTGATCTTAAATCACAGGGAATATGATTGGTCCTCAGTGATTTTCATAAATGATATCTGACATAAGATGTACTTTTGAATCTGTGTCATCGTCAAGGTTTTGTAACTGAATGCTGATAGAGCTTAGGTTGAAGTAATCAAAATGTCAGCATAATTTAAAATTATCATTAATATTCATCCTGGCAATTTAGTCATTTGAGAGTCACAATCATTTTCAAAATTATTGTTGATTGACCTGAATGTTTGAGTTATTAAATTTTTCTAATAGATACAACACAGATGTCACTATTAATACTATTATAAATTAGGATTCTTATATATACTGATACACTAGGTGACATAGAGCAAATCAAACATGCCTGCTACATACAAACTCTGAAAGTCAAATTTGTCATGCTATATTATATGGTATAGAATGCAGTTAAAGACATGGGAGTGCCAACACATCTGATAGTCCTGAAGAGAAATCTGTTTTCAGGACAAGAGACTACTGTCAGAACAGAACATGGGGAAACAGAAATGGGAAAACAGAATGGTTATCAATTGTCAAAGGGGTCAGACAAGTCTGTATCATATCACTCTATCTGTTCAACTTGTATGCACAACATGTTATAAGAAAAACAGACTTGGATACAGAAGAGGGAGCAGTGAAAATAGGAGGAAGGAGTATCAACAATCTAAGATATGCAGATGACACCATATTACTAGTAGAAAACATCACAGACCTAGAGCAACTACTAAGGAAAGTCAAGGAAGAAAGTGCAAAGGCAGGCTTACTGTTTAACTTAAAGAAAACAAAAATAATGATCACGGAAGATATTCATAATTTTAGCCTAGAGAATAAGGAAATAGAAATAATAAAAATAATTCCTATACCTTCAATCAAACATTGATCAGAACAGGGACTGCAGTTAAGAAATCAGAAGACTAAGAATGAGGAGGGCAGCTATAAAAGAACTAGGAAAGATTCTAAAGAGCAAAGACATATAACTAAGCATGAAAGTCAGAATCATACAAGTAATTGTGTTCCCCATTACCATGTATGGCTTTGAGAGCTGGACAATTAAGAAAACAGATAAAAAGAAAATCAATTCATTTAAGATGTGGTGCTGGAGAAGAGTCCTGAGGATACCATGGACAGCCAAACACACAAACAAACAAACAAACAAACAAACAAACAAACGGGTCCAGGAACAGATCAGGCCTGAGAGCTCCCTTGGAGCCAAGATGATTAGATTGAGGCTGTCATCATTTGGCCACATCATGAGAAGACATAACTCATTAGAAAAGACCACAATGCTAGAAAGGTGGATGAAAAGAGAAAGAGAGGAAGACCACATGCTAGATGGATAGACTCCATTAAGGAGGCCTAAGTACGAATCTGCAAGAACTAAGGAAAGTAGTGGATAACAGGGAGTCTTGGAGATGTCTCATCCACAGGGCAGTCACAAATTACATGTTAATCAGTTCATATACATGCACACACAAATGTCCCAATAAAATTTAGAGCTTGGAGGGTGATGAGACAGGCTTTGATATGTGCATCTCTGGGTAGATGAAGAATCACCTGAACCATGAAAAGTATTGGGGAATGTGTGGCCCTCCAGATGTTATTGAAGTGCAATTCTTATCAATCCCAGTCAACACAGATAATAGTGACAGGAGCTTCAAAAAACAACTTTTGGAGGCCCACAGGTTGCCCACTCAGCAGTGTTATGAATATCCCAGTTGTTTTCAACAGAGGGAGACATTCATAAATAGCCTTTTTGTTTGGATATATATTGTTCTGAAGTAGGAGGATGCTGATTCACTTCTCCCTGCTCTTCTTCCACATGAAACACATAGTTTTATTGTATATCAATACTTTCAAAAGTTATGTTTGTGTGCAAACATGACAGCACTTAACACTTCTCAGACTGGATTTATTACTTTTTCCACATTTTCATGAACATTAGGAATCAGACCATCAGCAGTTCTACTTTATATAATATTCCATTTAAAATACATAACTAAAAACCTCATATGTTCTACCTGCAAGAACAGAATTTGCAGGCTTCAAGTCTTCAGTAGTTTTCTTCTTTTTTTTCCTTGTAG
This sequence comes from Phrynosoma platyrhinos, assembly GCA_020142125.1. NCBI lineage: Eukaryota > Metazoa > Chordata > Lepidosauria > Squamata > Phrynosomatidae > Phrynosoma > Phrynosoma platyrhinos. The sequence continues at coordinate 27,266,245 of JAIPUX010001232.1, forward strand.
GAAACAACAAATACAGCTAACCCTCCATATCCACATTTTTTTTTTATCCACAGATGCAAGCCGGCACAGTTTGAAAATATTTTTAAAATATATAAATTCTAAAAAGCAAACTTTAAATTTGTCATTTCATATAAAGGAACTATCATACTGTGCCATTGTATATAGTTGGACTTGAGCATCCATTGATTTTGGTATCCACAAGGGATGCTGGAACCAACCCCCAGTGGATACCAAAGATCCACTGTCATTTAATCAGTTTTTATCCTGCTGTGAGAAAGAGTTAAAAAAACACACAATTTTTGAAATCTATTCCAAATGTGGAATTTAATATTGTACAAAACCTGCATGTAGCTGAAAACACATTTTTCTGCATAGGAAACAGCACAGAAACATTATTTACTGAAATGCTCTTTCATGCACACAAAATATTGTTTCATGCACAGAACAATCACATACAGATTTTGCATAAAACAATCCTTAATAGCCAATTCTCATCAGTCCAGGATTCTTCTTGTTAGGGTTTCTCAACACATGAAAAACATGTTTTGATCACATATTTTTTTAAAAAAATATTATTTCCATCCGTCATACACAAAAGCAATTCACAGCATGATCTCTGCTTTTCTGCAATCATGCAATCATGTTTGTGTATGGGGAAGGGATCAACTGCAAAACTCATAACTGTGAACAAACATGAAAATGGAGTAAATGGTTGAAGGTAGATTTCACTCTTTTTCTTGCTTTTCTCCAAATACAATTTTTAAACTGAAAATAGAACATAGAGGTTCAGGGAATGAGTTGTAGGAACAATTTTCTCAGACTTTTCCCATCTTTCCCTCGCTCTTGTCAAAATTCTCAATTGCATGTTAAGCAGTGGGTTCAACAGGGGACACTATCTTTTTATTCACTGATACCAAACCATCCTGCTTCATTCCAGACTGTTTATATAACTCTGATACAAAAGAAGGCCAATCCTACTGGCATGTCTTTGAGTTATATTCATTTAATACTAATAGTTTTAGAGTAAACATCCACTGCTCTTATGTCCTTGCATGTGATCCCAATCTGGAGGAAATGCAATTTGAAGCTTTGCCACCCATCACAGCTCAGTCTATTTGACACATATATTTCATAAAAAGAAGAATGGGGAATGCTAATTTTGATGCTTGTTAAGAGTTTAAAAATAAAGTCAGTGCCCTACAGTTATAACTTATTTCCAATACTATTTTCCAGCTTGTATTTTTTTTCTGGCAATCATCTTCAAACTTTTGTAAGATCAACACTGACCCTTTGAAAGCATCCCACAGTGTTTTGGAATTCTTGGTGTTTTAACAATACTGAAACTATGGTTAGATTAATTAGCAGATTCAGCAGGCTACATTTGTAAACCAATTAATTTAATCTTACATTGTACACAGTTGCCCAACCATGCCCTGAAAAGCACACAATATTCATAAAAAAGCTGCCTCTCACACCTTTCAGGAAGAGTTAAATGCAACGAAGGGTGTAAAACAGAAGAACGATAACAGTCTGCAGCATGAATATTGCTCATAATTCCATTTTTAAGGGCAGCGGGGGGGGGGTGTGTGTGGAGGGTGGAGGAAGAGATTGCCATAAAGTTAAACTTGTTTTTTTATTAAGCTGCAGAAAAGATGTACCTTCATACGCCATCTGCACTTAAACAAAGCAAGCAGAGTAACTCTTTCTTGCAATTGCCATGCCATATTTTACTACTTATCTCAAATTAAAAACACAAATGGAAGAAAAGAAGAGCTGGGTTTTTTAGGCTAAATATTTGTAAAGCTGGAGGACTTGAACTTCTACAGCCTAACAATCCACCCCCAATGCAGCCTAGGTTTGTTGAATACACTTCCATGCAGAGAATCTTGATGGAGACCATCCCTGCTGAAGAAGTAACAACTGAGTGGCCATGACTGCTGCCATTTCCCAGTGACAATTTCCCTAAGCTTGAGAAAGAGGAAAAACAGGGACATCTGTCTTTACTGATTTTAATGACAGGCTGACTGAAATAAGACCAAAAGGTCAAATTTTCTTCCTGCAAGCCATCATCACAAGTCTGTCTTGAGTGACTTCATTAAACTATTATCATCTATATCTCAGCCACTAAGATGTGGCTATTTGTTATATAGTGTGGGTATCATGGTTTTAGTGTGGTTTTAGTGTTTGCAATTTTATATCGTTTTTAGATGAGATTTTTTAACTGTTTTATTATAATATGTTTGGGTCCCCTCCGGGGAGAAAGGCAGAATATAAATCAAATAAATAAATAAATAAATTTTATTTATATCCTGCCCCTCTGCAGATCAATTGGGGCAGCTTGCAACATTACAATTTCTATACATTAAACAGAACAAAAATAAGATCAACATAACCCTTGAAGTGCTTCAGAGATCATTTTCTGCTTTTTATAGCTAATATTCCTTCCTTTCACAGAGTGGCTGAATCAGCTTTAATGACATTTCATCTCTGTATTGGCATGCTGAGGTGAACTTCATTTTTCATTTTAAAGAGAGATGCATAAATGGCACAACTGAGATATTTCCAAAGCCTTGTTTGTACATCAACCATGGACAGTATAGGCCAGTGATTTTCAAACCTGTTATCCCTGTGCCCCCCCCCCCCCCTTACATCTACATGTGGATATCATGCCCCTCTCAACATAGTATATAAGTAAAAATATTTCATTTGTTTAGTGTGTGTATTTTCATTTGAACATTTATGTATATTCATATTTTAACATTTTATAATTTCACACTGTGAATGTTCCTCACTGTTAATGACAGTTTGTGTAAAACCTAAAAACAAGGAATTTTCATCCTATTGCTTCTTTCTTTCTTTCTTTCTTTCTTTTTTCTTTGCACCCCATGTATTGGTAGATGTATTGGCAGAGGCCATAGACACCTTTTCACTGCCGTCACAGTTGATGGAACAATATTTCTTCTTCTTCTTCTTCTTCTTCCTCTTCCTCTTTAATATATTTATTTAAATAAAAAGAAAAATAATATATTTATTCAAATACAGATTTAGCTTGTGATTATAAAAGAGGGGTATACTTATTTTCAGATAACAAGAAGAACATTGTAGTGGTTAGCAGTTCACTTCTGAAAACAAATGAAGTGGTTAGTACTATAACTCTGAGCACCCTTATCTTTTAACTACTTTATTAAGCTACTTTATTAAAGTATTAAACTACATTCAGAAGTACCATGGATGGCATTATATTTAAGTCACAAAATTTAACTAAAATCTTGACTTGGTTGCATATCTAAATAAGATGTAATGCCCTAAAAGAAGTATGAGTTGTTACATGTAGTTTAACCTGGTGATCCAGTTGAGATGGTAAAGCCCAGAAAAACCAAATTCAGAAACTCTAAGCTTCATAGGAATATCACAGTATGCACAGGCTAAGGTACTGGCAATATCGCTCAAATGGCCACTACAATGATTTTTTTTTTTTCACAAGGAGAAAAAGAGCTGGTGGGAAAAAAAAAAACATCACTCTGGCAACAGTTAAGATCCCTATTCACCCAAGGTATTATGAAGCTGGGAAATCTGATAAACATTCTCAAACTATGGTATTTGAGTGCATATTTTCAAGCCCATTAAAAAAATACCAATAGAAGAGCTATCCATGTCTTTAACCAGTCAACATAAGTGTATACTCAAACTGAAAAATCCTCAGCTTTCCTTTTTGTGCCTGGTTTAAAATTACTGTGGAGTCTCACTTACCCATTATTATTGTAAATGAGTCTCTCACTGATATTTGTTCTTATTGTTCAAAATGCAATGATACTAATTCACTTAAAGAATTAAAGATGCCTTAGAGGGGGCAGCAGTCATAGGCTTACATTCTTTTCAGTTACCCAAAGTCTCCTAATCTTTTACCTATCTATCTGAACCAATCTGAGATGTAAAATGATACTTTTAAGGATCTTTCCACCTCTTTTCTTCCAGCCTCTTTATTCTCTCAGCTCTACTGAAAATGTCACTAGCATAGTTCTCTATTAGCTTAGCACCCTTAGAGAGTATCTCTCTCTTTAAAGAAGTTCCCACAATAAAGTCTTTGGTTGTTTCCTGAGCCACTGGTGTCTTTGCTCTCTTATCAGAATTGTTAGCTGCTGTACACACACACACACACACACACACACACACACCAAATTTTATCAGCATGCCTTAATTCAGTCCATGTCATTACTACAATTCCAGATCACTTCACTGCAGGTACTTAGCCACTTGTGGGAGGAGGATGAGATGCAACTGACAGCCCTTTGGCCTGCCCTTTCAGAGCAAAGTAATATCATTGCTCTCTCCTAATCGTTCTTGCTTGGCTGTATGTGTATTTACCTTCTGGTGCAGGATGTCAAGCCTATTCAATGTATACATTGTCAAATAATGTCTACTTTTTGCTTAGCTATGTTCACCAATTCTCTTCATATTAAGGCCACCTGTAATCAAAATCCTAGGCTATACTACAACTGCTAACAGAAGTCACTTGTTTCACAGAACCAGGTCTCTTGGGTCACCTTTCCCTGTGTTCTATTCTACTGTAACCTCAAAAGCTTCCCCACACCTTATCAATGTCTTCAAGAAAACATTTAATAAGATTCCAGGAAATGTCTCTTGTCTTCTGAAATTGTTTTCTGGATGTATGGTAGATGCTACCTTCTCATTTGCTTTGCCTGTTTGTGTGGAAGTGTAGATGAGTGAGTGCATAAAAGTATAAAGAGGTTTTTAGTTCTTTAAACCATTTTCCCTGGAAGTTCAACCACTTTAACTGAAAGCCTCGGCAGACGGCTAATAGAGCCATCCCCGAGGCAGGGAACAGGAGGGGCAGCCGCACGCTCAGTGCCCCTTCCTCCTCCCGAGGTTGCTCTCGGAGCAGCCGGCCCTCCGCATGGCCGGCGCTCCGAGGGCAACCTCCCACCGCAGCGTCCGCACATGCTGCAGCGGATAAGTCAGTGAAAGTGTGCCCTGCGCTTTTAGGGTGCACTTTCACTGACTTCTGAAAGGAGCGCTGATTTTGTGCTCCTTTCAGGGGCGCCAACGGTGCACCGTGCGGATGCCTCGGTCCCGCGGCGCACCGTCCCGCGGCATCCCAGAGGCCCTCGTCTGCTTCCCCCCTGAGTCTGTCCTCTTCTGTTTGGTGTTATCCCTCCAGCTTCCTGATCCAGCCTTGTGTCTCCACTCTGGTGAATACAGCATGCTCTGGAATAATTTACCATGTCAAAGAATGTAATTCAATTTGGTTTAAGAGGGCCGAGAATTGCACAAAACACTGAAATGTGTGCATCTGTGCTTAGTTTAACTATCTGTGGCTCCAGAAACCTATTTGTAATATGATGACTGTGTGCTTGAAGCAGCTGCCATGCTCCACTTGGGCTTTGGCAAGCTTCTGTAAGTTTCTCTTATTTCCTTCCTTGCTTCCTTTGTTCTCAAGGGGCAGGGTACAAATACATTATTATTATTATTATTATTATTATTATTATTATTATTATTATTATTCCCCCTCCTCTTTTTTACCTCTCCAGAAGCTCCAGCATGCCCGTTTGTGTCATTCTAACTCTTCTAATTTCTGAAAACCAATGCTCAGCTCACTCTAAATAGTTATAGATGATGAGACCTTGGTCTAGTTCAACAGGCCAGACTTTTATCCCCATTTCAGACAAAAGAATAAACCTCCATTTAGGCAGAAAGAACACAATTAACAGCCATGTCTCTGACTCACTTTCCCTGAGAAAAAGCATGCCCTCCCTGGGACCAGGTGCTCAGGAAGGGACCTGGAACTACACTCAATAGAACAATAGAGTGCATGTGCACACAAGCACACCTCCACTCAACTCACACAATCAGACTTGTCCCAAAAGACAAAAGATCCCCAAACTACAATAGAACAATAGACACTACTGGTTACACTAGGCTCCAAACACACCAACCAGCCTTCCTCCAGCTGTCCTCACTCTTGACTGAAAAAACTCTCCCAAAAGACTGTCTGGGACTAGGGAGGTTTAACTCCACAGACCCCCAGGCTCACCTTCTGCTGTCTCTTCCTCCTCACCCATATAAAACACTCTTGTGGATCATTCCCACTTACATTTATCCCAGTTTGTGATTTGCTTTTACTCTGGGTCAGTGAATAGATTCCAGTCGATTCATCATTCCCACTATGGAAGCAGGTCTTTTCTTTATTTGCTTCTTTTTCGGCATGACTGTTATTCTTATTAGTTTGTATCCCTTCAAAATGCCTGTAAATCATCTATGCATTATTGGTGATACAACCAGCAACACATTCAAGAAAACACAGGAGGGAGTCATAGGTGCTGTGGCCAGAATTCTCCCCTGGGATGCATGCACCTATGGCTGTAATGGAGCCTAGGTTCTCCCCTGGGTTGCATGCATTTTTTTTTTTAATGACAGTATATGCACTCCATTGTTGGTCCATTCACCTGGCTTCCTACCCACAAGTAATTACAAGTAATTTTAAATATAATGGAGTGCATATACTGTTTATATC
>JAIPUX010001232.1:27295174-27309537 GCA_020142125.1 Phrynosoma platyrhinos
GAGGGACAGCAACCCGGCCCCCAGCTCAAAAAGGTGGCCTACCCCTGTTCTACACCATTTTTTAACACTATTTGTACCTTGAGACTTCATCCATCATTTCTTATTTTTGAGAAATTACAAGGGTTTATGTATTTCCCTGCTAGTAAACATCTATTGGGACAGAAAATATGTTGTGGTATATTTTCTGTACAAAAAGCATTTTTTTTCTCTGCCAAAGACACATTATTTGACACAGAATGCATTGATTATTTGAAATTTATTATTATTATTATTATTATTATTATTATTATTATTATATTTCATTTGCAGAATTTGGATGAATGTATGCAGTTCAAATCAGTTCATGGAATTTACACAAATATACTGGTTTCTGTGCAGAAAAAAATATTTTGGCGTCAAACATATACATATATATATATATGTATATATATGTGTCAGTGTGTGTATATATTTAGCAAAAAGTATTTTGTGTTAAATACACCATCTCCAGTGCAAAAAGTTTTTTGCACAGAAAACATATTTTTGCTGCCCCAACCACATTTTCTGTGGTTTTTGCATCCAAACTGCAGGTAAAAAGATTCCATCTAAACATTAGAAAGAACTCCATGACAGTAAGACCTGTTTGACAGTGGAACCCACTGCCTCAGAGAGTGGTGGAGTCTCCTTCTTCAGAGTTTTTTAAACAGAGGCTGAATGGCCATCTGCTGGGAGTGTTTTGATTGTGTCTCTTCCAACACTGATTCTATGATTCTAAGTATTTTTGCACAAATGTACATTCCCAAACAACTTGTGAAGTGAATTTTCTTTATCACAGCTGTTCTTTTCCTCTGAGGGTACCTCGACAGCCAATACATTCATATTTTGTTGAGGATATATTAATGTGATTTTCACAACCCTACACTTGGTGAGACTCTTCCAGTCTCTGGTATGAGTGATAGAATAACTGATTGAGAGGACTGATTCTTTGCCAATATTGCTGTAAAGATGCATGGATTTTATGCCCACTCACTGCTATGGACATGAGAGATGCCCAGATTTTGAACCAGATTTTAGTGACCTGATAAAAAGCACAAAGGCCTGTGGGCTTCCTTTGTGACTGATTGATAATATAACAGCCAGATGATAACATGATGGGGTTTTAGCTTTTGAATCCATTGCTAGCAGACTGAAGAATTTGTCTCCCTTCCCCAATATCTATAAATTACTCTCAGCAAAGGAGAGGAGAGACAAGGAGGTAGAAAAGGAAACTGTTGCAGCTTCTCCTAATATGACTTTTCTTCCTCATTAATAACTACCATTTTGAGCACACTCCAATGTTGCCTGGCCATATGTGTCCAAATCTGCATCTGTGAAATGTTGGATATTATTTGTTCTTCCACACTACAGTGCATAATGCACTTGTATGAAACCACTGATTTCAGTCCTGTTCAAACCTATCTTGCTTCTGTTCTGCTACAAAAAGACTGTGCATCAGTTGGACAGTCTCCCTTATGTTCATTGTATATTATATTCTTTCATCAAACTCTACTTTCCTTGTCAAATATTTTGCCATGCAATATGACTGCAACAGCTGTATTGCAGCCTGATCCCAAACACTGGGCTGATTGCTCCACCTGCAGTGCCAACATGACATCACTTGAATGGCAACATAATGTCCTTTTTTTGTGTTTTCCCTCATCCCGAGCACTTATTTGCTGGCACAGCAAGTCTTAGGTTCAAGCTGTTAGCTTGTTTACAAAATGGATTTGTGGAAAGAAATTGGAGGAAACAAAGTTAGCTCAGTGATACATTGTTGGTGGCATCTGGCACTGTGGAACACTGATCCTAAGCAGGTTACACAGAAACAAATCTCACTAAAGCAGTGGGCCATACTCATAAATAATGTCTTTAGACCTGGTATGATACTTAAGATGAGAAAAGTAGCAGGTGAATCTTTTCCTGGAAGGAAGATATGGAATGGTGGACCATCTTTGCCTGTTTAATGTGTGTGTGTGTGTGAGAGAGAGGTTTCTGTTAAAGGTAGAGCAAAACAAAAACAAAAGTTCAAAAAGATAAACTCTGAGATCAGTATGAAAATATGTCAGGGTGGAGGAGGAGGAGATATTGTTCTATGGTTTTGATGGGTAAATGCAGCATTTCTTCTGCCTGTGAGTTTCTGTTTGTTGGTATTTGAAATTACTTTACAACAGACTACTTTGTATATCTATTCATGACTATTTTGTATATCTATTTATTTTTGATATCTATTGTATATCTAGGAAAAAGAGAACAGTGACAAATGACTGTTGGAACACTGAATATTTCATAGAACTAGAGCCAATGCATACAGAATGGAGTCAATGTGTGTCTTTCTGTTAACATCAACCAAAAAATAGGAGGCTGGGAATTACAATTTCAAATATAAATAAATCGTATTTCAAAAAATGGAAGAAATGTAACATTCTGGAAACCTACAGGAAATAATACAGTGAACGTTTAGACCTGGCTCTCCAAAAGAAAACCTCAGTGATCTTGACATAAGCAGTTAATCTTCAGTACCCACAGTTAATGATCTGTATGAAACGTTAATGTTCTATACCAAAGTCTAATTGGTATAACTCAGCATAGCTTGGGAGAGAATCATATATTTAAAGTAAATAATGAAACTGGGCTATGTTCACAAAACCCCACAACCCTTTTTAGCTGGTATGCTGCCTTTCAATTTTTCTTCATTGTATAAAGAGAAACAAAGTTGGCAGATCACCCCCCCCCTCCCCATGTGGTTCTTGCTTGGCTATACAAAAACCTGGAACATTGGAAATTGAACAAATCCAAAAGCTCCTGCTCATGCTACCAGCAGCTACTATTCATTTGATCCTTCTGAGTCACTATTGCCATGTAGAAAGAGCTTCATGTTTCATAATATTGAGCAGTTTTGTGAGACTTCAGAAGCTGGACATGTGCTGAGAAATCTGAGAGATGTACTACTGGGAGGAAGGAGGCCTTCCAAAAAGTAACCAAGAAAGCATTTGTTCTTTGTGTCATGAAAACAAAACCCATGTTCATGGTAAAGTACCATGAGATTTAGTAGATTTTCATGATATTTAGTGGCACTGTTTAAGATTTGCCATACTTACCAGTTATGCAGAAGAATAATGATTTAGACCACTGCTTCACCAAAATTAAACATGGATAAGATGGTAGATGTCCATATGGTTTCTAATACTTTCAAATATGACTGAAGAATCATTTTTAATGCTCCCCTTACTACACTGTTAATATAGTAGCATACCAAAGACCAGCTGATAGAATCCTTTTCATTTATTTATTTTTGCAGAATTTGTTCAAGAGCATCAAAAAGAAAAAAAAACAGCAACAATGACCACCTATTTATTTATTTATTTCAAGGATTTTAAGACAGCACTTATAGTTTACAATGCACTCTGCAATCTTAAGATCGTGCTACCTGATTCTGCTGCCCAGAGGCTAAAGGCCACTGAGATTTATGGATGACAAAGGAAATAATGTCATTTCTTTCCTTGACTCCAGTCATTTATGTCCTTTTTAACACTTCTCATGCTCCATAACCAAAATCTACTTCTTAAAAAAGAAAGAAAGAAAGAAAGAAAGAAAGAAAGAAAGAAAGAAAGAAAACAAAAAATGAGGCCTCCCCATCATTCTCAACATCCATTCATGCTTTTTTCTTTCTTCCTTTTTAACTCAGAAGCTGTCTTTGAGACAGAACTGAAGGAGGAGTAAATGTGCAAAAGCCACCCAACTTTTTCTCTGTCCACTTTCAAACCAAGTTCCTGGTCTGAGAGGGAAATTTCAGAAATGCATTTCCTCTCATCCACACGGAGCTGTTCTGCTTTCCTCCTCATCTTGGTACCTGGGCCATCCAATGCCAGGGTAATAGACAATCTGTGTCACCAGTAGCTGTGTCAAAATGGGACATTTTGTTTTTAATACTTAAATAAAATATTGACCTTTCTTGCTGAGGGGTGTATTTCACCAGCTCTATGGGTAAGAGGTGGGTTCATTTTTTGTTTGTTTGTTTTCTTGAATCAAAGAAGTAAACTTCAATTACAGCTTGGGCAAAACTGCTTTCTATATTTGACACACACTATCCTGACCTATAAGAATAAAGGGACATATAGATCCATGGGTAGAAACAGAACAAAACTCAGTTGAGGCAACACTGTGTTCAGAAGTAAATCCTATGACAATGAATGTAGGAAAATGAAAACTCAAAGGATGTAATAAGTGCCTACAAGCACATGTAATATAATTTCAATAAAAGAAGTTGACAACATACTGGCATATGAGTAAACAAATGAACAACCAACACACCAAAGTAGGAAGGGGTTTATTCAGAGTCTTGTAATAAATAGCCTAATGTAAATCAATTACACTAATAAAAAGTAACATTGTTTGGTTGGTCCAAAATAAATAAATAAATAAATCCTGGAAACAACTGTTAAAAGAACTCACTGCCTTTGTAGATGCATATTTAAAAAATAAATTGCATATCATGCTTTCCTTTCTCATTAAAAAGTTCTGGAGATGTGATTATTTTGTGCAGAAAATAGGCAGATATCACATTCCACATGTTTGCATTCATCCTCAAGTCTTCACTTGAAGAGGCTTTAAGAATGGGTTGCTTATTGCTTCTTTTTAAAAGTCTATATATACTTGGAGTAGGAATGGTGCCATGTGAGAAGGGTTAACATGATATATATCTTGATGAGGATATATGCCATGCATTAGTTTTATAGTAAACAAATTGATTGGTTGACCTTTTTTAATTTTTCAAGTCCTTTGAAGCAATGTAGTGGCCTTTTTAAAATTCATTTAATGTGGACTGGTCTTTCTTCTGATTCCTTCCTCTCAACAAGATAACTTTTTTCAGATAAACAGCAGATTTTGAGTTCTTTATATAATTAGAACTCAGCAAAACTATGCTTAGTGTAGGAAGAAAAAAAAATCTGATCTCTGCTACAAGGAATGTCATTACACTTATTTTATTTCAGTGTTTTCTTGCTCTTCTACATATTTTCCCCTGTGTATGAAGAACACAAACAGCAATTAACATTTTATTGCATGCTTATTTTCTATTCAGATGTGCTAGCTCACTGCAAACAATACAGTCTGAATGGTGTGGCCCTGGTCTAGCTCTTCCCATATGCAGTAGCTAGGTGCATCAGACCATCTCAGTAAGAAAAATGTAGATGTGTCATTAAGGCTATGGACACAACAGCAATTTGAGATTTTTTTTCCTTATTCTTTATAATTTATTTGGCTTCCCTGAAAATGTCCAACCTGTTTGAATGCCTTTAGATGCCACTAAAAATGAGTTTTGATTTTATCTGTGGTAACACATCAGTGACAACCATTATGTAAGTGCTTATCTCTATAATTGTATTAATTGGGGCTGCATCTGAACTGCAGAAATAATGCATTTAGACACCACTTTAGATGCCATGGAATCCTGAGGTTTTTCAGTATTGTTGAGATATTTACTCTTATATATCAGAGACCATTGGTGCCACAACAAATTACAAATCTCAGGATTCAATAGCACTGAGTCATGGCAGTTAAAGTGGTATCAAACTGCTTTATTACATAGATACAGATGAACGTTTTGGTCTTGAATGACATAGACCCCATTAAAGATTGTGCAATATAATATAGGGAGCATGTGAAGTACATCTTTTGGTACTTCTTGCAAAATAATATTTTGTTTTGCATGAAAAAAAAGGGAATTCCATGAACTGGTTCACTCCTGGTATATTTGTGCATTAATTAATTGTGTCACATATTTTATATTTAACATATTGGATTTTAAATAATGATCACTCTCATAATTGTTCTTGATAATTTAATAGGAAGCAACAAAATGTGTCATTAAATAATTAAATTTCATTGTTCAGTAATAAAAATTATTCTTCTGTTGTGTCTGATACAGACTAAACAAGATCCCATTTTGATCCTTGGTTTCACTAAAGTAAATCAGAATTATTTTCTTTATAATTTAGACAATGCAAATTGGCAATGAATACTTGAATTTGGAACATAGTAGATCATGTTGGAGAAAGTATTTGTGTGGCATACATGACAACCCAGCTAATTACTTTTTCTATTGCTTGTGTCTCCTCTCAGGAACATGACTGTCAGATACAATGATGTTGCAGGATATATGGCAAGCAAGGTTCTCACACTTCTTGTTTTTTGTCCTACTTTGATAATGTCCAAATTGTATTTCCAGCATGGAACAAGCTGGGCAGCCTGTATATCTCCAGAGCAAAGAAAGTCACAGTCAAAAAGAAGAAATTTGACTAAATCAGGGTCAAAGAACCTGTGGCCTTCCAGAAGATGTGAGACTGCAAGTCCTTGATCCATCATCTTTGGCCATGTTGGCTAGGGCTGATGGGAACTGCAGTTTAACAACAGTTCCCACTTCTGAACTGAATGGAGCCTCATTATAAGATGAAGTATGCCTCTGGAGACCTAAAACAGTGCTGGAGGGTTTATTGTCTTCATGCTCTGCTTACAGGTTTCCTAGAGGTATCTTATGGGGTTCTGTGATAAAGAGGATGGTGAACATGCGTAGTTGGACCATCTTTGTTCTGAGTGGGGGCTGGGACATCAGTGCATTGGGTGAATGTAAGATACTAGTGCTTTAACAATAAGTAACTGAAACATGCTTATGAAGGAGATGCAATTATGAAGCTATTTATTTATTTATTTATTTATTTATTATTTTGTTTTAGCCAGCCTCCAAATAAGGTAAAGACAAATATTCTTAGATTATCTGTGCTAATGATGGTGATGATTTATTGAATCTTAGACAAGGACAATAGAAAATGCTTTGGGAGAACAGTGTGATTCCTTTCACTCTCTCATCCTCTCTCCACTGCATTTATAAGCACAGCTTAACATTACGTTCTTATGAAATTAGCAGATAGATGTAATTTATCTGTCTTCCAGGAAATATAGGATAACCAGCCATCAATAGAATTACAGACTGAGTCGCTGAGAGAGCAGGACAAAAAGATTCCTCTCAAATTAACTTCTCCCAATGTTCCTTATGTTCAGTATGATGGCATCATTGACATTCTAATTATCAGAGATTCCATCTGCAATATAACACTCAGTATCATATTTTAAGTAGTAAAAAATGTTAATGAGTGCCTTATGGATGGGTAGCAGTTCATTTTGTGACCTAATCTTTATTTTAAAGTTTTCTGCCAAGAACAATTAAGAAGAGAAGAAAAATTTAGAATAAGATATCATAACCTAGAATTAATAAACAGGTCACACAATAATTGTCTATTAACCTATACATCATATATAAAAATATGTTTTGCATTCAGAAAAATTCCAAATTGAATTAAGATGATCCAGACAGATTTAGAAGACACCCAGATCAAAGCAAGATTCCCCTTAAACAAACTGAATAGAAATTTAATTTTCTTGATGTTTCCCTACTACAGATTGAGTATCCCTTATCTGAAAATCTGCAATCCAAAATGCTCCAAAATGCTTCAAAAAACAAAACTTTTTTCATGGACGGTTGATATAGTGACATCTTTTTTTTTCTGATGTTTCCATGGACATAAACCTTGTCTCACACAGAAAACCATTAAAATGATGCATCAGATTACCTTCAGGCTATTTATATAAGGCTTATATGTAACATCTCAAAGACATCTCATTATGTATATTCAAATATTACAAAATTTAAAAAAATTCCAAAATCTAGTCCCAAGCATTTTGGATAGGGAGACTCAACTTGTAATTTAGATTTGAAGGAAAAGAGACACAGCATGGCTAGAAAATGATAACTTCTCCTCAAAGGCAGTTCATTGCAAGGGAGAATAGGATAATTTTTTGAGTCACAGTTCTAACTGCTTAAACACAAAGGATTTTTTTTTTACTGGGGCATTCATTCATAGTGTTTTTGAGGACAGGAGTTAAGGCAATACATCACTAAACTGATCCGAGTCTTTCCCCCACCTCTTGAAAGCAGGGATGCTTCTTTGCTCAGAAAATCCAGACTTTTCAAGTTCTCCTATCCTTACCACCCTAGGTTCTAACTTTTTCATCTACCCCAAACATCTTCTATCCCATTTTCATGACTATGCTGCCAACTGAACAAGGAATAAATTAATTAAAATTTAAAATTACATTATTTTAAAATTCATTCATTAACAACTCCTGCCCCCCTGATTAAACAAGGTGATAGGTGTGCCTCTCTTCTGGTTTGCATAACTATTTTATCAGTAGTAACACAAATTGCATAAAACAATCATACGATGATGTACTTTTTAATTCTCAGAGTTGCTGTTTGATAGCAATAGCAATAGCAGCTTCATTTATATACCACTTCATACCACACTATGCAGTCTCTAAGTGGTTTGCAATTGTAAGATTATATCCCTCAACAAGCTGGGTACAAATTTTAGTGGCCTTAGAAGGATGCAAGCCTGAGACCTGGCTGGTATTGAACTCACAACCTTGTGGTTTGTGAGTGAGTGGTTGCAGTACAGGTATTTAACCACTGCACTACCAATGTTCCTTAATCTTGTTTGATGAGCCATAATATAGAGATACAACAGTAGTCTTCATGTGGATGCACAAGTGGGAAATATTCTGATTTCAATTAATTTTTTCAACCCTAACACATTTACCATTTGGGAGTTCCCTCTCTCCTTGTGAATGGTAACTGGTATCTGGTAGAAACCATTTCAGTGAGCTGAGAATGCACTTAATGATTAGTTTGAATTTTATGGTGCTATCCAAGGTGCTGGTCATATTTTTGCTGTTAGGTTTCAGAACCTTGGATAGCTTCTTTTAATACCAGAGCAGATTCACCACCCTACTGCTATAGAAGCAAATAGACTTCAAAAATTTAAAGCCTTGCAGGTTCCAGAAGCAGTGCAGAAACAGATAAGGGTGAATGAAGAAACAAACTCTGTGAATTCAACCTGCAGGAACTTGTTACATAAAGTCTACATAAACAGGCTAGGAAAATTTATAGATAAATTATTGTAACTAATCACTTTCAGGATGAAGAGATGAAAGAAAAGGACTAACCAAGAGATCAAAGAGGAAAAAAGACTACTTGGGTTTCAGAAGATATTTGCTGAGATTCAATACTGCATAGAACTCTGGCCCAGAGATGACAAATTAAATAGTATCTTTTATTTCTATTTTTAAAAAGGTATATGGATCAAATAAAAAAAAATTATTTGACACAAAACAGTTCTGATTTTTTAAACAAACAAACAAAAAAACATTGGAATACATGTTGTATCTTCTCCCATTATATACATTGGCCCAACAGTATACTAGTTGGCAATATGGTATGCGAAATCACTTCCCTTTGTCACAGTCTAATCCACATGGCATGGAAAGTTGGGATACAAATATTCCCAGTAGAACATAATAAATAAATCCTTTTATCTTGGTTGAAGCTTCAAGAATATGAGACATAACAGAAAAGGTAAATATAATGTGAAGAATTTTAGAGGTCAAAGCTGGCAACAGAGTACAAATTTCTTATATTGCATGCTTCTGAACTACATTAATTGCCATTTTATCATATGAACTAACTTTCTTCATCCTTTTAACATGTAAAAACTAATATTAAAACATTTAAATATTTATTTGCATCTTGGAGAGGTCAGTGAAGTTCCCCTCTTCTACTTTGTGACAAATATTAATTCCCTGGAATTATATGTAGTCAAACATTTCCTTTCTTGCTAGCTAGCATGAAATTTATTATGATAAAAGGCAAATACATGAATGGTTTAGAAGATCACCTCACTCTAGTTCCATCTGCACTGAAGAAATAACCCAGTTTGACACCATTTTAACTGTCATGGTTCAATGCTATTGAATTCTGGGAACTATAGTTTGTTGTGGCACCAGAACTCTCTGACTGAGAAGGCTAAATGTCTTAACAAAACTATAATCCCCAGAATCCCATAGCATTGAGCCATAATAGTAAAAGTGGTGTAAAACTGGATTATTTCTGCAGTGCAGATGCACCCCTTGTAAGCAATCTTCTATAATCACTAAGTTTACCTCAAAAAAGTGTGGTTTTGTCCCCTCATCCTAATTTTTATTTTATTTTATTTTATTTTATTTTGCATGAAAGAGAAGATATGGTTGAAATAACTTCAGCATGATAGTGACACTTGCAGTTCTGACTCATGCACAGTTTGGCAGTATTTTTTAAAACATAAATGAAATAAAAATGCAGGCAATTAGAATAAAGAAAAGGTATACCTTGGGTCTCATTCCATCTTCAGACACAGATACTGTTGTTGTTGTTGTTTTTTCCCTGATCAAAATTTCCTCCTTCAGTAGCCCTAGGAATGCATTTTATACCAAGGAGAGGTAGAACTTGAAAATATTTCTTTTTTCTTTTTTTCTTTTTTTGGATTACTACTCTCAGAATCCCTGAGCTAACATGACTAGTATCTTTATTTGCTAGTTGATTCTGGGACATGTGGAGGGAAAACTCCCAATGTTGGCAGGCTTTTGGTATGTAAATTTTACTTATAAAGTGTGTGTGTGTGTGTAATTGTTTTGGTGCTTTTAATGCTTTATTTTTTCTTTTACTTTTTAAAAATGGTTTTAATTATGCTCTTTTTTAATTATCATGTTTTAATATTAGTATTATTTATTTATGTTTAGCTTTTGTAATTCATGCTTTAGTTCTATCTTTATAAAATTATTGTGAGCTATCTTGAATCCCATTTTGGGAGAAAGATGAGATATAAATCAAATCAATGAATAATACACTCTGGGAAGAAGTAGGATAGACCAGTTATATTTTTATTAGCTTGAACTGCATACATTTTCCCAAACTTGAATTTAATTTTTATATAGCTGTTTGCAACACAGGACAACCTTGTATATGACTTACAAATCAAAAGTCAATTCAGTTGTATGCATTGAAGACTAATGACAACATGAACACATGAGCTATCATGAGCCAAATAGCACAGGTAGAACCTTTTTATTGTTGTATATGACCAGAAATGCAATGCTTTTATGTGGACTATATATTTACATCCCATTAGGAACCATTAAGCTGCACCTCTGTAGTTAATTTCCCAAGACCTAGTTCTACTTTCTATTAGGAAGCACTACTTGTAATAGGCCTATCATGTAGTGAGTTTCTCCAACTCAAATAGCAAGTGGAGCTGCAATTGGTTTGAACTGGGAAAGTTTGCAGTATGATGGTCCTGACTCAAGTGGTGAGTGATGCAAGATTATTTGGAGAGAGAACAGGAACATTGAAGCTGCTTTCTAATATGTCTAACTTATTATTGCCTTCCTTCTCAATTGTTTGCTCTGATGCGAGGCACTTCTGCACCTTCTTCAGAAGAGATATTTCCCATCAGCCCCTACCTATTCCCATTTCAACATACCATGGACTTAAACAGGGACCTTCTGAGTCCAGTGAATGTATCTAAATCTGAACAACAGAAATCTGCTAATCTCATAGCTATCTCGAACTAAACTACATACTTTCAGGCAAATTCTAAAAATGAAGGTTTAGGTTTAACAACAAAAATTATAGGCTGTTCATTTATTTGATTCTGGATATCTAACCTCATCATCTACCTTTTTTAAAAGGATTTTTAAAGGTCTGCTTTATTAGTCTACATTGAGCTTTTTTTGTATTCTTGAATCTAATGACACTCAAATAATCTTGATCTAGGTAATAATATTCAACCCCCCAAGTAGTTTTTTTTAGGGGGATTTGTTTCTGCTGTTTTCTTGTAAATTGATTGCATCTGATTTTATGATGAGTTATGTCCCATGGAAGCTAGACTATTCTCACTCACCATCACATTAAGAATTAATATTTGCCCTCCCTGAAAACTTCCATTACTTAGGAAAAAAGTTTAACAAAAGCAGTCAAAGTCCCCAAGCACCATTGCCTAGAAATATTAATAATTATTCATTTTGATCAGAATAAATTTAGTAAGCTAACTGTGGTTACCATGGTAATCAGGTGGAGAAGCAGATTTCATCAGTTGTAAAACATCATTAGGATTGTCCTGTACTTCTAATTATGATTTGTAGGGCTGGCATTTTTCATAATGTATCTAGGGGGCACACAAAGGAATAACTTCAAGGTAGAAAACTTCAAAGGAGAAAGAAATCAGAATTCTCATCTTCTGATCAAGGTTTTGTTTTGTGAATCTGACTCTCTCTCCCCCCCCCCCCAGCTAAGTATGTTGAGAATATATTGTTCAAGGATATAGATGGACTCCACTTGGGACTAGCATTGACCTACACTGCATTTCATTCTACACTGCATTTCAGTGATTAGTAGTGATGGACAAGGTCCTCTAAGATTGACTCAGAAGTACCTGCTGGGTTGGTAGAAGGAATTATTATTATTATTATTATTATTATTATTATTATTATTATTATTATTATTATTTATACCCCACCCCTTTGAGGTCAATCAGGGAAGGCTTAAGATGGATCCTAGAGATGTGGGAAGGCTAATTTCAAGAGGGAAAAATGCTTCTTTGTCTTTGAATTTATATTCCAAAGCATGAGAAAATGTTACCAATATTTTATTCATGAGAAAAAAACTCATAGCGTATTTCCATAATTGGTCTGATCAAAAATTTGGCCAACCTTAAAATCCTTGGACAACTCATAGGGCCAGCATTAGAATCAGTTGTTCCCTGGGTGAGGAGTGCCTTCAGCACTACACCATTATCACTCCACTGACTGTGGTTTTCAAATAGAATAATAATAATAATAATAATAATAATAATAATAATAATAATAAAAATTATTTGTATACCGCCCAATGGTTTCCCAATCCGGGCAGTTAACAGCATAAAATACAATACAAAACATTCCCCCCCCGCCCTTAAAACAGTATTAAATCATTACAATTTAAAAACAGTATCTATAATATTAAAATCAACTACTTATATATCATGTTTGGCAATCATGGCCTCAAAGTTAAATCATGTTCTGCTGGTTTATTATCTAGAATGAATTACAACTTCAGCGTAGATTAAAAAAAAACAACAACACACAAATAAACTTGAAAGCTAGTCTCTTTTTTTTTTCTTTAGTTAGTACCTAAGCAAGGTTTGTGATTTTGGGGGGAGGAGCTAAAGACACTGCAATATTAATTAATTTATTTTTTTGCCTAAGTCTGCTGAAGTCCAGACAATGCACTCAACAAAGTCAATTAGTGCAGAACACTTTTAGCTCATAGCCCTGGGCAAGCATCCAGTTCACTGATCCCTAAACTTGGCCCTGGCTTCTCTCATCAATCATCTAGAAGAAGCCTCCTTCTAAATTGATTTCTAATCTTGTTTTAGGTAAAAGTTAAGTGGTAACACAGCAACTTTCATTCATTCAAAAGAACAAACTGATGACTTAACAGCAGCAGCCAGCAATCCTTTTGCAAAATGGTGCTGTAAACATATCAAGCACTCCCCCCACATACTTTTGTTAAAAAATTAAAAATCTCAGGAACAGCCATTAAAAGAGCTTCATCATAGTACTTAGCTAGTTCTGTAGCATAGTAGTGGCCAACATATGATGAACTTGCCAAATCAGTACTTAATCCTTATTTTAATGGCAGATTCAAGTGCTGGTTCTTGCCTGTTTAGAATACAAATTATCAAGCAAAAAAAAAGAAGAAAAAGAACAAAATAGCTGGAAATAATTATATAGAAGACACTTTACTGAGACATGATGAATTTCAAAAAAGGTGACATATTAACAAGAAGCAATTTAAACTATTATCTTTTTTTCTTTCTCTAGAGGAGAAGCAAAAACAAAAGAGAAAAAAGATGGTAGTTACAGCCAAGACATTTGGAGCTGACATTTCTTTTTAAGTTGGAAAAAAAACATATAAAAGAGTTAGTAGATATTTGGGTAGCAATCCAAAATGGAAACCCAACAGTTGGCTAAATTTAATCCAGTTTTCTAAGTTGTGCATTTACTTCCTTTTATTGTTAGTCATATTTCCCCAGATGGTTTTCAAGAGTCAACAATGGCTACTTTTCCAAATTTACCACAATCAATAAGCTGGCAGAAAAGACCAATAAATTTTTTAGGATAGTACTGCTAAAACCTGAATGCACAATGTCAGTTCCATGTATTCAATTTGCTTTGCCTTGTATTCTGCTCACTTGAGCTGGGAGATCAAGGATGCTGCTGGACCAATATATTTTCTTTGCCACAAGCAGAACATAAAATAGTACCAGAAATGCAGGCCAAGGGTGTATAGAGATATCAAAGATGGCCAAGTTATTTTGGCCCAAGAGATAAAAAGTCTCACTATACCTCTTTCATTCCCTGACAAAACAAACTAACCCAAA
>JAIPUX010001232.1:27322825-27349595 GCA_020142125.1 Phrynosoma platyrhinos
GCTGCTTTAGGGCCAGTGTGATAACGTCCCTAGTCTCCCTTGATAAAGATACATTTTAATTCTACTGAATTCAGAAGAAGTGGTATTCAGACAGCCCATAGGCTTTCTAAACTTCCTTTGACACAATTCAGTGCCATGCAAGTTCCCTAAAAGAACAGAAGAGTAGCCCTTTAGTACAGATCAGTTTTTTTGGGAGAAGTGGTTTCAGAGTCCCACAGCTAGTATGGCCAGTCATCACCCAGAAAGTAACTTTCCCAAACACAGTAGTTATATATATATATAAAAAAAAAAAAACCACCTTGGCATCTCCAGATGCTTCTTACTGCCTGCCAATTGCCTCAGTTTGTATTGCACATCACTCTTTCCAGCTGTGACTGAAGATGCTTCTGCTTCTTAGCCCTGACCACACAGTGTGCCAGCAGCTATCAATTTGTCTCAGATTCCTAGGAAGCCCCAGAATCATTTGACATGGCCACAAATAAATTAACAGCAGCAATGGCTGAAGCAACCAATTATTATTATTATTCTTTATGCCAGTATGAACAAGGCAGGAGCAAAAAAGGTTTAATAAGATTTGAAAGCACACAATGGTAACTTCTCCCAGGAGGCCTCTAAAACAGATTTTGAACTCTACAGTTTATCACTGAAAATAATGTAAGCTAATTAGTGTCACTGGATATCATTGCAGTATTAATTTCTATAGCATATACTTGCATAAGATATTAAGCTGATGATACATAATAGCATAACAGCAAAACACAGAAAACAGATTAAAAGCCTACTTGAAAGCAATGGTTGGACTGGGAAGCCAATTTTCATTAAATATCAGCCTAGAACCTGTTGGGACAGTAAGATAAATAATTGCAATCATAATAAAACACAGACACATTTTTTTGTCTTTATCTTTTCTTGATTGCATTATGGTTTGGTTTTCACAAACAATGGCTAAGGTAAGAAACCTGTGTTTAGCCAGTACCAGATGGCAATTGGGATTAAAAGGGGTCAAAGTTCCTCTATGGGACATATTTACCAACATACAGATAATGAGACACTAGCAGTAATGACTCTAGCCTAGTCTTCTTCTTCATATATAGCTGTGTTTCCCTGTATTCATTCACTCATGAGAGTTCACTTGTACAATCCAATCCAGACAGCATTACTTCCTCTTTTGCTACTTATAGAAATATTAGGTCTCAGTATAGCAGAACATCTCTTCCAAGCATCATTATTTTCTATGTACAACCTGTATTTTTGTGAACCAAGATTACAATATATAATTTTCTAACAAAGAGGTATCATTGATTACAGAACACAATGCTCATACACAGTTATGGGAGAGGAATCTATTTTGCTTTCCTCCAATATTCCTCCAATATTATTTTTTTAAAAATGTCCTTAAAATTCTGAAATGTGAAGAAATTTTACAGTTCTGGTCAATACTTTAAAAATGAAATTCTACAAAAGGCTTACAAAATAATGGTGCTCTCACTCCTACACACAATCTAGAATCATATTATGGAATTCAACCTATATAGTCTAGTGATGGCTTTTAAGGTTGGCTTGTAGGGCTGGCTTCCAGTTTATGCTGCAATCCTAAGAGGCAAAGGAAAGAACCCTCTGATTTCAGAGGCCCTGATATATCTAAAGCACTACTAGAGTCATCCCAGTAGGGCAGAAGTATCAATGGAGCCAATTTACAACTCCTTTCCCATAACAGTGTCACTGGTCACAGAAATACATCAAATGTCCCCAATCATATATGTTCAAGCTTTTTGTTGTTGATGTTGTTGTTGTTGTCCTTCAGAGATGCTTTCCCACCTTAAATCAGGGGTGGACAAAGTGTGGCTGTTCAGATACTATGGACTGAAACTCCCATAAGTTTTGACAGGGCAGCCAGTATTGTAATACAACATTTGGAGTGCCACACATTCCCCATTCAATTCTTAAGAATTATTGTTGTCTTAATTTAGTGGAGAGGAAGTGGTCATAGTTAAGACAAAGGTTCATCTCCTTGTGCACTTCAAACAAACATTCAGAAGAAAAGATAAAAAAGCAAACAAACAATATATGCACTTTTCAACACAGCTGATTAGTCTGTTAAACTGTTCTGTCTATATACTCCAAAACTTTTCTTCCTAATGAAATAAGACAATTAAAATAAAACAGACTATTTTAATTATTTTTAAATAAATGGGTGAAATTGCAGAAGCAAGTTCGGAATTCCTTCCAGATTCATCTAGTTCTGGTATTTCAGATAAACAAAACAGACTAAGGGGCTATGCAGATGGGTGGCTCTGGTCCTCCACTCCTAGCTGCGGATCAGGCTGCAGCAACTGCATGCCGTGGCCCTGATCTTCCTTTTTGCCGCCCATGAAAGAGTGGCAAAATGCCGCTTCTTTCAAGGGTGGCAAAAGGCTGCCCTAAGAGCCAGCGTGCAGCTCTTTAGTGTCCTTTCTGGTGCAATGTGTCAAAACACCATGCCGGAAGGGTGTCCTGGCACTGCGCACCATGTGGCATCAAGACAGCATCGGCATGGGGTTGTGTTGGCTGGCGTGTAGCTGCCCCACCCCATTTCTGCCTCCAGGCCAGCCCTTTGGGCTGGTCTGCAGAGGCCCTAAGTCAACCTTTATATAGCCACATTCATTAAGAAAGTATTGCACTTTTTTATTAACGTATTTTGAAGGCTAGAAGGAAACATATTTCATTGATCAGTATCATTTCATCCCTTAACAATGTATTTTAGTATATTATAAATCATTGGGCGAGGTGGGGATTTACCTTTTCCATTTCTCTAATTTCTCGTGTATAGCAGTGGAATATTTTGCTAGCCTCAAAATATTTATGTTCACTGAGAGTTGAAGTTAGCTAAATGTTTAAATTTCAAGTCTGGGATTCCAGCTTTTTATAGTTTCAAAAAAATGGATGTGGATCAAGTTTTTATTAACATTGATTTTCCCCAGTTATCAAAATATTGCTTAAAACCCCATTCCCCATTTTTAAATCTGCTCTTTGAAGTTTTAAAATAAAGTAAAATTAAATTATAATACAAAAATAAATACAATACAAAACAATATTGGAATAACACCATCTTGTCACAAGCAAAGAAAGAAAGAAAGAAAGAAAGAAAGAAAGAAAGAAAAAAGCTTTTTCATAGATCACAAAGGAATATGGCAGTTTGAAATTTTACCTACATCATTTACTAAACCAGTTTAAAATGGAGATCCAAGAGGAATGCCTGAGTCCCAGTGAGATCATCTGGAAAACTTCCAAGTGAGTGCTACTTGGACTACTATAATACATTCTAGGTGGGGTTGCCTTTGGAAACTGTTTGAAAACTTCAGTAGGTTCAAAATGTTACAACTAGAATGCTGACTGGGGGCACTTATAGAGACCATGTAACTCCTTTATTGAGACAACTTCACTGGTTACTGGTTAGTTTTCAGGCACAAAGGGCTGGTCATGACTGCTAATAGCCCTATAAGCTTAGGTCCAGGCTATCTGAAAGACTGTATCTCTCCAAACAAAGCCTTCTCAGTGGCTGCTCTGACCCTGTGGAATGCCTTTCCATGGGAGACTAGGATGGCCCCCTCTTTGCTTTTCTATTACCGACTGGCAGATTTCTTGTTTGTTTGTTTGTTTGCTTAAGCAGGCTTTTAATGGTTAAGCAGGAAAGGTTTTTATTTATTTGTGCGTTTTATTTGTTCTTAACTTTTGTATGGCTTTTACATTATTTTTATGGTGTTTAATGTGTAGTTTTTAGTTTTCATTTTTTTATTCTAAATATTTTTAATTTATTATTTATGGAAGCTGCCTTGGGTCCCATCTTGGGAGAGAGTTTGTATACAAATGAAGCAAATAAATAATAAAAAAAAAATATTGAAAGCTACCAAGAGGCATAGAAGAGCCAACAGGAATGCATTCTTCTCTTCAATATGAAGTACAGGCTATCTATTATGACAACCCAGGCTGTTAGTGTGCACTCTAATTCCATGCACAGAAGGTAATTGCACTAGTTATTAAATCTTACTTCAATAGTGGTGATAGGGTATCAGCCTCTGTAACACCTGAGAACAGCAGAATAGCTTACAGGTTACAAAGTTCTTTCCTTCAACAATTGTTGAAGCAATATGTAGCTCTTCTAATTTATCTAATGATAGTACTCATCTATGAAATAAATAGGTTAAACTGAAGTACCTATCAGAGTGTACCTGAGACCATTATAGTCATATGATCGCTCATCTAAGGGAGGCACTCTTTTTCAAAAGTGAACTATTGCTTCAGCTGGGGTGACACTTTAGCCTAAAGAATTCAAACAATTTGTCAGTGGTGGAAAGTAAAGCAACCCAAAGTTCCTTGTCTACTGGATCATAATTGGTTTGGATGTTTGTATTAATTGACAATGACAGAGCGTAGAGTTCAGTCCAACAGTTCTCACTCAAAGTAGTAGGCTTCTTCAACAGTCCTCTGTATGCGTGAGAACCAGCCATAACAATTTTCAAGGAAGATCCTTGCAAACTGCACTGCTATTCCAGAAAATCTACTTTCCTGTACTTCAAGGAGATTTAAGGCCAGTGCAAATTAGCAGGTGCAGAAAGTCAAGATATCCAGTCTCCACTAACTGAATACATTTAGAAATGCAAGTGATGAGATTATTTTTAAAAAAAAAAATCAGGGTAAGGGAAGGTGGAAGGAAAATTAAAGCTAACCCTCTCAATTCATTTGACATTCCTGCTGGAAATATAGGTTGTACTGGACATGGAAAGTAACAGCATCTTACTTATTTTCTTGTGGGTTAAGCATTGATTAATGAGGAAAATATTTATTATATCTTGTCATTAATAGAAAAAGAGGCTATGTTTGTAGCAGTTATGATTGCCTGAAAAATTAAAGATTTAAAATGCAACTTTTATTAATTTTCTAAAGTCTCACAAAGCTTGAAACTAACTCACCAAGAGGTTTTTTTATTATTTCTAAAATCAGAAACTTCTAAAGAAAAGGTATGTTCATTGGTATACAAAGCAATCACTGCAGTGCATGAGTTTCTATTTTATTTGTTTGTGATACACATGCTTGAATATCTGAATTCATACTGGTACCATTTTGTGAATCTCAAGCAGTATATTAAATACAAGCTGCCTTCAACCCCATTTTTGGGGAAAAGGCATGATATAAATTCAATAAATAAAAATAAAATAAAAATACACCACTTAACATTGATGATATAAAAATGAAGCTATTGACCTTCACTTCATTTTGGGCCCCCACTCTCTAAAGTTTCAGTAGACTCAACCAATACTTTTATTTGTGTGTTGTAGCACTTTCCTATTTGGAATAAGACATCTCTGCAAACTGTAGAGTTTCTTTTGAGTAGAAGAGACTCAATGAAGGTCTAAAACAACATTCTGTTTCATTGGAACCACAATATTATGTCTCCTAAGATGTTCATAAGAGAAAGGAATTGTTGCTTGAGGATTTCAGCAACAACAAATTTGCTTACTTGATAGCTAACAAAAGCTTGTTTGGCCTTTTATTATTTACTGTTTGTTAAGAGGTCTAGTTCCTCTGCTTTCTCTTTTTCTTTCAAGTAATTGCTCCATGCTTTTTTAAAATTTAATTGAAAATTCAGCACATCACCATACAGCCACATCAGCAGAAGGATGGGACATGGCTTTGATCCTATCTAAATTGTTATTCTGTAGAGTCTGTATTACTGTATAGAAGATGAGCTATGACATTGAAGGAGTACATTATAGGTGCCTAGTTTAGGTGAACATTAGTGATACAACCTTTTCCTGCATTACTCTGCAGCCCACATTTACCAGAGTGACAGTATCTCTTAGATCACAGTAATGAAAATGACTGATCAATTAACCAACCAGTGATTTAAACAGCATCAAATGCAACAAATTAGTACTGAAGAAGCCATGGATGATCTAATGTTACATTAATGCTACTTATGTTTGCTGTCATCTAAAATGTACGGGAACTGTCAAAAGTTGTACGTAGAGAGCATTCTAACAATTTAAAACATGAAACTAATGCCATCCCTTTTAATGGCTATAGCTGGGTATGGAGAAAAATTCTTCAGATCTCAAATTCAGGTGTCTCCCTGAATTTATACTAATAGTGGATGATATTGCATTGTATCTTTTAATTTTCCAGATCTATTCCACTTTTGCATTTTCTTTTCTTTTTGGATAACAAGAGGGCAAGCTTGCATGTGTGAGTTAGCTATTGATACACCATACATGTTAATTTTAGCTTTATATTGTACACAGTACTTTTTTTTTTTTTTTAAAAAATAACCTCTCCTATGCAACTGCCTTTCATCAAATGTGTAATGAACAAATGCAAAGCAACCAGTGTACATACATGCATTTATAAGGTAACATGAGATATTTCATTGTGCTGTTAATTGGCTTTCAGTGGAGGCCATGAACATGTGAACCATAATAGATACGATAGTTCCATTAGGCACAAGCAATTAAAGATTTGGCTTCTATGTCTTGGGGGAAAAATGGACTTTGACTACTCCTTTTTTTTATTTTTCTGGTGAGATGAAGGGCCAGGTCCATCTATCTTTTTCTCCATTTCAAAGCAGTTGGATATTTTGAGGAGATAATCTCCTCCTGCTGAAACACACATATTGATATTCCAGACCACTTTACAAGATGCTACTTTCTGTGCCAATAAACTAACACATTCCAACTTTTTTTTCTATCTCTAAGTCTGGCATTCTAGCCACTACAACACGCTAGCTTTCATGCAAGCAACAACTACTTGCAGTACTTGACAGAGAAGGAATATTTTAACATGGAGTGCCAACTTGTTATTCCATGTCCCCCTCCTCCTGACACTACTGAGACTCATGGGCTCTTTCCTCTTCTGCTTCCTTGAAGCCTGACTGTGCATTTGTTATGGCATGCCCCAATGTCATTTCAGTTGGCCCTTAACTTTTGTGGGTTTAACATCCACACATTTGATTATTTGTGAGTTAGTCATCCCTAATTAAATGGAAATTTAATCCTGCTTTTCCTTTCACCTCTGGAGCCTCAAACAGTGATGGTCATCCCACTGCTTTCCTCCTCAAAGACAAAGGAGCACAAAGAATGATGCTGTCATCCCTCTCCTGAAGATTGTGACTGTTGTGTGCAGAAGCACAGTCATACAACAGCCTCAAGATTTAGGGTGGATGTTAGCAGTGGTGGCACTTCTGATTGTTAATTCCATAGGAAGGGGTAATGGCCAGATGAAGGTGCTTTCACTTGTTTATTCCAAAGGCAGTGCACAATCATTCCTTCAACTTCGCAGAGCACATTCATTCCACTGCTGCACACACATCCATCCCAAAGCTCAAGGCTGTTGTGTGATTATGATCCTGCACACAACAGCCACAATCTTCAGGAAAGGGATAACAGCAACATTCTTTGTACTCACTTGTCTCTGAGCAGGAAGGCAGCCATCATGGGGGGGGGGGGTAGTAAGGACCACCTGGCAGGTACATATTCTTTGTGCTCTCCTGTCTCCAAAAAGCCCACCAACTACCCACTTCTAAGGTCCAAGGAAAGTGTGTTTGGCAGCAAGGCCTTGACACCACCTTCAATACTGTCCTGGGACCACTTCTCACTTCTCACCCTGGTTGGACTAGAACACAGGTTTTATTTAGTTAGTTATGAATAAATATGGTAGGCCCACTATATAGACTGAATTAGGGCAGGGGGAGATACAATAAGGGGAGTCAGTTCTATCATTCTGGTAGAAGGGAAATACATAGGGTACTGGTTACTCCCAAACTAGTCCCCAATTCAAATAACCTGTATAGCCTTGACAGCAGGTCCTTTGGGTTGAAAATGCTGCTACTCAATGCCAGGTCAGTAAATGATAAAACACCACTGATCTAGGACTTAATCCTGGATGGGCATGCTGACCTGGCTTGTATTACAGAGACCTGGCTGGATGAAGTTGGTGGTGCTAAT
Organism: Phrynosoma platyrhinos; assembly: GCA_020142125.1. Taxonomy (NCBI): domain Eukaryota; kingdom Metazoa; phylum Chordata; class Lepidosauria; order Squamata; family Phrynosomatidae; genus Phrynosoma; species Phrynosoma platyrhinos. Next base: position 27,330,802 of record JAIPUX010001232.1, read on the forward strand.
CTCTCCCAGCTTTACCCACCTGGGTTTCCCATTCAGCAGCAGGTGAGGCCTGGGGGCAGGGAGGCGGAGTTGTAGTGGTCTATCAGGATTCCATCTCCCTTACCAGGTGCCCTGCCCCACAGTCTACTAGGTATGGGTGTGTTTACTTAAAGGTCGGTAGCCGGGACAGAATAGGGATTCTATTGGTATACCATCCACCCCACTGCACAACAGTTTCCCTTCTTGAGCTGATGGAGTTGGTCTCTGCAACAGCGTTGGAGTCTCCTCAGCTAGTGGTGCTGGGGAACTTCAACATCCATGCAGAGGCCCCACTGTTAGGAGCAGCTCATGACTTTATGTCTGCATGAAAACCATGGGGATGTCCCAAGTAGTATCTGGGGCCACCCACATGGCAGGACACACTATGGACCTGATTTTCTGTTTGGGGCAGGATGACAGTGATCTAGAAGTGGAGGAAACCTCAGTAACTGAATACAAACAGTAGTTCTGTTGTCATGGCCTAATCATTACCTGGTAGAGTTTAGACTCACTGGAACTCAAAGCCTCTGCAGGGGTAGAGAGCCAATTAAGATGGTCCGCCCCAGGAGGCTTATGGATTCAGATGGATTCCTGATGGTTCTTGGGGAGTTTCCTGCTGCTTTGGCAGGTGATCCTGTTGAAGCCCTGGCTGGTCTCTGGAATAGGAAAATGGCCAGGGTGATGGACATGATTGCTCCTAAAATTCCCCTCACATGAAGTGGAGCCAGGCATGCCTCCTGGTTTGCTAGGGAGCTGATGGTGGTAAAATGAGTGGGACAGAGACTAGAGCGATGATGGAGGAAGACTCAGAGTGAATACGACTAAACACGGGCTAGAACCCATTGGAAAGCCTATGCTGTAGCAGTGGTGGCAGCAAAGAAACTATATTTTTCTGTCACCATTGCATCTGCACAATGTCGTCCAGCAGAGCTGTTTCAAGTTGTCAGGAGCCTCTTCCATTCTGGATCCCAAGAAGGTAACAAAGTCCACCCAGCAAGCTCACTGTGAGGAATTTGCAAGACACTTTGCAGACAAAATTCACTCAGATTCACTCTGTCTTGGATGCTGTAGTTGAGACAGGTCCAGTAGATGTAATCATAGTGCGTGCTTGACCCACAGTATTGGATAAGTTTCAATTTGTGTAGCCTGAGAATGTGGATAGGATCTTTGTGTTACCAAAAGTGTATTTTTTTCTAAAAATTGTGGTGTGTGTGTGTTCCCCATGACCTCAAACTGACCTCCCATGTGGGTCTGCCATCATCTATAGGCAAGGAGACCATGTAGGCAGCTTGCGTGAGATGAGGCAGGACCTCTGAAAACACCACTCTTGGAAAGTCCCAATAGGTGGTTTGGGAGTTACTGATGGGAGAGCCAAACTTAATACAATGCAAACTGTTTATTCATAGTCTCATACTTGATGGACTGGTGATCAGCTTAACGACTCACCCATTCCCTTGTCCATTCTCCCCGATTGTTGTCAGTCCTGATTACATTGAAAGTACAGTGCAACACCTTTGTTTGGACATCACCCAAGCAATCAAACACCTTTGTCTAGGCTTCAGCAAAGCAATTAAGCACCTTGCCAGGGGCTAGACTTTGTCTATAAAAACCCTCAGATTTCTGCCCCCTGTGTGTCAGCCTGGATGTAGGGGGACTCCATGCCACTCTGATCTCTGTTCTGAACCCAGCTCAGTCATCCTCTCTGTGACTGTGTCTCAACTTCCATCACCCAATTGGATCCTGGAGAAAGCCTCATCTGTAGTAAGTATAGCCCATTAGTTCTGCCTCAATATCTTTTCCAAGCTAACCCCTGATTTCCTGAGCCTTGCATGAGTGTGTGTATATGTGAATTGCTGTGTGATTTTCCCCTTTAATAAATAATACTTTAATTGGAGAATTCTGTCTCTGCATCCATTCTTAGATCCCCCAACTCTTGGTATACATGTGGGAGATAGTCTCGCAGGGTCTTTGTAGCCAACCCCCTCTCAATTTGAGTTAAATAAAATTCCCCATACTAGACTTTTGGCTACACTTGGAGAGGTGAGAGCCACCACATGCATACTGGATCCTTGCCCTTTCTGGCTTTTGAAATCAGCTAGAGGAGGACTGGCTGAGTGGGTAAAGGGAGTTGTGAATGCTTCACTGCAGCAAGGCAAATTTCCATTCTGCCTAAAGGAAGCTGTGATGAAGCCATTACTAAAAAAGACCTCAATGGACCCCACCATCCAGAATAACTATCAGCTAGTCTCTAATATTCCATTTTTGGGCAAGGTTCTGGCGCAGGTGGTGGCCTCTCAGTTCCAGGGATTTCTGGATGAAATAGATTATCTAGATCAATTTTAATCTGGCTTCAGGCCTGGCTATGAAACAGAGACAGCTTTGGTCACCTTGGTGGATGACCTTTGCAGGGAACTGGGCAGAGGGAGTGTGTCCTTGTTGGTCCTGTTAGATCTCTCAGCAGCTTTTGATACCATCGACCATTGTATCCTTCTGAGCCGCCTTTCTGGGATGGAACTTGGGGGCACTGCTATGCAGTGGTTCTGGTCTCTCTTGGAGGGTAAGACCCTAAAGGTGATGTTGGGGGACTTCTGTTTGACTCCTTGGTTGCTCACCTGTGGGGTCCCACAGGGTTCTGTTTTGACCTTTATGTTGTTTAACGTTTACATGAAACCTCTGGGAGAGGTCATCTGGAGTTTAGAAGTGCAGTGTCATCAGAATGTGGATAATACCCAACTCTATCTCTCCTTTCCATCTGACTCAAAGCAACCTGTCTCTATACTGAACCAGTGTCTGCTGTTAGTAATGGACTGGATGAGGTTAAACAAACTGAAGCTTAATCCAAGCCCTCCCTGAATTACCATCCAATGTCATCTGGGGGAGAGACACTAGGCCCAGCAGCACCTGGCCTAGAATAAGAAGAACCCTTACTATTTAAAGGATGGGTGGGATTTGGGATTTTATGTTCTGTTTAATATATCTGTATGGAAATTGTAATGTTGTAAGCCTCCCTGATTGCTCTGCAGAGGGGCGGGATATAAATTATTATTATTATTATTATTATTATTATTATTATTATTATTAAGTCAAATGAGACAGAGGTGCTCCTCATCAGTCGTAAGGCAGATCAGGGAATTGGGGTTGTGCCTGAGATGGATGGGGTTACACTCCCCCTGAAATCTCAGGCTCGCAGCTTGGGTGTTCTCCTGGACTCATCTCTCAGCCTGGATGCCCAAGTTTCAGCAGTAGCCAGGATTGCATTTGCACAATTAAAACTTGTGGACCAGCTGCGCCCATTCTTAAGACATCAGACCTGGCTACAATGACACATGCTTTGGTTACATCCTATTTGGACTATTGTAACATGCTCTACTTGGGGCTACCTTTGGAAACTGTTCAGAAACTTCAGCGGGTCCAAAATGCCACAGCTAGAACACTGACCAGAGCCAGATATAGGGAGCATATAAATCTATTGAAACAGCTTCACTGGCTACTGGTTGCTTTCCAAGCACAATTCAAAGTTATGACCTATAAAGCCCTAAACGTCTTAGGTCCAGACTATTTGAGGGACTGTATCTTCCCATACAGACCACCTAAAGCACTAAGATCCTAGAAGAAGGCTTTCTCTCAGTCTCACTACCATCCCATGCTCATTTGGTGAGGACACAAGAGAAAGCCTTCTCAGTGGCTGCTCTCACCCTGTGGAACTCCCTTCCATGGGAAGCTAGGCTGGCCCTTTCACTGCTGGCTTTTCTCTGGAAGGCGAATACATTTTTATTTAAGCAAGCATTTTAAAATCCTGCAGGCTTGTTTTGATTGGGGGACGAGGGGGGGTGGGCTAATTTTAGATTACTATTATTATTAATTCTCTTTTAAATTTTACATTTGTAATTTTTATATTTTTCCAGGTTTAATTGTTGTTTTAATGTGTTTTTTATATGTTGTTAGCCACCTTGGGTCTCATTTTGGGAGAAAGGTGGGATAAAAATAAAACAAACAAACAAACAAACAAACAAAATTAAGGTTTGGGGGAGCTAGCAATATTCATATTTTTTTCCTATGGGGGAGGGGGTCCTGTGCCCCTAACTGTCACAAATGTGGAAAGCTAACAGTATATGAGAACCCACAGTCATCCAGGGAACATGAGTGGTGGAAAATAAAAGTTAGTACTTTCTCACAAAGTCAGCACAGTTAAACTGTAAAGTTCAGTGCTGCAAAAAGTTGGGAAGACCATCACAATTCCTGAACTAAACATAGACTTAGGAACAATTTGCAGCCAGAAATTCATACATTTCCCATGAAGGAGTTCCATGAAAAGGGAATGCAATTATGGTCATCAATGCATCAGTTTTGGGGAAAATGCACATATAACTACAGATAGAATTTCTCTTGTGAAAAAGATATACAGAATCAGTAGAGAATGGACTTGGAAGTGTAAAAATGATGAAGTTTGAAAAAATGGACTTGCTAGACTTGACCATCTCCAGTTAGGACCAGGACAGGGCTATGAGCTATCATACTCAAATCTTGGAGTGGAGGTTGTGGACCCAGAGACACGTTTCCACACAACTGGAATCATTGGGAAACTGAGGCATGAAAGATAGTAGGTAGTTCTCTGGATGTGAATATGATTAAAGGTGATTCTAGATCCCTGAGACAGCCAGAATCAAATACAAATAGAGTACATTCATATTCCCTTTTGAAAATGTCTCTGATACTTGAGGACATTCAAACATAGGGTAGTTTATAATGCTAGGTTAAGGCACAAATTGTGACTCAAAGTTTACTTGCCATTGCCTTCCTCTAAATATGGCCTATAGCACCCGTTTTTACTTGTTGTCTCCCTTCCATGTACTAACCAGACCTGGCCCTGCTTGGTTTCCAAAATGGGATAGTACTTCTTGAGAATGGTCCTTGGGACAATGAGACAAGGATAAATAAATTAATGAATTTTAGCAATGTACATATTCCCTGCCCCTTTTCAAGATAGGCACTTTGCTAGTTTCAAATCATTGCTATTGTTCCAGTTTAAAGAGTATAATTGACACAATTTAGAGATTTGTGACACGACACTTCACCAGAGAAACTCAGAGACTAATTCTGCAGTAACCCTGTGAGGATCATTCTTGCCAATGCAAAACAACTCACTATTATAGCAAGCTTAGCTGTTGCAAGAAAAAAAAAATATTTAAGGCCAAACAGTGGAATCTGTATGTTTCCACTCTATAGTGTTTATTTTAAAGACAAACGCAAAGAAAACTCAAAACATTTAGAGCCTTACAATGCAGCTGCACAAAATTCAGAGCTTTTTTGTGTTAGACAGAAATGAGTTAGTCTCTTCTAAGTGGTTGCCTTTACAAAAGGACTGACCCAGAGCAATGTATTCCATCCAGCTGAGTACCACAATAATGCAAACGCTCCCAGGGCTCAACTCTAGGGATGGTTCTGCGTCATGCCACTAACCACAGCTGTCAGCAAATACATAACAGCAAGGAGGGAAGGGTAAAAGGGTGAACAAAATCATTAATGACATGTGGCATGACCCAGAGACACGTTTCCATGGTTGCACACATTTGCAGTTCTAATTTGTGGGCTCTTAACATTTAATAAAGCAAGTAAGTGAAATGCAAGAAAGTTTTAAGAATGACTAATACAAAAGTTGTATCCTCATTATTTGTATATTATAGTAAAAGACTGCTTTCTGGCATTGTTATTGTTATTTTCCTTTTAGGCTCTATTCTTTAACCTTTTTAAAAAGTTGGTGAGCCCCTTCCATGTTAAGATTATAAAGGTGGGACAATATGTATTTTCTGTCAGACAGTGTGGTGCAGTTGTTTGGGTGTTGGACAATGACTCTGGAGACCAGTGTTCAAATATCCATTCAGCCATACTGGGCAATCTTGGACAAGTCACACATTTTCTCAGCCTTAGACAAAGGCATGAGGAAAACTCCTATGACTAAAACTTGGCCAGAAAGTCCCATGGCATGTTTGCCTGTCATGAAACAAGCAGAAACAACTTGAACAAACACAACAATAAAAATACATATTTTCTAAAAAAAGTAGGGAGAGAGGAAAGAAGGAGGGAAGGGTCAAACTATTCAACAGAAAGATGTCAGAAGAATATATGACTTTTTTTTAAAAAAAAAAAAAGTATTCTGCAAGCAATTTGGAACCCACTTGATTTCATTCCCTTTTAGCATCAGACTATGTATTTTTCATGCAGACCATCCTTGGTTCATTTCCTGTCATTTCCAACTAGGATAGAACTACATCTGTCAGAAAACCCTGTGGCCAACATCTTGAAGAACTGTGGTCAGATGGACAATACAATACTGGACTTGATGGACCAATAGTCTTGTTTCCTAGCTATATCAGTTTTGTATGTTCATAAGATCATTAATAGTGTATTCTGAGGCCCTCAGAATCAATGTTCTTTTCCTTCAAAGACTTTCAAACTTCTCACTGAATTTGAATTCCCAGGGTGCCAGTCAATGCCAGACAGTTCTGTATGTAGGAAATTATTGTGACACAGATTAGAAAAAGTTGTTAATGCTACGAATTTCTTAAGCCATTTGAAGTTGGGTATATCTGCCTGTTGTTTTTTAAAGACACATTTAGTTATACAAATATTACTTTTAAGTCCGTACTTCATGCCTATTGTGCTGAAGTACACATGGATGCTACAAGTCAGGACCTGCTTGCCCTTGTTGCTCTCTTTCTTGTTGCCCTCTAAGCAGAAAAGCCAATAACAAACAGAGATTATAAAGACTTCTATGTATGCTTCTGGTTTTAGCCCAAACCATTAAGGATATAAACCTACTTTGGAGATAGGGTAAATATGCTGGATAGTTCTTTTTTTTTAATTTCAGAATGAAAATCAGGGTAGAAACGCAATTCCATTGACAAGGAAGCTATAATTCATCATTGCCAGAATGGTAGAGGCATGTGTTCTGGCCCAACCTCATTATAGTTCAGCACATTCATTGGATAAATATACACAAGTTGACATCTGTTTTTAAACTAGTATATAATAGTTATACAGCTTGCTAGCTATAGCTCCTATAGACAGAGAGATCATGATGAGGAAATTTACTTAGGCATTGAGCAGGCCAAGAGGAAGACATAGCTTACCTCCAGGGTTTCTTGATTTGTAGGAAAAATTTGCTGATCACACCACCAGCTCTCACAGTGGGTCAAACATCCACTCGTAGTCCACACTGCTCCCCTTATTCTGCATGGACAGAAGGTCACAATGGGGCCTTCATGGTTACAAACTGCACCACAGCATTTTTTTTTCCTGCTTCTCTTCAGCGTTCCACCCAAGAGGCTACCAGTTCCCTCCCTCATCCTGCCCAGTTGCCAGCCCATTCAGCATGCTGAACAATCAGCCATGTGACCTGCCACTCGATCACATAAGCAATTGACTACCCATATGCACCCAGTGACCCACTGGCACAGCACAATCATGAGGCCCCTGTATGTGTTCCCTTTCCCCTCCTTCTCCCATGGTCCCCTATTGGACTGGACAATTTGTTGATGTTTTTATTAAATCAGTTGTAATATTTACTATCATTTTGCTTCCAGGAGTGTGCAATGAGCTGAGGGTGCAGCTCACTACTCATGCACATGTTCAATCAGTGGACAGGCAACAAAAAACTTATGGGCAGACGCCTTCCCCCATCATCCACACTTTGTGAAACAAGCCACCAGTTATTTTGCTTGGGTATTTAGTCCCAGAACACATCTTCATTCTGATTTGCTCATTTTTTTGGTCACATGCATCATTTAAACAAGTACTATTCAAAAATGAGGGAAAGCACTTCTTATCCATGTGGACAGCTCCTAAGGAAATGTCCACCATTGTTTAACCAGTGTATTCCAGGCAACATGCAGGAATGTAGAATGGTTGACTACTCAACCCAAAGTAAACGTCCTCACCAACATGTTCATTTCATCAGACTTTGACCTCAAATGACTTCAAAGTGCTAGCTACAGATGCTTTTAAGACAGTGTATCTTTCAAATGAGTAACTGAAGCCCCAAATAGCACCAAGGCCTTAAATTACATATTTTGAAGGGTCTTAAGTCTAACCCACTGCATTTCTTTCTTTTTTTACAGCTCCCACTTAATATTTTCTGAAATTTTCTGAGATTTAGTAAACTATGCACTGCAACTAGTGATCTAAGATTATAAAAATTGTAGACATATTTTTGCACAACATTTTTTAACAAGAGTCACATATCTCCTTTTTTTAAAAAAAAAATAAAAAGCAAAATCAATATCTAAACTAAATAAAATTGAATTCATCTATAAACCTAAATATGAGAGGTGAGAGGAAGATGGAGGAATACAGAGAATGGTGAACTGTCATATAACTTATAAAATTAATAGCAGGAGCCCACTGCAGAGCTGCTGTATTTTCTAATTTCTGGGAACAGCTGAGAAGTTTTGTCAGCCAGAAGCAATTCCATCCAAAGGAAGTCACAGAGAAGTCCAATCTATGGTTCTTTCCAGTAGGAACAGCTCAGTCAGCAGACTTCTTTAAAAGCAGTGACATAATGGCCTCCACAACAAGTTTCCTACTAGGAAAGGGAATTGCAATGACAGGAGGTGAGTCAGAGTTCACAAGCAGGATATCAGATTGTGCTGTCGCAATGCTCAAGCACTATGGAGCAATTGTCAACCCAGGTGGCCACTTAAAGGAGCACCATTCCCATTCCATGTTCAGTTTCTCTATAAGAAGAGAATTGGGGTGATAACAGATTAAATTTTCTGATTGACAAATGAAGAAGAAGCTCCCTAAACATTATGATTTCACAAATTTATGCCAGATACTTCTGAAGTCTAGCCAATTTTTTTAGATTATTCTTTTTGCACTGCGATATTTGATGCAATATTCCTTCAGAATTTTGTTTGTTTGTTTTTTCTCTACAAGAGCTATAAGAATGTGTGTGCAGTTCACTACATCTAGGGATGATTTGATTGTATCTTCCTACATAGTATGGCCCTTGTGGCCTCTTCCAGCTCTATGATTCTACATGAAATCATCATTTATTTCTTGTATACATATATAAAAGAGGTTTCCTTGTCGTTGAGCAAGATTGTCATAGTTTCTGTATATATATGTTTTCTTTTTCCTTACTTCTTGGGACTTAAAAAAAGATTGCACAAAAAATAGTTTAAGGCTTTCATGGTTGTGGTTGATTTTTGTGTGGTTTTTTGGGCTATGTGGCCATGTTTCTAGAAGAGTTTATTCCTGATGCTTCACCAGCATCTGTGGCTGGCATCTACAGAGAATGCTGGCATGGAAGTGAGTGGAGTGTATCTCTCTCTCTTTCTCACTCTCTCTCTCGCTCTTTCTCTCTCCCTCTCTGTATATACACACACAAATGCACATATACTGTATGACCCTTGGTTGAGAGCAGGGGTAGGTAACCTTTCCCCTTTAAGGGCCGAGGGACTTCAGCTCCCAGAAGCCTCAACCATGTTGGCCAATAGTCCCATGTTGGCCAATAGCTCCTGGGATTCTGGGAGCTGAAGTCCCTCGGCCCTTAAAGGGGAAAGGTTGCCTACCCCTGGTTGAGAGGAAGTGATTTACATGTCCATTTAATTAGTGATCCATTGTCTGCTGAGAAATCTCCTGACAGTTGGTGGCTTTCATTTGCACATGCTGGGTCTTGATTTTGGTGTTTTTCAGGACTGGCAGCCAAACCTTTGGAGTTTATCAATAATGTGTTTGATAGTGCTGATTTTTCTGGCTGGCCCAGTCTGCAGTGTCTCTCATGTTCCTTGATTTGTGTTTGGACACTGTGTTTGGTGGTCCCTATGTAGACTTGTCCACAGCTCCATGGTATGTGGTAAATTCCTGCATTTGTCAGAGGGTCTCTCCTGTTCCTCACTGAATGCAGCATTTTCTGCATTTTCTTGGTTGGTTGTAGAACATTTGGAAGTTTTGTTTCCTCACCAGTTTCCCAATTCTGTCTGTGACTTCTTTAATGTATGGTAAAAATACTTTCTCTTTGGGTGCTAATTTGTCTTCACTCCTATGGATTTCCCTGGATCTGGCAGCCCTTTTGATGTCTGAGTTGAAGTAACCATTAGCCTGTAGAACCCAGCCTAGGTGCTTCAATTCATCTTCCAAGAAGTAGGGTTCACAGATCCTTTTTTCCTGATCTACCAATGTTTTTATTGTGCTTCTTTTTTGTCCTGGGTAATGGTTGGAGTTCTTGTGTATGGATCTGTCCATGTGTGTAGGTTTTCTGTATACTGTGTGGCCCAAATGTTGGTTCAGTTTGTGGATGATCAGGATATTCTCTGAAGATGCCAGCCACAGATGCTGGCGAAACGTCAGGAAAAAACTCTTTGAAATCATGGCCACATAGCCCAAAAAATCCACACAAAAAAACCCAAAAATGTTTTTATAACCAGTCCCCCCTTAAAAAAGAAAAAAAAAAGAACCCACAATATTGTATGTCTATTTGAGAGTGTTTGTCCATTTAAGTAACAGAAACAAAACAGTGTGTTTTGAGGGTTGTTTGTTTGTTTGTTTGTTTCCTGCTTGGCCCAACTTAAAGATGTGAATATTACTTATACCCCAGGTCAAAGGTATAGCCCAATGTGTGTGTGTCTGTGTGTTTGGTATATGAGAACTCAGGGGAACAGCATATTACTCTGTCTAAACAGAGTGTGATGGATAATAGTCTGCATCCACACTGCAAAACATAATCCACTTTGAAACCACTTAAACTGCCATGGCACAATCCCATGGAATTGTGGGAATTTTAGTTTTGAGACATTTAGCCTTTTTTGTCAGAGAGGACTGATGCCAGAACAAACTACAATTCCCAGAATTCCATGGTGTTGAGCCATGGCAGTTAAAGTGGTGTGAAACTGAAATATTTCTTCTGTCTGGATGTAGCCTAAGCTTTGTTTTGGAGATAAGTTTACCGTAAATACTTGCTTTGCTACAAAACATACTGAATTACTTGGCAAACACTGAATCATGAAGTAGCCTATACCCCTATTTTTACTCTCTGAACATATAAGGATATAATGGCATTTGGGATGGATAGATGAAAAAAATCACTCTTCTCTGTGCTCGGTTCAGGTGAGAAATCTAAATACTGAATAATTCAAGTATGCTATATTACATGTATGAAACCATACATAGCAATATCTACATACAGTTTAGCATAATGCATTGCCAATATTCACACAATGTAGGTATGAAAAGTAACAAGACTATAAATAGGATGCAGACTTTGATCATTTCAGGGATTTTTTTTGGGGGGGGTTGTTTATTTTAATGTTCTTTGCAACTCAAAATTCAAAAAACAAAATTGGCAGTCAGGAAACAAAATGTTAAAAACTTGTAGAAATAACAGCCTTCTCAGTAGTTTAGTTCAATGTTGTAAATGGTTTGGAAGGTGAAAAGGACAAATTATAATGTACTACATAAACAATGACCCTATAGAAACCAATAATGTGATGTGAATAATGTGCCCAATTCTATTTTCTGTACTTGAGAAGGCAAGCATTTAAATGGAAAAGTATTTCCATGTGTAAATCCTCATCAGACCCCCTGTTTTCAAAATGCAGAGCACACTGCTAGAATTTAAGTAGATAGTGTCCTGTTTAAAAGGAAAAGATCAACTACCCACTTTATGCTTCAATATTTTTTGCTGTAAATATGAATTGAGAGTCTCTAGTTAGTGGAATGTGTTTGCACAGACCAGTAAGCAAATTCAAAAAGTTGAAGTCAGGGAGTCCCTTGCTTTACAATGCAAATCAGGCCATTAAGATAGAGGCAGTCACAGAGTTATGAAGCAAGGAAAGAAAGAAAAAGGGCACCTGCTGTAGTTTCATAGTGTGATCAGTGGCATTCACCTTCCTGTTTCTGCTTAACTAGAATGCCTATCAAGCCCAGAAAATGGAAAGTTTCAGAAGTGTTGTCAAGCATGTGTGTGTTTTAGACACACACACACACAGAGACAGGTAAATGATATTCCTGTTAAGGTCTGAGGCACAGATAAAGCTGAATAATAATCCCATTCTCTTTGAGGATTTCCTATTTTGTCTTTAATTTTTGTGTTAAAGAATATATGGTAAAACTGAGTGACCAACGTGGGACATGACTTTTATTTTCTTTCTTTCTTTCTTTCTTTCTTTCTTTCTTTCTTTCTTTCTTTCTTTCTTTCTTTCTTTCTTTCTTCATTCAATTATTTAATAACAGATATATACAACCTTGATCCAATGGAATGTTAAGCAGTGAAGGGCAAATATACAATAAAATGTTAACATGGCAAAGAAAACTGTAACATTAATGATAAAATAGGGTTGCAACTAAAATCAGACTGCAGGGCATTTCTCAGGCTGAAACATCAATGGAAAGTACATAGAAATATTTACAGTACCTGTTTAAGAAGTATATTCCAAAATTGGGATTTTACTCCTTCTCACTTCCCTGGGAGATGCCTTTATCACTCTGTAAGCATCTGAAGAAGTGGGTTTATATCCACCAAAGCCCATACAAAAACAAAACTTAGTTGATCTTAAAGGTGCTGCTACATTCCATTTTCCCCCTCCCTATTCCTACCTTACTGCTTTTTATGCTTTAACCAGGAAAATCCTTTATCACCTATTACTTAAAGTAACTTTACCTAAGTTTAACTCAGTAACATAAGTGCTAAGAAACCCTGTTAGTGAATTGCAAAGATGCATATCAGGACACTGAAGAAGTTTAGAGGTGGCAAAGTGCCAATGTGTGGGGCACATTGGTGTGCAATGCACATTGGACAATTTGTCAGCTCTGCATAGTTCTACTGCAAAGTATAACAGCAGCTATCAACTGATATGAACATTACAAAACTCAGCAATTCTAATTCCCACTTACATAAATCCGCTTGTGAAGGTTGAATTTCAGCCCTCATTTTTTCTTACCTAGAATAATTCTGATAATCTTGAAAACAGATTCAGAACAACTTGGGTTGTGTTTTATTACAGTTATTTTCATCTGTGAGCCAAAACATATTAGCTATTGGTAAATAATAAAGGCTTCTTGTGAGTATGAAGAACATTTGTGAGTGAATCATTCTTTCAGTTTTCATCCAGTGACATACAGTGCTGATCTCCCAGTCACCTTAAGTGCAAAAAGACATGAGATTCACCATCCTGCTGAAGCTGTATACATGATTGTTCTGGACTTTTTGTTTTACACTGATGAAACACATTTTTGAAATTGGTGTTATTTTTAAATTTGGTAGAAAGAGGTGGTAATGTCAGGTGGTAATAATTAAGACTGGCTTTAAAGTTAATAGGAATAAGGGGTTGGAACAAAGAGTTGCACATGTTTTATGTCTTGTGCCCCCTAAGGTAGGCCATGACCTTCAAGTGTGATGGGGACACAATTCTACCACCAAGGTTAACAATTCAATTGTCTGCAAATTGGGAAGGCGACTATCCTGTCTTTCACCACAAGAACCTAAATCAGGGGTAGGCAACCTTTCCCCTTTAAGGGCTGAGGGACTTCAGCTCCCAGAATGCCAGGAGCTATTTACCAATATGTGACTATTGGCCAACATGGATGAGGCTTCTGGCAGATGAAGTCCCTCAGCCCTAAAAGGGGAAAGGTTGCTTACCTCTTGCCTAAATCTCTTTGGAATTGCTTTGTGAAGGCAGATCTCTGAAGGGAAGTACTTCCTATTGATTTTTTTCTTTATTAATCTGATAGTACACAATGCACAGAATAAATATGACACTACCTTGACAATGCTCCACTACTATGTCTGTTACGAATAGCATCAAAGAAAGAAGAAAAGAACCGCTATAGGTTTTTTAGTAGTATGAAATGGGCAACATATCAATTTGTAACCATACTACAATAACCAAACCATGTGATCATTAGTTTTCTATGAGTTTTCTGGGCTATGTGGTCATGTTCTGGAAGAATTTATTCCTGATGTGCTGCCTGTATCTGTGGCTGGCATCTTCAGAGGGTGGTGGCATGGAAGTATGTGGGGTAGAAATACTTCTGTGACCCTTGATTGGGAGAAAGTGATTTACATGTTAATCTATATCTTAATCTAACAAAAACACTGGTAGACTGAGCAAAAAGGATATTCAAACCCCACTTCCTGGAAGATGAATTGAACACCTAAACTGGGCTCTACAGGCTAATGGTTACTCCAGCTCAGACATCAGTAGAGATATCATACCCAGAAAAAACCACAGGAGTGAAGTCAAATGACCACCCAAAGGGAAGGTATTTTTACCACACATCAAAGGAGTCATGGACAGAATAGGGAAAATGATGAGAAAACAAAACCTCCAAATGATCTACAGACTGACTAAGGGCCTAAGCAGACGGGTGGCCATGAGCCGCCCTGGGAAGTTGTGCCACAGGACCGAGGCATCCCCATGCCTCGATCCTGTGGCACAGCTTCACCGCCCCTGAAAGGAGCGCTAAATTAGCATTCCTTTCACAAGTCAGCGAAAGTGCACCGCAAAAAGCTGTGACGCACTTTAGTTGACTTTTCCGCCGCAGCGCATCCGGACGCTGCAGCGGGAGGTCCTCCTCGGAGCGCCAGCCGTGCAGAGGGCCAGCTGCTCTGAAGACGATCTCGGGAGGGTCTTGGAGCACCGAGCATGTGGCTGCCCCTCCCCTTCCCTGTGCCGAGGATGGCCTTTTAAGCCATCTGCTTAGGCCCTATGAAAATCTAGCAAATGCTGCACCCAGCAATGAACAAGAGAGATCCTCTCACTGCTTCAGGAGTTTACCCCATACTGTGCAGCTGTAGGCAGGTCTACATAGGGACCACTAAACACAATGTTCTAACACAAATAAAAGAACATGTGAGACGCTGCAGACTGAGCCAGCAAAAAAATCAGCAATAGCAGAAAAATCAGCAGAACACATCATAAACCAACCTGGGCATAGAATGCTATTTGAAAACACTGAAATTCTGGACCATGCCAGCAACTGCCAGGTCAGAATGCACAGGGACACCATTGAAATCCACAAACACTAGAGAACTTCAACAAGAAAGAAGAAACACTGAAAGTAAACAAAGTTTGGCTACCAGTCCTGAAGACCACCAAAATCAAGACTCAGTACATGAAAATGAACATCATCCAGGGTCAGGGGGTTTCCCCACAGGCAATGGCTTGCTAATGAAATAGTCACACATATCCTTCTGCATATCCCCCCACCCTGAGGCCTTGCCATTCAACAATAGAATAACACACAGATTAACATGCAAATCAGTCCTCCCAACATAGGTTCACACAAG
The DNA here is from genome assembly GCA_020142125.1 of Phrynosoma platyrhinos. NCBI lineage: Eukaryota > Metazoa > Chordata > Lepidosauria > Squamata > Phrynosomatidae > Phrynosoma > Phrynosoma platyrhinos. The sequence continues at coordinate 27,346,106 of JAIPUX010001232.1, forward strand.
TATATTTACCCCCACATACTTCCATGCCACCACCCTCAGAAGATGCCAGCCACAGAAGCAGGAAAAAATGTCAGGAAAAAAACTCTTCCAGAATGTGGTCATATAGCCCAGAAAACCCACAGAAAACTATGGACACTGCCCATGAAAGTCTTCAGTTTCACATGTGACCATTGCTTGGCATTTTCTGATGCAGGGAAAGACATAATGTCACCATATCTCCCTCCATTGCATAGTTCATCCATTTCCCCAGAAGCTTTAATGAATGGGACTCCAGGCAATCCATACTGAAAGTGAAGAGAAAGGTGGTTCATAAAACCAAAAAAAAAAGAAAGAAAGAAAGAAAGAAAGAAAGAAAGAAAGAAAGAAAGAAAGAAAGAAAGAAAGAAATGGATAGATGCCTGTTCTCCCATTGCACTATTATGTGTAGTCCACCCACTCCATATGTGGGCTTGCCATCCGCGGACCTGAGCTGATGCGGATGGCAAGCCCAGGGGGACAAAATGGCACATAGCCATGGTCCATGCACAGCTATTAGAATCAACGGGACTTAAGGTTCCACGGGGTTTTTTTCCATATGTGTGTGTGGGGGGGGGGGGAATCCAGAACAGATGTGTCATGTATAATAAGAGCCCATTGTACATTGTTTATTATTTCTATTTCTATTATGGAATAGCAGTTTTGACATTAATGACCAAATAAAGGAATGTAAGCAGTAAAAGAGTACATCAGAAATGCTAAATTCACCACCTTATTGAATTTGTAGTTTCATGAAGTACATAGAATTCAAATGTGACTTTTGAATGGCCAGATTTTTGAAAAACAAAAGGCACTACCTATTAGCTTTCTCATCTATCAGTATTCAATACAAAGGCATTGCAGTACTTTCCTTCACCCTTGAAAATGGTCTAGTAACTAATTTCAAATACAGAACTGGATCCTGAACACACATAAAAGATCTTATTCTACCTCCCCATGCTATACACCAGAGCTATGCAGTCACACTTATTATTTATATTTTGAGGGAGGAAGGCTATCTCCTCCCACCCCCCTGAAGTAACACATTGTAAAATTGTTAACATTTTAATCTAAAAATTAGAATTTACTCACTACAGCTAAATCACTAATTGGCCTCATTTGAGGATGTTTAGCCCCCTTTTCTTTCTTTATGTATATTTTGTAGATGATGGAAAAAAGCAGAGAATACACTAGCGTAACTAACACTAATTCTATCATAGTTAACATCTACCTCTAACATGCTGATTTAAAAAATAAATAGTTCCAAACTCTCCTACAAACAAACTTTGAGATAATGTAACATGTAACATCATGCAGAAAAGTTAAGCCAAAGGCCTCATGTAACTCTGCCAAGAAATTAAAAATTGTGACAAAACTGTTGCATACTAGTTGAATGCTGCGGAGAAAAGCATGATCCCACTGCTTTTGTTAGCAGAGACCTTCATTCTCAGAAGCTACACATCTATCATTACTCTCTGAACCACCAAGGTTCCCATTAAAAGAAATAAGATGCCTCCAGGTGTATAAGTCTGAATAATATTACTTAGATAAAATACTGTAGCCTCCAACCTCTTTCTAACTCCTTCCCCCACTGAAATTGATTCATGGTGATTGAAAATGTCCAGTGACACAATTCAGAAACTAACAAAATAGGATTGTTTAGAAAGTGTGTTGATTCAGAACTTCAAATATCTATTTCTTTCTTGATTAAATCAAAGTGGAAGTGACAAATATTTCTTATAAGAGATGCAATGCTGGGGAAAATACTCCAATGACAGAAGCTGCTAGTTCAGAGTTGGAAGTTCAGCTATTTTTAGCTGAAATGTAACTAACATTTGAGTTAATTTTAATTAAATAGCAAAGCGTACTGTGCTTTTTTTTTAAAAAAAAAATACATGTTTCATTGAACACTGTAATCTGCACATTCTATGATTCTATGAATTTAAAACCACAGTCTGCTTTTAGAGTAAATTTTAAAATGGCAACCTCAATTGTTATACTCTAGCATCTTTATATCAGAATTCAAGGAAATCATATTTGTAAGAACTTGTGATGGGAGGGAAGTGAAATAACAATTAGACATTTTTACTTGAAGTTTCTGCTGTTGTTATTGTTGTTTTGGAAAATATATGAGATATGTAAGCACAACTAGATTACCAGGCAGGTCATTTTCAGATTTTTCAATGTTTTCAATGATTGTCTATAGCTATTTTGCTGCTGACAAAGTAATGCATATTCCAACTGAGAATATTTCAAGATATAGATTAATGACAAATGACACACTTTGCCATTAACAAAATGAACACCAATATACAACAAGTAAAGCAATTCACCACAAACTAGCACACGATTCCTTTGCTTCTCAAAATGATTAACATCTGAATGGAACTTTTGGGCTGATGCAGACTGGCCAAAAAGGCTAGCCTGGGGGTGGAGTTGGGCAGGGCAACTGCACATCAGTCACCCCAACTCCACTCCAATGATGCCATCATGCCATGTGCCCGACCGCACAGTGTGTGGTGTCAGGGCACCCCATTGGTGCAGCATGCAGACACACTGCACCAAAGAAGCACAAAAGAGCCACTGCAGTGGCACTAAGGATGGCTTTTTTCCCACTCCCAAAAGGAGTGGCATTTGCCAGCTGTTTTTGGAGCAGCAAAAAGCTGGATCGGGGCTGCAGCATGTGGTTGACAAGGCCCTGATCTTCCACTCCCAGGGGCAGCACAGAGCTGCCCCTTAGAGGCCATTTGCATTATAATAATAATAATAATAATAATAATAATAATAATAATAATAATTTATTTGTATACCACCCTGTGGCAGACCAATCCGGGCAGTGAACAAGATAAAATCCCATACAGTATAAAATCAACAATTTCCCTCCTCCCCCCTTAAAAAATTATTAAACCATCACAATTTAAAACAATTACAACAAATAATAATCACATAAAATGGGTTTTGTTCCACAGGTTTCCATAGCCATGAGCCATCATCCCTTGTTGGTGCAACTCTAAGTGTTTATATACACACAGAGAGAAAAAAGGGTTCCATAAGCCAATGAGCCCGAGGCTGAGCAGTTAATCCAGGAAGGCATGCCGGAAGAGATCTGTCTTAATAGCTTTCTTAAAGCTATGCAGAGATGTTAATTGATGGATCTCATCCGGCAGGCCGTTCCAGAGTTTGGGAGCGACTATAGAGAAGGCCCTCTGGGAGGTCGCCGTCAGCCTAGATTTTTGTGGCTGCAGCAGGTTCCTCCCAGAGGACCGGAGAGCGCGGGGAGGATTATATGGGAGAAGTCGGTCTCTGATATAACTTGGGCCCAAGCCATTTAGGGCTTTGAAGGTAATAACCAACACCTTGTACTGGGCCCGGAAACCAATAAGCAGCCAGTGGAGGGATTTCAAAACCGGAGTAATGTGATCCCTCTTAGATGTCCCTGATAACAACCTGGCCGCCATATTCTGCACTAGCTGTA
>JAIPUX010001232.1:27352214-27363985 GCA_020142125.1 Phrynosoma platyrhinos
GCAAATGAGAGCCCCTCCCGACGCGTCGGGGAGGCTTCCTTCTTCTTGGATTCTCCACTACTATACTGTGTCCTCTCACCATGCTAATTTCCAGATTTTTGATAAGGATCTATAGTCCTCAACCCACTGCTAAAGCCTAATATATCTTGCCAGAAACATGGGAGATGGAAAATAATTTCTAAATCTCTAAATGTCACATACTTGTCTTAAAACTGAAACATTGTTAATGCCTTCTTATTTTTCTACTGCAAATATTTCACTGTGCTTACTAATATACAATGGAGGAAGGCACATCTTCTACTGTCTGCCTGTTTTTCACAAATACCCACAGATAGCCCATCTAGCTACTTGTGCTCATTTGAGCATAGTACTTGCTACTTCAAGAGATCAAATGCTTTTTTTTAAAATCAACACTGTATTCCAAATTAATATTACCATATTCTATCTTTACACTTCTGATACTAATTTAGAGATATTTTTTGAGATTCTTCTTGCAATGATTTGATGATTGCATTTTTTTCACTTTATTATTCATATTGTCATTGTAATAGTTAACATATGTAGTAATCTGTTTATAAATAAACATGTGGAGCATAAGAAGAAAACAAGCTACAGAAAATAATGTACTGAGAATCAATTTACATTTACAAGAAAATGTTGTGTAATTTCTGCAGAGAACTAGCAGGGTAGTTTTTCATATTGGACTCAGAGACTCAAAGTATCATGGGATCAAACTATATTACAGCTTTTTGCATGTAATTATATCAGCGACAGAGTGCTGTTGCTAAAAAAAAAAAAAGTGGATCTTTAAAAACTAGATTTCTTTCTTTTTTTCTTTTTAATCATTTAGAGTGTACATATAACACAGATGATACAAACCATTATGAGGAAATTCCTTTTTAAAATTTGAGATGAAAAATGTACATTTTATTTTAATTTTATTTTATTTTATTTTATGATTTTATTTGCCCTAGCTTTCTCATAGCACATGATCCAAGTATATTCTTACTTGAAATCTACAGTTTGTGAGTGAGAGAAACCATGATTTTGCATACTCATTTATTTCCTTAATACATGTGCTGCATCAACAACCCCACTCACATTCCCATGCCAAATATAATGCTCTTGCATGGATACAATATCCAATCATGAACACAAACTGACTATTCCTTGGTCCTCTACTCAGTCCTCTGGTATGTCCATAAAAAAGACACTACAAACATTAGTAGTTTGATTCTGGTTTGTTTCAATACATGGTAGTCGTTGTGTGCTTTCCAGTCTGTTGTGTGCCTTCTAGTCTGATTCAAGGTGACTCTGTGGTGAATCTATCACTGGGGTTTCCTGGGGAAGATTTGTTCAGAGAGGGCTTGTCTTTTTCTCCCTCTCAGGCTTAGAGAATATGTCTTGCCCAAGGTCACCAAGAAGGGTTTCATGGCCAAGCAGAGATTTGAATCCTGGTCTCCAGAATAGTAGCTAAAGCACTGCACCATGCTAGCTCTCTTTGATAAATGGTAGTTCAGACTAAGTACAGTTTGGACTGGTTCAGATGAACCAATATATTCTGGTTAGCTTAAATGAGGAAATCGATGTTTGCCAATCCATTTTTATGGCCTTAACGTGTAAGCCTCCGACTCACTCAGGATCCTAAAATGCTAAAACTCATATTAAAAACTAACAATAGTGTATGGTAACATCATATTTTAGCATCATGTTCAAACCACAGTAATGTGTAAACAGGGCCTGTGCACCTACAACTAAAGCAAGCAAACAAACAATCAAACAAATTCTAGTGGTCAGTGGGTGGAACAGGCAAAATGGAAACTTCTCGCAGAATATGGCAGCACTTATGTTTAACTAATTTTTATGGACTTCAGTACATAAATGACCCTACTAAATTACAGCTGCTAAAATATATTTTCACTATGTAGGACATGTGTAATTAATGCTACCAACCTTGCAACCCTATAGCCTGCAGAAGGAAAATCAAATAGTGGTAATACGGCATAAATGGGGATTGTCTCCACCACTAATGGCACATGACCTCCCTGCAATGGAAGTTTCACCAACATGGTGTCCTGAAATGCATAGGCTCCAAATGTGGCATTGTACCTTCTGTATTTAGAGTATCCTCCATATTCAAGGCCCTGTCCACTTCTGGTTGGTTATGGCAGATCGATGGGAAGTCCTTAAACATGCCTGTAAATGAACTAATTGTCCAATGTGGTGTGAGGACTATTTTGGAAACAGCAAACAGTTGTGAATCTCCCCTTGTAAGGGGAGTTCTGAGGAGTCTCATCTGGTTCTGTTTCCTGTCCTTCTATTCACCAGAACCTTTGACTGTCAAGGAAAAAGAAGGTAGAAGAGACAGACAGGACTATGGGACAGCCACAACCATGTTGCAGACTATCATCCTAGGAGAGCCAAAAACACCAATTATAAGTAAATTTAAATTTTATTTGATTCAGAGGACTCTTATTTGTGTTGACAGAAAGATTTCTAGCATGTTTTACTCCACATTTGTCATCCAGAAGTACAAAAAGTTAAAATGAAAATGGGATGCTGAAGGAAGGTAATCAAAGAGTGAAACAAGTTCTAAAATCGTCAAAATCATTTGTTTGTTAAAGTAAAAGCTAGAAAGAACAAATTTAAAAATAGCTACTGTTGCTTTTCATGGGGCATTTTAGTTCCCTAACTGACGTTTTGGACAATTTAAATTAGTATTGAAATACTTAAGAAGAAGTGGTATGAGAGACTGGAGCTGAAAGAGTTAGATTATATATTATATAGAGACTACCAATTTTTATTGCTGCCTGGCTGGAGCTAAGGATGCAATACGGAGAAGGACAGGAAGTGAAGACATGATCGGCAAGACAACAGGATGATGGAAGTTGAAATGTTAAAGGAAAAAAGTGGACATAAGTAGATCCAGGAAGTGATGCAAAGTTAAAGATGGTGCCAGGAGTTATAGACATACTTAAGGCTTGTCCAAATGGAAATTTGAATGTGCATATTTGAGGTATGGCAAAATAATGCACAGAGCAAAATTCTTTGTGTGATCATTTCAACAGTGAGAGAAGGAAGTTTGCAAACCACTCTAACGTAAAGTTCATTATGGCAAGTATTAAAAGAATCAGGGCAACACAATTCATTTCCTTGTTTCTCTCTGAACCTTCTTTTCCAAACAATCATAGTCACATTGCCTGATCTGCACCTACTAAAATGTAAGAAATAATTGTCTATGCACCAGAACACTTTTGAAACATACTTACAAATTAAATAATTAGATATGTCTCTGTCTGTGACAGTTTAATTTCCTTTAATGAGACCTATAATATACCTGTTTTCAACACAAAGGAACATTGTGCTTTGACAAAACCCACATAATGTTGTCTCACAAAGAAAAAAGAGGAAGGACACACATTGAAAGACTAGCAATAGAAAATGAAAACATGGCAAAGATCATTTTCAAGTGCAATTATATTTATGTGTGTTATGCAGAAGAGGCTGCTAGGGGCACAACACATTTATTGTTACCAGTTTGCAAAAGAAAGAAATTATCATAATGTGGAAGGGACAAGGGGAAAAAAAAGAAAACAAAGAAAGAAAACTTTTAACTGTTCCACAGTTTCTTCTCCTCATGTGTGAAGAATGAAGCCCAATTTTTCTTGCAGCTATTATTCTGAGTGTTTAAACACCACCATTAAAAAAACCCACATTATTTTTAACAGAGTTTTACTAGTTGCAAATAGAAGAAGGGTGTAAATTACCATACACGGTTTGATTCTACATCATCTGTGATGGTTGCCTAGGCAACCAATGCAAAACCAATTTTGAGTTTGAAATCTGCAGAGTTAATGCAGAGAGTATAAACCAGGACACACTGTGACCTCAAGAGTAAAACCTATTTGGTACAGAGAAAGAATATTGAGGCAGTACCTTGAAGTGAGAAACACTGAATATGGTTGCTCCTGACTAACTGCCTGTACAGACCAGCCACAAGGGCCAGCCTGGGGATGAAGTTGGAGTGGGGTGACACACGCCAGCCGCCCTGGCACCACCATCATACCGCAAGACCCACAGCACAGCATGTGGCATTAGGGCACTCCCTTGGCGCAGCATGTAGATATGCTACACAAAAGGAACACAAAAGAGCTGCAGCAGTGGCAGTAAGGGTGGCTTTTGGCTGCTCCAAAAAGGAGCAGTATTTGCCAGCTCTTTTTGAAGTGGCAAAGAGCCAGATTAGGGCTGTGGTATGAGGTTGCCACAGCCATGATCCAGTACTCCCAGGGGAAGCACAGAGTTGCCCCTTAGGGGCTGTCTGTACAGCCCTTAAGCCAAATACCCTCCATTCCATTTCCACCAACAAAGGATATTGATAAAAACCTTGAAACTTGGCTATGAAAGTTAACATATATTTATAAACTAACATGTGCATACTACAAGTAAGTAGTGAGTTATTGAATGACAAGCTACCATAACATGCATGAAAAACCACTGGAAACCTTTACAAAGTGAACTATATAATGAAAGAAGTGGGGAAACTCAAAGATCTCTCTGTCTCTTAAACCCACTTGAATGGTACCTATGTAGATATTATTTCTGTGCAGAATAAAAGAAGATCCAGATGCCATATAGCTTGTCCTTTCCCACACAAGTGTGATCCCAAATACTTAAGCTGGTACATGACTATCAGTGATAAAGAACATGACTATCAGTGATAAAGATAATTTCCCTATCCAGATTTTCTGCTCTGCACTTGATGTTCTCTCTCTACTCAGATAATGGATATCTTCACAAGCCAAAAGCTTATTGACCTGAACAGGGCCATATAAAAACTGAACAGAATATTAACCATGCCATCCATTATTTCTACAAAGGAAAATCAGAAATAGCTCCCCTGTCTAATACACATGTGTGATCAAGGATATAGTTCAGGCTGCTGAATTCATTGCAGAACAAATAGCAAACAGGACAGGAACAAAAGCATAGACAGAAGACATGGAGTTTGAGGAAGAGGGTACAGGGGAAAGAAGCACAAAATACAATATGGATGAGTGTAGATATAACAAGAAAATAATCTATGGTGAGCCTGGAGGTGGCATACTCACTTCCCTTTTCACCTCTTTGACACAGGAAGTCAGAGCTACCTTTCATTTTGAACTAATTGGAGTCCAATGTGATGACTCTGAACAGAACAGATTTGATCACTAAGGGTCATTGCAGACTGGCCCAAAGGGCTGGCTTGGGGTGGAGTTGGGGTGGGGCTCTTAGGAAGGATCAGAGCCACAGTGTGTGGTTGCCATGGCCCCGATGTGCTGCTCCCCAGGGCGGCTCTCTGCCACCCTAAATGGGCTGTCTGCATTGGCCCTAAGTAAGTTTGGCACTGTGAATAGTATAAAATAGTGAATGTGAAAGTTTTTTTTAAAAAAAAACCTCCTCCTTTTGGTAGCAGGAAACCATGATTTTTAGTTACACCTGAACTTACTACATAATAGGGTTAAGAGATGATGTACATAATAGATAGAACCAAACTCAGAACAGAAATGGTTCATGAGACACTGCATGGGACACATTGTCTCCCTCTCTTCCCCCTTTCCCTGTAGGCCTAGTACTGATGCAGTACAAGTTTATACAAATCTGCATGGGTGAAATTGTCTGGAAATATGGTGCTTATGATTGATGGGCACTATCACTAGAACCAAAGTGATAGTAGCTTACAATGACAACAGTAGAAGACTAACTGGAACTGCCATAACCTTGGCATTCCTGATGTTGGTTCATGGGTTCCCTTTTGAAGAAAAGAGACCTTGGTGTATATCCTTCTCAACAAATTTGGGGGAAATGCAGTGAACCATAAGTAATTAGTTAAGCACTAGCATTTGATCTGTGTGTGATCTACATGAGTGATGTCATCAAATTTCCACAATAAAAAAATCAACAAATTACAATATGAGAATGAATTAGAAAATAAAACAATTATGAAGAAGATTGTTCTCAAGAGAATTCATAACTATCCATATCATACATGGATTGTTCAAAGGCTTCAAATATACATTTTGTACTTGTATATGAGAAACTCACATTTAAATCCTACATAGGCACCTTTACTTCAATAATTCTATGCACAAGTTCATTTGCAAAATGTGTCCTTCAGACTTCTTGTCTTCGTCTCTGACTTTACTTGTACTGAGTAGCAAGATCTAAAGAGGGTCTCCATTCACATTTAACAGATAGAGCAGGATATCCAATCCTTGTATTCAAATGCATGTAAATAGAAACCACCTCTCCTGCCTCCAAACTGCTCTGTTCTGCAAGACTGGGAACAGAAAAGATGGGAATGCAGGGGGTCAGATTTACATGAACACTTTTTGTCTAACAGCCTTTTTAAACCTAACCCTAAACCCTCCCATTGGACTGTGTGGTCATGTATAGGACTTGAGTACTAACTACCACTAGAATCAGAATTGTAGAAGCTTGTAGATGACTTGTAGATATCATAACATTAATATTTATAAGTACTGCAAGCAGTGTGCATGTGTGTGAGAGAGAGTGTTAATTCAAGATGCACAGGCAGTGAATAGATGTTGAGCAGTCAATTAAAAATTGACTGCTCCTTTCTATTGAATATATTAATAATAACATGAACAATATTAGACCTCCAACTCATCAGACTCTCTTTTGGGGAGACAATCTGGATTTGGTTCCACCAACTTGAACTCTGAGTGTTTTTGCTATCCCAGGATAAATCATCTTTCTGTAAAACTCTTTCTGTTGACCCCCCTAAGGCTAACAGAATGTATTTTGTGTTGATTATATTGTTTGTTTGCATAACTATTAATAAAATCTGTTTAAAACTAAAAAAAATAAAAAAAATGGCTGTGCTTAAAATTTTGAGTTTTTTTAAAATTTGGAGAAACCCAATTGCCATTTAAAATAAAAACAATCTAAATCTCATGAGTTGAAAACATAACTATGATTAGTGACAGTAATATATGCTAAGGAATCCAGAACCAGCAGGGGAGTATAAACAGACTAAAATTAATTATTCTCTCTTCCAATATCTTTAAACCCATTTAGAGAGGGGTTTTTTCTTCCCCTGAAACTTGTTCATTTTTCACAAGAATATGACAGGATAAGTCCAAAATCTATATCATGCGTAGTAATGGTAGGAGCATTAACTTAATTCATTAATATATTCTTATTACATTATTTTCATGAATTATAATCTTGGATTTATATGTGTCCAGCCCTGGGATGGTTCCATATTCAGAGGTGTTAATCCAAAGGCAGGGCATCCCTGGAAACCCTAAGGGATTGATCCTAGAAGCTGAAAAAGGCAAAGCAATCAAAGGAATAATTAGCCATCTGAACATGTCCTGACTACTATAGATTGAGCTGTTAGTAAACAAAGGAATCAGCAGTGCTGTTCTATCCCTTCATCTTTCCTTCCAAAAGAGCAGATGTTTTGGAGTCCATTCACCCTGGGCATAACTATTAGCAAATCTTCCTACTGTCCAAATATATAAAACATTGACTTTATTTTTAGGAAAAGATGCTCCAATGATAACTAAATTACATGCCATAACAGAAGACTATTTTTAAATCACTGACTATGTGTGTTAAGAACAGGAGAATCATGTAGGTGATATACACTGATGTAACTGGGCCCTAAGCATATGTAGATTTTGGACATCTCAAAATGATATGTCCACTATGTATTTGTAAGGCTCCACCCCCACCCCACCCCCCGCAACCACAGACAATTCTGTGGCCCGGTCCCATTGTATGCTAGAGACTTGTGGAAGGTGAGGGAAATATTCAGCTCCATTTGTGCAGCCTGGCGAAAGGAATAACCATCATCCCTAGGAATGGATTTTTTTTTTTGTTAAGTTTCTTCTTAAAGATAGCAACAAGCCATTTCAGCAATTTTCTTCCTGCTACTAGACAGTATTTGAAAACCATACAGTTTTTGAAGGCTATCCATAATTCAGAACTTATTCTGTGGGGGAAAATACCATGGGGTTGTTCTGCACAGGAATTGGCATTTTCTGTACAGGAAACAGTCTTTTCTACAGGGAAAACAATCTATCAATGCAGAAATATTAATGTTGTTTTCCATTCAAAAAATTGAAATTTTGGGGGTTTATTCTCTGTAAAATTCACACATGGTTTGTTTGCATAGAAACCAGTATTTTCTGTGAATGAATTAATATTTATTTGTTGGCTGTTTCTTGTGTAGAAAATGCTGCTTTCTGTGCAAAACAACCATGTGTATTTTTTTATTTAATAAATAAAAGAAAAGAAAGACATATTTAACTAGCTCTATTATACATTTTCTGGAAAACTATAATGTACCAATTTTATATAAGATAATACGATAAAATATCATTTTCTAACCATTCTTCCCCCTTCCTATATATTCAAAATTCCTTCATAGAAAGACACCCCCCGACGAGTCGGGAGGGGTTTCTTGTTGTGCTGGCCATATAAGGACATGAGACATCTGATTGGTTAAAGTGTGGGGGGGATGTGAACACCTGCACACTTTGTCCGATTAGGTTGTTTGGTTGTTACTCTAAAGTCTCGCATTGCTCCTGGTCTCTTGAGACTTGGGATGAGAGTTTGTTCTTTATAGCTCTGCACTGCCACATGGAGGCAGCCATTTTTGGAGCTTGAACTGAGTGAGTAACATCACTCTGCTCTCTGCTCTGGCTATCGCTTGACTTTGGCCCAGCGCTTACTCCTTGGCTACGTTTTGCCCTTTGGCTGATTTTATCTTGTTTTTACAAGCGGAAGTGTTCAGGTATCTTTCCCTGAGAAACCTGGTAGGCTGAGTGAGGTCTTCAGGCCAGTCCTCTGGGCCTGTTGGGGCCTCCACATCCCCAATTCTCAGGGGGACTGTACACCTGAGGCATCCTCACCGGGTGCGCAGACCTGGTACTGGATTCAGGCACAGCAGCACGTCGGCCACCCCGGTCTGGTAAGGTTGGGACCCCATCACTGGTTTGGGAGGATTGCTACAGTTCTCCCCAGCGGTGAGTGTGTTGGAAGATGGCTGTCTTCAGGTTAGGGCTCCACATAGGACCCTTGGTGGACACCTTTCCCCCTGATTGGTTGCCAGCAATGCTTCCTGACTGTTTGTGTCTCTTGTGAGACTTGGGAAAGGGTGGCCATTCGGCCTGGTGGTAGTAATCCAAGGTTGGGTGATTTTGCTTGGGCCCATGTTCCATTCACTGAAGGAGAGATGCCCCGCAGTAAGGCCCAATCTAAAAGGTGTGCAGTTTCGGCTATGCCCAGTTCTGGTCACTCTACTCTGAATAGGCCTTCCCAATCTACCAGAAGAGATGATGAAATTACTGCTCAGTTGGCACAATTTGGCAAAACAGTTCAGGCTTGTGTTGCGCTTTGCAATCAACTTGCCCAAGAGGGGCTACAGGCTACAGCCAGCAGCCCTATTGCCAGCGCTTCTGGTACCACCGACACAGAAGTGCTGCTCATCCCACGGCATCTGATGCTCAGGTGATGGATGCTACACCAGGTCCTTCAGTGGTTGCGGCTGTGGAGGCTGGGCACCCCACTATTGCCGATGTGTGGGATATCCTGAAAAGGGTCCCTGGTATGGAGGCTCAGCGTGCGGCTGCCCCTGTGTCTGTGCAGCCTACCGTGGCTGACTTATATAACCTCTTACGAGGAGTGGTTCTTCAAGGTGCTGGTGCAATGGAGCAGACCGTGAAGCACAAAAAGGTAATCAAGCTGCCTCTTCTGCACTTGACACCCGAGCTGTTGCGGTGCCACACTTCGGGGGACTGGTGCGGATGGCTGGTGATGTTTCTCAGCAAGCTTCAGTTTCAGGTTTGTCTCCTAATATTGCACATGCTAATGGGCCTGCCTCAGTATGGGCTCCAAGTGGCCATGTTAGTCAGGGTGTGGCTGTGGAACGGCCCAACCCTGTGATTTTGCAGGGACCCATGCAGGCACCTGCAGGTCCCTGACACTAGGGTGCAGGATGGTCAGCCAATGGCTGTGGCTAGCAAAACATCTGTGGTGTCAGTTTTGAGGGCTCCTTTGTTACCTGGAACGGTTGGGCATGCGGAATCTACCCCTTATGCTAGAATGTCTACACCCCTTGGTTCACACCTTCCTCTTTCTACTAAAAAAAGGGAGAATACATTGACCTATTTACTCATACTTTGAGGGATCCCTAGGCGAGGATCATGGTAAAAGATGGGATTATTTTCAGTCTTCCCAAAGAGTTTCAAGTGCTCAAACTGCCTAAACTGGAGCACAATTTTGTGAATTGGATTATGGGTTTTGCTATTTACAGAGGTGTTATAGAGGAGAAAGAACCATTGAGATATCCTGACTTTTCTAAATATCAGGAGATCATAATAAAACTGTACACTAATTGCCATCATAACTCTAGAGGTGCAGCCTGGCTCCAATACAAGAAGCAGTTTAGAATGAGAGCTGCACAGGATCACTCCTTGTCCTGGAGACATGTTCAGTCTGAGCTTTGGGCTGATGTTATGGTGGGTGCCTCCCCCTCAAGCAGGTATGACAATGGGTATGTCCCAATGGTTACCATGCCGAGAGGGCCAAATGTGAGGCCTACCATGGGAGAGAGAAGGCAATTTGGCTTATGCTGGAATTTTAATGCAGGCAAGTGTAAGAGGCAACCCTGCAGGTTTGAGCATAAGTGCAAAACCTGTGGGGGTGGCCACCCCAGAGCTTCATAGTAGAGGCAAGTGGCCAGGAGTGAGTAATGCCCCCCAGCCTGCTTCACCTGGAGAAAAAGGCCCCGTCACCAATTAAGTTAGACACTATGGCGGCATGGCTAAAGATTTACCCTAATAAAGAGGCTGCTTCTTATTTACTCCATGGTTTTCCCTAGGTTTTTGTATCCCTTATATAGGTCCTAGGGTTCATTGTTATGCACCCAATGCTTGTTCCGTTCGGGAGCTACCGAACATTGTTAGGGGAAAATTAGCAAAAGAAATAGCTGCAGGAAGGATTTCAGGACTGCACGATCAGTTGCCTATTCCCACTCTCTGTCTATCCCCTTTGGGTGTGGTTCATAAAAAAGCCACCAGGGAATTTAAGTCAATCCACAATTTATCATATCCAAAGGGTGACTCTGTGAATGATGCTCTAGATCCTAGGCTAGCCTCTGTTAAGTACGCATCATTTGATTCAGCAGTTAAGATGATTAGGAATTTAGGCAAGAGAGTCCTTTTAGCTAAGTGTGATATTAAGTCTGCCTTTAGGTTCCTTCCTGTTCACCCAGATGATTTTGACTTACTGGGTTTTCAATTTGAAGGAAAAATATTTCTTTGCATTTCCAGCAGATATTATTTTTATGTTTATTATGTTGTTTTGTCATTTTTGCTAATCTAGAGGGGGTTATATACCATCTAAAAAAGAATTTATGGACGTTTTCCTTTAAGACATTGCATTCAGTAAATTTTATATTATTTTTTCCATATTTTCTCCCAATTTTGTAGAGAAATTGGATTCCCAATGTTTTGCATCCATCTAACCATATGTATTTTTTGTGTGTGGAATAAGTCTCAAACTGTGAAGATTTTAATCAGTCCTGGATTCTTCTTGTCAGTTTCTCAACATTTGAAAAAGATGTTTTCACCAAGTTTTTGAATATTTTGGAATATTATCTCCATTCTTAAATATCTCCCAAAACCTTCAAGAAATTTGTTGTTGTTAATTGCCCTCAAGTTGATCCTGACTCATGGTGACCCCATGGATGAGACATCTCC
>JAIPUX010001232.1:27364085-27396837 GCA_020142125.1 Phrynosoma platyrhinos
ATTAAATGCCTGTACTGCAGCCACTCACTCACAAACCACAAGGTTGCATGTTCAATACCAGCTCAGGCTTGACTCAGGCTTGCATCCTTCTGAGGTCACAAAAATGAGTACCCAGCTTGATGGGGGACAATTAGCTTACAGTTGTAAACTGCTTAGAGTCTGCATAGCATGGTATGAAGCAGTATATAAATGAAGTATAAAAATATAAATGCTATTGCTATTGCTACATCCCTCCACCTTTCCTAGCATTCATTTTCCAATGAATCATTCCTTCTCATGATGTGACCAAAGTACAACAACTTCAACTTTATCATCTTGGCTTCTGGAGAGATTTCAGGCTTGATATACTGTAGAATGATGTATAGTATATATATAGCAAACTGGAGATCTCAGGGGACAATGGATGTATGCTTCTTCCAGCTCCACAATGGTGACCAGATACTGATACCAAAGATACCAAGGCATTTTTTCCTCCCACACTACTAACTTGTCATAGGCGTGTATCCCAATAGGAAGACGTTGCATTGTGCTAGATGTAGAAATGTAAGAATAGTAATTGAGTTTTATACTCCACCAGGGTTTTATAGGATCTCAGCCACAGTTTATTTCTAATCCATGACAACTTGGGATGCATTTTTCAGTAAGTTTGTTGCTGCCTGATTTGGCAGTAATCTATAATTTGTTAGATGAATCTATGCGAAAGTAGAAATGCAAATATAACAGAACACTTGAAAGTGGGTGAATAATAACATTCTGATCTGCATGCTATCAAATTCCTCTAGTGTACCTAAAGCCTAGGGATACTGAGGCAATATGCAGGTGCCAGCCTCACCAGGGGCTGATGGCACATCCTGTTGTCTGTATACATAAAGAAAGGGTCAAAACATGGTTCTGTTAATCTGTGGTCTTCACTATCCTAGTTGATTTCTAATGTTCCCATACCAATATTGTGGCAATCTCTTTCCTTTAGGTAAAGGTATTCCTCAAACTGCCAACCTGCTGATCTTGCAATTAACCATTTGAGACACTGCATCCCATAATTATCCCATAATCCCACTGCGTTTCCTTCACCCTAATACTATTGAGAGATATAAATGGAAGTCTAGGAGCAACAAATGCTTTCACTGTTGTGGAACACCATATCCACAAAATATATCAGTACAAAAGTGCCCTGATGCAATGCAGTGTATTATCTAGGAACTTAACTGTGTGTTTTCTAGGAGTATTGGGGACTATGGAGCTTAAACTTGAAAATACATTGCTCCAGGCAGAGAACTTGCCAGGAGGGCTCCTGTGAACAATCAGGTCAAAAAGGTTGCTTCAGGCACAGAATCTATTAGAGGTGGACCATAATGTCTCCTGGGATTGGCTGTTAATATGAAGTCTTTAGAAAACCTAGCAGGACCTTCTGTCTGCTGCACTGCAGCCTCTAACCTTTCCAGCTTGTTCTGAGTCACTTCTCACAACAGACTTTATCAATGTTGGAGAATATGGGTCAGAAATAATCCAGCTTCAGACCACTTTAACTGCCCTGGCTCAATGCTAGGGAATCATGAGAATTATAGGGTTGGTTTTTTTAGACGTTAAGGCTTCTCTGCCAGAGAGCTCTGGTGCCATAATAAACTACAGCTCCCATGATTCCTTAGCACTGAGCCAGGACAGTTAAAGTGGTCTCAAGATGGATTATTTCTGGCAGTCTGTAAAGGCCCTATGTTCATTTTCTGTCATGGTCAGTCAGGAGCTGGACTCGGAGGATGAGGAGGAGAATGAGCCTACTCCAGTGCAGGAGAAAAGGGAGGCTCTACCAGGTCCTAATCCTGCCCTGCTAGATCCCAGCCTTGTCCTCCCAGCCCCAGAGCAAAAAGCAAAGCAGCTTCATTTATATACCACTTCATATCGCACATGATTCCTCAAAAAGGAGGAAGAGCAGCCAGGTCCTAGCACTAGTAGGAACCCTATGGAGGCACAGCAGCCTAGTGGTAAGGATCAGGAAGAAACAAGTGTGGAAGTGCCTTCCTACAGACAACACAGGGCAGAGAGTGCTTGCGTGCGTCAGTCAAGGAGGCTTGCAGAGAGGCAATTGACTAACAAGCCTCAGCTGGCATGGAGGAGGGAATCTCCTACCTAATCACCTTGGAGAGGACCACTCAGTGCCAGAGTTTATTGCAGTTCCCTTGTGGGATAATGTCAGTACTGGCTCTTTGGAACCCTTGTGTGCTGTGAACCTTTGAATTCAGAATGGACTGGATGCTTGTTACCTTCTGGCTGCCCCGACCTTGGACTGAACTGGCTACTGTGGACTCTGGAATCCTGACCCTGGCTTTGGTACTGGTGTGCTTCTTGGGAACTAACAGAAAGGTCTGTAGCCTGCCTTTTAGCTCCTTCCTTGTTAAACCATTGTTATCAGTGTTTGTTTGGACTGTCCAGGACATTTTCAGAGTTGGGGAGAGAACCAAACAGGCTTGCCTACACCTTAGTTTATGTTGTAAATGAAGCACCATTACCCCCTCCCCCAAAAAATCATTAACCTAGTCAATGAGTTTTTGAAAATGCTATTGAGTGGTGTGTTCAGAAAAACTAGTCTTTCTTCAGCTACTTATTGCAGTAAAAACAACACCTTCATGAAACTGCTATATTCTTTCTTTCACCACCTGTGGACCCACTATTAGCTGCTAGATATTATTTCTATCAGTGGATCACTTGGCCTACCCTTTGGGTCCTCAAGTGTTATAGTTATATATCTGCAAAGTTAGTGATTTGATTAATGTGAAGAATCTGCTCCACACTGAAGATGGAATAGCTCAGATCCAATCTGTCTTGGGGCCTAAGCAGACTGCCAGAAATAGTGCACATTAAATTGAGGCACTGCCCTGGCTCAGTGCTAGGGAATCATGGGAACTGTAATTTATTGTGGCACCAGAGCTCTCTAACAGAGAAGGCTCAATGTCTCAGAAAAAAAATACAATTCTCATGATTCCCTAGCACTGAGCCAGGGCAGTGCCTCAATTTAATGTGCACTTCTGGCAGTCTGCTTAGGCCTTTGGATGCTGTAGTTGAAACAGTTCCCCTGGATGTAACCTTGGCTCCTGCTTTTCCAGTTGGATGCTTTTCAATTTGTGCAGCCAAAGGATGTGGACAGGATCCTTTGAAAGAGAATCTCTCTGCCATTCTCCTTGCACTCCCTGGTCATGGTCTGTAATGTTGGAATGGGGCACCTGGCCATATTGGTGAAACTAGTCTTCCCATTTCCACCCTTACAGTCTGTGGCAGGAGCCTGCACAAGGAATGGTGGTGGCAGCAATGGGCATGGCATAATTGGTGGTGGCAGCTCCATGATACTGTGGCTCCATAATGTGGTGACAGTCAGGCAGGGTTGGTCCAGAATCGGAGAAGAAGAGTAGAAATTAGTTCAATTCCATCCTACATTTTCACTAACTATAAGTTTTCAGCAGACTTTTATAGTTGGCTATCCATTTTATTCCTTTATAGTTGACCAGTCATAATAAGGACCCAATGTAATGTAGTGGTTTCAGCAGTGGACTAGGAGTCTGGAGACCAAGGTTTGAATCCCAGCTCAGTCATGTAAACCTACTGAGTGACCTTGGCACAATTCACATTCTCTCGGTCTCAGAGGATGGGAATAGCAACTCACCTAGGAAGAAACTTGCCAAGAAAACCTCATGAAAAGTTTACCTTAGGGTCACCATAAATTGGAAATGACTTGAAGGCACAAAACAACAACAACAACAACAACAACAAAACAATCATAATATAGAAATTTCAATTTGCTCTTTGAGGACTATTGGGTATAGTTTTATGGAAAATTAGAGCCCTAAGTATGTTAACTTCTATTTACATTACTTTTGCTTTTATTTGTAAATAACAAATGTTGGTGACAAACTTTGAAAAAATTATGCTATATTTCATTGCACTGCAAAAGCTCAGCAAATTGTCATTGGTACTAAAACTGAAATTGGTCAATTAACATTCAACTAATAGCTCCCTTTAAAAAAACATTCAGGGTCTTTGCAGACTGCCAGAAATAGTGCAAATTGAGTCCACTTTAAGAGTTAGGGTTAGGGTTAGGGAATCATGGGAACTGTATTTTATTGTGGCACCAGAGTTCTCTGACATAGAAGGCTCAATGTCTCAGGGGGGAAAAAACAATTCCCATGATTCCCTAGCACTAACCCTAACCCTTAAATTGGACTCAATTTGCACTATTTCTGGCAGTCTGCAATGGCCCTCAGTCTTCATACTGTAAAATAACCTGCAAATTACTGCATAAGATGGGGTAAACAAAAAGGATGAGTACTGCAGATGCTTCTTGAGAATCATTAGATATTCATTGCACACACACTCTTATACAAAATAAAATAGAACATGTAATATTCTTATAAAAAAAATACACATAGCTCCAGGTTGTTGGCTTTTTTTAAAAAAAAAGCTGCAGACTAAAATGGAGATTTAAACTTTTCCCTGGAGAGTGGTAATACTAATGCTCTTTTGCACAGAGCTGCCAAAACAAATGTAAACTTTGATCCATATATTATCCACAAAGACAGAAGTTTGAGGCTCTTTCTTTCCTTAAGTGAAAAAGCTACATTTGTACAAGCTTCCTTTTAATGCTACAAGATGGTATCAGGGTAGGTCACAACAAAAAGGAACAAAATTGCATATGGCAAATGAACGCATTCCAATCATACTAATGCACCAGAAAGAGACATACTGTAATAAACGATCTCACCTAGGCATGCCTATATTAAGAGAAGGACATAAAATAGATGTTTAGAGATGTTTTGCACTACACATTTAGCACACTGTTCTGATTTAACTTCTATGGAATTCCAGGGTTTGCACTTTGGGGGAGGGTTTACAATCCTCAGCCAGAGGTTTGTAGTGTCTCACTAAACTGCAAACCTCAAGATTCCATAGGCTGATGCTATGATAATTAGAGTGGAGTCATAGTGATGAAATTGTGTAGTATGGAAGAGATCCTGGTCTGACAAAAGTAGTTCTAGACACATTAGTGCAGCAGACTCTCTGTACACTCATGATACCAGTGTGATGATTGAGGACTTACAGGGTAGTATACCAAACACTATTTGCCAAAAACAGACTGCTTGAACAATCTATTCCAGGGGTAGGCAACCTTTCCCCTTTAAGGGCCGATGGACTTCAGTTTCCAGAATCCCAGGAGCTATTGGCCAACATGGGACTATTGGCCAACATGGCTGAGGCTTCTGGGAGCTGAAGTCCCTCGGCCCTTAAGGGGAAAGGTTGCCTACCCCTGATCTATTCCTTGCCAAAGACACAGTTTTAAGTAGTTCTGTTGGCTTCTAGTCTGATGACATTGTGGTAGCTTGGCAAATCTGGCATCTCCAGTTTCTGACATTTGACAGGCATTATACACATACATTATAGTGTGGCCACCCCACTAGTTTTCCTTCTCAGCTGGCTTCACCCCCCTTCAAAAGAAGATGAATTTAAAGAACACTGAGAATGTCCACCTCAAGATGTTCACTATGAACAAAAGAAACACAGAGCAGTCATAGTTTCTTTTATCATTAATATTAATGTGTAGTGTGAAGCTCAGTGTGAAACCCAGTATTTTAAGTGATGATCCATAATTGCAGACATAAATTTTCTTTCATTTTTGCCTGAAAGAACAAATAAATATTTTTTTTTAAAAATTCTCCATTCTGGATGAAATTATGAGGGGGTGCTTCCCCCCCCCCCACACACACATTTTCAATTATTTTTTCTTACTTTGGAACATTTTGGTGATATTTTTAGTACATACATTTACTTATTGTGCAAACCCCCAAATTTATTTGCATAAAATTGGGTGTTTTGTTTCTTGCACAAGAATTTCACACAAAACATAGAGGTTTTGTTTAAATAAGTTCCCCGCTCCCCAACAAATCCCCAAATACAAACTAAAAGACTTTCAGGGGTCTTTGTGGGTGTCTAGTTTATTGATTCAGGATGCTAAATGACTTTTTTAACCTGCTCTGCCATGTGCCTCACTTATGATGGGCAAATAATTTTGTTTCCAGTGTGGTCTTAGGCTCTGGGACCTACTTCCTAGGTAGTCTAGACTGGCTCATTCTTGTTCTTTCATTAGTAAATGAAGCCCTTTTCATTCCAAAAAGGTTTTATGAAACTGTTTTTAGCAGATTGTACAACTATAATTATTTGTACTTAAACCAATGGTTTAAACATTTTTTATTCTATCGAAATATTAATACTATTTTAATCATCATGATTTGTATGTTGTTAATTATGTGTGTTTTTACTTGCAATTCTTTACCTCTACTTTATTACCTGTAATTAATTTACGTGAACCTGAAAGGTCTGGAAAACATACCCAGTGAGAGTGGCTTAAGAAGCTGGGTATGTTTAACCTGGAGAAGAGAAGGTTAAGAGCTGACATGATAGACATATTCAAATTTTAAAAGGATGCCATATTGAGGATGAAGGGCTTGTTTTCTGCTTCTCCAGAAACTAGATCATGGAGGAATGGATCAACTACAGGAAAAGAGATTCCACTTAATATTAGGAAGAACTTCCTGATTTTGAGAACTGTTTAACAGTGGAACACATTTCCTCAGAGTGTGGTGGAGTCTCCTTTAGAGGTTTTCAAACAAACGCTGGATGGACATCTGTCAGAGGTACTTTGATTGTGTTTTTCTAGATGACCCTTGTGGACTGGATGGCCCTTGTGGTATCTTCCACTCTAATTCTATAAAATTGTCTTAAATCCAGAGAAAAGGAGGGGGAAACATATAAATAATCAAGCAGGACAGAACAAGAAAGGCCATAGGATTTTAATGGAATAGAGACAGATTATCTTAGTGGAATCAACCTCTATTTTGAACATTACATATAACTAGAAGGTACCAAATCTAATAGGCAAATAAATGTCCAAAGTCAATCTTTAGTTTCAACAATGTGGCTAAAATGTAGGGATTAAATACAGCCTAGGACCTTATAAAAACAGTCTCATGGTAGATGATCCTGGTTTTTCCAGCTATATTCCTTCAGTTACACATATTCCTAATGCACACCATTATCACAGAACTTATGGCTTTCTGCATGATAAAATTGCACTATGACATGAATTACTTGCTTATGTTAAGGTATTTTCAGGAACCTTTTCTCATTGATCATTCTTATCAAATCAGTGAAGAAGAGTACGCAGGCTGTGACATAATAATAATAATGAAATATCCATGATAAAAAGCACTGTGATAAAGGCTTCACAACAAGTAGTCGTGAGATAGCTGCAGTTCATCACAGAAGAAACTTTTAGTACTGCTGCATTCTCTGAATGCATGAACCAGCACTTCACCCAAAGTAATAATTCAACAACTGTTACTGTTGTTTGCTATCAAGATTAATGAGTCAAACCACAACTACTAACAATTTTAGCCACTTTGAATAAACACTTATGGGAGTTGTACTTTGTATTTTTTATTGGATTTCAAGATTTTGATATACTGACATTTTAATTTAAAATTAAATTAAAGGCCATATTCCTTTATGACCTGGAAAAGCAGACCTAAGATGCTTTAATTAAATAAATAACTTAAAGCAGCCAATGAATTAAAGTGTTTTAGCCAATTATTTATCTGGTCAGTGAATCTGTTAATTTAAATGAGAGATATATTACCAAAATCTTGATACTGGTACATTGTTGATTTAATTGAGCAAAATTGAGGCTATGATCCTTTCCTTACTCACTTAGGAGATTATCATACTGCTTTTTACCAATTCTGGGTGAGGACTGAGAACGGGCTGGAACCATGTGTTATCACACAGCTCCATGCCCAGATCAGAGGCATGCCATTCCCGATTGGAATGTCTCCCATTACTTTTCTAAGAATGGAAAAGACCCATTTTTAGCTAAGTACGGGAGAAGTCCGAATCTGGTACAGGATGCATCCAATGTGGGCATGGAGCTGTGCAATAAGACACAGTCCTAGCCCAATCTCAGCCCATACCCAGATCAGGACAAGCCAGTCAGTGCGATAATCACCTTACTTGCATTTTCCATAACCAAACACTCACTTCAGTAGACTTGTAGGACTTCAGAGTTAATGGTTGACTTAATAATGAAGTAGGACCTTTATACAGATTTTTTTAAATCACCTCTTACTTGCATTGTTTGAGCTTTAGGATTTTATCTGACCCTTTTGGAATTGGAATGTATTTGAGGTAAAAGGATTATCAGAAGTTTAACTTGACACTATTATGATTATTTAAATTTATATCCAACTTTCCCACCTATAGTGAAACTCAAGATAGCCTACAAATTATTAAAACCAGTAAAGGTAAAGGTAAAGGTATTCCCTGTTGACAAAGTTGTCAACTCATATCCAACCATAGGGGGCAGTGCTCATCTCCGCTACTAAGCCAAAGAGCCAGCATTCTCAGAGACTACTCTGTGATCATGTGGCCACCATGAATGCATAGAATGCTGTTTATCTTCCCATAGAAGTGGTACCTATTTATCTACTTGCATTTGCATGTTTTTGAACTGCTAGGTTGGCAGAGGCTGGGACTAGCAATGGGAGCTCACCTCATCATGCAATACCCAGGCCTCGAACAGTCAACCTGTCACTCTTGCACTCAACAGAGTCAGCATCTTATATTCTTTAAAGGGTAATATTCTTTAAAGGGTAATATTCTTTAAAGGGTAATATTCTTTAAAGGGTAATACATGCACACATGCACACAGTACATCATCAAAAGTAATTTCCTGATAAAAAAAAATTGAAAAGGAAGAAAGGAAACAGGAAGGGAGTTACAAATCTGGGAACAGCCACCTATAAAGCCCTCTGGCGTATTTGAGAAATTAGTGGGACTGACTGAAGGACCTCTCCCAATTAACTTAGAGTTCAAATAGGCTCATACAGGGAGACAGACATATAGGATTTTATAGATTATGACCAGCATTTTGAATTGAACCTGGAAACAGGTCACAAACCAGTTAGCCTTTGAAACAAGGGAATTGTGTGCTCCAGCACTAGTCAACAATCTGGTTACAGCTCTTAGAACAACTGATGCTTCAAAGTCCAAGTCAAAGGACGTTTTCACACAGGCGGCTCTAAAGCCGCCTGGAAGCCCCCTGGAAGCCATCAGGAGTCATTCCGGCGGTGAAAACAGCAGCCACCGGAATGACTCCTGATTGTCTCTGGCAGAAGCGCCTGTAATTCCTTTTTAAAAAAGGAATTAAAAAGATGGGGCTAAAGCCGGCTAGTGGCAGGGATGGCGCAGGGATGGCGCAGGATGGGGCGGGGCTTGCTGCGACGTCGTATGAACACGACGAGCAAGACCCCGGAGTGAGGCAGGGATGGCGCAGGGATGGCGAAGGATGAGGAGGGGCTTGCTGCGACGTCGTGTGAACTTTTCCTGCATGGAGCCGGAGTGGGGCTGGATGGAGGTAGGAATGACTCCCTTTTTTGCCCCATGTGAAAACGTCCAAAGGCAGGCAGAGTCTTTGTAGAACACATTATTGCAATCCAAAATATATCTTGCCAAGGCATGTGTTACCGTGGCCTTATCAGATATCTACAGGAATTGGCACAGCTGGCACACTAGCCTTAACTGTGCAAATACACTTCTGATCACCAGTGAAACCTGGCTGTCCAGGCTCATGGTTGAATCCAGAGATACACCCAAACTGTGAATCTGTGTCTTCAAGAGGAGTATAACCCAATCTAGCACTGGCTGATCTTCCAGGTTATAACACATCCTGGAATACAACATCATTATATGGCTGTTTGTTGTTTGCAAATGCAATTGTGGCAGGTGGGTTTTCCCTATCCTAATTGCTCCACCAAAAACCTTCAAATAGATTTTAGCCCATTGTTGGTCACATTCACTTCAGGTTTTCTGCAAATGTTACTCTAGTCACCATCTCATTTGCTTCATTGCCGTGAGCTCCTTAGAGCAGCAGGGGGTTGGTTTAGCTCCACATCATAGAGGGAATGATTGTGTCTACCATATTGGCTAGTTTCCTGTCACAGAGATCAACCACAGAGATTCAACAATGTTGTCTGCAGAGTCAATAGGAAAATATCCAAGAGCCATCAGGGAATTATCTGGAGCCATCACCTCTTTTGGTGGACCACCCTAATGAATCCTCAATCCCTGCAAAAGCTCTTAGTCCCAGCAAGTTTAAACTGCATGAAAAGTGATCTGTCCATAATAAATTGTTTTGACACCAGTCCTCTCTAACAGAGAAGGCTAAATGTCTCACAAAACTACAGTTCACAGAATTCTCTAGCATTGAGCCAGAGCAGTTAAAGCCATCTCAAACAGAATTGCTTTTTCCGTGTGTTTTGGACCTTAGCCTACATTACTCAAGGTAAAGGCTACAGCCTCTTTTGCACAAGTGTTCTATGGAAGGAACACTTAACAAACTGAAGGACATTGGCATGGTGTTGTAATCAGGAATGTGAGGGACCTGGAAATGGACCCCATAAGAAATGGTTGAAACCCCAGGATATATTTAGACCAGGGGAGTGGTGGAAAGTAAAGATTAAGGGGAAACATGGCACTGGCCTTCAGATAATTCATGACTGTAATGTAGAAGATGAAAAAGAGTTGTTCTCCAGATGGAAGGAGTAGAAAAAATGGGTGGAAATTTCAATTAGATTTCAACTAAAGAGTAGAGAAAACTGCATAAAATAACAGCATATTTAACATTAGCTACCCATCAAGTTTATCTCAATGTAGGACCTCGGCAGATGGCTTAAAAAGCTGTCCTCGGCGCAGGGAAGGGGAGGGGCAGCCGCACACTCGGCGCCCCCTCCCCCTCCCGAGGTCGTCCTCGGAGCCGCCAGCCCTCTACAAGGCCGGCACTCTGAGGACGACCTCCCGCCGCAGCATCCGGACATGCTGTGGTGGAAGGGTCACCGAAAGTGTGCCACAACATTTTATGGTGCACTTTCAGTGACAGATGAAAGGAGTGCTATTTTAGCACTCCTGTCCAGGGGCGCTGATGGTGCGCCGCTGGATCGAGGCATGGGGATGCCTCGGTCCCGCGGCACACGTTCCCAGGGCGGCCCATGGCTGCCTGTCTGCTTAGGCCCATAGTTACATTCAGAATTGCTACTCCCACATGAAGCAGTTAGTCTTCAGTGATTCCAAATACTTCATTATGACTATTCCCTCATGAAATATTGTGGTTTTCCTGGGTTCCCCTCCTTTAAGGGGGGAAAAAATCTGCACTATCAAGACCTTGTGACATACTTTTCAAACTAATATCTGGAGAAAGGTACAACGATCCACTAGTTTCCCCCTTCTCCTTTGTGATGCTGTGCTCCAATCATGAAAATTGTACAAAATGTGCATGCATTACAGAAAATCACAACTGAAATATATGCATTACAGGAAACAGTATGCCAAAAGACATGCACAAGGGAAAATTGTTGGCAAAAAAATATGATGGCATGCAACCATGTGTCTATTAGAAGAAAACAGATACATTTTGATGTATCAAAATTGTCATGGGGCCTTTTAACCAGAAAATACACACATTGATGCAGAAAGAGAATAGAATGAGTTTGTGGTTCCAAAAATGTAAAACAAATTCATGATAAAAAAAAAATCATAGGCAACAAAATGGTAGATTCATCATCCCTTATTCTGACATGAGATAAATTATAGTAAACATTACACCGAACTGTGGGATGGGGGGAGACAACCCAAACAGGGATAACTCTTTTCAGACAATAAATGGTTATTTGCCTAATTGTTGATAAATTTTGGGTCATGAGAGAGACTTATTTGCTGCTAAACATTTACTTCTTTATGTTATTCATTCTTTCCCACACAGGGAGCTTCTGAGTGATTTCTAATACTAGTTTGAATTTATTTAACATTATTCCAGATTGATGTGGAAGAGGCAAAACAAGTGGGGTGAAGGAAAGATTAAAACATTTCCTGTTACTACTCAGTTTGGCATGACAGCATTGTCTCTTTCTGTGAAATGATGGTGATGGCACATACCTTAGATTGTGCAGATATTATCCGGACCTCAAAATGAAAATTTATTTGCTTAAAGATTTAATATATGCCTAGCTATATCTATATTTAATTACTACTCAGATATATATATATATATATATATATATATATATATATATATATATATATATATATATATATATATATATATATATACATACACACACACACACTGAACTTTAAAATGTGTACATTGTTATCAACCATGAAATACACTTTACTGTGTCATAAGATAATGTCTTCTATGGCATTTTCTGATAATGATTCCAGCAAGTTATTATGCTGACCATAGGACTGCTATTTATGCAAAAGGTTGCTTCCTTCCATGTGCATCAGTTTTACTTCATTGTCTTTAAAGTATGGAACAATGCTGCTCAGTTGTAGAAAATAAGGAAGGCTTCAGTTAGGGCACAACCACAATATAAATGTGTAGGATATACACACCATCCTCTAAAGGAATGTCCTTCACACAGATGTGCATATCCAGCATTTAGCTCTGGTATCATAAATGCATAACTTGACACTTTCATGTAGGTTATTGGAGGCAGATCTATGGTGGTAGATTGGGCATGATCTATCAAGACAGATGGGTTTGTATAGTGAGGCCATGAATTATCATCATTGTCAGAGAAAGGAAGCCTAATTCTGAATAATGGTAATTGATCAGAACAAGCAACTTTTCATGACATTTCTTAAGGTTAAAAGTGTGTGGTTCACACATT
Organism: Phrynosoma platyrhinos; assembly: GCA_020142125.1. Lineage (NCBI taxonomy): Eukaryota > Metazoa > Chordata > Lepidosauria > Squamata > Phrynosomatidae > Phrynosoma > Phrynosoma platyrhinos. The sequence goes on from JAIPUX010001232.1 coordinate 27,376,847, forward strand.
CAGCTCACACTGAGATCACATTGGTTCACACATTTAGCACATTGAATTAAAAATTGCAAGGACATATTTTAATTGAAGAAGGTTCTAAAGGCCACCTTAAAATCTTTACAAAACTGTTAAAAAATCTGGCATGAATTAGTTTAATATCTTAAGAAATTAGCAGTTTATAGAATAAATTCAAAATCATAGGACAAATTCAGAATTTTGAAAAATCCTATTTGTACTATAACTCTCTACATCTCCCAACTAGCCTAACTGGAGGACAAAGAACAAAGAAAATAAAGAAAGAACTTTTCCAAATTCTAGGGAAGTTACAGCAAATGTTTACATTGTAGTCCAAGAATGAGATTTATATAGTACCCAAAAGGGTTCATCCTGTATGTCACCCCATATTCTGACTGGAGATGGAATATTAGTTTTGGGGGGTTTTGTTTTGTTTGTAAATGTCATGAAATGGGTTTCTCAAATCTTGGGAAACCATGATGGTGAGTATCTTAGATGAGTGAGAATCTTCACAGTTTGGGACTCATTATGTTAAAAAAATACCCATGGACTATTTTTAAATTATATTTTCTATATTTTCTATATTTAAACTATATTTTCTGTGCACAAAAATGAGTCTTCCATTCAAAACCCAACATTTTACGTACAGAAAATAACATTTCTGCCTAGAAAAATCTCTTTTGTTTTGTGGGAATGGGATTGTACAGAAAACTATTTTTCTGTACACAAATATTATTTTCTTTGGAGGAAACACTGTTTTCTGTTTAGTACACTTGGTTTCTAAGACTTTTTTTGCACAGAATATGTTCTGAATAGTGAATAATTATGAAAATGGCTTTATTATGACAATTTTCTCACTATTTCAAGTAAAATGGTAACATTATTTGTTCTTACCACTCAAAATGAAATGTGTGTATATTTACTTCATTAGTTGCATCCCAGTCTTTTCTTGTATAGAATAATATTAATATTAAGTGGAGGTCAAAATTAAAATAGTGAACAAAAAATTAATAAGCAATGGGTGAGAATAAAATAAGCTATTTTTTTCAGTCAGACAATCTAAAAACAAAAACAATGCAACAAATTCATTCCATCCTCTAATTTTTATTTTTATTTTAATCAGAACCCACCTAAAAACAGAGTGTGGAAATATTACCATCTAAAAACCAACAGGGGGTGAGCTAATTGTGTCTCCAAAAAGACTGAATTCCACAGATATGGAAATACTATTGAAAATGTATTTTCACAAATGGATAATAAATGAACTTTTTCTCCTAACAAGTAAACAAGAATTTTTTTCTGTATTTGATCTTAAAGCCTTTCAACATGAGAAAGAAAAATAACATTTTAAAAATTCATAATTCTTTTCAGGACAACATACTGCAATGTTTCTTGAAAATTTTAATTGTAGGGATATTGATCTTCTTGTTAATGTGTGTCTGCTATAGCTCTAGAACAGGAGTGTTTAAAGTAAATCAAACATCCATATGTCTCCTCTGGTTGGTGTAACAGTTGATTAAGAAAGGCCTAGAGGCCACACTCTACACATTTTGGCAGACCACTCATGATATTTAGGATTATGACCTCCTATTCACGTTTTAAGAACTGACTAATGGAGGCTAAATTTCAAATATTCCTGAGCTCTAGTAATAACAGACCTTTATTGGTTGGGAACTGTTTATTGCTCATGAGGAGGAGACATAGCAAATTTCAAGAATGACAAACAAACCAAGAAAAAGTGATGCTGTCAGTTCATATGCATGTCATTTAACAGGAGCATGAAGTGTGAGGCCACAGTGATTCCCCCCCCCCCCCCCCCCCCCCCCACTCCAAGAAATCAGCCAAGCTCTACTTTAGCAATAAATATCAAATCTTCAGACTGGGTCTTTAGGAGCAATTACAGAGAAATACCACTGGGAAGCTGTCAGCATTACAGTCTTTATACTCATTTCAACATTTAGCAGAAGATGTGCCACCAAATGGATCTGTCTTTCCCCACCCACAGCCACTGCAGACTAGGGTGACCTCAATCCAAGTTAACTCTTAATTTTGTGATTTCAGCACTGTCAGATGCAAAGTGAACTACAGGATATATATGCCAATACTGCTTAGTAGCTTTAACTATGTAAATTCCTTCCCCCAAATCATAATGTCACTTGTCAGAATTAGGACTCAATCCTATTGAAATTATCCATGCATGTGGTAGATTCAGTCACCACAGGAGACCAATTATCCAGCTTACTTTTTTTTCTTAAATAGCCATGATGATGCCCAAATTTGTAGAACTGGTATGAAAATGGAGAGATTATGCAAATGAGCTGTCCCCCTCCTGTTGAGCAGAAGACCAGGTTTCTTCTTGGCTTACATCTCTCCTTATCAGGAACGTTATTTCAGATTTGTGAGAATTGACCATGAGAATTAGTAATGGGGCTCTACTGCATGGCTATGAGAAGCTAAAGAGGAGATTTGTACATTCTCCTCTGTTTGAAGTTCTTGCAAGTATAGTGAATAGGAATAGTAGAGTGTAAGGGCTTGGTAGCTTGCCTAGCCATTTTGTTTGCCCAAGCAAAAGAATAATAGAATCACAGAGTTGGAACAAACCACAAGGGTCATCCAGTACAGACCCTTGTCATGCAAGAATACACAATGAAAGTACTCCTGACAGATGGTCATCCAGGCTTTGTTTAAAAATTTCCGAAGAAGGAGACCACCCCATTCTGAGGCAGCATATTCCAAATGGCTCTTACTATCAGAAATGTCTTTCTAGTGTTTAGGTGGATTCTCTTTTCCTGTAGTTTGAATCTATTCGTCCATATTTTAGTCTCTAGAGCAGCAGAAAACAAGCTTGATCCATCCTTAATATGCCATCCTTTCAAATATTTAAACATGGTTATTATGTCACCTCTTAACCTTCTCTGACTCAGGCTAAACATACCCAGCTCTCTAATTTATTAAGGTCATTTTAAATTTTGATCCTTTCTTTTAGAATACTAGCTACCTCTCCTAATTTGGTGTCATCTGCAAATCTGAGAAGCATGTCTTCTACTCCATGATCCAAGTTATCAATAAAGATGTTGAATAGCACTGAGCCCTGGATAGAACAGTAAGCCCCATGGAATAGTACAAAGGTTCAGCAAGGAAGCAAACAAACTGCTTCAGGTAAAAGTTTTTAAAAACCTGGTTTTCTGCTTCTTGTCTTCATTGGACATTTTGAGTACATAGGAGTATGCGTTATGAAAGTGAAGAGATTTCAGAAGAAGTGAGCAGAAGATGGAACTGTGTAATTAGAGTAGTTATCACAAGAGAAAGGAGTGATTTAAGATTGTTCACTTCATTTTACAATTTGTTTGTCTACGTTCCTGGAAGTTTTGTGGTAAAAAAAAATCCAAATTAGAGGCACATTAGTAAATGAAAGTTCATGGTAATCTTGGGTGAGGGAATCTGACCTGGAGTGTGTTATAGAAACCTGGTTAGATTAAGAAGACTGAATTTGTCCTAGCTCTTCCTGCCAGCATACAGCATCAACTAAGATGGGAGTGGGGGAGTTCAAAACCCTTTTGCTATGGTCTAATTATATACAGTAGTAATTCTTAGTGCTTGCTGATGAGGATAAGTGGTCATAATGGGGATTCTGTTATTGTACCATCTGTCTCACTGCCCAACAGCCTTCCACCTCGTCTGAAGCATGGTGTTCAAGCACCCCATGCTGATGATATTGGAATACTTCAACATCTATGTGTAGTTTATTCTTTTCATGACTTGCCTACATTCATCCAGTGGGTTTCTATGGCTGAATGGATATTTGAATTCTGACCACCCAGAATCCTAGTCCAGCATTCTACCTACTATACCACACTGGCATCATTATCAGTCCTGACTAAATTAGGTCATTAAATCAATGGTATTTACCTATGTGTTGATTTACTACACAACAATGGAATCAGTAGGTTTACTTTACTTATGACTAATTAACAGGATTCAGGCCAATATTATTTAATCTTCTTATCTTAGCCTCACCATGTTTTAGTTCTGGATAATTAATAATTCAGATTCTCTCAGAATGTATAAATTAGTGATGTATCATTGGATAACATGGCATATTCCAGTGAATGTGCTATTGTGATCCTATCTGTGACAATTTCATTATGATATTTTGTCAGTCCACTTGAAATTCTTCCATTGGAATTGGAACTACTGGTTTTTTTTTCCTCACAGGCACTGAATCTGAATTGTAAGTCTCAATATTTCACAAACTTTTATTTCCTTTGTCTCTGGTTCTGTTTTCCCACATGTAGCATCCAAGCTTTATTTTTCTTTATCTCCAGCTATATCTGGCATATTTTGTTGTAAATGTTTGCCAGTTTGAATCTCAAAAGACCATAGGCTTTTTATATTACCATTTTGGATAGCCTTTTCAGGAATATGTTCCAACTAGTTCTTAGGGGATAACAAACCATTTTATTTTATTTTACTGCATAGATTCCAATATATCATTGTAGCCACATTATCATGGCATTCCTTATGTACAGCCTGTGTAATCTTGATGCTGCTGTCACCACTGCATCCATACAAAGTCATTTGGTGATTTGAGTTTAGGACATATGTCCAAAACACACTGCAGAAATAATGCAGTTTGAGGCGGCTTTAACTGCCCTGGCTCAGTGCTAGGAAATCATGGGAATTATAATTTATTACAGCACCAGAGCTTTCTGACATAGAAGGCTAAATGTCTCAGAAAATACAGTTCCTGGAATTCCTTAACATTGCTCTAGGGCAGTTAAAGCCATCTCAAACTGGATTATTTTTACAGTGTGTTTTGAACCTGAGACAGCTTTCATCTTTCCAGTGGACAATCTGTGCTGAAAGCTAGTCAATAGGCCCCTTTGCCTGTTGGTTCTTTGGTGCTTTTAGGGTATTTCTCACCTGGGGTTTAATATTTAGTTATTATGTATATATTATTCATAGTGCTACTATCCCAGTGTCCTATTATGATATAACACACACTGACCAACATTTGAAGTGCAGGTCTTCAATCTATTTAGGATCTAAGAACCTGTAGTAGTTGTTTGTGATGTGCTTAAGTCTGTGCTAACCACTGCTCCTGAGCTACTATCTTTATCCAATTCATGATTTATAGGACTATTAAGAAAACCATGAATATGTCAGTTTTCTTGCCCATCATTGAAAGGAAACCACAATCATCTTTTCTTTTTTTTGTGGGGAGGGGGGAGTTATATGGCAATAAATGCATACAACTAATAAAAAGTACATATTTACAAAATAGACACAAATACCTTTTAGTCAATGGTAAAAATGGGTACAGTAAGATGATCACATATAAAAATAGATATACTGGAGTAACTATGTTCTTAAACACACATTCTTTTTTGTTCAGGAAATATCTATCAGCTTAATACTGGATGGGAGAAGAATATAATATAGTATAGGTGGGAACATAAAACTGTCACATTGTTTTTGCCACATCAAATATTTTCAAAAACAATCTAAAGAGAGTAGAGGAATGGAAACTTTGATTACACCAATATATGCTTATCCTGTCCCCCACTGGTCAGAATTCTGGGGGAAGGAATAAGTACTGAGGCTATGAAATAACATTTTTGAATATAACATTTGATACTTCAAAGCAGGCAACAAATGGTTGCTAGAAAAAGTGTACTCATCCAGACTTTCTGAAATCCTATGCAAACTAATAATTGATATGCTGTTTATTGAATTTTTTCCATTCACTGGCACTTTATTTTGCAGTTTTGTATACAATGCAAAAACCTAAACTGTCAATATTATATTCCAAAACAAATATCATATGACAGTGTACTTTACTGATGCCCCCCTTCCAATTTTTAACTTTAGAGTAAATGTAGTTTCAGTCTTATATGAAAAATATATCTGGTAGAACTTGAAATGTTGCATTTTGATATGGGAAAGCATATGCTAGGAAATAAAATTTTGCATATCCTTGAGGGAACATTCAATTTCATTAAAGCTTTTTATTAACACACTGCTTGTTAGCTTTATCTAGACATGCTGGGTTAGTGATCATATTCAATGTAATGGCATGCCTACCATAGGGAATTTGGGTACTGCATGTGGGGATGCAAAATGTTACCCTGAGTGCACAGAAATTGCTAGCTACACCTCCAGGGCACATGCTGATAAAGAAACAGAAGTACTTTTTTTAAAAAAGAAAAAAAAGTAAAATGACTCAATTTGTTAGCATGTTTTCTTTTGCAACACTGAAATGGGGATGGTAACATACTTCACTAAAAATAAAATGTCAACTTTGGGCTTCTAAGTGATTTGTGTCCTTGTCTTTCTTTACATAAATTATTGATGAGAGGTACAAGAAAGGATTCATCCAGCTTTCAGTCCTATCGATTTCTGTGGAAGTGATTCAGATATGTATTGGAGTGTATGAACATGTCCCTGGTCCAACTGAGCAGACATATCCTGGATCTTTTCAAATAAGATGAAATCTTGTCAATGAGCCATTTGGTAGAGGATGGGGTCTCTCAAAGTCTGGGTGAGAATTTTATTTGGTTCTTCCTTCAGTAAGAAGTTCCTAATAGTAAAAAAATTCTACACTTAAAATTAACAGAAAATAAATGTGCAAGAAAGAAAAACTGACAGGTCTGTCCAGCCCTACTCCCCAAAGGTCAAAGGCTGGGGGGTTGTTTTGTGTTGTTTGAAGTATTGTATTTATGCACATATAGCTCTAATTATGGGATAGGCTAAGTAATTAGAGCTGGCATGAAAAGGTGTAATTCCACTAACACAAATATCTTAGTGGTAGTAGAGATCTCTCTCTAGAGTATGTGGAACTAGGGAAGTTCAACACAGTTTTTGCTTATACAATCTTAAAACAGTTTCTTTTTCTTTTTCTCTGACAATCAGATACACACAGAAAACATAAATGGAAATTCTATTGCAGGTACTAATAATGAAGGTTATTTGTCTGTAAGGTAGTCTTCTTCTGCATGTGTGTATTACTAGTTTCACAACTGGAAAATCCAGTGGACATACACTAGCTGGGCATCCACTGAATGACTAGGTTCATCACACATTACATTCCAATATATAGAAACTGATTAAATGGAGGCAAGAGAAGAGCAAAAAAAGTATTCACAACTTATACTCTATTTGGTTATTTTTTGCTTTGTGAGAGGACAGCAGTGGAATCACAGCCCTTATTCTTGTCCTCTTGTTGCATATGTGGTGTCTCCACACCTGTTATCTGTGATTTGAAGATTGGAGTATAAGGTCCTACTGGGATGTCTGCTGAATATTCTGCGGTCACTAAATAGTACCCAGTTTGTTGGGGGCAGTTAGCTTACAATTGTAAACTGCTTAGCACTGTATGAAGCACCATATAAATGAAACTGCTATTGCTATTGCTATGTGGATAAGACACCTCACTCATTAGCCCTATGGTCTTTAACAGATTTCTTTCCACTTCTGGTGATATGTTAGAGAGGATAGAGTCAACAAAAATAGTTACATTCTCCCTTTCATTCATTCAGTGTTAGATATTTGAGTAAATGATACTTGACTGGGGCCTCAGAAAACAACCCTGCCAGCAGATCAGTGCATTGGGTTCATGTGAGTCTGCTAAATTTAACCACTTTTTTCATAATACAGTAGCAGTTATTTCATGGTACAGAGGTGCACCCTGAGCTTGTACACATAGTTTAGCAGGTGTTGTTCTATTCAACACAAGCTACCAAGCTTCTATAAGATTCAGTGTGGCATAGTGGTTTGAGCATTGAACTATGACTATACAGAGCAGGGTTCAAATCCTGGCTCAGCCATGTAATTCCAATAGGTCACATTGGGCAAGTCACACTCTCTCAGCCTCAGTGGAAAGCAACAGCAGGCCTCCTCTGAAGAAATCTTGTCATGAAAACCCCATGATAGGTTCACCTTAGGGTCACCATAAGTCAGAAAAATAATAATAATAATAGTTTTTATTTATATCCCACCCCTCTGCCAAGCAATCGGGGCGGCGTACAACAATCACAGTAACAAATAGCATCAATACAGAGCCCATCCCTTCTTCCCAACCCCACCCAAACCCACCCCTCAAAAACAAAACAAACAAAGCAAATTAAAACAATTTTTAAAAATATACAAAATACAATATAAAATGCAAATACAATTTAAATGCAATTTTTGAAGGGTCCCTCCTCGCTGCCCCAGGTGGAAAAGGCAGCATTTTTAAAGGGTTCCTCCTCGCTGCCCAAGGTGGAAAAGACTTGAAGGCATGTAGCAGCAACATCAACTTTCTGAACTGCTCCTCTTTCTGTGTGTCTTGAAGTAATTTCTGACTGATGGCAATCATGAGGCAAATTTATGATGAAGTTTGCTTGGCAAGATTTATTCAGAGGAGATTTTGTCATTGCCTTCCCCTGAGACTCAGATACCCAGTGGTTTTCAAGGTTACCCAGTGGGTTTCCATGACCAAACAGGGAACTGACTCCTTGTCTCCAGAGTCATAGTTCAACATTCAAACCACTACATGCTGGCTCAATATGATCAGTATGCAACATTTAATGTTAATAATATCTGCATTTCAAAAACCTGATGTAAACATTGGAATTTATTGTTAAATGTACAGACAAATTTCATAATGTTTAACATATATAATTAGTTAGAAATCTATGTGAAACCTTTTGTTTCCTAAACAGAAGGGGAAAATTTCATCCTTTATACATGCTAGAGATTACTTTCCTCAAAGGTTATTAAAATGTATCAACACTAATTCTTTCATTATTCACCAGCTCTACTTTTTGTTTTACTTTTGGATTATACGTCTTTACCCACCTTACAAAATGTGGCAAAAGAATTCTTTTAGAACTGCCATGTGCACACACTATCCTAATCAGAAATATTACCAGATGCAAAGTCAGAGATCCCTTAACACTCTTGACAACATTGACACAAATCCTTTGCATATCAAACCACTTCAGTCTGTAATCAGGAATGTCTCAGATGTAAGCTTTGATTTACTGTACTTGAGCCAAGAAACTGATAATGGCTTGAAGATGAAATTTAGGCTGGAAAGGGTCTCCATATACTAAAGCCAACTTTGGGCATTTGGGTGGTCCAACATAATACCTTATGTTAGACAGCCAATAAAATAACTCTAGGTTTACCAGTGTTGATGCAAATAGGGAAGCCTGACATTCCACCATTGTCTGACAACAAGACATTTATTTATCCTATTATGCCAAAGCTCCTTCACTTCAGCCAGTAGGTGAAGTGGCTATCTTGGCTTAAGTAAGTGTTCCTTCTGTAACTAAAGTGAAAACTCAAGGCACAGAGTTGCCATTTCCAAGTCAAATCTGCTTAAATTCAGTATTTCTAGGAAACAAAATAAAACTAGAGTCGGAAAAATACTTAACAACAGCAACAATGACAGCAACAATAATAAATTAGCCCACATATTGACACTACCTTCTTATGGACTGGGTCCTCTTGGAAGAGACTATACTAATGGTAACATCTCTACTGGTAGGGTCTGTCAAAGTCAAATAGGCTTTTGCTAGAAAGCAAGACTAAGGGGCTCTGCAGACAGTGCAAGGCACCTTCTTGGAGCCAGGGAAGGGGAGGGGCAGCTGGATGCCGGACACCCCAACCCCTTCCTGAGGATATCATCAGAGTGCCCACCATTGCACACAGCAAGCGCTTTGATGATGTCCTTCCGACACAGCATTTTATATACTGTGCCGGAAGAGGCACAAAAGAACCACATGGCAGCTCTTGTGGCACCCTTTCAACAGCTTGGGAAAGGAGCACTATTTTGGCACTCCTTTCCCAGTTGCTGAAAGGGTGGCCCACAGCCGCCTGTCTGCATCCCCCCTAAATGTGCCAAAAGCACATAAAATATAGTGCTGAAACAAATCCAATACCAAAAGTGTTGTCATTCAGATCAATAAGTACTACATTGTATGTTGGAGTTCATGGACACTAGATGCTCAATTATCATTCTTTTGGCATTTAGAAAAAGACATCCTGAAGTTACTGGAAGGCCAACCACAGAGAAAGAAATTGACAGCAAGAGAAAACATATTGATAACAGAATGCCATTGTAAAGTAAATCCATCAGCCCACAGTTTCCAAAAGAGAATGCATAACATCTGGAAAGAAATTTCCCCAGACTCACCTGTAACAGAACAGTGATTATACAACCAAAGATGACATATTATCCAAAATAAACTATTCATAGAAATAGAACTTGAAGAACTGCAAAGAAAGATCAATACAGCAGAAGAACAAAAGAGTAAGAATGAAGAGGAATCAATGGAAACTGTTAATTGAGAAACTAAAGTATCTAGACCACAAACTGAAAAACAAGATATACTCGAAGCTTAAAAAATGATATAGAAAGAAGATTTAGAAAGAAAACAAACATTAATTCTTACTAACCTAAAAACTGAATTATAAAGATTTTTAAAGGAAATTAATGACACTCAAAACTGAACAAATCAACAAAAACACTACCAAACTTTAAAAAATTCACCAAGAAGAAGAAGAAGAGGAAGAAGAAGAAGAAGAAGAAGAAACAACTACTTGGCAGTTCTACCATGTCCAATAGTTGCACTTCAGGATACAAACAATTACTGTTTAATACAGCTGCAACAGTTCCAAGAGAACTGGGATATGAGATTAATAAAACAAATAAAACAACAAAAGATGGAAAACCAAAATGGAAAATTCAACTTACTAAAAACCTTTAAAAATTATAGGATGGGATGTTTAGAAATCAAAATAAAACTTTAAAAGATCAGTTGGAAACAAAACCAATTTCAGAAGTCTTGGAGATTCTTTAAAAATGCATAATTTGATATCTCAGTGCAGTGTTCATGTAAATCAGTTTGAACGGAAACATACGTTCAATCTAACAAATAATACTTTAATAAAACTCACCCAGAAAAAAGTACCAATAACATTACACCACCACCACCACCACCCCCAATAAAGATGACATGGTTATATTTTGGAGGGCATTCTGGATAAACTAAGAATGCATAACAAATATATCCTGGTTTCAAAATGCAGAAACACAGTTAATATCAAGAGAGATGGAAGATATTGTAATTTACAATAGAAATAAATATTAAAAAATCCAAAAAAAAAAAAAAGGATTTGATAGCCCACAGAATACATGAGGTTCATGGATAGCTGTAAACTGAAAAAGGTTAACTATTTTTCACTCAAGATTAGTGCAGCAATTTAACAAGAATAGTATTAATTATGAAAGATGGGAAACAGAGCCATGCCAGCAAATTAAACCCTGTTCATCAACAGTGTTTAAATTATTGACAGGAATAATAACTAACATTGTCCAGTTCCATCTTATTAAAATTTTTCTTAAGGAAGAGAAAGATAATGGTTCTTAAGAAACAAAAGATCAATTACTAATTGCTAAAATGTTATTGAAAAAATTGTAAAAGATTTTAAAAAAATCAAATTCACACATAGTATGGATTGACCACAAAATAACCACAGTTAATTCTTTGGTGCACAGATGAAATGAAAAATGTCTCAAAATTTTAAGTATGAGGAAAAGAAATCAGAAAATTCCTCTCAGCTATAATGAAATAATTGAATGACATACTAACAGTAAATGTAGATCTTGGCAGAATTAATATTCATTATGACCTTTCTTCAGGATAATTCTTTTTTCTCCCTTATTATTTGTCATTCAAATGATAAGACTTTCAGTCATACTGAAGAACACAAATCAGGGATATGAAATATAAAAGTAAACTGGGGGGAAATAAACCATTTATCCCATATAACCTATTTAAAACTATACAGAAAATCACCATCAGAAACTGACTGAATACTGTAAGAATATTTAATTAAGATATCTTAATGGAATTTGGAAATAATAAAAGTGCTAAGCTACCAATAAATAGGGATACAAATGTGTTTAATCAGAAGAACAGAGCTCCCTGAAGGAACTATCATGATGGAAACTAAAAATTTTGGGAAATATTACAGGAAATATATAGAAATGAAATAATGAAGAATTGTTCTGAAGCTTGGCAAAGCAAACCAGTACATAGCCAGTACATTAAAAGCTAGAGAGAAAAGCTGAAAGGGGGAATATTCTGAAATTGTTACAGAAGAGAACACCGATGTAGTTTTTTGTGGGTCTCACAGTGTATATATATATATATATATATATATATATATATATATATATATATATATATATATATATATATCTCCACTCTCTTCCACTCCAGCATTCTCTGAAGATGCCAGCCACAGATGCTGGTGAAATGTCAGAAAGAAACTCTTCTAGAACATGCCACACAGCCCAAAAAACCCACAAAAAACTATGGATGCCTGCCATGAAAGCCTATGACTTCACAGAACACTGATGTACCTATATTTGTGGCTCAAGAACAAGTGGTTCAGAAAAAGAGCATCAAAGGCAATATTGGGGGGGAAAAAAACTTTGGAAAAGAAATGCCTTCTGTGTTAAAAAAATAGATTAAACTATTCACCTCTTTATCTGTCTATGTAGCAAAATCACACAGATTGGATAACAAATGACATGATAAAGTGGCTACAATGACACACTGAAATCCATGCAAAAAATATGATTTACCATCTGCAAAGAACTGCTGAAAATATTTGCCTGGAAAAATGTTTTAAAATGTGATATAAAAATCCTATGGGGCTTTAGGATTCAAACTGTCAAGTAATTAGAGTGTAATATGACAAACATAACTGTGGGTGAGAAAAAATAAGTCTTGGGTTATAGAAGTAGCAATCCCAGGGGATAGTTAAATTGAAGAGAAGAAGAGGGAAAAGATCATGAAATATCAAGACCTACAAATTGAGACTAACTGCCTTTGGGAAAAGAAAATAACTATGATTCCAGTAGTATTAAGGGCTTTAGGAACAGTTACAATTGTATTGACAAAGCATCTGAATGAAATCAACATATATAGGATTACGATAGCATAACTTTAAAAAAATGATACTGTTAGGAATGTGCTACATTATCCAATGAGATCTCACTGATTTCTAGATTCTTGGATAGAATCTGAGTTATTGGTGGTCCAAAACTCCAGTGAGGGATGCCTGGTATACTGTGAAACTGAAAGAAGAATAAATGACAAAAAATAGGACTCAATGTACCTCTGGGAGACAATAATTAAAATCCAAACTTGTATCTTGTCTACATGGATTATTTATTTCTAATTCCACCCCAGTTTGCTGCATTCTGTTCATATGATACAAGACCAAACCCCCGAATCAAGCATGGACTGTCTTCATGACATCCACATCCAATTTGGCCTTTCCTCCCTTTAACCAAACTTTTATAACTTTACCCTGTATTCTTGAGGGCTGCCTGGTGCTGCCACTGTGGGTGCAATCACTCTAATGTCAGAACAAAACATCCAGCATTAATAACACAGCTGGCCACCGCATTGTGATTTCAGTAGTAATGCCAGGTGATGAGTGGGGAGTATGTGGGAAGCCGGTCACTTTGGAGAGAGTTTTCACTTATGAGAGATGGCAGCCCAGAGTATTTTGACCAGTGAAGACAAGCCCTCAGTTGTAGAAATACCACTGGTGGCTTGTCTACACTAAGGATATCCACAGAACGCACCCCGGTCCTGTCCAAACAATGTATGGCCACATCTGTAGCAAAATCACTGTTTTAAGTGGTTATTCCATTTTAAAACAACCTGTGATATACTCTGGAGTTTTCAGGAGACTTTAGAAAGCCTCTAGTTCAGGGGTAGGCAACCTTTCCCCTTTAAGGGCCGAGGGACTTCAGCTCCCAGAATCCCAGGAGCTATTGGTCAACATGGGACTATTGGCCAACATGGCTGAGGCTTCTAGGAGCTGAAGTCCCTTGGCCCTTAAAGGGGAAAGGTTGCCTACCCCTGCCCCAGACTATCCCTGGTCCTTACATGCACTCAAAGTGGATTGTGTTCCAGACAAGCATCTTGGTCAAGGTCAAATTGTTTTTGTGAACCAGAGCCACTCTGCCAAGTCACCGTGCTGGTTTCTCCCAGCCAGGTCTCAGTAAAGCAAGCCAGGTCAGTGGCCTCATCTAAAAGGAGGCCATGAATGACCTGAGTCTTGTTTTTGACCGACCTGGCATTGCAGAGGAGCAGAGTAAGGGTCTGTGGAACGATTGGTGTGCTCTCCAATCCATTCCAGGAAACAGGGTGAACTGAAGGCAGGATGGCTTTCAAACATCGATCCCGCCTTCTTTTGTATCATCCTTTCACCCTGTTCCCACCAGACCTTCCAATCCCCTGCACAACCTCAATTCCCGCTCCCAGATCATTCCTCACCCCAATGGCAGAAAAAGATTTCACAGCAGCTAAACAGCCATTCTCCCAATAATGTGCTCCCAATAATGCAGTTCTTGGTAACACCCAGACTAAACAGGCTCACTATCCCCCTCACTAACTTTCTTACTCCAATAAAGCCACCACAAATAATGATGGGATTAGAGGTGGCCAGGTATCCCTCCAAGAAAAGATACGCCCACTAAGATCAAAATAGTGGGGGGAAAGTCCTGAATCCATGCTAAGGCTGCCTCTGGTGCCAATGGTCTGGCTGTCGGCCAGCTCTAAGGCTCTCCTGGAGCCAGGTGTTCCAGGGGAGGATGGGGCGGGCTAGAGTGCTCACCACCCAGCTGTGAGTCCTCACCAAGGCTGCCACTGGTGCTGATGGTTAGGCTGTCGGTCAGCTTTAAGATTCTCCTGGAGCCAATCATTCCGGGGCAGGAGGGGGTGAGCTAGAGCACTCACCACCCATCTTCGAGTCCTTGCCAAGGCATGTATGAATTGTAATTAATTATTTTACATATAAATATACATACAAGTATATTCATTGTTCTCCTGACCCTATTTCACTGGTATATTTCAGATAAAGGATCTGTTAGCCATATGCTATCCACTTAAAATTATGACAGAGGTTCTGAAGAATGCATTTCTTTCTTGTCAATAGCTGCCAACTGTGCCTCTCTCCAGTTCTTTTGCATATGGCGCCTGTTATGATCATGTTGATTATTAAGTCAACAGAAAGTTATCACACAAGCCTGCAGGTCTCCTTCCCACTGCTGTGTACTATTAAAATGTCATTACTGAGTCCCCAACCTTTTCCTTGCTGTAATATTATTCTCTGTTGATCGCTTGCCTTAGCTGAAATTTAAAACTGTCACCTCTTGCCGAAGTGATTCCACTACATTTATAAGGAAAGCAAAATTAAATATTCATTCAAGGACTGCATTTCAAGTTCAAACTGACTGGTACTCCTTAAGGCAAAAATGTACTTAAGTTGAAGCAGAATCTTTTTTTTTAAGGGAAAGAATTTTAAAAATTTACCATGTCTATTTATTAGGGCTGGGCAAACAGAGGTAAGATACATTTATTCTGAGCACCAGAATAGAATGTATCCTCTTGGCTTTTCTGGAAGATTTTTCCTGATGCGTTTGACCTAACAATTGCTTCATATGTAACAGGTATATTTTAAAGCAGCAGCAATTTTGAAACCAAGTTTTATTAGTCTCAATGCACAGCTATGGACAACAATGAGTTGGACATAATTTGTGAACAAACAGGGCTCAGCTCTAGAACCTATGAAGAAATCTGGAGTATGAACTTAGGCCCTAAGCAAACGGGTGTCTGTGGGCCGCCCCGAGAAGCTGCTGATTGAGGCCAAGGTAGCCGCACTCCTCAGCCCTGATCCACTTCTTTTTGGGCCCTGGAAGGAGTGCTAAAATAGCGCTCCTTCCGCAAGGTGCTGAAGGTGCGCCACAAGAGGCGTTAGGCGCACCTTCAGTGTCTCTTCTGCTGCAGCGTGTGCGGACGCTGCAGTGGAAGTATGTCATCAGAGCACCTGTCGTGTGGAGTGACGGATGCTCTGATTATATGTTCGGGAAGGGGTTGGGGCGCCCAGCATGAGGCTGCCCCTCCTCTTTCTTGCCTCTAAGATGGCGCAAAGCTACATCTGCTTCCCCCAATAGTGTGTTTACATTCAAGGAGACCCCAGTAAGCACTCCAACTCTGTACAAATCAACAGTATGGAGATAATTGGGCCACAATACCCAACCCCTAAAAACTACAGTATTAGTTATGTGGCATCCTGAAAATGAACACTGATATAGTAAGGCTATTTGGGTATCAGCACTGAAATCATCCCCATACACTGTACATGAAACAAGAAGAGTAGGAGGACCCAAACATGAAATTATGACTCTCTTTTCAGTTCTCTCTCTCTCACACACACAAACACACATTTCATTACAACTTTGCCTTCTGGAAACCTTCTCATCTGCTTTTCACATTTTCTATTCAAGGTGCATTTTTTTTACACCCTTGAAATGGCATCAATATTTCTACACATGAATTATTTCACAGGGAGGGGCAATTTTCTTCTATCTAATCTTCCTTTCTACATGAAAGCTTAAGTCTTGGCTGAATATCTTTCTTCACCATAAATGTGACTGTGTTGTAAAATTACTTGCTGATTAAACTTGGCTTATGCCTAAATAAGTGTCATACCTGAACCATGAAAACCAAGACTTTGGAATCTAATTACAGGCCACATATTCTTTCATCTCAATTTACTACAAATGATAAGCACAGCAAGATATAATTATTGTTTAATTATGTTTACCAAAATACCTACAAAAACTATAGTCTACCAAGTATACTTCCTCATATTAATATATTAAGTGAATTCAAAGACAAAATCTAATGACACACTGTCTTTGAAAAGCCTTACACCTGTTTTTAATCTGTTGCTATTAATTACAATTGTAATCAACAACTGTTTTCCATTGATCAAGCTTCTCATTTTGAATGTCAGACATGAAAATGAGATACACATGCAACAGACCATGCAGTTCTTTTCTCCCTTGCTGCCTAAACACTGTGAGCACTGGAGTAGCATTTTCTTTTCACAATAGATATGTCACTTCCAAACTGTCCATCATCATGACGGTGGGAAAGGAAAGGTCATCTATTCAAGGGACAGCTCACCTTGAATCTCTATGTAAAGTGTGTATCTGTCTCCCATTACAATTTTATCCATTCTCAGGCCTGCTTGGCAGGACTTCTCAAATTCACCTTAGGATGTCCTAAAAATAACATTTTCTCTCTCCACTCTAAGGGGATAGTCACTATTTAATGTAAGGAAGAAGTCATGGATATACTCAAATTCCTCTGTGATGTTAATGTTTGCTAGTGACTCCCAATTCAATGGTGTGGTATATCAACTTTAGATTTTAGTTTAGGTTTTAAAGGAACTGCCCAAGGTTCTGAAGTTTATTCCTAACTGGGTTGGATTACTCCTTTAAAGTTAGTCAAAACCTGGAATTGATTCACCACCCCACTGACATGGTATCCACAGCCACCAATGCATGTTGTCAAGACTAAACACCTTGGTGTCTTTTGTTACAGGAAGGGTTTGTTTCTTTGTGTGCCATACTGTTGCCCAAAATCATATGGCTCCATGTGAACTGTAGCAACTGGGACTGTCCTTATTCATGTAACTCTGCCTAGTTCATATAAATGACCCCAACCTGAATTTCATTTTCTTTATTAATTAATAAAATATAATAAAACCCAAGGACCTGACTGGCAGAATGGAGGGGGGGAGAAAATGTGGGGAGAGAAAAATATTGTAACACAGTTGATTTCAGGTGCCCTTTCTCTTAATTATTCATACTTATTGGTTTTTTTAGGTAAAAAGTGAGACTGCTCCTTTCTAACTATTGTCATGAAGATGTGATGGACTACAATGCCTGAAATCCAGAATAAAGTAGCATCCAAGAGTTCTCTGTAGAGTTAGAAGCCCAGTTGATTGAGCTTACAGACAGAGCCTGATGAAATGACCAAGAGAACAGGGGCCCTTTACGTGGGTCTTTACCAGGGGAATTTTTGAGGGAGAAGCCCCCAGTCCTGCTTCAGTGCTTACTTAAGATTTCTCAATATGGACACTGAGGGAGTTGCTGTAGTCACCTGCAACACTTGTGGAATGTTTGTCTTCTTGGCAAAAGATTTGTGGAACTTCACCTGCACCAAGGGCAAGTCTGTAGCTGTCCTGAAAGAGAAGGTCAAGCAGCTGCAGGCCCAGGTAGCTACACTTCAGCATATTAGGAAGCAAGAGGTTTTCCTGAACAGAGCAGAACGGACGGTCTTGGATGGGGACCACACAGAGGAAGTTGTTGAAGAGGAAGTCATTTAATGCACACAGGAAGTGGACACCTGGAGAAATGCCACACAGAGAAGTAGGGAAACCAGAGATTGATCTGTGAGCTTGCAGCTACAGAATTTATTTGACGCTCTCTCCCTTATCAAGGATGAAGAGAAAAACCAGAAGGGACAGTACTCAGGGACAGTGCAGGGGACCCTAAGAGTACTACCACAGGGAACAGTCACTGCTAAGCCTTGGAGGAGGTGTGTGGTGGTGGTTGGGGCCTCCTTGTTGAGGTGTACAGAAGCAGTGGTTTGTGAGCCTGACAAGATGTCCCAGGAGGTGTGTTGTCTTCTGGGGGCAAAAATCTGTGATGTGACAGTGAGGCTGACAAGACTTGTTAAGACTACTGACCATGACCCCTTCCTCTTGGTCCATGTGGGAGCCAATGATATTGCAAGGCATAGTCTTCAGAATATCAGAAGGGATTATGAGGCTTTGGGTAGGAAGCTGAAAGAGCTGGATGCACAGGTTGTTATCTCACCTCTTCTCCCAGTTGAAAGGCATGGTGCAGGAAGGGAGAGGAAGATAGCAGATGTGAATAACTGGCTCCATAGATTGTGTCCGCAAGAATGATTTGGATTCATGGATCATGGGCTGCAGTTCCATGAGAGTGGATTTCTGGCAAGAGATGGGCTGCATCTCACACCAGTTCGCAGAAGCATTTTTGCCAATAGTCTCAAACATTTGATCAGTGGGGCTTTAAACTGAATCATGTTGGGGAGGGAAACAGTATCTTGGAAGATATCTTCGAAGGCAGGAGTACATCGTAGGCTGGAGATAATAGTCAAAGTGTTATAGAGGTAACAAGGCAAATGATGCAAAGGCCCAACAGTGGGAAGAAAAACCCTCACACAGGCAACAAGTGGGGAGGACACATGCTCTTAGATGTCTCTACACTAATGCACAGAGCATGACAAATAAATGAGATGAACTTGAACTCCTAGCACAACAAAGCAAATACAATATAATAGGCATCACTGAAACCTGGTGGGATGAGTTTCATGATTAGAATGTAGGAATAGAGGGGTATGACCTTTTTAAGAGAAACAGTCCAAACAGGAGAGGAGGAGGAATAACATATGTCAGGGATGTTTACACCTGTGAAGAGATCCAGGATTTAAATCTTGGAAATCAGATAGAAAGCATCTGAATAAAAATTAAAGGGGAAGGAAACAACAGGGATGCCATATGGGAGTCTACTACAGACCTCCAAGTCAGACTGAAGAATTGGACGATGCCTTTCTAGAACAGATGACCACACACTGAAAAAGGAGAGATGTAGTAGTGATGGGTGGCTTCAACTATCCTGATATTTGCTGGAAGTCAAACTCAACCAACACTACAATGTCTAGAAAATTTCTCACTTGCCTTGAAGACAATTTCTTTGTCCAAAAGACAGAAAACAAGGGGATCAGCTGTTTTAGATCTGATCCAAACCAACAGGGATGACCTGGTAAATGAAATGCAAGTGGTGGGATCCTTAGGTGGGAGTGATAATGTTCTCCTGGAGTTTCTTATATAGTGGAAAGGAGAAGCTAAGCATAATCAACACTCATTCTTGACTTTAGGAGCGCTGATTCCAACAAACAGGGAAACACTGGGATTGATTTCATGGTCAGGAATACTAAAGAAGAAGGGAATTCAGGATGGATGGGAGTTTCTCAAAAAGGAGATAAGAAGGCACAATCTTAAACTGTTCCAATGAGAAGGAAAAATGGGAGATG
>JAIPUX010001232.1:27401762-27421798 GCA_020142125.1 Phrynosoma platyrhinos
GTCCGGAAACTTCAATTAGTACAGAATATGGCAGCCAGGTTGGTCTCAAGAACATCGAGAAGAGACCATATAATGCCAGTCTTAAAATATCTTCACTGGTTTCTCATTAGTTCCCAGGCACAGTACAAGGTGTTGGTTATCACCCTTAAAGCCCTAAATGCCTTGAGTCCAACCTATCTTCTGGACCACCTCCTCCCGTATTATCCACCATGCACACTCAGGTCCTCTGGGAGGAATTTGCTGCAACCTATAAAAACTAGGCTGTCTGCAACCACCCAGAGGGCCTTCTCTGCAACTGCTCCCAGATTACGGAATGGCCTGTTGAATGAGATCCATCATATACCCAACTTAACCAGCATTAAAAAGGCTGTTATGATGGATCTCTTCTGGCAGGCCTTTCCTGAATAGATACCCCGGCCCGAAAAGTCAGCCTATCTCCTTCCCATAATCTTTACTCTATTGTATTGTTGTGTTATGTGATGCATTATTTTAGTATGTTTAATTGTTTAATACTATTTTAAGAGGTGGATGGGTTCTTGGGATTTATATTGTATTCTTTATTATTATATTTTTAATGCTGTCAGCTGCCCCGGTTGCATTTGCAGAGGGGCAGGATAATAATAATAATAATAATAATAATAATAATAATAATAATAATAATAATAATAATAATAATAATAATAATAATAATAATAATAAATAAATAAAATAATTCCCCATTTTCTGCCTGTGTGAGGCTTTTTCCTCCCACTGTTGGGCTCATGCATCATTTGCCTTGTTCCCTCTATAACACTTTGACTATTATTTCCAGCTCATGATGTATTCCTGCCTTCCCAGATACCTTCCAAGATACTGTTTCCCTCCCCAACATGATTCAGTTTAAAGCCCCCCTGATCAAATGTTTGAGACTATTGGCAAAAATGCTTCTGCCAACTGGTGTGAGATGCAGCCCATCTCTTGTTAGAAGTCCACCCTCCTGGAACCTCAGCCCATGATCTAAGAATCCAAACTGTTCTTGGCAACATCATCTATGGAACCAGTTATTCACATCTGCTATCTTCCTCTTCCTTCCTGGACCACGCCCTTCAACTGGGAGAAGAGATGAGATAACAACCTGTGTGTCCAGCTCTTTTCCTTCTGATATTATGAAGACTGTGCCTTGCAGTACTATTGGTCCCAACGTGGACCAAGAGGAAGAGATAATAGTCTCTGACTATGTTCTGGATCACAACACTTAACATATATGCTTTTTACAACCACTGTGTGAAGACTGGGCACTCTAAATAAAAATAAATATATTGAAGCCTTTGTAGAATTTATCTTCAGAGTGACTCTGCACTGGCCTGTACATCTGTCCAGGTGATCATACTTGCATTACAGACAGACTAATTATTACTATGCAAAAAGATCATTCAGTTTCACTACACACAGTACCAGAATAAGACACAGTCTAGACAAAAGAGCTGCAATAGGTTTGTTTTGCCTTTAAAGACTAACTGATGTTTTATTGTGGAATTCATTCTGCAGTATCCTAAAGATATCTAAATATCTTATTCTGTATATTGCTAATTGTTGTACTACTTATCAAAGGATTTGGCACATCAGTTAATTTATTCTATAGCAGCTGAGGCAGCAAATGTATCCATATCTATTTGAAATAGCAGCTTTCAAATTATGTTGTAAATAACCCTGGGGTTCTCTTAAACTTGATTAAAGATAGCTTCAATGAAAAGAACAGAAAGAGAAGATGAGTTTCCATTAAGAACAACTAGTCCACCACTACAGATTTCCCTTACAATATGCGGTCTAGGAGTGTATTGCTTTAACATATACTCTCAAGTCATACAAAGTCAATGACTGATCCAGTAAACCTAGCCAGAATAATTTGAACTAACTTTATACCCTAGGACTTGCCCCGACATCTTTTATAGTACATAAGGATTTCCCAGTAAGCTTGCAGAGTTCTTGAATGGGGTGGTGGTGGTGGTGGTGGTGGGGTTTAAAAACAATACAACAGATGTCAAACTGTTGAGCCAGATAATGTTATATTCATGAAGACTCCTGCTAAGAATAACAGCCTTCATTGAATCTATTGCTTGTTTTCTTACATAAAGTGCAGTACAACTTTAAACAAATCCTGATACATTTTCATTGAATACTTCCCAATGTGTATTCACTTAACACTACCCTTAAGTTGAAATGAATTTGTTGAAAGACGGACCCAGGTATAAACTTCTCAGGGAGACCTCAAGTGTGTTAGATGATTCTGTCTCCTCGTCATTGATGAAGTAGGATTCAATGGTAGTCAGTCAGAATATAGAACGGGGAGAGAGTGTCTCCTGCAGAAGATTGTCTTGGGACAGCTCAACAATTGATAAAGCAATGCCACTGAAGTCACTAGAGATTCTGTTGCTATGTGCCTTCAAGTGAATGCCAACATATGGAGACCCCATCATACATGGTTTTTTTGCAATATTTATTTGGAGGAGATTTGCCAGTCCCTATCTCACATCCTTGCATTAGCACAAGTGAGTCATTGTTGACCCCCCCCATGCTCTCCCCAGTGCAAAATAAAATGAAAAGTTGTTTAGGAATAGCGTAGGGGCAGGCGAGAGGGTGAGGAGAAGACATTTACACCACATGACCACACAATCTCAGAATTGCTACTGGAGTAACTTACCACACCTGAGAACTAGCACTATCCCAACAATACTGGGATTTTATTGATGGGTTTTTTGGTGAATGGCAAGGTTCAAGCTAACCATGATTCAAGGACAAGGAAAAGATGAGAGGGAGATAGTTTGGTGCAATAAGTCCTATTATCCAACTTCTATGGTGATTTAAAAGTCACATGTGAAAAAGTCCTTATCTACTTCTCAAAGCACCACACCACATTGACTAATAAGCATTTTATTTACTTCAAGGGAAACAAAAAATACAAGGAGAGGTGCTTACTTATCCTTGTAGACTTCTAAATTGTTTTTTTCTCTTTAGGAAGCCATTCATAAAGGGTAATTAATACAATTTCAGTTTACTTTGCAATCCTCTTTTAGTAAGGAGTTCCAGCTCATTGTAGTCAGATATATGTGCCACAATACATAGGTTAATTTAAAACAGAATTGTAAGAGGTTTAACACATGATGTTTTCTTCTGCTTTACCAAAATGTGCTAGCAGATTGAGAAAACCATAATATATGTGAGATTGAGTTTTAACATGATTCAGGAGCACCTCCAGTTAACATTACAGAATTGCTTTGCATACTCTCAGCTTCCAATATGGCAAAAGGCAACCATCTTCAATACACTGCAGTCTCAATATCTGCAAGACAATCTCTCAGGAGTAGGAGTGGGCAATTGTGAGGGGGGTAAGGTTCAGGTTTTGCTCCACAACTCCATCTGGCATACCAGCTTGTTAAAAAACAAACAAACAAACAAAACAAAACAAAACAACCCAGAACATGTATAAAAATGGGGAGGGGGGAGATTTTTCTTACCCAAATTCCAAAATGGTTGAAAAACACTGCAAAATGTTGCAATTTTTTCTCCCTCAATCTTAGAAATGTGCCATAAACCCCCATCAGTCAAAATGAGCCAAAATTGAATCAGGAATAAGTGATGTCACTTCCAGTTTCAATTTCAGCTGATATTTGAGCCAAAACCAGAAAAAGCCCCAGAATATTCCAGGAGACTGTTTCTTTTTTTCTTTTTATTCATTCATACATTCATTCTTTCACTCACGTAAAGTAATGTTTATCCAAAATTGAGCATCTGAGAAAGAAAGTATACAACAAATAAAATTAGTGTTAACATGGATTCAGACCATCAAGACAATGTAACAGCAAGGCTTTAATTCAGTTCACACTGAATGGAATCAATCCTGTGTTGGAATGAACATGGTATCACTGTCCACTGAAAACTGAGCAAAGATTATACCAGTCTCACCCCCATGTGGTGGAAATTCTATCACTGGAGTTTAACCTTAGTATAAAAGCCAGTGTTGTCACTAATGCAGTAGCTAAAGACTCTGTTAATTGCAAGATTGGCAGGTTGCCAGTTTGAGGCCCAGGTGCTGCATGATGGGGTGAGTTTCCATCACTAGTCCAAGCTACTGCCTACCTAGCAGAATGCAAGTAGATAAATCAGTACCACTTTGGTGGGAAGGTAAACAGTGTTCTGTGAAATCATGCCAGCCACATGATCACAGAGTAGTCTCTGACAACACTGGCTCTTTGGCTTAGTAACAGATATACTTGACAATCTTGTCAATGGGGAATACCTTTACATGTGTGTGTGTGTGTGTGTAGATACTCAGAGGTACCCAATGGGCATCTGATGTGGATGATGTGAACTTTGATTTTGTCCTCCATTATAAATCAGTAGGTTCCATATTTCAACCACTGTTTTTCACTGTTTTCGGTTGAAAAACATGATGAACATGCATTGTAAACAGGGATGCTCAAATACAACCTGGCAGTGTTCAAGCTTGGAGTTTCCTTAGCAAACTCAACATCCAGCTCAGCTTCAGTATAAACAATGATCCTGATACAAAAGATGTAGAATCCTTATGAAATAGAGAAAATATGTTTGATGCACTGGCCCACATGACATTTCTTGTGTCTTAACACTAATACCAACTAGAATCTTCAGTGTTTCTAATTACCCAGCAAAACCCCAACAATGAGAAAAATAAGCGGGAGGCACCATGAGACTTAGGGTACACCTGGTTTTGCAGATGCTCAAGATCATTAGGGGAGGAATTATATGGATGAAAATTTTCTTCCTGTTCAATTTTTATCATGTTACCAAGCTCATAAAATGGGAATGTAACAGAAAACAATATTGAATGTGAGAGAAAACAATACTTATGGAGATGACCCAACAAAGCAGCTCTATAAGAATTCAAAGGCAGGAATGTCTGCCCAGTGGATGGAAATGAGAACACAACAGGGTGTCTGGAAAGACTGGGAAGGAGACAAAGATAACTCTTTTTAAAAAGTAGGAAAAAACCCATCATGTTGTTTAGGTAAGTCACTTCATGCTAAGAAGCTGTTTTTAAATCTCACAAGGAATATAACTAAGAACTGCCCATAAAATTGTTGGAGAAATCCAAGATTTACTTGGGAAAATCAAAACTAGGCCCAGGTATGACAATCACCCACCTCCCCAAAAGACCCAAAACAATATAAAAATCCCAAATAAAAACCTCCTAAAACAGATAATCTAAGTCTAAACCTGATCAGTGGGCATAGAGCACTAAGTAATTGTTGATGAGGGAGTTAAAGAGTAGAAGGCAGTGGGAATCAAATAGAATAGCTGAAACTTTGAATAGAAGTATTCCACACTGCAACATTATTGTTGCAAGGCTCCATTTTTATTAATACATATACACTTCACAGTATGAATAGAATTTTCCTCTTTCCTCTTATTCTTGTCAGTTGAATAGAAAGGAAAAGTTGACAGGTGATAATAGCTAACAGCAATTTCTTCAAGCAACTGGTTCTAAACTGGTTTATTGATGGTTCTAAAAAGTTATGCAAGACAATTAAGGTAGAAAGTTCTATTGATTGAATACAAGTTGAGATTGACTTCTGCCATCGTGCTTCAAGCTCATAGTGAACTGTAGTCCAGAGAAGGCTAGGGAAATGTAAATGCAGCTTTCAGGTATGGTCACAGCTTTATATGCACATTATAAGTTATAACAGCTGCAAGTGGACACCACTTTAAATCATGATCCATAAAAACTGCCATCATGTAAGAACTATACATGTATATCAATGTGACACACAGGTTGGGCAATTTTATCCATACAACCACAGATGTATGGGCATAGCTGTAGATATACTATATTTATTATGGAATAGCAAGACTACAAAAATAATGTCCTATGAAAGACTGAAAATGGATATTATATTGGAGATTCTATGAGACTTTAGTTATAAATTTGGAAGCAAGTTTCTGCCTTTTTGAAAATTTTATTTTTGTTTATTGTGTGAATTCTCAATATAGTAGGTCTTTAAAGCTGTTATGTGAGAATCCCTGTAGCACAGTCAAATTTATATGGATTAAAAATTCCTAGTGTATGTCTGTGTTTTAAACACCTTTTTAGGCATTTACAAAGATTTATTGTCCAACTCTGAAAATAACTTTGCCATAAACTGCTAGACAGAGAAATTTTAGAAAGTTTTATGGAAACAATATTCTTTATTTGTACAAATAAAAAACCACTGCCAAGTGCAATGGGTTTTTTTCTCTTACAAATTGGTAAATAAGCAGAACAAACCATGTCAAATAAGCAGAGCAGGCAGCATTAGACCATGGTACTTTGTTAGGGCTTGCAATATCTCTGAGACCAAGGTTTCAAAATGTGAGGTGGAATGGCATCTCTCTTGAAATCATGCAGTTGGGAACAGAGGCAGGGATAGGTTCTTTCATTATCTTCCCTGCCAAACTGTGAAGAATTTTTCCCCTTCTACCTCCCTCTGTCAGTAAATTGCTGATGATTCTGCCTGCTTTCCTTACACTGACTGATGAATCTGTGTATCATCTTTTATTTTTTTCATACAGTTCTCCAAGGCCTACATTATATTATTTCTTAAAGTGTGCCACAAGACACAGTTAGGGTGCCTTTTTACAGGTTTCCTCTGCTATGGTTGTCCTTACTGTCAAGGGTCCTAACCTGGTTTTGGAGGTATGTAAACCAGTCCTGGATAGAATTATACCCCCTCCTTTGAAAGTCTGTATCTGCAGCCTGGGAATTCTGCTAGATTTGTCACTCCAAATGACAGCCCAGATAGATGTGACAGCCAAGAGTGCTTACTATCAACTTTTTTTATTAGGAAAGTTGAGTACCTTTCTAGATTAGGAGGATCTAAAATTAGCCATGCATATGCTGGTGACCTCAAAGCTGTATTTTTGCAATGTGCTGTACACTCTGCTACCTCTCTACAAAGTTCAGACATTTAATTACTTCAAAACATAGAGCCAGGCTGGTTATCTTTTTCTTCAGCCACCCCTAGACTGTGGAACAACCTGCCAGAAGAGATCTAGCTGCTGATTATGCTATCTAAATTTAAAATACTATTAAATATCAATATCCTCCAGTAGACATATCCAGATAATTTTTAAATTGTGAATTGTAAACTGTGGTTTGATTGTTTTGATATTTGCTGGTCTTATTTGTTATTTTAAATTGATAGTATGTTTTAACTGGTTTTTGTGTTTTAACTGATGTTGTGTTTTTGACAAGTGTTATGTGATGTGGATTGATCTGTTGTTATTCCCTGTCTCATTCCATGGGGATAGGTGGGTAAAAAATAAAAACAACAATGACTTGGGAGAAAGACAATAGCTCTATACTTATTTCCCCTCACTGATACTTCTGGTGGGCCAAGCAATCTCTCCAGTCCCTATTTAAATGACTTGCTTGATATGTTGTGGGCACATGCTAAAATTTGGCATGCAGAATCTCAGAGCGAAGACAGAAATGTATAGACATACTCTGTTATAGTTCTAGGATGTTTGTTCTCCTGTCTAGGAAAGTTGAGGTCACTCACGAGGATGAATTTGTAAAAATGTGTTGAGGCCCAGACCCTGTAATGCATCAGGGACTTTTGTGTTTCCTAAGTCTGTTACCTCACCTCCCAAAATTCCTGACCACTAGCCATGATTGGTTTTTTTGGTTGAAAGTTGTAGAGTTGAAGTTCAAAACATTCATAGAACAAAAGATTGAGAACCACTTGATTATGTGGTTTGTAAGTCACTTCCAGAGGTTTGAGCATGCGTACATTTGCTGTCTAGAGGGAAGATGTCTTCCACCTTTTAAAAAATGTTGGGGGAGCTAAATTACTACATGTAAAATAACCATAAAGCATCTACAATATATTTTGTTTACTGTTACAGTGGCTGATCTTTAGACTTTAGCATTTTAGACTTTTTATTCAATAAAAAAGAGGTCATGGGAAAGATATTTTATGAAACAAGCCTTATTACTTCATATCACTTTATTTTCCCATAGATTTGCCACAAGAGACATTTTCTATGCATTCTTATAAGCCAGAGGGCAGGGGACACATAATTCTTATCTCTTGAAATCATATCTTCTTATATCATTTGGTTCATGGTAAAGAGAAAAAACCTAGTGGCAGGGATATATTTAGTATAGTAGAGCTAGTAACTACATTTTTAAAAACATGTATATAGTGTGTCACATGCACCAGTTCATTAACACTTTCAAGACCTCTTTAAAATAGATTAGTATTATCATCTCCAATCATAATGCAGAGGCTGTTACCTATGTTGTTATTGATACCCAGTCCTATGCAGTATTATTGATATCCAATCCTATGAAGAATTATCCATGCTTAAACCCATTGATCTACATCCAAATAAATTAACAGGTTTACACATTCAAGGAAAACTCAAACTGTGTTTCTCAAACAGCCAGTGTTCATACTCCATGATGAAGCTCACTTGAAACAGACATTGATGTTTGTAACACAGCATGAGAATCAGCCATAAAGCAAGGGCAAAATTGTAGCAAACACATGACTAAAATAGTCATTTAAATCCAAATCTCTCTCTCTCTCTCTCACACACACACACAAAGCAAGTTAATCATTGGCCTCACCCACCTATACCTCATCATTTCTGCCTGCCTCATCTTTCCTGGTAAGCATACATACTTACTCATAATGAAAGCTAGCATACAGTCCACATGTGTATGCACACAAGACAGTCAGGTAAGAAGTGCATGGAGAGAGACAAAATAATCATACAACAGTTGGATGGGGGGTTAGAGGCCAGGAAGATGATATTAGATGAAACATACTGGGAACATTCCTGTTTATCTGTATATGGGTCATATATTTTATTTTTCCCTTAATTTGTCTCTTTTTGATTTTTTCCTCTTCTAAATGTCAATTTTTACAAAGTCCTTCCACATTCAGAGTATGTCAAGCACTGATTGTGTTCTAATATGTTCAATTGTTAGAGTCTGTATGTTGTTCAGTGTTAATAGACTTATTCTTGTTGTTGGACAACTTGTAATTGTTGATTCAATGAAGAATTTCTGATATTTATAAAAATACAGTTTCAAATAGAGGTTTCTAATGTTTTTTTCTAGTATGACCCACTTGTTCTGCAGCTCATCCAATCTAGGACCAGGCATGTGTCAAATTGGAAGTGTGTGTGCTTCCAATTTTTCTGTTGCAATTATTCCATATATCAAAGTCAAAAGGTGATCCCAGATCTCTCCTTGCCTTCTGGTAGTTGGCATGGTAGAAGTATAGAGTTTTCTTTCAGTGACTGAGGTTTAAGGCTACCTATTCTTCTAGTGGTGCTATTTTCTAGCTCTCTAATATCATCTGTGCAGAGTATTTTGTTTCTACTTTTTCCTCAGCCAAATGTTGTACCCAGACAAAGATCAATGTCATGTGAAACATCTGGAAGTTGAGTAGACAAAAGCCACTCTTCTTAATTGGCAGATGAAGTGTTATAAGCAATGCTATATATTGTATCTTATTCCATACATGCACAATCATTTAGCCCATTCCCCCTGACAAATATATTGTATCTTGTTGTTGTTGTGTGCCTTTAAATCATTTCTGACTTATGGACACATTAAGGCAAACCGATCGTGAGGTTTTCTTGGTGTAATTTGTTCAGAGAGAGTCTGCCTTTGCCTTCATCTGAGGCTGAGAGAACATAAGTTGCCTAAGGTCACTCAATGGGTTTCCATAGTTGAGATGAATCAAATCCTGGTCTCTAGGGTCATAGTCCAACACCCAAACCACTACACCACTCTCTCTCTTATATTTAATCTATTTGGATATAAATACAGCCTTTGGAGTAATAACCCTTGGAGAGTATATATGATGCCAGGGATTACATTTATTTTAAGAATATTTATTTTTCCTCATAGGCTAAGTGCTAAGGATTTTCAGTGTTTTATCTGCCATATCCTTCATTAATGTGGAGAAGTTCAGGGTCACTATGGGGCTAAGCAGACTGTGCAAAGTGCTGTCTTCAGAGCAAGGAAGGGGAGGGGCAGCCACACTCTGGGCGGCCCAACCCCTTCTCCAAAACGTCCTTGGAGCAGCCAGCCCTCCCTACAGCCGGCACTTTGAGGATGACCTCCCTCTCCAGTGTCCATACATGCTGCAGCGGAAGAGTCACCAAAGGTGCGCTGGCAGCCTTTTGTGACGCACCTTCGGTGATTTGTGGAAGCAGCGCTATTTTAGCGCTCCTTCCAGGGGCGGCGAAGCTGCACCGTGGGGCCAAGGTGTGCGGATACCTCGGCCCCACAGCGCAGCTTCCTGGGGTGGCCCCATGCTGCCCATCTGCTTCCCCCCTATGTCTTCTTCTCCTTAAGACCCACATAAAATCAAAACCCCTTGGGCACAAGCAACTAACTGTATGGTCTTTTGTATCTTAGTGATTAGTGCTTAGGTTCTATTAATCAAAAGGAGTAACATCTCAGAGTCTGTAGGAAATCTCTGAGAGGAAATGTACTTAACGAGTTAGAAACTTGTATATCAATGCTAGGAGTGATGCTAAGTGTTATATTAAATTAATATTAAATATCTGTAGTATTGCAACTTTTTGAAAATAAAAATAAAAATTGATGTCTTCTATGCATTTTTAAACATTTAGGCATTGCAGTTTGGCAAGTGTTTAAATTTGTTTGCTTTATACATATGAACATATTAATGGGGGATTAATATTATATTTTTGAAGAGACAGCAGGAGATTGGAAGGGTCAGCATTCCAAGATATACAGCTGTATCCTCTCCTCAACTATTCCACACAACATCAGGAGAGTGGTGAAAGCCAACTGACAATGTGAAAGTCTGCTGTCTTCCAGTATCCTTAGCTGCATTCACCCCTGCAAAACAATAAGATGAAACAAACATTTGGATGTTGCAGCCTTCCTGGATCATTTCCTGGCTCTCCTTTGCTCATTCCCTGTGAGCTATTAGGAGGCAAGGAGATCTGCAAGAGGGGAATGAGAAAGAGGCTTGTGAATGATTGAATTCATTGGGGCTTTGGGACACTCAACTTAGCACTTCCCCCCTTTTTTTCTTTCTTTGAACATTCTAATATTTTTCTTTATCTATATACAGGGATGGATACTTAGAGAATCTCTGGGTGTACAGATGCCTACACCATTAGCAGAATTTCCTAACTTCCCCCACCCCAATGAACACACCTTTTTCCAAATACTTGTAACATTGGAGGAATTAGAAGAGTACAGGAGAGGATCTGTACCAATATTGTGGTCAGGAAACACACACATACAATAAATAACAAGGAATCTTTAGAGACTGGTGAGCTAACAACTAATATCAGGGAGAGGTATGAATTGCCAGGAGAAAGTAGAATTTTAAAAGGTATAGAGATATCAAAGCTTCATCAGGCTTGTAATCTGAGCATGGAATGCTCAGGAATGAATGAAGTAAGGTAAAGTTGTTCCTTGCTGGTGGTCACCACTATTTGAAATATGGTATAAGATCACAGATTGATACAGCTGCAATGAGACAACAAGGTTTTTTAATCTAACTCCCACCAATGCAGGAAGTCCATAATGACAGATGATCATCTAAATTCTTTTTAAGAAACTCCAGTAAAACAGAACTTACCACACTTTGAGGCAGTTCATTCCATTGTTAAACTTGAGTCAAAATCTTATGTCTTGTAACTTTAACACATTGGTTTAAGTCTTACCCTTTTGGCTCTTGTTCCATTGTTTGCATGACAATCTGTCAACTATTTGAAGATTGCTGTCATGCTACACAAGTTGTGCTCTTTCCACAACATACTTCATAAAGCATCACATATGGTGTTCTTCTGGAACCATTTCACCTTGACAATATCCCTCTTAAACTGTTGTATCTAGAGCAAGATGTAATTCTTCAGGTAAGCTCTTGGCAGATCAATATACAGTGGTACTGTTTTTCTCCTTGAACACTCTACTTTGGTTGATGCAGCCAAGAATTGCATTTAGTTTATGTATTTATGTATTTATTTATTTAGCAAGTGCTTCATTTTGTTCATTCCTGTTTAGCATGTGGTCTACTAAGACACCTGGATACTTTACACTAATTCCAAGCCAGGTGTCACCCATATTTTCCATATTTCTCTTCCATTTATTGGCTATAGTGTGCTTCATCAGTAAAATCAAAATTATATTTGATTTTAATATAATAGAGATTGTTTTTATTTTGTAATGGTTTAATACTGTTTTAAGGGTGGGAGGGAATATTTTGTATGGTATTTTATGCTGTTAACCACCCGGATTGGGAAACCATTGGGTGGTATACAAATAAATTTTATTATTATTATTATTATTATTATTATTATTATTATTATTATTATTAAAAAACTATAAATTATAATCAATTAATTCCATTCAGCTGTGTACACGCAGCTGTGCTGATCAGTTCAAAAGAGGGGCAAAACATGGATTGGGTTTTTTCTTTGCACTTTTTCGGGATAGTTAGCTTGTATGTGTGATGGGGTGAGCAATCATTAATACTATCAAACAACCAGAAATGATTCCTGCAACATGTGCAGCAAAGCAAGAATTAGCAAGGAAATTACTAGAACTGGGTATGCTAGATTTATATTTATGAGAGAGTAGAACATATGACATGCACATATAAAAGGCACACAAATGGATTTGTAAGCCATGTTAGGGAACAAACAAAGTAAAGGTATTAAACTTGAAGAGTCATATGTAAATTGCTGTAGGTCTTCACTTGATGTACTGCTTAGATTAGAAAGGTTTAATGTTGCTGTCACTATCTACAATAATGTCCAAAGAGATGTTTAGAGGCTGTGAGAAACAAACAACTTATAAATGAGTGTGCTCATTTCCATTTCAAGTCATATCCAATTTATGGTGACCCTAAAGTGAACCTATCATGGGGATTTTTTCAGAGGAGGTTTGACTTTGCCTTCCTCTGAGGCTGAACGTGTGTGGCTATCCCCAGGTAACCCAATAGGTTCTCATGGCTCAGTGGGGATTTGAACCCTTGTCTCTAGATTCATAATCCAACAGTCAAATCACTACACCACACTAACTCTGTATAGGTTTGGATCCTGATTAATGTTGTCATTCTATTTGGGATAGAGAACCAATGTGGTTTGATCATTGGGTTTAGTCTCTAGAGACCAAAGTTTTAATCCCAGCTCTGCCATGGGAAATTCACTGGGTGATTTTAGGCAAGTCACACTCTCTCAGCCTCATGGGAAGGCAAAGGCAAACCTCCTCTGAAAAAAATCTTGCCATGAAAACCCCATGATAGGTTAGCTTCAGGGTTGCCTTTAAGTTAGAAATGACTTGAAGGCACATTACAACAACAACAATACTATCTAGGAATAGGTCTCATTGAACACAATGACACTTTTTAGTACATGTGAAAAATATTCTGCTGTGATTACCTGAACCTGGATTCCATCAATTTAATTACATAATGAACTCAGTGGGAACTTTCAGTGACCTCAGTTTGGATGTGTTTGTACTCTTTGAATACACCTGCCATTTCCTTGAATATTAATAACAACAGAATCTGTATTTATAAACTCCAGTTATCATCAAGTGCATTTAGAAGTCTTCTGTATCTTAAATGGAAAAATATGTTTTGTAGCCTGGCAACAGGAATATGTATACAAGATTGACAATTAAGACAAATGCATTCGTTGTTATGAGAAAACACATTCATCAGTGTATTTTATTTAGCTTTGTAATAACAGATGTACAGATGGAGTTCAACCAACTGAAGTACTTTATATTAATTGGCTCTCTATAAATAAGCAAATATTTCTTCTTGTTAGAAGCATATCACAAAGCTTTAGATAAAGTTTCCCTTTGAATCTAAATGCATACATTAAATGGCAATGATAAAACGTTTTTAATTGCATTGCTGCTCCTTATCCTTTTCTACCTGTTCTTAAATCTCACCATCTTTTACATAAATTGGTTCTGGAATAAGCATTCTGATGCCCTTGCTCTTTGCCTTAGACAAAAGAAAGAGGGGACACCTCTACAAAGCATATCAATCAAAAATGTTGCAGTCAGCAGTAAGTCTAATAATGAAATTCAGGATTTCATAAATCATTTTCTACAGGTGGGGAGGGGAGGGTCATCATTAAAAAAATTCTTATCACAAAAGGCTGAGGATTTCTTAGTCATTCATTTTTCTTTCTTTAATTAAAACAATGGAAAGACATATAAATGATGGTAACATATAAATGATGAGAACCCCTTTGTCTTAAAAAAATTGCAATAGGGAAATTGTTCCTCACTTTGCCCTTGAAAGAAGATAATTTTGTCTCCACCTCATAATATGTTGTAAGAACATAAAGAAGTAGTGAGCTAGATCAGAAAATGGTTCAAGGGGAAAGCAATACTATTGCTATTCAGTGGTGATACACAATGTTCCAATAAAGGCAGATTACATAAAACAATTATTATTTTTCCCTTTTGCACTATTGCCCACTTCAATAATAATCAGTAATTGACATTACTGCACTTCCTTAAGCAAATCAACAACTTTTCATTAATAAAATTAGACCAATTCTAATCACAGATAAGTAGGCTAATAAAAAAACCTCCCAACAGATTGTTTTTTAAAAGTCATTATTTAATCCAGGCTCTTTGCTATAATGGGGGAATAATACTTTGATCTACTCCCTGGATTTCTGTTTGTTTTGCTTAATAGAGGAGTGGAGAAAGTTCAGTATGACTCATTATTTAATAGGCAAGGCTTTTAACTTTTACCTTTACCACAAGTCCCTTCTGCCCATCATTTTGTCATCCAAGTCAACAATCAAGCCAGCTCTTAAATTTAAATGTTCATTACCCATATGTCATCTTAGAAGAGTTTGACCTACAAATTTATCGTGGCCTTGAACACTGATATTCTCATAATATTTACCTTAAAGTTGCACTTTCAGTTATGGGAAAGTCATAACAGATTCAACAGACTTTTCCACAAAAACATCACATGCCTCATTCTTTTCCATACCTTAACTCAGGGTGACTAAACTGCTGACTGCTGACCAAATGTGACTCCCAAGCTTGGTTTTTTTTTTTTTTGTGACTCGTGTGCTTCTCAGAACTGTTCAAAATGACATCAGAATATGCCACCAAAATTTGCTAGCAAACTTGTAAATGCACTACATATTCAATAAGGAAAAGTAGATAAATACATTATAACCAGTGAGATATCAGAAAAATAGTTTAGTACTACAGGTCACCTGATTTTGGTTTTAAGAGAGGGCTAGATAAATTCCTATCCAGTAGGCCCTCCACATTTTCTGGGGAACCCCATGAAAGTGGAACACCCACAAATAAAAACCCACTATTTTTTTTCCTGAGAGAACATCTGTCTAGGAATCTTTAGTTCCTCCAGTGCAACTCTATGGTTAGCATCTGCCAGAAGTTGACCTCAGAATTGTGCTGGAAGGCCTATAAATACTGTCTAGGAATCTGTAGGTTTTCAAGTGCAACTTCTGTTGAAAGTCAGCCATGGAGTCATGCTAGAGGACCTAGAGAGAACATATTAATCAAATAAGCAAATCAAATCCACAAAAGTCAAAGCCACAAATGTGAAGGGTTGACTGTAGTATGGGCCATACATTCCTTTAAGCCACTTCCAGTTATCAGAATGATGTTATATTACCTACAGAATCAGAGCCATGGGAAGCATAAGATATGGGGAGCATAAGATGCAGTTATACTCATATCCTCCTAGCAGGCCTTCTATAGGCATCTAGTTAGCTAATGCTTGCCCAACAGTGTGTTTCGGTAGAAACACAAGAGAGGCCTTCTTGGTGACTACTCCTAGGCTCTGAAACTTCTTCTTAGAGAGATTAGAATAACTCCTCCTTACTGTCCTTGTAAAATAATTTTTTTAAAAGCTGCAGATAGTCTAAACACATCTTAATAATAACATTTTGTATTTTTGTCGATATTGTAACTGAGGGAGGTTGTGACCCACCTCAAATCCTAATTCTGGGAGAAAGGAGAGAAATAAAATTTATAATAACAAGAACAAAAATACCAGCCGTAATAATAGTCAACATAATAGACTTTTGCTACCTTTTAATTCAATATAAATAATCAATATAATTGTCAAATCTTAATTAATTAAAGCCAATTTAAGTAAATTAAAATAGGCAACTGATTTTACAAACTTTTATGTCACATACAAAATATTTTTTACTTTCTCAACTTGTAACCCAACAAAATGTGGAGAAATGAAAGGTGGGTTGACTATTCTGCAAGGCACAATAATCTGCAGCATGAGCAATAACAATAATACAAATACAGTTGTTGCATCAGATGATTCAATTATGGTATAGTATAAATACAATAAAACTGCTTTTTGATAAGCTTTGTCATCCAATGCTTATTTTTTTCTCTTTCTTGGAAGATGAAATTCTTTACTATTTTGTTCTCAAAGATAACAAGAGATGCAAACAATTTTCTTCTCAGTGTAAGAACATCTTCAAAAACTATACAGAGTTTTCTTTTTGTTCTTGTTTTTTATTTTAAAAAAGTTTAACACTTATTCTGCATAAAATGTACATGAAGTGTCTCTGTGAAGAAGACATTTTCCATACATTTTTATATTATTATTTTATGTAGATAAAATACTTTTTCCTGAACAAAAATGTTATGTGCACATTTGGTGCAGAATAAATTCCCAGTCACTAAGATTTACACCAGTCCAGCATTCTTCCCATCAGGGCTTTCTCATGAAACTCATAAAACATGTTTCTCAAACATTTTTCAGGTATTTTCCAATATTCTTCCTATCCTTAGTTTTGACATCTAGATTTTACAATCCAACATACAAAGCCCTGTGAATTATTTTGTTAGTTGTTTGCAGGATGATAAAACTTGATCCCTGATTTCCTTCTTCTTGATAACATTTGTCAACATATATATTCTTCCATATAAAATACAGAATTTCAGAAACAACACCATACATTCCTCTTTAAATTCCAGTGCACTGAAGGAATTAGGAAAGCCTTTTCAGTAAGGATAATATACTAATAATAATAATAATAAATAAAATTTATTTGTATACCGCCCAATGGTTTCCCAATCCGGGCGGTTAACAACATAAAATATACCTGCCAAAGATCACCCAACAATGGGAATTCCCATATGAAACCACTAGGGAGATTGTCCACCTGGTCCATATAACATATAATTTGGTTCTTTTGTTTTTGTTGTTGGTTTGCCTTGGCATTAAATTGCATTTATTTTGTTTCTTTTTTTAAAAAAAAATTATCTCATATATATTTTAGCAAGTTAGTCCATTTCCCCCTAAAATATTGTGCAATGTGTGTTCTTATAAAATACATTCAAATCCATAATTTTACAGGTTTAACTGTCAAAACATTCAGGGAAATATGAAATCCATCAAATAGCCAATTTCCTATCCATGGATTATTCTGGGTGATATGGATCCATACCTTTCATATAGAAATCTTAAAAGAGCTAATTCTTCAAGAATCTTTAGCAATATGTAAGAAAATCATATTCTTCTCTCTCTTACACAGTTAGACAAAACATATTTTCACTGAAACTCTTTTAAGTTCCTTTGAAACCAATCCTTCAAATGGTTTTCTTCAATGAGAATCTCCAATTTTATATGAAATATCATTTTTGCCAAATTTAGTGGCAATGGGAGAGATTCACACTTGCACTCATAAGGGGGGTTGCAGACTGCCAGAAATAGTGCAAATCGAGTCCACTTTTAGGGTTAGTGCTAGGGAATCATGAGAATTGTTTCTTTTTTTTTCTGAGACATTGAGCCTTCTCTGTCAGAGAGCTCTGGTGCCACAATAAAATACAATTCCCATGATTCCCTAACCCTAACCCTAACCCTAACCCTAAAAGTGGACTCAATTTGCACTATTTCTGGTAGTCTGCAACCCCCCATACTCCCATCCCTTCTTTCTTTTTCTTTTTTTCCAAAGAGAGAGATCTTAATCAGCAAAGATTTGTCTAAAATAGGCTGACTGCCTGATATATCACCTGTTCCAATTTATGTAAACTCCATTGGACACTTTGCTGATGTTGCTTCAAGGAGCCTTAACCATATATATTAAGGAGTCTTTTGTGAGACAGAAATAACTTTTTGTAATGTGACTGATCTGTGGCAGCCCCATTAAAACAAAAGATATGTTCCCACATTATCCTGACAAGGGATTACATTAAATAAAATGCTTTTGACTGACATGAGTTTCCTGTTACTCAGTTTGTCCTTTGCTGCCAAAACAGTAATACAAATCGAGCATATTAGAAAGGAAGCTCTTTGTCTCCAGGCTCCTTCAGGGTGTGTAGGCAATCATGTTGCTCAGCTGTTTCTGAGACTTTGGGATGTTCATGACTTAATTGTCCTTCCTGGCTTCCTTCATAGTCAGAAGATCATTCATTGTCATGGTTAAAGGAAAGATACCACAAACAATGGGGTGCTCCTGCTGTATTTTTAAGACATGGGATATAGATTGTGGGTATGGTCTCAGCATTTAGGACCATGTTATATCATTTATCCATGTACATATATGTCTGAAATACAGTCACAATTCAGTATACTAGTACATCTTCCAGAATGTATATAATAAACAGAGGGGTGGGCCTGTTAGGATACCTTATAGGGACCTTTGCATTCACTGAATAGGGTCTTTTATAATTTCGTTTTGCTAGATATGTCAATTTGATGTATGTATATATTTATTTACTTTTACTCAGTTTTGTAAGGTGTCTATTTATTATTTTACCATTGATTTCAAAGTAGTCAGATTGTTACCTGATTTGGCTGATGCTGAAATAATAATCATAACTTTACCATCCCCCTGTTGAAACAGTTCCAGTAGCTACTGGAGACAATGCGATGTGTTTTTATGACCTACAAACCCAGCTCAGCTCCAGGCTATCTGAAAAATAAATCATTAAATCCTCCTTATGAGACCATGTAAGGACTGTGATCTTTTAAGGCAGTCTTCTCTCAGTTCTCCCACCCTCACAAGCATGGCTGGTGGAAACACACAAGAGGAGATTTTCAATGGATGTTCCCATATTCTGGATCTTCTATCCTAAAGAGGCTAAGTTTCTTCTCATATCATTCCTGGAGGAGATGAACATCTTTTCATTCCAACTGGATTTGGGAATCTGTTGCATTATAAGCAAAGGGGTTTATTAGTGTGCTGTACTATTTTAATATGTTTAATAGGTCTGTTTTTTTAAAAAAAAATCTATAAAAAGTCTAATTTTATTGCATAACTTTCTTGACTGTTTTCATCTATATGCCTTCTATATTTTGCAATCTGCTTTGAATCCCAGCTCTGAGGAGGAGATAAGGTATATTTTTAAAAATAAAAATTCAACACAATACAATTCAATCCATTGAATAACTTCCAAAGCAATGATTCATATATAAACACAAGAGCTAATATCTTCTAAAGCTGGGACACTCTGGAACATGTTTCAAATCATAATTCAAGAACACATGTTTTAGTGGCTTAGGAAAGTGTTGGAGAAGGTTATAGATTTGAGACTTGCAATAAGCCCTTCATACTATGTTTTCTGACACAGCACTCTCTGATAGTCTTCAATAAAAGTTCTCCTAAAATAGACACCTAGTTTATTACTAAACTGAGTTTATTCTATATTAATAGTTTGATCTGGCAATGTAGAGATGGCTATTATTTATTTGCAAAATTTTTCTTCTCTGAGGTAGCTTAGTAAGTACAGTTTTATAAAGAGATTAGAGAGGTATTTAGTTTTTAATATTTAGCAACCTTTCTCCATGTATTTTCCTTCATTCCAATTTCATCTAGAAAAATCAGATGTTCATCTTATAACTGTTGTACGGAAAAGTTTATAGTGTGGATCCTTTATCCATTCCACAAATGGTAAAGGGGCAGTCTCTTCTTCTCCTTACATCACAATATATCCTAGCAGTATGGATTTCATAATTTTTATTCGGTCTTTGACCAGTATATGATACAAAAATATG
>JAIPUX010001232.1:27434668-27444707 GCA_020142125.1 Phrynosoma platyrhinos
ATTTCCACTTTATTATCGCTTTCTGGCCCACGTGTAATAATGTCCATATAAACACCAGGGACACACCAGTCAATTTTACACCTCTTTGCTGCTTTCAGGGACTAATCCAGATATAACATATAATGTTGCCAGATTCTGTGTAGCTGCAGTTAAAATCTGACAGGCAATGACCTCCACAGTTGGCTAGTATTGATCTTGCCCTTCCACATTGGATTTTAAAAGGATATTTAAATACTGTTTTTCACCTATTTTTTTTACCTTGTTTTTACTATTATCTTCTTTTATTTGGTATCCCCTTTTTACCTGTGCTGGTCTATGACCATAATAAAGATGAACTGAACTGCTACAACTTCCTTTGCTCAATTAGTCTCA
Source organism: Phrynosoma platyrhinos (assembly GCA_020142125.1). Taxonomy (NCBI): domain Eukaryota; kingdom Metazoa; phylum Chordata; class Lepidosauria; order Squamata; family Phrynosomatidae; genus Phrynosoma; species Phrynosoma platyrhinos. The sequence goes on from JAIPUX010001232.1 coordinate 27,435,041, forward strand.
AAGGTGCTGCAAGATTCCTTTGCACATTGATATTCCAAACTAACATGACTGTCTCTCTGAGGCTTACAGCATCTGGTATTCATTGGTGATCTCCCATCCAGGTCCTAACCAGGGCTGACCCTGTTTAGTTTCCAAGATCAGACAGCATCAGGTGCCTTTAAGACATTTAGGCCACAAATAATAAATGCACAGGAACCTTACTTTCCTTCAGCTAATAGATGAGAAGCAGACTCCCTCACTCCATATTTAAAATGAGAAAATACCTTCAGTTTTAACCACTCTTTTAAATAAGTTCTCTTTAAAACACATGCAGTCTATGGTATATGTTTCCACACTCAACCTTTGGTTTGATACTGTCCCTTAGATAATTCTCCTTTTTGCCCTGTAAGGACTCTTGAAATATCTAATATTATATTTGTACAAAAAAAACCAAAAACTAGTGTCTGTGTATGTGACTCAATTGGATAAATTGAGAGACCAGCACTTTAAAGTAAGTACAAAATGGAAAAGGGCTGGGGGATGAAGGAATGTAGCAGCAGGTTTGAAAAAATTTAGTATTTTAGGATGGGATAAATATTGCCTGTTAAAATAGAATCGAGTACACATGTGCCTAGGAGTAAATTCCATTGAACTCAATGAAACATTTTTTTTAGTAAACTAGAGCATTACACTATATCTAAACAATATTTGAATATTAATTCTGTACTTGTATGTTCCAATTTCCTCAATAAGTTCCCTGGGTTTTTTTTATGGCCATCTGTATGTGAATATGTGTATGTGTGTGTATGCATTTCTTGAATTCTGTCACTGCACATTTTCTCCAATTATGTATTTTGTCCAAAAGCTGGCCACTAAAGTAGCATTGCCCAAACACAGGTCTTTTACCTCAGTGAGAATTAGACTTAGCTAGTGATTTGTACATAGAAATCCTCAGCACTTGCATAATGTGTTTCAATAATCCTTATGAAAAAAATAAATAAATGATGGTGGTTCTAATGGCACATCTTTTATTATTACACGTCAAGATTCTCTTTGTGATGTGATACTGCAAACAATTTACCTCATTGTAATTCAGTACTTTGGTATATAAACAAGAACAATGAAGTAGAAATGAGGAACAAACATATCATAAAGGAGTTCTCACTGCCTTTGCCAGGATGGATGTTCATCTTATTTTATCATCATCTTATTTGTAAGATTAGTCTGTTAAATTCAAATAAATAGAAAGTAATGGGAAATGAAAAAGGAGGTAAAACACCCATGACACCTCTTAGGAGTTTAATAAATACTGAAGTTGCACATTGTTTATTAATTTCCTTGGAAAGATGTGGTTACCTCTTTTTAGTGGCATGCATCAGACTAAGGATCTTATAATTTTCATTACACTGTTCATTTCATGTGTATCTAAGCAGAGAAAGAAAGATTAGAAGAGAGAGAAATTTTCTATGTGTTCTCTCTTTTTTCTTCTGAATCACCATGGAAAACAAATCTGCTTATATTGCACATGTCTGTAAAAACACACACATCACAACTCTAAGGTAAGGGATGACAAGCTTTGGAGATCAAGGAATGCATTTTACTCCCCAACAAGCTGTAGAAGACTATACCTCCTCTAGACATGCACTTTTTTCTGTATTACTATTTTAAAATTAGCATTGTCTGAAAGTTCACTTTGAGTGGTTTTAGAAAGGCAAAACTGGTAGAAATGACTTTACACTTTCCAATAGAAGTGTGTAAAGAAGTAGAATAGAAAAGACTGGCCCTTCCTTCAAAGAAGAAACATCCTACTCTTAGGTAATGACTGCATGAGCCAAATACCACATCCTCTCCTGCCATCTGCACAGTGAGTGGTCCTGATGACTGAAGGGCCAATCTCCAGTTCTGGTGCCTTCTGAGGTCAGATTGAGGCATCCAATCATGTGATCAATAGTTTTTCATTTTCAGTTTCAGAGGGAGCAACCAACAGTGAGCAGCACAGTGAGATAAACATGTGAATATCTGCCCATCGTTGCTCTGGAGTAACAGGTAATGGGAGCAGTATCAGGGCAGCTAGGGGTCAGAAATCTCCAATTTGTTCCCAGAGTATTCTGGCTAGTGAAGATACCAACTTTGAGGCTTCTAAGAATTGCAATTTTCATTTTTTGTTTGTTTGTTTCTGGGTGGTAGGAAAGGGTTCAAGGGACCATGAAAACAATCTTGGAGGCTGCATGCAATCTGCAAGCTGTATGATTCCTCTCTCTTCTCAATAGCATTACAGTCCTGTTTTAGGAGATCAGCTCACTGGCTTTTATTCCCATAATAGGCATGGGATGTAAACACACAGGGACAGATTCTATCACACAGCTCCATTCCTGGGCAGCACTCATCCTGTACCTGACCCGAGCTTCTCCTGGAACTTTTAAAAAGGGGCCTAACATGGGAATAAAACCTGGTGTGCTAAACTCCTTCATTTGGAAGATAGGTTGGTCTGATAATCAAGACACTTAATACTATCTGCTACTATATGGCATGCATAGGTGAGTAGGTAGGTAGCTAGGTAGGTAGATATTAAACAAATTGAAAAACAAACTTAATTTACAATTAAAAGATTAATAATATAGTTCATCAGCAATCCACTCATTAATTAGAAGAATACATAAAAAACTGTTGATGTTTGAATAAGTTAGACATTCTATGTTAAGCACCAATGGTCACATGCTAAATGCATGCTATAATGATAACAGTGGGGTCCAACAAACTTTGTCCCCCATGGAAAAAATACTGAAGTTTTTTAAGTATCTTTACAACACGCCAGTTTTTACCCATTGACAAACTGGTCAATCACTCAGCTGGAGTTCTTATTTGTCAAAGGGATAATACCTAGGCCTTTAAAGATATTTTCCATATGTACAATCAATACACATAACCAGGAGGTCACATCACAGCATCAAGCTTTATTTGTAACCTCGTTACATCTGCACATATAGACTTGTTTCATTCTGTTTTGCAAGCATAATACATCTCCCCTCCTTGCCCCCCCATATCTACATCATCCATAATTGAAATATTCCAAAGGGCTCCTACTGTAAGACAATGAAGGTGAAAAATCTATATTTCATTTCATATTTTTGTATTTTCTGCCAAGGTGGAAGAAGGAGCAATTTAAGGTCAACCTTCCAAAAGAAGCAAGCAGGAATTGTGATGTTCAATCTTTAATCCATTGACAGTTTTTCTGCTTTGAACCAGTGAAAGTTGTTGGTGGGGCACTACACTAACTCTGGATTTCAGTGTGGACTTTAAAAGAACTTCGATAGGTGCTGAACACACTCTTCTAATGGAGGATAACTTAAACAGCCAACATTTCTCAGAAAACCAGATGCAGAAAAGGAAGCTGCATAGAAATGATATGAGATAGAAGCAACAGCCGCCATAGAGCTAGGAATACCTGTTTTCTATCAAAGGTAAACAACAGGAAAGAAGAGAGTTGGAAGTAGCTAATTACAAATAACTACAGTTGATTCTCTGTAAGGGTTCCGTTATGGACCTCCTCCACACAGATACTGAAAAGCATGGGACCTCAAGTCTTATTATTGTCAATGGATGTGCAACATACCATTGACAATAATGGGGTGGGGCCATCTGAGGATGTTCCAATTGGCAAGTGGCTAATTTGCTGATATGGAGGGCCAACTGTACTTACTTATAAGTAATTTATTTCTGCACTAATAAAGAAACAACTATTTTACATTACACTTACATGGGGGAGATATTGGGGGAGCTTGGGGTCCAGAAATCTTCAGGTGGCTTGGAGATAGTGCTACTTCTTTCTGATGGTGGGAATGTGACTTCCCTAAATGTTGTTGGAGGAACATATGGCTCATGAGACTTGTGTTGTAAGTGTTGAGATAAGACATGTGGGCAGTGTGTTTTGCAAAACAAACAGCTTGTAGCATTCCAGTGTGTTTGTTTTTGTGTGTGTGCTGAGTATCTAAAAGTAAAAAAAGGAAAGTAAACTGTTACATCAACAATATACATCCACACTGTTTAAAAGAAACTTGAATATTTTCAAATTCTTCAAATTACATTTAAAAAATTAAAAAGATAACTTCAATCTCACCAGTGTATAAATAAAAACCACTTTTCTATAAAATAGCTATCTTGTTATCTACTTTCCTCAAGTGTGCATAAATTAGCCAAATTTGCCATATATCATATACAGTGGGTCCTCGGTATCTGCGGACTTACCATCCATGGATTTAAGCATCCATGGATGCCAAGCCACTCATTGTCTTTAATGGCGGCACATACACGTGGCCATGTCAACATCAGGAACAGCCCTCTTCTCCAGTGGTGGCATGTGCACACGACTGTCTCACCATTAGGAACAACAGGACTTCACCTGAAGTTCCATTGTCCCTAATGGCAGCACACAATGCCATTGGGAACAATGGGAGTTGAGGTCCATGGATTTTGGTAACCATGGAGGGATCCAGAACAGATCCCCCATGGATATTGAGGTCCCACTGTACAATATGCCTTTTAAAAAAACTCTAAGAGATATGACCAACATCCAGTGATCTAAATCCAATAGTCTAAATCAAATTATCAGACCTAGCTAGGTTTGAGGCAATCAACAACAGGAATGGCCTACCAGGTTGTCATTGCTTCAGCTGGAACTGGATTGTGACCATGGTAAATATCTATATCTGCTACCCCATATGTTAAGGAGTGGGACATATCTTATTCATTTTTTTCAGCATCAAATACCATATATATTATAATTCATTAAAAATGTTTGCTTAGGTTCAGTGTGGTTGATGGTTGTCCTTTAAAAACTGTTCCTATAACAGTAACTATCCTATTTGGGAGGACCTGAAGCTATATCTTCAGTGATTTTAAAAAGAATAATGCTCTATGTCCTGGGAGTGGGTGGAATTCAAATGTTCCCCCCCCCATGAATTTCCAAGTGCAGGCGTATAGTACAATATCCCACTGGAAAAACCCATACATTGTCAAGGGCTTCTGATATTTTCCCACAGTTCAAATATATGTGTCTGATGAATGCATAAATATTTACTTAGCACAAGTTATCTATTCAGAGAGACACATTTAGAAACCCATTAATGGAAAAGAGTAATTGCAAATGCAGGCTGTCCCCTGAACACCCATTACAGCCTGTTCTCTTCTGTCTCCCTGCCTGCTCTCTCCTCGTTGCCCATAACACTTTAATTTATCTGTGCCAAGTTTTTTTTTTTTAGCTCCTCTTGAGAATTGTGAAATGGGCTCTTTCTTCTGAGAGAATTTCTTCTGGCAGCTCCATCAATTCTACAATCTCCTAGCTCTCACAGCAAAGTCAAGATTCAAAGCTACCCTGCAGTCAGTCATATTAATTCCACAGAGAAGTGGCAAAGTCAGCTGGCATGGTACTGCCAAGCCTTGAGTGACATCATTCCTGTTTGAGCTAAATCAGGTTCCTATGGGGAACAATCACTACCAAAGTATGAAGGAATACTTCTGCTAATCTCCACTAACTGCTGCTGACCTACTGCAGCTGTCCTTTCCCTAGTATATAATAAATCAAGTGATGTTTTTTTTTAACATGAAAAATGAAGTAATTACTCAGTGAATCCAATGGCTAATTGCACTCCTAAACCTCTGGGAGAGATGGGATAAATCCGTGTCAGGTTTCAAAATAGCAGAAAAGGGAATAATCAAGTTAATAACACTTGAAAATTGTGACAGTTTGAAAAGGCTCTATGAAAACACACCATTTCTTGAAGCAAGCATATGCCATAGACTTTACCAAGGAATGCTACCAGTGAACAACACACAGAGATGTAAACACAGTAGAAATATGCCACCCTAAGGAGAAAGAAGATATGCTTTTATGTTTAAGTTATGTCATCTATTGGATATTTATTTTATTTTATTACTGAGATCTATACTTTCTATCTGTCTGTCTTTCTCATACATTATAACAAGGGAAAGGGAAGAGAAGAAGAGGAAAAATCAAGATGGGACTATGTAGGTGAAACTGATGCAATGCTTTTGATTCTGTTTTATGGCCTTTTGAGTCTGATTTGGCATTTAGTCAATGGTGCCCCAAAATGGCAATTAATTTTCTACCATGAAAATGAATGTTTGGCATTTGTTCCTTTCAGGCAAAATAAACTACTGCAACTGAACATTTTATCAGAGTGAAAGAGGGAGAGGCAAGAGACCCTTCTCATAAGTAAAAAGTAGAGCATATGCAAATACAAGTATTTAAACCCCACATTCAGGAGATTATTGCATAGTGATATTAACTGGTTTACATGAGCTGGCTTAAACTTAGAAGTGTGTAGCATCCTGATATTATCAGACACATTTAACTACCGAAATTGCTGCCCAGGTGCAGCCTGGCTCCATCACCACTTGAAGGGGTGCTCCTCACACCTCTTTTCAAAACTGGGAATTTTCCAGCTTGAAAAAATGGCCACTGGAGTGCCACTCTGAGCAGCAACGGAGCCAGGCTGTACCCAGGCAGAGATTTTGTGGCTAAATGTGTATGACAATATCAGGATGCCACCCACTTCTAATTTTAAGCTAGCTCAGGTAAGTCGGTTTATATCATTATGTGATAATCTTCTCCAACTCTAGCCCCTATGAATGACCCCCTTTTGCCTTGTTAAAACTGATGGGCTCAACTGAAATATTGTTTTTACAGACAAAAAAAAATATCTCTGTGTTGTGTGCTTATACAAACTAATTGAGACTAGTTTTGTTTATAGTCCAAATTAAGGCTTGCCAGTTAAAAAAAAACTGTTCCAAAGATGCTTGCATGTGTCCTTAATATAAGTTGTTTGTGAATGTATAACACATTTTGAGTTCCTACAGCTTCTTCCTTGGAGAATTCTAAAACTACTACAAGGACGACTACTTTCCATTCTCTTTCCTAAGCCTCTAAATGCTTTCCAAGGCAGTTTAGAACTCTCCAAGGAAGAGCTTGTGAAGTTTGGAGTGCCTTGGACATTTAAAAACACATTCTGTTGCAGATATTAACAGAAATCAGTGGTAAATTCCTTTGTAGGAGGCGGTTGTTAATCCAGGATGGATTAAAGGTGGACTTCAAGTGTGTTCTGTTGAAATTAACACCAAAACCAAAACAACAACAGCAGCAAATAAATTTGTTTCTTTTGTCTTCCACTGTGTTGTATACCCCAAAAGTGATATTAGGGCCTGATCAGGATGACAACATGTATATATGTGCACAAACACTTGCTTGCATGTTGTAAATGAATTCTTTTGTTTTATCTTTAAGGAACAAATACAAACAAACATAAGACATAAAATGGTTTTGTGGGCTGAGTAGGGTATCTTAATCCAAACAGTGATTTAGCTGCATTGTAATATAGTTCCAAGGAGTTTACATACTGAAGAAAATGTTAAGAGCAGGCTTCTAAAAGACATCACTGACTTTTCCCCTTTTAAAACATTTGTGTGAAAACAAACACTATATATTTATACTTTGCCCTTTACCCTTATACTAAGTAATGTGTGTGCATTTGCGTTGTCCCTCCTTATTACTATGTAAGCAGTATTCTGTACTACTTGATAAAGGACATCTTTGAATCACCAAAGAAACTTGAAATTAAAAGCTCAAATCTTGTCTTAAGATGAGTCCTGCACACTTTGAACTGCCTTGAAATCCCAGCATATTAGTAGTTTTATTCTCAGGTGGTGATAAGACATTGAGTTCAAGAGCTGATAAGGCACTGGGTTTGACCCACAAAGGATAAATTGAAATTTCTGATAGAGGGCTGGTCTAGTTTTACATTTTTTGAGAGGGATAGAGGGCATATTACCATCTTGCTGTTTGACACCTGAAAACAAGTGTCCTTATTCCCTGTCTTAATCCTGTGGGTTACCTTTTTAAGCTCTTTAAAAGTTATATATAGAAAACCTGAAATAAGCCAATTAGCAATCACCATTTGCAACCAGGCATCAACAAAGTGCATAATAAGCTTGACAACATCACCAGGAACAGAATGAAGGGGCAAAGAACAACGGGGGGGGGGGGGGAGGGCAATTAGGTTTGAAATGATCAGATACCTCTCAACCAGAAGTGAAGACATGTTCATATATGGTCAGACACACAGACAGACAGACAGACAGAGAACCATACAATCATACATCATCATTAGCATTCTGAACAGCAATTTATGATTTTCTCTGCTTGGTGGACTGAGGACCTGCACTACATTTCTCTCAATATTGAAACTACAAGAGATTAAAAACAAATAAGAAATCAAGCTTGCTTTAGACCAAAGACAGACAACCTCATTTGGTCTGTGAGCCAAATTTCCACCCTAGGAACCTCTGGGTGCTATATAATTTGTCAAAAATATCCCACAAAAGGCAAACAAACAAACAAACAAACTGTAAAGGTTAATTTCATTTTTTTTTAAATGACTATTTCATGGCACACCTGGTGGGTAGGCTTTGTAGGCTATTTAAAACATGAATTGCCATTCATGGAGGCCATTCATGGAGGCCAATAAAGGGAAATATAAATACATTATTATTATTATTATTATTATTATTATTATTATTATTATTCCAGGGGAGTCTTCACTCTCTCTCTCTCTCTCTCTCTCTCTCTCTCTCTCTCTCTCTCTCTCTCTCTCTCTCTCTCTCTCTCTCTCTAATTTTTCTCTTTTTGCTAGAAAAAAGGTGGTCTATAGACATGTGGGATTGAGCATTGCCTTGTTGGGTCCCTGTGCACATCCTATTTAGAGTAACATGCACACTTTCCTAGAATATTTGCAGCAGTGGAATATTTGGTGAACATGTGTACTAAGTTTCAGTTATAAGTTTGTTACTTTAAACTGAGCCATATACCAGCCAGGTCACTGCTGCCTACCATATGCTTTGTCTGATCTGACAGAGTGTTTTTGTGTAACTCAAAAACATGTGGGTTTTTTTGAAGGAACATTTGACATTAAATTCTCCTGACATATCTCAAATAGTTTGTAAAACTCCCCTTGGTTTCAGAACTCCATGCCATATGATCATTACTTAATCATCAGCTCCACTAAATTAAGTTTGTCAGAAGGAAGTGGAAAGGATAGTACTTTGATAAAAACCATTGGACAGATTTCCAGAGATAGCAAACATACAAAGATTCTTTTGAAAAACTAATGGATAGGGGAAAGTTTCTCTGAATGGGAAAAAAGTTTACACCCACCAGCTTAGAAAACATGTATTTCCTAGAGAAGCAAATGAACTGTCATGTCTTCCTTCATTATTTTGCATAAGAACTGGCTTTATCCCATTGCTGATTAAAATGACTGCCTGAAGTTGAAATCTAAAGCACCCAGTTTTGTTTGTTTCTTGCCTAGTCTTCTAAGAGCCAGACAGTGAACATAAGATGAAATCCTCTCAAGAATACATCTTTCAGTAGCCTTTACCTTTTCTGACAGCCAGTTTCCACTGAGACAGACAACAGTTAATCTAACTTCTTTATTCTTCTTATCCCTTTAGAAAACTAACACATCTACAAATTAGTTAGCAACACTCAAAAGCCCAGAGCAAATGTATCAGCACCAGTATCCAAATATAGAATGGAAAATAAAATCCTGGTGTTTAATTTAGATCAATTTTAGCTAACTCATGAGATGGGACAATAAAGGCTTGTAGTCTCAAGTAA
>JAIPUX010001232.1:27456982-27487813 GCA_020142125.1 Phrynosoma platyrhinos
AAAGGGTTTTTTGCCCCACATCACCATATTAGGATTACAAGTGGGGTACAAGTAGATTTGAAGGTTTGGGAATCATTTTTAGAACAATTTAACAGAGTTTCTTTTTGGAGGTCTGAAATGCTCTTAAAGGTGGATCTCCAGGTACACTCCGATACTTCTGGTGCACATGGCTTTGGTGTCTATTGGAAAGGCCATTAGACGGCTGAAAGTTGGCCTCAGTCTTGGGTAGATAATGGTTGGAACGGGATCTCACTTTTCTTGAACTCTTCCCTATTGTGGTTGCAGTTCATTTGTGGCCAATGCAATTTGCAAATAAAACTGTTTGGTTCTGGTGTGATAACTAAGCAGTAGTCCATGTGGTGAACTCCCAAAGCTCCAAATCCTTGAGGGTGATGGCATTGGTTAGATCAATACTTGCACAATGTTTGAAATACGATGTGTTGTTTCAGACTCACCATGTCCCTGGTTTACTAAACTCTTTGGCGGACGCCCTTTCCCATTTTCAGTTTTGCAGGTTCCGTCAATTTGCTCCGGAGGCAGCAATACAACCACTGGAGGTACCAGCACATCTATGGAGCCTTGAAGAATAGAGATAGACAGGGCGATCTGTCGCTCCTTCGACACACAAGTCGTACCGGCACACAATTTGAGCTTTCAGACAGTTTCTGTCTGTGTCAGGAGAGGTTGAGTTTTGGCTCCTGAGGGTGGAAATTGTTTTGTGTTTTGCAGTTCACCTAAAGCATTCTGGTTTGTCCCCAGTTATAGAGGGGAGGTTGGTGACTCTGTCCTTTTATTCCAGAGCAGGGGGGTTTACCGACCCCACTGTGGATTTTAGACTTTGCAGGGCTTTGGAGGGATGGACAAGGGAGCTTCCTGCAACACAAAATAATTGTTTGCAGTTACAGGAGTGATTCTCATTCAGATTTGGCAATCCCTCCAAGCTGTATGCTCTTCACCACAGGAAGTTATTTTGTTTTGGGCAGCTGTTTCTTTGGCTTTCTTTCCCGCCACCAGAATAAGTGAACTTGTCCCTGGCTCCCACTCTGGTAAATCAGGCAGGGCACTTTGTTTATCCAATGTCCAAATATTAGGGCAGGGCATTCACACCTGTTTCAGGTGTTCAAAGACTGACCAATTGGCTAGGGCAGGGGTAGTTTTGAGCCAGGGGTCGGGTTGCTGTCCCTCAGACAATTGGGGGGGCCGAAGCACCATAAATAAATAAATAAATAAATAAATAAATAAATATAAAAATTAAAATTAAAAAATTAAATAAAAAATAAAAAATAAAAAAAATGCATGTACACTCTCTCAGCCCCAGAACAGCCATGGCAAAACCCCTGTGGAGATTTTACCAGGAAAACCCCAACAAAAAGTAATAATAACAATCAATATCATCATGGCAGGCGGCGGCAGCGACAGCGGTAGGGGGTGGCGGGAGGCGGCAGCAGCAGGACCAGCCTGGGGCTGGTCCAAAGGCCTCAGGGGGCTGCATCCAGCCCCTGGGCCTTTGGTTGTCTACCCCTGGTTTAGGGCATCTGAGGGTCAGATCTGTCCTGTTTTGGCATTATCTGACTACCTCAGAATCCTCCCAGCTACCCCTGGGTATTTGTTCCTCCATGTTTCAGGCTTTCCATTGACCCAGTTCCAATGTCGATCTGTGCTGTGGGTAACGCTGAGACATGCTGGTTTGCCGGCAGATCAGTTTTCTTCACATTCTTTTCAAATTGGGGCTGCGACTTCCGCTGCTGCTCAGGGCTTAAGTGATGCTGTGATCCGACAGATCGAGTGTTCACATTCTAGGGCTTTTAAATTCTGCATTCATACTTAGTTGTTGGTTGTAATGTTGATATCGGTTAGTTTGAGTTATCTATTTATTCTAATTTTTGTCCCTATCGAGCAAGTTCGGAGCAGGGTGATGTATGGATCATCGGTCACAGACTTGTTTTTTGGGCTGAGCATCACATCCTTCAGTATCGATGAGACCCGAACTTAGGGATAGAGGAGATCCATCAGATACACTGGTTTGGATGCAGGGGCATGTTGTGGAGAGCTCTTCTCCCATGTATCATTGAGTTTTTGGCAACTGGGTCACCACCCAAGATTCTTGTGAGTCATTTGGGTGAAAATGACTTAGTGAAACCTCCTTGTTTCCAGTTGGCCAAGTGAATCTTGAGCAACTTGCAAGACATCCAGAGAAGATTGCCTCAAACTGTCAGTCATGTGGACCAAGTTTTTTGCCATGCCATATTTGGACAGGGGCAAGGAAAGACTCTTCTATCAACACGGCTTGTCAGTGGTTGAATAGATTTGTGGCTAAGAAGTGGGGGGGTTTGGGTTTTTTGGTTGTGGAGCATGTAGGAATTCAAGTTTATATGCCTCATCTGTACCGGGACGACGGAGTTCATCTTTCCCCTGAGGGATGTGATGCTTATTTAGATTCTACTGCTCATCACATTGAATGAGTTCTGCTGGGGGGGAGGGGATGCCAAGCTATGTTGGCCCCCTCCTGTGGGGGGCAGGGACCCCCCAGGGGATAATTCAGTTGATTGAAATCACCAAATTGGTTTACTTATTTGGATGAAGAGTAGATGTCATAGGGTTAACTAAATTCTCTATGACATCAGCACCTAAATTGGATGATGTCACAACTGGATTACAGAAATGGTAGGGCCACTGTGTGGGGGAGGTGGCAAAAAATTAACAGGGGACAGAGAAAAGGCAGAATTACGCAACACCTTCTTTGCTTTAGTCTTCTCAGAAAAAGCAAAGGGTGCTCAACCTGAGGAAAATGGAGTAGAGGACAGAACAGGAGAATTTCAGAACAGAATATGTAAAGAGATAGTACAGGAATACCTTGTTAATCTAAATGAATTTAAGTCTCCAGGACCAAATGAATTACATCCAAGGGTACTAAAGGAACTGGCAAATGTAATATCAGAACCATTGGCAATAATCTTTGAGAACTCCTAGAGAACAGGAGAAGTCTCAGCAAACTGGAGGAGGGCAAATGTTGTCCCCATCTTCAAAAAAGGGGAAAAAAGAGGATCCCGACAATTATCATCCAGTTAGTCTGACATCAATACCAGGAAAGATTCTGGAGAAGATCATTAAACAGAGAGTCTGTGAAGACCCGGAGGGTAATTCCATAATCATAAAAGTCAACATGGGTTTCAGAGAAACAAGTCATGCCAGACAAATCTGATCTCTTTTTTTGATAAAATTGCCAGCTTGTTAGATGAAGAGAATGTGGTGGATATAGTATATCTTGATTTCAGTAAGGCATTTGACAAGGTTCCCCTTGACATTCTTGCAAACAACCTGGTAAAATGTGGACTAGACAAAGGAGCTGTTACATGGATTTGTAATTGGTTGACCGACCAAACCCAAAGGGTGCTCAACAATGGCTCCTTTTCAACCTGGAGAGGAGTGACCAGTGGGGTGCCACAGGGCTCTGTCCTGGGCCCAGTGCTGTTCAATATCTTTATTAATGACTTGGATGACAGTATTGGGGGCATAGTTATCAAATTTGCAGATGACACAAAATTAGGAGGAGGAGCTAATACCCCAGAAGACAGGATCAAAATTCAAAATGACTTGAACAGACTAGAAAGCTGGGCCAAAGCTAACAAAATGAAATTCAACACAGAGAAATGTAAGGTACTGCATTCTTTTTTTCCGAGAGTAAAAAGAAGCAGTTTTTGATGAGTTTCCATTCGGATTAACCTCATTTTAACTCCATCTTAACAACAATGTTGTCTGAAAATCTAACCTCTTTTGAATTTTTTTCCAATTTAAAGCCACACGGGATTTCCCTCGTGTGATAAACTTACTTGCTTCTAACAACAACTGAACTGAATGTGACTGATTTGGATGTGGGAAAAGATGGAAGGCCACAGAAATAGGCAAATTTGCCCCATCCCTCCCAAGGATGTACAACATGAAAAGGCCATCATCTTCATGGCATATTTGTGAGAAGTGAGGGATATCTGACTGGTTAGATGCTGGGAAAACAATGTTAGATTAACAGGATCTGTGTTCAGAAGTATCAAGGCAAATCGTTACATTCTTAAAATAAGAACAAATCTAATTTTTGAAAACATTGTTCAAGACCCCTTTTTCTGGAAAGAGTAAAAACAAATATCACTGCAGATTTAAACAAATATAGCCAGCAGGTCTAACACTTATTGTTGAGAACATTGGCAGGTTAGGGCAAAATTCCTGGCAGGGCTACATTTGCAAAGTTGGTAATTTCAGTTGGAAATTAAATTTGACCTGAACCACATATCAAGCTGTCAGTTCCATTCACCTAAATTAAATGTAACTTGTGATGCCTGAACAATGAAAAACAGCAAATTAGTTATTAGGCATTTCTTACACAGTAACTGAAGCACTTTCAGAAAACTCTTGAGGCTAATCTGATATGGAAAGCCAGGAAGGGCATCCTTTTAAAGTATATGTGTGGTGGCTATATTGAGGGCAGTTGTCAAAAGAGGCAGCAGGAGAATCTTAAAACTTTAACTACATTTCACCTTGGTAAAAGCAATTAATCTCTATTCCTAGCAGAGCAACTAAAAGGAGAAAAAAGGAACACAGGACTCCCCTTGGGGAGGAGGGGGCAAAATAACTGCAGTGCACATTAAATATTCAAAAGGCCATTAGGTGCGATTAAAGATTAATTCTTTGTCAAAAGATAGGCCTTGGGATCATTAAAGGTCATGACTTTAGCCTTAATTGTTTGGCTTATTGTTTTTATTTAATTAGCTTAGCTTAATGAGTCTTTGGTTATTGATGTTTGGGTCATTGGGATATTAGCCAAGAGGCTCATTGTCTGACTTTGATTCTGCTAACAATATAGTGAATACAACAGAGAAAAGGGAACACATTCATACAAAATATAGCAAGATACTTAAAGCCAGAATAGTGTAGTCCACCAGATATTGTTGAACTCCAACACCTAGCATTCTTCACCACTAGGTTTGCTGGGTAGGACAGGCAAGATTTACAGTCCAACAGAATGTGGAAAGTCATGCAGTTCCCACCCCTGTTTCAGGAATAAAAGTTGGGTCCAATTTCTGTATACCTACTGAACTTACCATGGTTTTCCCCACAATGATTTCTAAAGCCTAAAATGTTGATCAAGAAAAGAAAAAAAGAGATCTGGAATTAAATATTCTCTCTCTCTAAATCATAGAATTATGAAATTATAGAATTGGAAGGGATCTCAAGGGCTATCTAATCCAACTCCATGCTAGTGCATGAATCCTTAGCTAAAGCACTCCAAAAAAAGAGACTCCACCACCATACAAGGTAGTCTATTAAATGTTTAAGAACAGCAGCATACATGTACAGAATTGGAGAAGGAGGAACATTAACTCCTGCTCCCTGAGCCAGTTTTCCAAATGAAAACCCCCTTCGCAATCAATCCCTATGGTTTGCATTTATCAGCATGTAAGAGACAAGAGAACCCATCATACATCTCTGAATCTCTCATCTAGTTTGGTTCTTAGTGAACTAATTGTCCTTGCATAAAATATTATGCTTGAGGGTGAAAAATGGTAAAGAGAGATGTTTGATTGATATTTATAATGCACTCTACCCCAAAGTGGCA
The DNA here is from genome assembly GCA_020142125.1 of Phrynosoma platyrhinos. Lineage (NCBI taxonomy): Eukaryota > Metazoa > Chordata > Lepidosauria > Squamata > Phrynosomatidae > Phrynosoma > Phrynosoma platyrhinos. The sequence goes on from JAIPUX010001232.1 coordinate 27,462,591, forward strand.
AGCATAAATTTTGTTTTAACTGCTTTTGCCTGCTGTTATCTTGGGTTAGTTCTAATTGAATTAAAAATAGAGAGTGACAATTCTGGATGGTTTATTCTGGGAGCTGTAGTCCCCAAAGTATTTGGGCCCACACTACCATCACACAGGTTCGGGGGGGTGACACCTTTGCTGGATCAAGCATGGGGTTGCAATGATGGAGCACCAGGGTTTAAAGGCTCAGAATTCCTTCATGATCACATTCCCATTTTATGCTCAATCCATCTTCTTTCCCTCTTGTGCAGTGCAGGCTTTGAATCATTTCTGGGACAGGTAGGATTTAACCCCCTTTTTTCCCTACCTTGTACTGTATCTTGTAGGAAAAGGGCATTGGACAAAGGTGGTGATTGTAAATTGGTAGTCACTTGGCAGGTCACTTGGCAGGAGAGAAGAATCTGAATGAGCATTGAGGAAGTGATAATGGGGTGGCATCTGGATTCAGCTGGACCTGCATCAGGTTACTTCCCATATTGTTCTTTCCCACATTCAAGTAATTTAATGTGGCTTTGAATCATTTCTGGGACAGCTAGGATTTAACCCCCTTTTTTCCCTACCTTGTACTTGGCAGGTAGTGGGGAGAGAAGGTTCTGAATGACCATCAAGAGACATTATTTTTGAAAGAGATCTCTGGAATTGCTCCTTTTGGTCATAAGACTAAGGAGGTGGGAAAGATACTACTCTTCAGGTTAGCCTGAGGTTCAGCCTCACTTTAGTAACATGACTTAAGGAAAGGTGTTCCTTCTGTGGTCCTTCCTTGAACTAGGCATTCAATAGCATGGTGTGCTCCTAGGATTCAGGTGCCTCCATCCAGAGGTGTCTTAGGAAATGGCTTATTTCCTGCCTCAGCAAACTCCACACTAGGTGCTCCTTCCTTCAGAGTTCATAGCTAAAATAACTTATTTATTTAATAGGTTAAATAAAGTGTCTTTGTTCATTTCACATTGATGACCAACTGTGAAATAAAATGACCAGACACAAAATTTGGATTTTAACAAGGGCCACTTTATTTGACCTAAAGACTATTTAAATGACTTGAATGTGAGAAAGAGCAATATGGGAAGTAACCTGATGCAGGTCCAGCTGAATCCAGATGTCACCCCATTATCACTTCCTCAAATCTCCCTTGGGTAAAACACCTGACCCAAGAGCAATACAATACCATGGGTTGATTCCCAGCCATGGAAGGCAAACCCAGGACACCCCCACTAAAATATCATGACATTATGAAAGGAGAGAAATAAATCCCCAGGTTAGCTCCAAGGGCAAGGTCCTTCCCTACCCCAGGTCTTGACCTGTTGAGGCTGTTCCAGAGCCATACTGTCACCAAAAGGGTGTCAAGGTATACAACCAACTCTTATATTCTCCCCCACTACCTGCCAATGACAGCCCATTTACCAACACTATGCCAATGGAAGCAGACTCTGAGATGCAATATAGAATGGGGGTGGGAGGATAAAGGGGAGAAAATTCCTATCTGGCCCCAAGGTGATCAGCAGTGCTCACACTGCACTTTTACAGAAAGAAGTATGGAGGGTGAAGGGGGTGGTTTAGCATTAAATTACTTCCAACTCCACCCCCTTGCTCCAAGTCATCTGAAATTTGGCCTCTATTCATTCATGGAGGTCATCAAAGCCGCCCTTCCCTGTCTTCATCATGCTGGTCCTGAAATGCAGTCTTGTGTTTAGCCTCTTTATTTTTTAGAGTGGGTTAGCAACACTGCCACACTCTGGAGTTTATCACATGGGAGGGAAGCTCCTAAATCCCATGGATAAATGGGGGTTAAATCTGGGAATATCCCACAAAAGTGGGATTGTTTTCAGATGACATTGGGCAAATTCAGCATTATCCTGACATTAACCTGTGAATAAAGCAGCAAAATTGTGCCACTTTTTACTTTTTGGAAAATTCAAGGGCTAATGTCAGGATAATGTTGAGTTAGCTTGATGTTTCTGAAAACAATCCTGCTTTTTCAGGATATTCATTGGATTTAAACCCTGTTTTATCCATGGGATTTGGGCACTTTGCCTCCCGAGTGATAAACTCCTCTGTCCTAAACACAACTACAAAACTTTTGCATATATCCAACATATCCAACAGATTTTGGAGGCAAACATCTCAGGTTTAATGTGCTACTTGATTTCTTTCCATACATGCTGGAGGAGGTACAATTATACAGAAATCAAATAGGGCAATCTAGCTAGAAGCATGCTAGATTTTATAAAAAGTACAAAACACATGACAAAAAAAAATCCTCAAATTATTCATGTACATTTTATACTGAGGGGAAACACATACTACACCTGGAGCTAGTAGCCACACATGTGCTTCCACAATAATTAGAGTGGATCCTGGATTTTTAGTATATAATAAATCTTTGGATTTGGTATAAGTGATTCTATTTGTGAGTGTTCCTGCAGTCTCATTCTTATTTATATTCCATTTCTGAAAACTTTTTCCTCTCTTTATAAACATTGCTGGTGACAAGCAAGTAACTCCTGTAACTTCTTTTATTAAAATATAGATATATCCTACTTGATGTATAATATATAAGTAATACATTATACAGAGATTTATCTCATATGGAAATCTCAGAATCAAAATATCAATACCTTAGCTTGTCAGTATTTCTATGTGCTTTAACACTGCTTTGAAAACTAGCTTATTAAAGACAGATTGATGAGTTTCAAATAATAAAAAAGTGGATTCCTCTTTCATTACTGAAGGTCTAAGATGTCAGAATTTCAGAGCATCGTTATATCATCATGACATTAGAATCTTTGTAGGCAAACATGCAAGTAAGATTTTATACAATACTTTTTTAAAGAAAAGGATCAACTGTCTTAAATTGTGCCAGGTTGCAGTATCATGATCAAAGCTGGTCATTTTAGCTGAGACAAAATGTTTGCCTAAGAAAATAATATGTTGTGTAAGATGTTCTCTTTCCCTCCTCCTGCATATGGATGCACGTGCATGTGTGCACGCACACACATTGAATCAGCAACATTTACTGGAATTTGTTGATACACTAGACCACATGATTCAGTCAACAGTGCTTGCATTTACATTTCCTCCATTATGCAGACTATGAAAAACCCACTACAAAGATCCAAAACATTCAGAGCACTGGGAATTAGCTATGAAGCTGCTATTACCAGTAATGGGAATTCCATGGCTCATTCCCCAGCACAGCACTGGAACCAACCCCTATTTCCTTGTGATGGTTTTTTAATTGATAGCCACATGCTGGCCAAAAAGTTTGATTAAATGTTCTGATTGTTACCAATGTTGTGATGAATTCTCATTCTGTGTTGCACTACCTGTTAACTTCCATTTATTCATCTGTGTAATTAGCTATTTTTATCTTTCCTGACCATAAGTTTGTTTTGGCCCAAGTCTATATGGGTTTGTAAATCGCGGGTGGGGCACTCTGCATACAAATTAATATATACACATTTTATTTCTAATATTCATTTTTTTATGCACTTTCCTTAGTATTTAAACATTTTGCAAATAATGATTCCTTAATGTAGGGGGTTGGTAAGGTGCTGCCTATGAGCCCCAAAAACCACCTAAGCCTTTTTCATGCACAGTGCCCCCAGACTTTTTGATTTTAAAATGTCTGACATTGCACTTTCCCAACAAAATTCAGCAACAACACTCTAGTGCTCTAGTCAATGTAATGGTCACTGTCCTAATCAGTTTCATCCCTCCCCCCTAATTTTAGTCAATATCATCATAAACATCATACTAATTACAATCAATTCAAGTATATTTAAGATTCATATAAACATAAATAATAATTAATTATAAATTAAGGAATTTTATTTAAAATGAGTGGAGGGCTGATGAGTTTAGTAATATATAATGAAGTAATTTCAGTTAATTTCAAACTATTTTGCATCTATGTATGTATTGGCACCAGACCTCATTTGATCTTGGAAGCTAAACTGGGTCAGTCCTGGTTAGTATTTGGATGGGGGAATTACAACAAATACCAGGGGCTGTGGGCTAGATTTTAGAGGAACGAAATGGCAAAAGCACCTTTTACTATTGCTTGCTTATGAAATTCATGGGGTCACTATATTTTGACAGGCGACTTGAAGGCACATACGTATGCACACACTCATACATTTTTAAGTACCACCCTCATCCCCCATTAAAAAAACAAAAATAAAACAAAACCCCAACCCCAATGAAAAAAAGGTGATTGGTGTTTGATCACTCTGAAAATTGGTCTCTCTCCCATTCCTAGCTAAAGGTTATATATAATATATATTGCTGTGGACCTTTCCCAACTGCAGGGGTTTGGTTCTGCTCCCTCCACATCCTACAGATGGGGAAAAAACATGAGAGCTCAAGCCCATATTAGTCCATGGGTGGTGACGTGTTTATGCCCATGTCAGTGTGCCCATAAGCATTTGCTATCATTGGATAATAAGGGGTGTGACAGACCATGGAAGATCAAATCCATGGATGGTTAGCCTACCCTTCTGTTTTTTTAATATATACATTTTAAGATATAAGATGAAAATTCATCATGCAAGTGTGTTCTTATCTGTGTGAAGCATGGGTAGACATTGGCATAGGGATGATGGGGGCATTTTTTGCCCCAGTGATTCCCACATAAACTGCATCATGCATCCAGGAGTGCCAGAAATGACATCATAATTTTCAATCAAATTTTGGCTAAATAAAGGTCTGAGTGGGGTGGGAATTCTGGGGTGCAGGGCAAGGCAAATCACTACCAGTGTATGTGACTTTGAACAGCCTGACATAATTTTTAGACTTTGAAAAACTTTAAACATTAGCATGATGGTTTGGAGGATGTAAAGGGACTGTCAGGACACTCTGGGGCTGCAATTCTGGAGTTACAGTTTCCCCACCTCAGCAAACAGATTTGGAAAGAGTAACTTGGAATATTTGCACACAAATTCAGATGAAGCAAAGTCCACCTCCACCCCTGCCTAGAGGACATCTTGCCCTCAAAGCTGATAAAGGCAGTACAGATAAAGATGTGTGGAAACAGCAACCATTTGCAACTGGGAGGCTCCATTATAAGGAAACTATGAACATTCAGCTGTATGACCATAGGCTTTGCATTTTAGTACTGTGTCCAAGATGTGAGGGCCAGGAAGTGTTATCTTCTTTTCCATATCTCTGTTTGATCCCATGGGCAATAGCACTTGAAAATATCTTTGATCATTCAGCCCAGCTTTCCCTCCTTAATCATATCTCTGTTTCTCAACTTATTTCTGCACAATTCTTGTCCCGAGCTTCTTCTTTCTCCACATATCTGTCTCTCAGATTCTTACTTTTCAGCTCATTCTATTATGGGTTTTTTGTACTGTTCTTTTGTGGCCCTGTATTTGAACTCCCCTAACTCTTAATACTTTGCTCCACTTTCATTTGCAGCCATCTGTCTCTCTGTTCTGCATGCAGCATGAATCCTCCTTGTCTCTATCCGATTGCATTGGAAGAGTATACTTCTAATACTTTCCATTAGATCACCTTTCCATCAAATTTGCATTCTACATGAACACTGAGAGAAGGCACACTGACCTGATATTGATGTTTGTCTAGAACAAAACTGTTAGAATGGAAAGGGTTTGGTTTTCAATTACTGTGTGAAAGCTTCCACCTACTCAGAAATTTCACATCAAAATAATATCACATTTGGAAAAGAAGACTACCCTCTCATTCTGCCTTTTATTTTATTATTCATGTTGCCAAAAAGGGAAAAAGGCCTTATTTGTCATGCAGCTTTGCCTAATCTTTCTTCATTTTGAGGAGGGCATTGTCTGTTCAAGCATCACAGTAGGGAAATAGCATTATGATAGCCATGAATCTTAGGTGGCATATTTGTAAAGGCTCATCTATTATTACCTTCCACTAAACCCCAAATAATCCTGCACAATTAACTTTGCAGATTCCCCTGAGAGCATTGGAAATGCAATACTCTATCCCTACCAACTTGATCTTGTAATCTATGTAGGGGGAAATGAATTGCATTCACTCTGAAATTATCCTAAACCATCTGGTGCCAAGGCTTTTCTCAAATGTACCAATGTTAAGTTCATTATTTTATATAATTACCTATGCTAGATCACAATCAGGTTCTCCTATGAAGATACAGTACACACCAAGTATCAATGGACAACCATGTTTAGGTATCTGCCATCTGTTTCCTTCTTTTTTAGAAAATGTGACACACATTTCTGCTTCACACAAGGCAACAGCATCCTAGAATCACAATGAGTAAGATAAAAACCTGGATGCTTATAATCTCAGAGATTTTTGCTTATATTTCCAATATTTCTTTCTCATTCTCAGCAAAATAGAAATAATTTGTGACATGTTGAAAAATAAGCATGGAATGTGCTGTGTAGCACTTGGCAACAAATTAATGTAATTATTACTACATTAGTAGTAAAACAAATAAACATGCATACAAACAAACAAGCAGGCAGGGAAAAGTGTTTTGTTTATTTTGTTGACATCCTATTCTACCCAGAAAGAATCAGAAAAGTTTGCATAAAGGTTATCCCATTTTATCTTCACAACTATCCTTCATGTTGGTGAGGCTAAGAGATGGTGGCTGCCACAGGGTCATTCCATGACTGCCATGGTTGTGCACAAGGCAAACAAGTTCAGCCTCTCATGCAAAGTACATTATTCTTGCCACTACAACACACTGGCTACATCTGAACTGCAGAAATAAAGTAGTTTGATACCACTTTAACTGTCATGGCACAATGCTATGTAATTTTGGGATTTGCAGTTTTGTGAGATAGCTGTGGTATCACAACACATTAAAAATCTCAGGATTCTATAGCATTAAGTCATAACAGTTAAAGTGGTGTCAAATTGTATTGTTTATGTAGTGCAGGTGCAGCCACTGCCTGTCTTTCATTTAAATGTCTTTACTCAAAGCTTGAAATTCCTCATAACAGTATGTAATGTTCATCCTGAATATCAATAAAAAACCAAAAAGGTCAAGATTGATACTACTCTTTTGATTTTCAACAGGAAAGAAACTGTTGGTAAAGCTATCAGATATAATTTGTAAATATTGTACTAAGCTATTTTCTTGGATCTTGTCTAATAATATGTTGGTTTATTTGACAGCTCTTCCATTGTTAAGTCAATCTGAATGACAAATGATGTTTGATTAATTTATCATTAACTACAGCAAACCAAGGCTTCATTTTGTTTACCCCACAGTGTTCAAGCTACTCCCAATTTGTTCCTATGTTCTATAGTCTTTGCCTAATCCTAATAATACCTATACAATTATACAAAGTGAACTTGTGTTGGCATACCATAGTTGCTGGCATAAAATGGTTGACTTGCTGGAAATCACTTCTGCAGTAATATCATCAAGAACATTTAGCTAGGAATGGGAGAGAGAATCAAAATAACACTGGCAAAAATAGAAGCCTTTAAAGAATCCATATGTGCATTAATTATGTATTAGGCACAACAGTCAGTGTGGTTTTGGTGCAATTACTGAACACCTTAGGTGGTACTATAATGCATACATTTCCAGACAAATTACCGTTATTATTGAAACATGACATTTTGTGGGGATTTCCCACTCCTCCTGAGTATAGTACTGTGTGAGAGAAGAATGTACACATATACACAACTATCAGTTCTTGTTCAGATCATCAAATGTTCTAGTTTTTACCATTTTGTTAGCTAACATTTCTGCCAATCTAGCAGTTTGAAAGCATGCAAATGAAAGTAGATAAATAGGTACCACTTTAGTGGGAAGGTAACAGCATTCTGTGCAATCATGCTGGCCACATGACACACAGAGTTGTCTTTGACAATGCTGGCTCTTTGGTTTAGTAATGAAGATAAGAACTGCCCCGTAAAATCAGACACGACTTCACAACCTTGTGAAAGAGGAATACCTTTACCTTTACTTTTTTAGATAATATGCATTGGGGACAGAAATAATATTTGCCCTTCAGATGTCAGATAATATTTTAAAGCAATATTTGGACTGACAGACACAAGCTAACTAGTGGGAATTATTCTCAAAAATATCATTTTGCTGCAACTATACTGTAGGCTTTCTTTAGTAGTCACTAGCTAAAAAAAATAGTTATTTCTTTTTTGGAAATTGACATTGACACCCTCCCCTCATCCTGAGTTACAGCTGAGACACTTCAGAAAAACAAAATAGCAGTCAGGCATAATGGAGAAATCCTATGCTTTGGGTGATGACCCAAAATGTAATATAAAAAGGAGATTTTGAGCACTGCTCCTTCAGTTTTTAACTTTTTTATTGTTGTTATAAATTTTATTGCTGATAGAAACAAAAAAACAAAAAAAACCAGACAAAACATAGACAAAACATAAACACATGACACAACTAACCTAATACATATAACATACATAGACAATAAAAAAAAACATTTTGACACCTTCTAATCTATATCGACTTCCTAAACAGTGCAAAGAGATAAGTCATTTATCATTTTACATAACTATAAACCTCGTATATCAAACATCACATACATCAAATTCCGTTATCCAAGGCGATTATTCCTCTTTAATTATTCTATAAAATCAGTTTTTGGGATAACTACTTCTCTAATAAATATTTCTATCTTATCAATTTCTACTAATGTAATTTACATTCCAAATTCTAAAATCTATGCCCATTCTGATACCATCAGATATGTATACTTTTTAAGATTAATCCTTTGACTTATATATTTCTATATTTATTTATAAACTTGCATAAAACAATCAGTTATGCTAACTATTTATACTACTTAATATTATACCTTCAATATACATCAAATACATATTTATTAAATATCATTGCGGATGATATTGAAAGGCAATATGGAAAATTAATGTTTGTTTTGATAACGACAGCCAGAATAATCTATGCCAGATATTGGCAGAAAAAAGAAGTTCCTACTTTAGAAGATTGGAAAACAAAAATATTCAAAATTTACGAAATGGAGAAATTAACTTATCTATTAGGTAATAAATCAATGTCTGAATTTTATAAAAACTGGGCTCCATGGTATAGATATATGAAGATGATAATATTTAGATGAAGGAAATTAAATACAATGTATTTAGGGACGTAGAATAAGAATAAATCAATATGTTTTTGCTAGATAGAACTAAGGAGGTCGTGAAAGATGGCTCAAAAAATAAAGACAGAATGACTGGTTTGTTGATGTGTAGTTTTTAACTTTTGAGAAATTGAAGAACAAACCTTACCAGCACAATTTAAGAATTTTATTTCTAGATTAGATACTTTCAATACTGACAATTTACTTCATATAGATAAACTTGGATAAATCATTTATAAAATTTGGCTTTTATGTTTACATTATCACTGAATAGAAGGAATAATTGAAAACTTTTTTCAATTTTTTTTAGGGGGGAAGAATTTAGCAACATTTCAGATACATATCTGTATTTGAAATGAGGAAAACTGATAGAAACTAAAACCAGAATAATCATCCATCAAGCCCCAGGAGTTTGAACATTTATTTAAGCCTTAGGCTTGAGTTCCTGTGAATTCCTGAATTAGTGTTGTTCCTTCTTTTTTGTTTTTCCTGAGAATCTCTTCTATGATAGACAGGTTCAACTTGGTCCTCTCCAAGCAGAGACCATACTTGCTTCATTTGGCCAATACAAATAGAAAATAAGTTTGTTTCATATTGTTTTTGAAGATGTTGCTTCAATTTTCAAATAACTTCGTATTTAATGTGGAAATAATATGAGAAATATAATTAAATAAATCAGAACCGACATTTTTTTACTGTCTCCCACTATCTATCTCCCACTATCTCTATGTGTCTCTCATATCTCTATTTCAATAGACTGTTGTTAGGGAAATATCCATTGTTGTGCTCTCTAAAATCCTCAGGAACATGCCATGTAGAATGGCATGCGGCAGTGCTATTAATATTATAGTTAAAGGATGGGGAGGAAGGCTGGCTTTCTATGTTCTGAGGTACTCTCCAGAAGCTCAGGTAGCTGGGAAAAAATATCCAACTTATATGCAAATATATTCAAACTGTCAATTTTTTTTAATCTTCATCCTGGGCAAAGTGGAAATTTAAAAAAAAACATCTGTACAGCCCACCTAAAGCTATCCTTCATCCTATCTTATTTACAGAGCAGAGTGTTGATATTGTGAAATTATTTGAAGCCAGTGATTGAGGAGGTCAGTTCTGAGGAGCCCATGGACACTGCCTACTTGTCTGTGGTTTTGTGTTTGTTTGTTTGTTTGTTTAGAAATTCAGAAGGATAAGTTTATTTTGAATTTGTACTCCAAACACTGGCATACACAGACACAAACACACTTACAAGTGACATCCAAATCAGCCTTATAATTCCATGATAATAAGGAGGTTATTTATTATCCTGTATGGTGGATGGTAATCATTTTGAATTGAAAATAGCCCCTGTGCCATATGCCAGAGGAACAGAAATGGGGAGACAGCTGGAAGACAATAATCACCAAGTAAATAACCATATCTGTCATCTTTCTGAAAATGAAGGACAAGGGCATATGTGCCAGGAAGAGCTGGAATAAGAACAACTTATTGCAACAAGAGATTCAAAATATACTCATCCCTTATGTGTGAGTAACAGGTTCATTTATCACTGAGCTGTCATTGTACTGCATATGGCAGTATGTGCAAACTAAAATATGAAGGAAGAGTCTATGCAGCTGGAATAAGGTGGCCAATTCTAAGGTCAAAGCAGAAGCTCAAGTGAATGAAGCCTTGTGAAACATAAAAAATACCTACTGATACTTATGAAAGTTAAAAACATCTTCTCAGCTGGTGGGAGAAAGTGGCCCATCCAAGTGAAGGTTGACATATTTCATTGTATGGGGTAGAATATTTTACAGTTCCTTTTATGTTCCAGAAAGCTGTACAAGCATGGTAAAATTTTACTCACAGTCCTCCTGGCTTCTTATTTGGTCATCACTGGCTGTGGTAAATTACCACTTGATAAATTTGTGTCTCTATCCACCTAGTACAATAGCTTAATCATCATATTGTGCATAAACACAGTCTAAGGGCCAATGCAGACGATCCATTTGGGGTGGCTCTGAGCCACTCCGTGAGTAGCAGATTGGGGCTATGGCAACCGCACACCATGGCCCCAATCCTCCTTTTTGTCGCCCAAAAAGAGTGGTAAAATTCTGCTCCTTTTTGGGGTAGCAAAAAGCCATCCTGTGAGCCACTGCTGTGGCTCTTTTATGCCCTTTTGGCACAATGTGTGCACACACTGCACCAAAAGGACGTCCTGATGCCACATGCTGTGTGGAGGGGGGGGGGACATCAGAGCAGAGTCAGGGCAGAGTTGGGGTGGCTGGCTTGCGGCTGCCCACCCCAACTCCACCACCAGGCCAGCCCTTTTAGCCAGTCTGCATCGGCCCTAAGGCAATACTATTACATGTCTCACATTTGTCAGTGTGGTGATTAGCTTCAGCACTCCTTACCTAGCTTACTCATACCAGCCTTTTGGAACAATGATATTGGATCTTTCTAATACCTATGTTGATTTACAAATAAACAGGTTAAGCTCAAGAAGATATACAGCACCGAACATCCAGATATCAATAATTTACTATTCCCACATCTGTCCTTGTAGGAAAACAGCGACTATTATAAAATATCATTACAGAGTCAAAAACATCACTATGACTCCACTCACATCCCTCTCAATATGAATCTAAACTGCCAGACTTTTTATCTTTTAAATATATAGCTCCCCCTCCCCATTCTTGGCTGAGGGTAAAGGAATGTGAGGAATCTATCGTTCAGATACTTCCGGTTTATCTCATAGGAATGGATAGACCAATTGGAAATATTTGGAAAATGGTAGGGAAAAAATGTGTTTCTCAAATGTCAGAAATCCCCAGTGAGAAGAAACCTGGAGTGATAAAAATCTTAACAATTCAGGATTTCTTCTGGGCAAAATTTGTGCCAAGGTGGCAGAGGGTTGTACAAAGAAAAGCTGTTTCTGTGTGGGGAACAGTATTTTTGGTATTAAAAAGTGATATGCAAATTGTGCACAGAATTGGTTCAAAACTGTAAAAACTGTGCTTAAAAACTGTTCAGTTTTAACATTGTCCCTTCAAAAACAAAATTAGTGAAGAATAGTATCCCTATTATTGAAAGTCATCTGTTTATCTCCCTAACAAAGGGAAAGGAGTGGGAAGCATTGCCAGCATTGTTAGCAAGTCCAAAACTTGCACTGAAGTATGGGCCTTTACAGATTGCCAGAAATAGTGCAGTTTGAGGCCATTTTAACTGTCCTGGCTCAATGCTAAGGAATCATGGGGACTGTAGTTGATTGTGGCACCAGAGCTCTCTGGCAGAGAAGGCTCAATGTCTCAGAAAAAAATACAGTTCCCATGATTCCCTAGCACTGAGCCAGGACAGTTAAAGTGGCCTCAAGCTATACTATTTCTGGCAGTCTGTAAAGGCTCTATGTCTTATCACAAAAATCGTGACAAAAATATTTTGATGGCATCCTGCTCATGCTATAACTTAGCAGATACATGTTGTGTTTGTGTATGTGCAAGAGAAAAAGGGAAAGGAAAGGACAGAGAGATAACAGGGAAGTTAAGTGGGAGAGAAAGATCTGGAGTTTGAACAGACAAAGTACTTTTGTTAAAAAGAATATCTTGGCACTTTTTCATTATTCAGATTCAATTCAGAAGGTGAAATGGTTTTAGAAAGAGAATTCAAAGAAGAATCATGGTTTGGTGAAATTCTCATGGGAAGAAATTTGTACTTCTTCTACTTAACTTTATTACAAAATGGCTAATAGATGTGTGTTTTTCTTCTGTTTTTCACTGTAGAATCACTTCTCTGATAGTTTCCAATCTTCCTGACTTCTTGTACTTCAATTAAAGCCTAGGGGAAGATAGTCATGAGCCAACTCCTTCCATGGGGCTTTTTTCAAACCAAGGAAGTTCAGGCTGCTGGGACAGCTACAGAGCAATGAAGATACAGAAAGGAAAAGCCATCAAAATAAATTGTAAGGAGGCTTTATGGCATACTGAGAATGTGATAGAAAAATGGAAGCCTCTTTCATAGAGGAAGAAAACTTTCAGGATTTTGGCACAGCAGTAGGACCAATTCGAATACTTTCCATATACATTTGAAATGTGTCTTGGCTGAATGTGAGGAGGGTAACTGAAACTGTTGTAGCTTCCTTCATCTTCCATTGGATATTCACCAGTTTTTGCTTTTTTATATAGCTACACATTCAACAGTTATAAATGAGGATATCAAATGTTATCCTTCTCTTTCCTCCTTGCTATCAACAGACACACAATTTGTACATGTGTAAAAGTGTTTTTAGGAAGGGAGATATATGATCTCCCCCCCCATGAAACAGTCAACACTAAGACGAGGCTTATAGGTGGGATAGAAAAGCTATTTTTGAAGATAGCCGACATCCAAAAGACTCTGCTAGTTTATTTGTAAAAAGAGCAGGTAGTGATATTTTCAGTCTCCAGTTACTAGTACCACTCTCTCATCCTAAACAAAAGATCAGTCCTGAAGGTCCCCTGGATTTTATTGTTTTCCAAAAGATTAGAAGTCAAATGTTTCCACACATATTTTTAATATCAATGTAAACACTGAAGCAAGCAAATAAATTTGTAGGTTACTGTGGGGTTGGGGCAGGAAGCTGAACTGAAGGATTTTTTCTTTCTCAGCCTGAAGTCTTTTGCAGAAGTCTCTCCAGAAACCTTCTCCTTGGCATCCTGTTGATGTGGAACAACCCTGCAGGTGGTCGTGATGGACACAGCGCGTCTTTCTACACCCCAACAAAATATTTGGTTGTAGTGAGGGTTTCACAAATATATTTAAGTATCCATGTGAACATTTTAAGGCATACAAACAAAATAGATCAACAAATTTTAAGCAACTGATGCTGGCCTTTGCTTACATTCTAATTTTATTTATTTATTTATTTATTTATTTATTTATTTATTTATAACCCAGTCAGATACAATAAGATCTTGGGGTCAGGAAATAATTTTCACAACAACAAACAAACAAACAAACAATCTAAAACACACAAGTTTTAAATGGTCTAAAGCAGGGGTAGGCAACCTTTTTGAGCCGGGGGCGGGGTTGCTGTCCCTCAGACAATTGGGGGGGCCAAAGCACCAAAAATAAATAAATAAATATTTAAAAAAAAATTTAAAAATTAAAATATATGCATGCACACTCTCTCAGCCCCAGGAAAGCCATGGCAAAACCCCTGTGGAGATTTTGCCAAGAAAACCCCAAGAAAAAGTAATAACAACAATAACCAATATCATCATGGTGTGCAGGCGGCGGCAGCGGCAGGACCGCCCTGGGGCCGGTCCAAAGGCTTCAGGGGGGGGCACATCCAGCCCCCGGGCCTTAGGTTGCCTACCCTTGGTCTAAAGCAAGGATAGGTAACTGTGGGGTGGCTCAGATGCCAATTTGAAACTCTGTGTCCCCCACTGATCTCACTAGGTTTTGAGCTTAGCAGAAGTGACTTCCATGTTTGACAGTAGTTTCAAGCAATCTGGTGTATTTGTCAGGAGAAACGTCTGAAAATTGCTTGCTTTTTTTAAAAAAAGAAAAAAAGCAAGGGGTGGTTTTGTGGCACTGGGAGGCTACAGCACCATCCATCAATATGAAAATCCATAGAAGCTCAAGCCCCCTTATATAAAACAGTTAGTAAAAAGTTGTCCTTTATATAAAATGGAAATATATACATATATATATATATATATATATATATATATATATATATATATATATTCAAGCCATGAATAGTTGGACCTGTGGCTGCAGAATCCATGAATACAGAGGACCAACTATAATTTTAGTTATTTACACAGAATAGTATGGAATATGTTTCTGGTTACTCTCTCTTGCTCTTCACTTATATATAATTTTTAAAAATGTAAGGACTAAGGCATTGCTCTCCCTACCGCCTTCCATAATTACTTTTAGTGGGGTTTACATATGATTCTAGTATAAGTATTTATTAATTTGGGCAATTTGGAACTTCTCTCATCAGGAACTAGGAATATGTTACATCTGTCCACTTTTTCTTTTCTTCTTTTTTTTCTTTTTCTTTTGCTAGATATTTCTGCTTTCTGAATACTTGCACATTGGCAATACTTTGCAATGGAAATCAGGATAGATGTGCATCTTGGAGTTAAAGGTACAAGGTCGTCAAAAATAGCATTTGGTAGGTTTAGATGCTATCGCCTGAGTTTGGAGAGTCCCATCCTTGAGTTCAGTTGACTTTGCCTATGAGCAGTGCTCATCTCCATTTCTAAGCCGAAGAACCAGCATTATCAGAGACTATTCTGTGTTCATGTGGACAGCATGATTGCACAGAACGCTGTTTACCTTCCCACCAAAGTGGTACCTATTTATCTACTTGCATTTGCATGCTTTCAAACTGCTAGGTTGGAAGAAGGTGAAACTAGCGAAATGAGCTCACCTCATCATGCAGCACTTAGGCCTCAAACTGCCAACCTGCCGATCTTGCAATCAACAGAGTCATCTAGGAGTTACCAAATCATTATTGTGCATCATAAGAAGTTAACCATACATTATTCTTGATTCCACTATGTTTAATTGACTATTTTTGACTGTCCATAAGTACAGACATTTAGATTAGTGGCTCATTTTTGAGCATTCAAAAACACAGGGTTCTGGTTTAATTCTGTTTAGCAATAATCATACACAATTCCCAATTCAAAACTGCACACCTAAACAATATAATGTTGATCTTATTGTTTATAACACAACTGTCTTAATTGTACAGGGCCATAAAAATGCTCAGGGACAAAAGAAAGGTTTGAAAAGGAGTGGATGCCAGTTAGTCAATATTTATCTAACATATGGTCATAGTAAATGATTATCAAATTTAGAGACTCAACATGATATGCTAGTACAGACGCTTAGGTTGGTAAGACATCTCTTGAAAAACTGAATGAAATGACATATAAATGAGTAATAACTTTAGAGTGTCAATCATAAGGAGTATGATGGATACTTGATTATCAACAACCTCATATAAATATTTATTTCAGGACTATATAGGGGGAAATGTGCAAACAATGCAGAAGTAAATGCAAACAATGCAGAAGTAAGTGATTATAGATGAAAGACATTGTAGAAGTATTTGATAACCAAGAACAAGGAAGGGAAGCTTTTTATGTATATATTTTATGTATATATATATTCTTTTGTTTCTTTTTTTTAGTGTAGATAGCGTGTAATGTTAGTTGATAGTTAATGTTATGTTATGTTTTAATTGTTGTTATGTTTATTTTATGTTGTTGTATGTATTTAAATAAAAAAAATAATAATAAAAAGAAAATGCTCAGGGAGACAGTAAGCATAGGCCAAAAGGAACTTCATGGAAAAAAAAAATACTAATCAAGCTTAACTTTTGGATGTCCTATGTCTTTGATACAAATTTGTTTCAAAATAATAATTGCAGGATTAGCATTTAAATCAATTCCACATAATTTGTCCAGGGGTAGAATAACCCACATTTTACTTATAAACTTTGCCTGCATGAAGTATTTTTCCAGCTAATGTGATTCTTCACTCCTTCATAATTTCCAGCTCCCTACTGTTTCTCCACTATTCATATACATTTATAAAACCTATTCATTGATTTTCTTTTCAGCAGGTCCTTAAGGGGAAGAGAATCTTAAGTGAACTCTGAAAACAGATTGTGTTTCATTCTGTTCTCATACATATATGTACAATCTCTTGAAAAACAACTCCAGAAAATGCCAGAAACTCATACCACAAGGATCTCAATCACATAAATGAGAATATATACACTTTGGTTGACCCTGGAAAATATCCACTTTATGCTAAATAATAATCTAGTAATAAATCCTTAAAATTAGACCTATATTTCTCATAACAAATTGCTCTTAGTCACAATACATCCCTTTTCAAAGCTTAATGAGAAGCATGGCACTACCTTTCCTGTTTTTTTTTTTCTCAGTTACTACCAGTGATGACATTTTCAGTACCATCTGCTATCAAAAGACTGATAGTCATGATGTATCCCATTCATAAACATTAAGGATTTAATTGCACCAGCCTGCTGTCCTACCACAATTGTGCTAGTTTAAGAATGGAAACATATTGGTTTGGCATCATTTCCTATCACACTTTCCTCCATGACAACACTTTGGTGATCCACGGTTGTGTGATAGCAATAGCAAGTACATTTCTATACGGCTTATCAGTGAACTGGCACTCCCTAAGTGGTTTACAATGTGTAAGCCAATTGCAGTGTGTAAGCCAAGCTGGGTACTCATTTTACTGACTTACAAAAGGATGGAAGGCTGAATGGACCCTGGTAAGCCCTGCCTAGGATTAAACTCACAACCTTGTGGCTGCAATATTGGCATTTAACCACTGCACCACCAGAGCTCCCTGTTTCCACATTGCCAAACATCACTTTCCAGGAGGAAAGGGAGACATGAGTAATCACTGCAGCCAATTACCTGCTGAAACCAGGGGGAGGGGGAGGGGGAGCACAATCACACCCACTCACTGCACCTGACTGCATGAGAAGTGGAACTGCAGGAGAAGTTCCTATCACAGGAAGGCAGTCATGGAATAGCAGCAAGATTGAAAGACTATTGGTGGGTTTTACCCTTCAATGAAAATATGCACTGTGGTAACAAAAAGAATGCAAGGCAGAAGCAGGCTTGACACAATGTTATGTGATAAGTACTGGCGAAAGACACTTTTATCCTGTTAAAATTCCACTCTTTAGTTTTATATGATAAAGTCCTGAGGCTTATTCACATGTTACTCTCGAGCTGAGCATAAGAACCTGATCATGAAGAGGAACTCCTAAGCAGGAGGAGCTGCTCACAAGAGTTCTACCAGAGTCCTTATATTGGGAGAAAGGTGAGGTATAAGTATATAACAACAACAACAATAATATCCCAACCACACATAATCTTTATACTGTGTATGAGTAGCTGCATATGTAGGAGCAGCAGAAGTAGGATCTGTTATTAAGATATCCACCTCAACACATGGACATCCAATGGCAGCCATGTGAGAGCATCAGGTCAAAGGAGAGGGCCAGTTGTATGACCCTAGTTACTTCTGTGCCCCAAAACCTTCTGTATGAGTAATTTGTGAACTAAAGTATAGGCTATGTCAAGTGTGGATGGAATATATTATAACATTTCACTTGTTATAGAAAGACCACCATCATGTAGAGTTTATGATATCAAGATTTTCTATCTTGCAGAGATGGAGGACCAATTAAACTGGAAGATCCCCATAGGCTGATGAATCCAAGTGATTTCTTCATGGCTCCACAGTCAGATTCTATTCTATTGGCTTACTATCAAATCACCAATCATACTTTGATGGGGGAAACTATCTAGATGACATATCTTGCTGCTAAGCCCCATGATAGATAAGAGTTGGGTGACAGTCACAATAGCTTGCTACACATTACAAAAATGAAAATTAAAAAAAGTATCCTCTTGATTCCAGAAGACCTGAAGATGGAAGAAGATAGTAATCAAAACCTGGGTTTGTTATGCATTGGACAATGAGCCTTGATATTTATTTTAATATGCACTTTTTCCTTCACTTCCATTTCAAAATTGAACTTATTACTTAGGGGGGAAGCAGACGGGCGGCTGTGGGCCGCCCCGGGAAGCTGCGCTGCAGGGCCAAGGTATCTCCACACCTCGGTCCTGCTGCGCAGCTTCGCCGCCCCTGAAAGGAGTGCTAAATTGGCGCACCTTTTACAAGTCGGCAAAGGTGTGCCGCAAAAAGCTGCAGCGCATCTTTGGCGACTCTTCCACCACAGCATGTGCGAACGCTGTGGCGGGAGGTCCTCCTCAGAGCCCCAGCTATGAGGAGGGCTGGCTGCTCCAAGGACGACCTGGGGAAGGGGTTGGGGCGCCAATTGTGTGGCTGCCCCTCCCCTCCCCTGCCCCCAAAATGGCCCAATTGGCTGTCTGCTTAGGGAGTTAGTAAGAAATTTAGAATTTAAGGCTAGCCCATGCTATTTTGCTGGCAAAAAGCAAAACAACCATCCTGTCCAAGGTTAGCCACACTGTTTTGAAAGCTGGGGTATAAAGTCACAGAAACACTTTTTTTCCTATTCACTAGGAGTAAATAAAGATAACAAAAAATTAAAAACTAATACTTTGCTTCCCTCTCATGGCTCCCAAAATAAGTTGCTTGAGGGAACAATTTCTCTTTATTTCAAGGTAAGACCAGTCCTGCTGCTGCTACCCACATTTTCAGTGGTCATGTTTACAAACTATTCTGATTCCTCCATATTTTCTGATTGAATACAGCAGCCACACAAAGAACTAACACACTGAGTTATTATCTTTCAGTAATGTCATATAATCTGAAATGTAAATATAGCTCTTGAACATTTTTTAAAAAGTTCTCTTAAATTATACAAAAAGATAACACTGCTTCTGGCAATCTCCCTTCTTTTCCTCAATTTTAACAAGCTAAACATTTTTAAAGGCTTTCAACCCACCAAGTATAACAAAGCTCCAGAGATAAGTAGTAAACAAAGTCAAGAGGACATTTCCAACACGTAAGGAGTTAGTCTAGGACTGAGAGGGAAGTACACAATGTGTTTGTTCTCACAATGAACTGTACTTTAGGGCCTTAATAACCTTTCTAGTGATGTTGCCCTAACTGCTAATCAATATCAATTATTTTCTTCACTATAGAAACAAGATTTAGTTAACCCCTTGAGTGCATTATCTTTTTGGAACACAGCATTCATGTCATAAAAGAAGTCAGTTCTTCATAGGAACATGACAGAAGCCATAATACAAGGAAGTATCTCCAAATCAAGTCTCTCAAGAGAATAAGGCAAGCTAGACTTACTTTTGCAGGCCAGACTTACTTTGCAGTGTGTCCTCTGTTTGTCCCCAACATCAGTAGTAAGGACACCATTTCTTATGGAGAAAAAACAAACCAGCTTGATGAAGATTCAGATCACAAAGATTTTCCTCATGTGGGAAAAAATGCAAAACCTATAATTGTGCAAAACTCTTTCCTGTTTCTATTTTAGGATAATGCTGCTGCTGCTGCTGCTGATGATGATGATGATGATGATGATGATGAAACTAGATGTTTTAAAGGGTTGAACATTTTTCCCAAGGCAATGTGATTGCATAGATATTTTATCTTTTAAAAATGTGTCACTATTGTTTCTCTTCAAAATGATGTTGTCTGGTGTTGATATGCCTCTCAAGCTCAGAGGAAGATAGAGACAAGGAGGACTCAGTCCTTGGTGTAATCACTGTCCTCTTCTCTCAAACATTCAGAACACACATACCCAGTGCAGTCCCTAAACACTTTCACAATGTCTACACAATCAGCTGTGGAATGGACAAAATACCTTTAAGAGTATAGACAGAAGGGATGAAGTCAATAGTAAGACCAGACCAGTCAGATTTCATAAGACCCCTGAAATACTCTGAAACACAGCCTTTCTGGATACAACAGTTGGCTGTCCAGGGACATGCCATGACTAATGACATGCTAACTAATATATTGATATCTATATCTAATTGGATGTGGTGGCACAAGTGGTTAAGATGCTGACTCTGTTGATTGCAAGACCAGTAGGTTGGCAGTTAGAGGCCCAGGTGCCATGTGATGGGGAGAGCTCCCATCATTAGTCCTAGCTTCTGCCAACCTAGCAATTTGAAAGCGTG
The DNA here is from genome assembly GCA_020142125.1 of Phrynosoma platyrhinos. Taxonomy (NCBI): domain Eukaryota; kingdom Metazoa; phylum Chordata; class Lepidosauria; order Squamata; family Phrynosomatidae; genus Phrynosoma; species Phrynosoma platyrhinos. Next base: position 27,483,391 of record JAIPUX010001232.1, read on the forward strand.
CAAATGCAAGTATATAAATAGGTACCACTTCGGTGGGAAGGTAAACAGTATTCTGTGCAGTCATGCTGGTCACATGATCACAGAATAGTCTCTGACAACACTGTCTCTTTGACTTAATAACAGAGATGAGCACTGCCCCTATGGTCGGGCACGACTTGACAACCTTGTTAATGGGGAATACCTTTACCTTTTATATCTCTATCTCTATCTATGTATATCTATATCTATCACTGAACTTTGTAGCATGATGGGGGCTGAGCAATGTAGCTATAATTGAGGTTACTGTTACTGCTTCTGTCCTTGGATTAGTTATATGGGTCACCATGTGCAGTCAGGGATCATGCTCTGAATTGGATGGTCTCAGTGGATTTCATAGCCTTTATGAAGTTTTGCTACATGTTGGAGCAAATCAAAGCAATGAAAATAAGTAAAGAGTTTTCAAGGAGTACTAAAAATAACATAAATAAAAGTTAATTTTTGGCACTGACATATACCAATTTAGAGTACTTTTAAGTAGCTTTATCTCTGTACTGGTAAAATAATGAATTATGTACCACTTCTGAAAATGTTCTTAGTGTCTTAATGATAGTAACTGTATTACCATTAGTTTAATGCATCCTTTATACAACAGTCTAGGAAAAACACCATTAATAATACTAGAAGTTGAGCAACTAGTCAAAGAGAAGCTATTGGTCAAAATTTACAGAATTGATGTTATGTAGAGGTTTTGCTACAGTGCTGCACATAAATATATCAGCTTGTATAGTTGGAATGTGGAATGTAAAGATCAACTCACTAAACAATCAAAATCAAAACTTTGTTTTGATATTTGCAGTCATCTTAAATTTCAGCTTGGTTATTTCAGATATTATATTTATTTCTAATATAATCTATGACGAGAATACTAGTAGTTGCTTTACTTTGTCTTATTTTACACTATCAAACACATTGGAAATTAAATAGAATTAAAATTTGCAATGATCTTTCTGAGATTCATTTGTCATTTATCACAATATGTCACCATATGGGAATAAATTAAAGAACAACATCTATTAATTTGATGGAAAAAAATAACACATAATGAGCCTCTGTTTGGAACAGAAGAACTCTGAATAAAATATTTCAAAGTGATGCCAATTATGATTGTTATGGAACAGGAACATTCATGCAACAAAAACTAGAATAGGATTTTACAAAGCCATCTTTGATCAAAGAAATTATAGAACTTTGTAATGTTTTCTATGAAGTAAATTAGGGTGGAAATTTTGTAATGATAATAAAGCACATTTTTTCAACATGCATATAAATCATACTCTAATAACTGGAACTAGTAAGACCCACTCCTATACATTACTCATATATGACAGTCATGTGATGAAGCAGGAATGCTAGTCTTGTCCCCAGTATTACATATCTGGGCTACTCTCTTCCCATGTCTATGTATTGCATGCCAATATCAGAAAATAAATCTGTAAGCATAAGTAGTTGCTTCCACATAGGAGCACCACAGGACTGGACCATCCATACAACCAGGTGATTCAACTGTACTGGTTGAGGAATACATGTTTGACTGGTTATACTTTCAATACAAAGACTCTAGGAAGCAGGATTATCCTAGGAACATGATGCTGGTAGGTGGGACTTCATCATGTAGATGCCATTAGGAATGGATGAAAATTGTATTTTACTCTTTTTGATGAGAATATTGGAAAATTTGCAAAGTTCTTTATAGTTGTAATGGGAGCTGCTCCAGACTTCAGGGGGTCTCTGGCCCAGGTGGATGGCGGGCAGCCATTATTCTTGCCCATGTGGCCACTTCCCTGGCCTGCATGGTCAGTTCTCCCAGCCCCAGAAGTTCTACTGGAAATTCTGGCCAGAAGTCATGCCCCCTCAGTGCAGGATCCTCACTCAATAACACTAATATGACTGGTGGGTACAAGTCCATCTCCATGTTGGGAATAAATATACCTCTTGAATTGGACTGGTGGGAGTGGGAGAGATTTTTTTTTCCCCAGCTCATTTCCATTGAATTTACCAAAATTGGTAAACATCTTCATATTAAGAATTGATAGCATTTGATAATTTTTTCATATATTTATATATGGCAAAGCAAACTTTTTTGTCCTTCCCATTTCTAAGTTCCACATATGAAATTAATACATAAACAGGTCTCACCTCTAGAGCCACTTCTTCTGGATATCCTTCCAAATACACTTGTCTCTCCACATTTGCAGCTTTGACTTTTTGTGACTTTGATGATTCATTGATTTTATTAATGTGTTTTCTCTAGGAATATTTAGGTCCTCCAGCACAACTCTATGGTCAACTTTAATCAAAAGTCATGCTGAAGGCCCTAGAGATTCCTAGAGCATTTGTAGCTCCTCCAGCACAATTCTATGGTCAAAATCAGGCAGATATTGACCACAGATTTCCACTGGAGGATCTAGAGATTCCTAGAGATGTGTTATCTCAGTAAAAACATAGTGTTTTTGTTATTTGCGATTTTTTTTCACATTCACAGGGGTCCTGTGCCCCTAACCCCAGCAAATGTGAAGGGATGACTGTATCTACAAATACATGTTTGTGTATTTTTGTTGTAGGAGGGGGATAGAGAGAAGATGGTCAACAAGGTAAGAAAAACTTCCCATTTTCCTTAATAGTCACTGTCAATGTTGCCAAGTATACCTTTTCTTTAGAAAGATGCAGATAAAAGATTCAAGAAGGTTAGGAGGTGGCTGAAGAAGGCCAAGATTTAGGTTAGATTTCTGAGATTGGCAGAAGGGAAGGAGAAGTAGAAAGTATACGATTGGCAAAATGATCACACCTCTACCCATCCAGCCTGACAGTTTCTCAGAGAAATTTCATATAGATATTTAAAAATAGCAGAGGGGACAAGATGAAACTCTGAGGCTCTCAAAATGACAAACAACATGAAATAAGACAATCTGGAGAAATAACAGAAAATACCCCACTCAACAACACCTGGAGCAATTACAATACCAAGTATCACTGTGTAGGGATATAAAGAAGAAGAATCATGAATTTCTTTATCCTCAATGAAATGTGTTGTATTGATACCAATAAATAAAATGCAAACAGCTGCAAGATTTTTCATACTTTTGGAATTTGTTGTTGTTGTTGTTGTTTTAAAAAAATGCACAGGAAACAGGATGTTGTGTAAAATATACGGTTCTTTGGCACACAAAAAAACGGGGGTGGGGGGCGGACCAATTTGCAATGTGTGTTTGTATGTGTGTGTTACACCCCTCTCCTCTGTAGCAGAGGAGAAATTTATACCTCTCTCCTCTATAGCAGTGACTGAGAATAGCAGCAGCATAGCAAACTTAGTGGGTTTCAGCTTCAGCCCCACTTTGGCAATGTGAATACAAGCAAATCCATCTCAAAACATTTTTGTGGTATGAGGCAGAACATTAAATTGTACTCTCCTATCATTCAAGTCAAGGGGCATAGTACCAGTGACTAACAAGTTATCTGACATATGAGGCAGAAATTCCCATAAGCATTTCTGTCCATTTCTAGTAGGAAATGCAATGCTGACCAATTCAGTAGAGCCTGGGTATCCCATACCCAAAATGCTTGGGACCAGAAGTGTTTCAGACTTTATATTTATTTATTTATTTATTTTGGATTGTGGTATATTTGCATATACATAATGTAGTATCTTCGAGAAGGGGCCCAAGTCTAAACATGAAATTCATTTATGCACATAGTTTATAGGTAATTTTATACAATATTTTTTTAATAATTTTGTGCATGAAACAAATTTTGTGGACATTGAACCATCATGAAGCAAAGTTGTCATTATCAGCAAATGATGATGATGATTGAATAAAGGATTCTCAGCCTTTACTAACCCATCACACCCAAAGTTTGTTTCCTGAAAGGAAGTCTCCTCATTGTATTTAATGATACAGACAGTTTGCATATAACAACCTTTTCTCTCTCTCTCTCTCTCTCTGCATTTAGGGTACTTATGCCCTATACAACACTAGGCAAACTTAAAGTGTTATAAAAATTACAGTTAAATATGCAAATAACTGTGAACTTTCAAAATTGCTTTGTAATAGAATGTTGCAAGGGAAAAACTGTTATAAAAGAAAGTAAGAATTATGTGCGTAAATGAACATTTTATGGGTTAGCTATTTTTAAATGAATTATGTGGTGGTTGTTGCTATTGTTGTTGTTGTGTGCCTTCAATTTGTTTCTGTCTTATAGTGAGGCTAAGCAAACTGAACATTTCATGGGGTTTTCTTGGCAAGATTTGTTCAGAGGGGGCTTGCTTTTGTCTTCTTCTGAGGCTGAGAGAGTATGACTTGCTCAAGGTCACGCAGTGAGTTTGCATGGTTGCGTGTGCATTTGAACCCTGAGCTCCAACATCATAATCCAGTGCTGAAACAACTGC
>JAIPUX010001232.1:27491220-27506052 GCA_020142125.1 Phrynosoma platyrhinos
GTTGCCTACCCCTGCTCAAGATCATCAGATTTGCAGAGAAATAGAAGGTGATTCCTGTGTAGGAAACAAAATGCCAGAAAGCTGTAGCCGGAGAAGCAAATTGGGAGTAAAAATGACAGACTTGTATTGTTCTCCATTTATGCAAATCACACGATGAATGGTATAGCCTTGGGACTGGGATTGATCATTTAATAAAACTTGAGTTGCTAATTTTAGTGTGAGTTTTCTTTGCAAGATGTATTTTAAAGATTTTATTAGGAATTACATTGGTATTTAAAGATAATACTGGAAAAGAATGATATACCCTTAGTACAGCCAAAGGTTTACATACAAACAGTGGGACCTTCTTACTTAATTGTAATGACATATCCCAAATGGTTTTAAATTTTCCTTAATTTTTTTAAAAGTAGATTTGTCTGCAAAATGCAGAGTTTAAGCTAGAGAAAATGAATTCCAAAGTGTCTTGGGTGTTGGTCATGTTTTGCTTTGGCTCTTCACCAATACTTGGATCATTATTCTCTCAGCTTTGAGCTTAATGGCCATAATGTGCACCCAATTTACTGTATTTGTGAGGGAAATCAATGCTGGAGTTCCAAAGGAATCATGGATCCTGTCAATAAGCAATGCAATTGTTGTCTCCTTCTCTCATTTACCTGATCAATAGCAAAGAAATTGTTGTTTGCTATTGGGGAGATTGTAATTTTACTGTAATAATTAAAGGATATCCATATTAATTTATAGCTAAGTGCTATAACAAAGTGCTGGGTGTTACTGTTGTCCGTGCTTTCGTTTTGTACTAGTTGTTAGAGATAAAACTTTCAGTTAAGACAAAAGCACATAAAACACCTTGGGGAGAACCAAGCATTATTCCTCAGAAAGTGTGATTTCAAACTGATGTTTTCAACTGATATTTTCAAAAATGCTGTAGATTAAAGAACAATTTAGGAGGTGAAAGATAAATTAGATTGTATGGTGCAAGAACAAGGAAATAATACCAGGAAATAATACCACCAGAAGCATGAAATACAGTGTGATATGAGCTGCTCCTGTATATGCTTGTATGGATAAAGGACTGTTCAGATTTCTCCACTTGAGCAGGAAAAATCACAGGGCTTAGGTTGAAGAGGAACTTCATTTAATCTGAATGTATGAAGAACATGCATGTGTGAGTGTGTTTAGGGTGGCAGGATCTTCAGCCCAGCTATACATCTGATCCAGAACACATAATACTTCTTGATTAAGGATGATTATAAACAAAAACAAATTTCTGAATAACTTCATTAAGAAAATAATACATGGGAATGAACAAATCTGTTCATAGTCTGTCACATTTGCTTGTTTTCTTATCAATTTATTATGTTCTGTTTCTGAATTATTCTGAAAAAAATTAAACTATATGGACGTTTCAATTTAACCATGTATATGGACATGTATTTGAGATATTTCATCTCAAAAGGCACATTTCAAAATGTTTTGAATACATTTTTGAGGGGCCCAAACTGTCTTGGCACATTTGACAATTTCCTCTGGGTGAGGTTTCCAGAGTTTTGGGGTGTGGTGCCATCAATATGCAGATGACACTCAACTCTATTACTCCTTTCCACCTCAATCCAAGAAGACTGACCTGGTCCTAAATTAGGGTCTGTCATTTTTAATGAACTGGATGAGGGTAAACAAATTGAAACTTAATCCAGACAAAACAGAGATGCTCATGGTCAGTCAGAAGGCAGATCAGGGAATAGGGATTCTGCCTGTGTTAGATGGAGTTACACTCCTCCTGAAGACACAGGTTTGCAGTCTGGGGGTACTCCTGGACTGCAAATTCTTAAGTCTGAATCTGGAGGCCTAGGTCCCTGCAGTGACCAGGAGTGCTTTTGCACATTTAAAACTTGTGTGCCAACTGTGCCCTTTTTTGAAACACTTGATCTGCCCTCAGTGGTACATGCCTTGGTTACATCATGTTTGGACTACTGTAATGTACTCTACATGGGGTTGACTTTGAAAAGTGTTCAGAAACTGCAACTGGTCCAAATAGCTGCAGCCCGGTTACAGGAAACCACAAAATGTGCCTTTTGAAACAGCTCCACTGGCTGCCAGTTTGTTTCCAGGCACAGTTCAAAGTGCTGGTTATGACCTATAAAGCATTATATATGGCCCAGGTCCAGGCAATTTGGCAAACCATATCTTCCTGTATGAACCAACCCAGGCTCTGAGATCCTCTGGAAAGGCCCTTCTCTCTGTTCCAACACCATTGCAAGCATGGTTGGTGGGGACACGAAAGAGGGCCTTTTCCATGGCTGCCTCTAATTTCTGGAACTCCCTTCCCAGGGAGACCAGAGTGGCCTCTTCTTTGATGGATTTCCACTGACAGGCTAAGACCTGCCTGTTCAGACAGGCTTTTAAAACAGGATGTTTTTAAAGGACTGGCTTGAGGTGTTGTATCATTTTCAAGTGTCTTAAACAGTCGTATCTTTTAAAACTGTATTTTATTTTTTTAATAAGCTATCTATTTTCATATTGCAACTTTTGTGTGTTTTTAATTGTACTGTTCTTTTAATGTTGTGAGCTGCTCTGAATCCCAGTTCTGGGAAAATCAATATGATATGACATGTTTGTTCTGAAACACACTTTAGTTTAGGAGCTATAGAATAAGTGAGTTAATTGCGGAATTAGCAATGACTGAACTCCTCACATATCTTATAACAGGGGTAGCCAACCTAAGGATGCGGCCACCCGAGGATGCGGGCACCCAAGGTCTTTGGACCGGCCCCAGGCCAGTCCTGCCACCACCGCAGCCACCCGCCATGATGATATTGATTGTTGTTGTTATTACTTGTTCTTGGGGTTTTCTTGGCAAAATCTCCACAGGGGTTTTGTCATGGCTTTTCTGGGGCTAAGAGAGTGTGCATGCATATATTTTTTTATTTTTTATTTTTTTTTAATTATTTTTATTTTTGTTTATTTATTTATTTATTTTTGGTGCTCAGCCCCTCAATTGTCTGAGGGACAGAAACCCAGCCCCCGGCTCAAAAAGGTTGCCTACCCCTGTCTTATAGTATCATAATAATATGGGAGGGCTGTTTCCTGAAAATGACATAATTCAATTGCCTTTCTATCAGGTTGTTTAAAATGTGGATCCATTGTAAAAATATCAGGTTAAAGTACATCTCCTTCATCACAGTCTTAATTTTGTCATCCCAAAGCTTAACACAAATACAGTGTTCATTACCAATCCACTAATGATCAATTAAAATAGCTCACAGACTAAATCCAGTTGGAAGAGTGAGCATGTACTCTCTCTCTCTCTCTCTCTCTCTCTCTCTCTCTGAGTATAGTACCATATAAAATGCATATATGTGTGGACAAAACATTCATGCTTAAACAAGTGCCCAAGATTTGTCTTTTTATATATGAACCTCCACTGGTGACAAAATGATCACACATAACATGACAATTATATGCACAATATACAGAAAGTATCTGCAGCCAACTCAGATATAATTTGTGTACCATTTGGTTCCTGTAGTCCTGAGTCTTGGACCTTGTCTCTACTATGAGAAGGTCAATGAATCCAGGAAGTTCAGAGAGTAGGGATGGAAAGAATATTCAAAAATGCTTTTAAAATGGTCAAAAATATATTGTTCAAATATTGAGAAACCCTGATGAGAAGGATCTTGGACTGATGAGAATCTTCATAGTTCAGGATTTTTTCTAAACAAATTTTGTTTATGGCTGTTTTTGCACAGAAATAGCATTTTCTTTCCAGGACACTGTGGAGTGTGTGTGTGTGTGTGTGTGTGTGTGTGTGTGTGTTGGCATAGAAAATGCTATGGAATTTTGGAATCTCTTGTTTTGTGAGATATTTAGCCTTCTCTGTCAGAGAGCTTGGATGCCACAACAAACTACAAATCCCAGGTTAAGAGAGGATGGAGCCATGGTAGATAAAGCAGTGTCAAACTGCATTAATTCTGTAGTGTGGCAGAAGTCTTAGATCCCTGGTTTATTGTAAATAGCAAGACATTTTGCTGCTTTTGTCTTGTTTTCTTTGACTTTATGACAAAACATGTTACAAAGAGACAATCCCATTGAACTAGAAAACTGGTGGAGGGGAAAGAAAAATATACCAATTGGAAAGGAAATACACTGTGAAAAACACAGTGAAAAACACTGACAAGGTAATTCATTGGTAAATCAACTATTACTGAATAATATACTGTACAGGTGATGTCTAGCTTCATAACTACATATTTCACATCATAGACATATTACTGACACTAAACAAAAGGAAAGAATGTGGCATTATTTATTGAAAATAAGTAACTGCCAAGGCAGTCATGAGGGAGTAAAGTGGTGCTTAATATTTTTCTGGTTATGTAACTTAAATATTTGTTAAAAGGACAAATTCTGTAGTCTATCTAGCATTTAAGAGAAAGAGAAGAAAACTCTCAAAAATAACATTAAATTCAGCATTTCTCTTTCTGTTGCAGAATGATAAAAAAATACATACTTAAATATCCTAGGAAAAAATAATATGTACTTATATTGCTTATCCTGACAGTAAGGGCAGTTCGACAGTGGAACACACTCCCTTGGAGTCTGGTGGAGTCTCCTTCCTTGGAGGTCTTTAAGCAGAGGTTGGATGGCCATCTGTTGGGGATGCCTTGATTGGGAGTTCCTGCATGGCAGGGTGTTGGACTGGATGGCCCTTGTGGTCTCTTCCAACTCTATGATTCTATGATTCTATAGAATATTCATAAGGAAACACATCTTCCTTATACAGACTGGGGGGAAGATCCAGCATTCTTAGTTATCTGAAAAGCAATGTTTTCAAGAGCAATTTGACTAGGTTTTCTCCATTCCTAAGTGAAATACCACCCCTCTATAAGAATAGCACTACTTTTTGTGAAGGTCAGCAAAAAACCTTTGGTTTTTTACTTTTAAAGATTCTATATATCATTGAGAACAAAAAGCCAGGTTATCTTTCACTGTAACCTGAAGTATGATTGTTTTGAAAAAGATCCCACTGCATTCAGTGTGGTTTACACCAGCCTGAATAACAGGGTCAGCACAGGTTAGTATTTGGATGGGAAACCACCTACAAATACCAGGTGCTGTAGGCTATATTTCAGTAGAAATAACTGGCAAAAAATACCTCTGACCATTACCTGCATACAAAACCTCCCGCAGGAAATTTATGGGTTCACCATAAATTGACAAGTAACTTGAAGGTACATATATGCACACACACACATGCTCTGCACCAGAAAAAAGACATGACTACTGTGACATGTTTAGAAAACATAGCACAAATAAAACATTTTTTTAAAAAACATATAATACAGCTATAAGTAATATAGAAGTAACTTTCTTATTGTCCAAAATTAGAGGAACGTGCATATCCTAAAATTAATATTTGTTTGTTTATGGCCTTTCAAAACACAAGGACAGCAAACATTGGGAAATATTGAAGGAAAAATTCCTTTCAATCAATAATGAGCACCATTTGCTCTCTAGCCCTCAGGACCACAAAATATAATAGAGTGATTTTAGATGCAGTTGGCTGAACTTTAGGGTTGAGATTAAGAATGAGCTTACTTGTAGTTTTTTTTTCCTGACAGCCCATATTTCATAAAGGATTTGAATGGAGGAAGGCTGCAAGCATACAACTCTTTCGTTGTTAGCATTTATTCCATTGGTAACATAGACATAGCATTCACAGATGGAATAACCAATGTCACTATTGTCTGGGTTAAAATGAATTTTCATTTAGCATTCTCAATTTTATGTTTTCTAGACATTGGGGACCTATTTGTGGGAGGACAATACAGAGGAACACTTAGCCATGTGAAGTCCTACCTATACTCTGAGGTAATACAGCTTGGATATGATTTTGCAACTTCGTTGAAAGTTAGGTGTTGACAAAAAGTAAATAATTGATACTATCACTCCTGTCTTTTTGTATTATATGGATAGATACAAACTAGAAAGATGTATGGCTGAACAGATGAATAGATACACACACACACACACACACACACACACCCTATATGAACTCTTATATTCATGGACCTGTTTCAGAATCTTTCAGTTTGGTTTGAAATGATAACAAAAGAAAAACAAAGAAAATGTCAAGGAGAGAGGCAGTGGAGAGAGGACAAACAAGAAAAAAAAGTTGCTGATAGAAGAGGGTTTTAAGAGATGATGATCTTCTTTTGCAATATTTAGCCACCAGGGATAACACTGTACACTTTTTAGTGTATTATCAGTTCATATGGAACACTAGTGAAACCCCAAACAATGCCTCTACAGGGCATATGGGGGCATTTAGGGATATTGTTTTGTTTTGTTTTTTAAATAACCCCTGAGAGGTCTTGAGGGACACAAAAACAGCCCTAGTGAACTCATGTGGGTAGTGGGTTGTGCCCCCCCTCACCCCAGCCTCTATAATCTTCTGGAATATGCAAAAAAGACTTCAGCAGGCATGCTGATATGGAAGATTTCTCTGAAGCAGAAAGTTTTGAAAGCATCTCAAATGAGGATGGCATGAGTAGGTACAAATCAATATATATATATATTTAATAGATTATATTTTAGCATGGTAAAGAGGGCAGCAAAGAGGCATGGCAAAAGTAAGTATTTATATACTCTTAAATATTGAATGGATTAACTATATGTATTGGGATAGGCAGATAACCATGATAGCATACATTTATATTAAGCAATGGTGTGGGGGTGGGAGCAATAACAAAATTAATTCAGTACAACTGAAGCAGCAAAAGAGTCAGGGATAAAACTATAGAGGGGTCAAAATGAGGGCAGTATTCCTCAAAATAAGAATTATGCCAAGACTTTTCCTTTAGGCCCCAAATTTCTAGGATTGCAGAGTGTGTGGCTCTCAAAAATCATTCATACCTTATATTAGCAGTGTTCACATTCCTTTGGTAAAGTTGATTGCTCCTTTTCTTTGGTGCCTAAACTCTATTTCTAAATGCTCAACCCAAGTTTAAAGTTATTGCAATTCTAGGCCTTTTTACAATTGAAAAAGGGAAATTTCAGTTGGAGGGAACACGATTTTTATTTGGGAGAGCAATGTCTCCCTGCCCCCCCCCCATAGCTATATCCTTAGTTGTTGGGGGGCATTCACACTCAGCTTTTTGTCCCAAGGAGATGTGGATTGACATGCTGATGCATATCGGGATCATTGTTCCCATTACATTTTGGGTTCTCAAATTTCTCTGAGTCATATTAACCCTTGTGTTATTCACACATGCCATTGTTTCAGGATAAAATGAAGCCACCTCCATTCCCTTGAATGATACAGAGTGATCTGAATCAATTTGGAACCATATTCACACTGCTGAAGATGCACATCAAAGTGGATGTTTCAGGAAAACTTGGGCTAGTGGTGGTATTGAATATCCCAGATTAATTGGGGTTTTTGGTACCCCCTCCCCTCCAAAAAAAGTGTACCATGTGCAGTCAGGGCAAATGTGAACACCAAGGAAATAACTCAGGGCCTAAGCAGATGGGCAGCCGTGGGCCGCCCTGGGAAGGTGCACCGCGGGACCGAGGCATCCCCATGCCTCGATCCAGCGGCGCACTGTCGGCGCACCTGGAAAGGAGCGCTAAAATAGCGCTCCTTTCATATGTCGCCAAAAGCGCACCTCAAAAGGTTGTGGCACACTTTCGGTGATCCTTCCGCTGCAGCGTGTCCGGACGCTGCGGCGGGAGGTCATCCTTGGAGCACCAGCCATGCGGAGGGCCGGTGGCTCAGAGGACAACCTCGGGAGGGGGAGGGGGCGCCAAGCGTGCGACTGCCCCTCCCCTTCCCTGTGCCGAGGACAGGTTTTTAAGCCATCTGCCGAGGCCCTTTGATTCATCCCAGATTATTTTTACACAGGGGGAAATTGGTAGTTTAAACTGTGATTATCCCATGGAAATTGTACAATAACAATTAAAATGAGATTAACACTTTTACACATGATGCGATAAAAGAGCTATTATCCTGGGAATAACCAGGCAATAAATAGCAACAAACCATTTACAGGATTTTCCCATGAATGACTTGTTGCTGTTTATTGCCTTGTTATTCCTGCAATAATGGTGTTTTAATCACTTTTCATCATGATGTTGTTTGAAAACTTATTGCTATTGCTTGATTTTCGTGGGTTATTCCTGGGATGATGGTGCTTTAATTGTGACATCGTATGAAAATCTTAGTCATGAATGTGTGATTTTCACAGGATAATCACTGTTTATACTTCCAATTGTCCTCATGTGATAAAGTCCATAGTGTGAATGGGGCTTTGGTTTATGGGGCAAGGAGAGAGAAGAGCAAATGATACAATCAATTAACAATTTGAAATTGCCTATGTGTCTGTATGCACATGCATGGAGGCGGGTTCACACATTCACACACTGGACAGTGTTTATGCTACTTAAAACAGATGATGATAACACCACACATTTGTTTACATTTAGAATGAAATTCACAGTTACAGTAAGAGCTCTGTGAGTCATTAAATGAGCACACTCATAGGCTTTTGCTTTCATCATGCATGTCTTCAAGGAGGAAACTAGATCAAAACTGCAAAGTAATCTGTTCTATTTTGGAATTGTAATTACATATTGACATCTTAAACTGTGAGACTCAAATCAGGAAGATTTAGGCAATAATGTGAGCATTCCCAGGAGGAAAACTAAAAGACATCTGTTATTTTGTCACAAGGCCTTTTCAGCACTCCATCTTCTTTTAAGAAAAGCAACTCCAGAAATATGAAGCACACTTTTATTGTCAGAGAACACTACTCTCCCAAGTACTTCTCAGATTCAATTCATATTTTTTTTCAGAGTTGGGAATGGCATTTAATGGCAAAATTTAAAATTTTCAGAAGTCATTATCATTAGGAAAAGCAAATATATTCTGTCTCATGCCCTGAGAACTGTCACTAGCAAGTCTAACATTCAAGGCACATCTCAGCAGGCCCAACCTAAACTATTAATTAATAAACTGATTGATTGATGCCTAAACTTTTTTCCTGGCAAGGGACCCAAGGTGACTTACAACAAACTAAAACAAAGTGCAGTTGAAATCTTATTGATACAAAAGTTAAGAAACATTTAAATAAATAATTCTATTAAAAACACAAAGTTAAAATAGTTTAAAACATATTTTTAAAATAAAGGGTTTTTTAAAGGGTAAAAGCATAACACACACAACTAAAAGGCCCCTCTCATATGAGTTAAGAGTCAAAGGCCTGCCTAAATAAAAAGGTCATTGCCTGCCAGTGGAAAAAAAGAGAATAGAGGATATAAACTGAATGTCCTGTGGGAGGAATTATTGTTAGTAGTTATTTTAATTTTTGTATTTTACTAACAGTTTGTGCAAAACAGGCCTGTATTATACAATGTGCTGGATATTGCTAATGGATGTGCTGTTGTGTATGTGTGTTTTGTGAGAGGGGAGATGTAAAATGGAGTCTGAAGAATCCATTTTATATGGCCTAACACAGTCTGAATCTTTGTGACTGTTTCTTTGTTCAAAATAGCTAACACAGCAACCTTGAATTTTTGGAACTAGATAGCTGCCAAAAGCTTCAAAGGCAAGGCCTGAACAAAAGGTAATTTGCTGAGCTTGCTAGCTTCAAAGTAGAAAAATAGGAAATGTCCAAGTTTTGGGATGGAATATAGGGTCAGCTTGACCAAGAGAATGGTTTAAGTGAAAATATAAAAAAAGAAGTGTTTGATGGGTGACAGTTGTAAAAATTGATGTGTTGGACTAAATGAAGAATAAAGCAAGGAAGTTGTCAAGATAGGGTGGAGACATCAAGAAGAAAATTCAAATTGACCCAAATAGTTGGCCAAGGTGTGAATTAGAGGTGACAAATATGTTTCCAAATGTCAGGCAGAAGTGTAATATTTAATGAGTATAGAAGGAGTTGAAACTGTTGCTTGAAACCAATCATAAACCTGAATTATGCATACATTATTGTAACCACAAGCTAACTGTATAAAAATATCAGCTTTGCAAGAACAAGGGTCCTTCACTCTTTGAGGCACCCATATGCATATGTATCTGACTCTAGAAAATGAACTGGTTCCTGATCAAGAACTGGTCTCTTTGCCTGTCTGTTGAATCTAGAGACGACCATCCCAAAAAAATCTGGGGTGACAGTTTAACTATGTATGTTTTAATTTGCTTTAGATTTTTATATCTTGTGGATTTTTAACAATGTCTTTTTAAGTTGTTGGAAGCTGTTTTGAGTCCCAAACTGGGGAAAATGTGAGATAGAAATAACAAGAAGAAGAAGAAGAAGAAGAAGAAGAAGATCAACAACGATTATGATGATGTCCTGAACTATGAAGAATCTTGACAGTCCACGTTTTACCTTGTCAATGTTTCATGATGCTTGAGAAACACTTTTTTTTGCTTTTATTAAATGTTTTCTTCTTTTTTTCCTATCCCTGATTGAATCTATATGAGATATAGCAGAACCTATGCTCTCATCTTCTACTTCCACTCTCAAGTCTGTCTACTCAAATCTGCTGCTATCTTTATACATATGGATATGTGCACCCTATACATAAGAGGCCCAACTAGCCTCAACTGTACCTTAAGAATAAATAAATAAATAAATAAATAAATATAAATTTAGTTTGAACAAAATGCTATTTTGTGTTTCTCAAGACTGCTTTTTCTGTATGCAGAATTCTTTATGGTTTGTGGTATGTAACAAGTAAAGTTCTGAGCTCAGTGAGACTTAAGGCTAATGGAGACAGCCAAGAAGGAGAGGCTCTGTGCCACCCTTGGGAGCAGTGGATTGAGGCTGTCACAACCTCACACCATGGCCCCAATCCTCCTTTTTGCCTCCCCCAAAAGAGTGGCAAAATGCCGCTCCTTTGGTGGGCAGCAAAAGGCCTCCCTTAGAACCTCCGCCACCACTCTTTTGCATCCCTTTGGTGCAGCATGTGCACACACTGTGCCAAGAGGGTGCCCTGATGCCACACACTATGCAGACAGGTGCATGGTATCAGGGTGGAGTCAGGGTGGCTAGCGTGTGGTTGCCCTGCCCCAACTCCACCATCAGGATGGCCTAAACTGCTGGTTTGCATCAGCCCTTAATCATACTGAACAGCAGTTAGAAAGACACCCCCCGACACATTGGGAGGGGTTTCTTGTTGTGCTGGTCAAATAAGGAAAGGAGACACCTGGTTGGTCAAGTCACATGGGGGAAATAAGTACACCTGCGCACCTTTGCCCAATAGGTTTACTTTGAACCAAATCTCACAGAGTTTTAATTACTTATAGCTCTGTGCTGCCACATGGAGGCAGCCATTTTAGAGTTGAGACAGAGAGAGTAACATCACTCTGCTCTTTGCTTTTGGCATGCTTGGCTTTGGCCTAGCACTCTTTGGGGCTTTTGCTATTCAGCTCTTGCTTATTTAAGCTTGCTATTTTATCTAGTTTGCTCTGGGGGCTCAGGTATCTTCCTTGAGTAACCCGCGGGGGGGGGGAGCAAGTGAGACCTTCGGGCCGGCCTTCTGGGCTTGTTGAACCTCAGCATCCCCAATTCTCGTGGGGTGTACACATGAAGAGGGCTCTGTGGGAGACATCTTCACCAGGTGCATGGACCCGGTACCTGTTTCAGGCCCAGAGATGCCCTGGTCACTCGATCTGATAAGGTTGGGACCCACCGCTGGTCTGGGAGGGTTGGCTGCACGTTTCCCCAGTGGTGAGTGTGTGAAGACAGCTGTCTTCGGGTGAGGGATCCACGTAGGACCCTCGGTGGACACATTTCCCACGGTGGTTGCCAGTAATGCTTCCTGGCTGTGGTGTCTCTTGTGAGACTTGGGAAAGAGTGGCCTGCTAAGGCCTGGTGGTAATCATCCATGGTTGGGTGATTTTGTTTGGGGCCTGCATTGTTTTTCACTGAGTTCAGGATGCCACGCAGTAAAGCCCAATCTAAACAGTGCATGGCTTCTGCCACGCCTACTGCAGGTCACTCTGCTTCAAATAGGCCTTCGATGTCTAGCAGCAGAGAAGACGAGATAGTTGCCCAAGTTGCACAACTGGGAAAAACTGTTCAGGCTTGTGTGGCACTCTCCAACTAACTTGCACAGAAGGAACTACAGGCTACAGCATCCACCTCGAGTGCCAGCCCTTCGGGTGTTAGCAACACCGAACTGTCTTGTCCAGTGGTGGCATCTGAGTCTCAGATGGCTTTGGCTACACCAGGCCCGTTGGTGGTTTTGGCAGTGGAGCTTGGGCACCCCACTATTGCCGATGTGTGGGATCTCTTACAAAGATTTCCGGGTTTGGGGACACAGGGTGTGGTTCCTCCTGTGTGTCCTGGACTACGGCCAGCACCAGTCCAAACAAACGCTGATAAGAATGGTTTAACAAGGAAGGAGCTAAAAGGCAGGCTACAGACCTTTCTGTTAGTTCCCAAGAAGCACACCAGTACCAAAGCCAAGGTCAGGATTCCAGAGTCCACAGTAGCCAGTTCAGTCCAAGGTCGGAGCAGTCAGAAGGTAACAAGTGTCCAGTTCATTCCGAATTCAAAGGTTCCAAAAGAGCAAGGAGCCAGTGCTGACAGTATCACACAAGGAAACTGCAATAAGCTCTGACACTGACTGGTCCTCTCCCAGGTGATTAAGTAGGAGATTCCCTCCTCCATGCCAGCTGAGGCTTTTTAGTCAATTGGCTCTCTGCAAGCTTCCTTTACCAATGCATGCAAGCACTCTCTGCCCTGAGTTGTCTGAAGGAAGACATTTCCATACTTGTTTCTTCCTGATCCTTACCACTAGGCTGCTGTGCCTCCATAGGGATCCTACTAGTGCTAGGTCCTGGCTGCTCCTCATCCTCCGGAACTGGGAGGAGAGGGCTGGGATCTAGCAGGGCAGGATTAGAACCTGGTAGAGCCTCCCTTTCCTCCTGCACTGGAGTAGGCTCATCCTCATCCTCATTCTCCGAGTCCAGCTCCTGACTGACCATGACACCGTGTCCGGGCAGCCCACCATGGTTGATTTATACAACCTCTTACAGAGGGTGGTTCTTCCAGGTCAGGGGTAGGCAACCTTTCCCCTTTAAGGGCCGAGGGACTTCAGCTCCCACAAGCCTCAGCCATGTTGGCCAATAGTCCCATGTTGGCCAATAGCTCCTGGGATTCTGGGAGCTGAAGTCCCTTGGCCCTTAAAGGGGAAAGGTTGCCCACCCCTGTTCCAGGTGGTGCAATGGAGCAGACTGGTGGCGAACAGGGAGGCGATCAATCTGCTGCTGCCTCTGCTGCCTTGGAAACCCGAGCTTTTGCGGGGCCACACTTCAGGGGACTGCTGCGGTCAGGTGGTGAAGCTTCCCAGCAAGCTTCAGATTCAGGTTTGTCTCCTAATATTGCACATGCTAATTGGCCTACCTCGGTATGGGCTCCAGGTATCCAGGTTGGGCAGGATGCAGCTTTGGAACGGCCTAACCCTGTGGGTTTTGATGCATCTGTGCAGGCACCTGCAATTTCACAGGTCCCTGACACGTGGGTGCAGGGTGGTCAGCCTTTGGCTGTTGCTAGCACCACACCTGTGGTTCCTATTTCTGGTGCTCCTTTGTTGTCTGGAGCGGTGGGGAGTGTGGAAACTACTCCTTACGCTGGTATGTCTACACCCTTTGGTTTTGGTGCAACAACCAGGCAGTCATGTATGTTGTTCATTCTCAATCTTCCAAGTCTCCTAAGGTTATGAGTTTGGTAAGGGCAATGGTGTTACAATGCTTGAAATATAATGTGTTGTTCAGAGCTCAACATGTTCCTGGTTTACTTAACCCTTTGCTGGATGCCCTTTCTTGTTTTCAGTTCTCCAGGTTCCGGCAGCTGGCTCCCGAGGCTTCAACGCACCCATTGGAGGTACTGGCATCCCTCTGGAACCTTGGAGATTAGAAGTTCAGAGGGCAATATTAAACTGCATTGCCCCATCAACACGCAAGTCATACCAAACACCTTTAAATTCATTTAGCCAATTTGTATTGGAAATTTGGGAGGTTCTAAAATGGCCTATTAATGTGGACTTGGTCCTTTGTTTCATTGTAACTCTTAGGCAATCTGGACTTTCACAGGTCACTATTAGAGGCAGGTTGGCCGCCCTCACATTTTACTCTAGGGCAAAGGGCTGTTTTGACCCTACTAATGATTTCAGGGTCAAAAGAGCAGTTGAGGGATGGTCTAGAAAATCCCCTGTCACAAAGGACCCTCGAAGGCTGATAATTGGCCCTGTCCTTCTTAAGTTATGGGATCAATTAGCTTAAACATGTTATTCACCTGGGGAAGAGGCCTTATTTAAAGCATTATTTGCTACAGCATTTTTTGCTGCTTTGAGAATTAGTGAAATTGTGCCTGGATCTCGTAATGATAAATCAGGCAGGGCTCTATTGATCTGTGATATCAGTTTAACAGGACAGGGGATTTAAATTCATATCAGGCATTCCAAGACTGACCAGTTTGGAAAAGGTCAGCCTATTTTCTTGGCTAAGGTGCAACAGGGTCAAATTTGCCCAATGGTTGCGATGGCTAACTACTTGAAAATTAGGCCTAATGTGGCTAGTTATTTGTTTATTCACTTGTCTGGCTTGCCCTTAACCCAATTCCAATTTAGGGCTGTGTTAAAAGAGACTGTAAGGAAGGCTGGGTTGCCTCAGGAATGTTTTTCTTTGCACTTCTTTCAGATTGGAGCTGCGACAGCTGCGGCCACTCATGGTTTGAGCGAAGCCAACATTTACAGAATTGGCAGGTGGAATTCATGTGCATTTAAATCCTATGTTAGGCAATCGGGTAGTGGGACTCCTGATAA
>JAIPUX010001232.1:27530183-27557450 GCA_020142125.1 Phrynosoma platyrhinos
TTGGCCATTGAGGGTGGAGACTGTTGCATTTTGAGGTTCATCTTAGGCAATCAGGTTTATCCCTGGTCACTATTAGGTCAAGGTTAGTGGCTCTGTCCTTTTATTCCAGGGCAGGAGGGTTCATCGACCCAACTGGGGATTTTAGGGTCTGCAGGGCCTTAGAAGGCTGGATCAGGGAGCATCCTCTGGCATGCTATAATTGCTTGCCGGTAACAGGATCAATTTTAATACAAATCTGGCAACCCCTTCCCAATGTATGTTCTTCACCTCAAGAAGTCAAGCTTTTTAGAGCTGTTTTTTCTGTGGCGTTTTTTGCGGCCACTAGAATCAGCAAGCTGGTTCCTAGCTCTCGCTCAGATAGTTTGGGCAGAGCACTTTACTTATCTGTCATTCAATTTAATGAAAAAGGAATTCAAATATGTTTTCGGTATTCTAAGACAGACCAGTTGGCTAAGGGACAAATAGTTACATTGTCCAGAGCACCATCAGGTCAAATTTGTCCCATTTTAACCTTGTCAGATTACCTTGAGATTCGCCCAATTGGCCCAGGCTAATTGTTCCTTCATGTTTCGGGCCTTCCTGTGACACAGTTCCAATTTAGAGCTGTGTTGCGGGAGACTTTGACACATGCTGGTTTGCCAGCGGCCCAGTTCACGGCCCATTTGTTTCATATAGGGGCAGCAACTGCTGCTGCTTCACAGGGTTTGGATGATGCCACAATACGACGGATTGGGCATTGGCGGTCCAGGGCTTTTAAGTCTTACATTCGCCCATAAGTCATGGGTGGGACATGGAGTTATCTAGTTGAGGTGTGAGTGTTATACTTAATGTGCTGTTTCTTTTAAAGCAGATATGAACTTGGAAGACGTTTGGATCATTGGACACAGTCTGGTGTTCTGGGCAGAGCGTCACGTCCTCCAATCAGGTTGTGATCGGAATCTGGTGTTAAGAGAGAGTCAACGAATTCGATGGTTTGGTAGGAGAGGAATGCTTTGGGGAGCTCTCATTCCATGGATCATTGAATTATCTGCGACATTCTCTCCACACAAGATCCTTTTGGTACATCTGGGAGAAAATGACCTTGTAAAGATACCTTGTTACAAGTTAGCTAAAATGATTTTGAATGACATGCAAGATATTAAGCAGAGACTCCCGAACACAGTGGTGATGTGGACCAAGTTTTTGCCATGGCGTGCGTGGGTGGGAGCTAAGAAAGACTCGGAGATCAGCACAGCACATCGTTGGTTAAATAGATTCATGGTTAAGAAGTTGGGTGTTTTGGGTATTGAAATTGTGGAGCACAAGGCTATTCAGAAGGACAGGTCACATTTGTACAGGGGCGACGGGGTTCATCTATCCCCCGATGGTTGTGATGTATACTTGGAGTCTATCTCTCGTCATATTGAATGAGCTCTCCGGGGTGGGGGGGAGGGAATGCCAAGCTAGGCTGGCCCCCTCCTGTGGCGGGCATGATCCCCCCCCGGGGATAAGTTAGTTAATTGGAATTAAGAAATTCCAATTAAAATGCAAGTGGACAAAGAGTATACATCAAGAGGTTAATTAATTTGTTGCTATGTCATCACCAAACTAATTGATGATGGTATTGACAAGTTACATCATGAATTAAACGATGATGTCATTGTGTTTGGGGAGAGATGACTACTGTGATGTGGGGTTTATTTGGAACTTGATGTTCTTGACACATGAATTAAAAGGATAGATGTGAAAACATGTGTCAAGAACAAAGAAAACTTGGGTTAAATTAATGTGTTAAAATTATTGATGACCTGTACAAATAAAGTTGTGGCCAAGTTTTATAACCATATAGATGAGTTTGGTGTCATCTTTGTGTCGGTGCAATGGATGCATTATCATTTCTCATGTTCACGTGTAACAATGTGTATGTTTTCTTTGGAGTCCTATTGTGTAAGGCAGAGGTGTGCAACTGTGCAGGAGTGGATACATTTCCCCTATATCACACCAGTGATTTATGGTCACTCTGGCCACCATTTTGTCCCATTTAGGGGGAGTTGTGGGGGCCTCTGAACAGCTGTAGGAAGAAAAAGGCACATTTTCAGGTAGCTTGGATTGCCTTTGTGCAAATTGTTTGTGTTGCTTGTGGGGTGGGGAAATCTTCTGAAATTGGCCCTAGATGGAAAAAAATGGGGGGCTTCTGTGGGGTTTGGGGAAATGAATTCAG
Organism: Phrynosoma platyrhinos; assembly: GCA_020142125.1. Taxonomy (NCBI): domain Eukaryota; kingdom Metazoa; phylum Chordata; class Lepidosauria; order Squamata; family Phrynosomatidae; genus Phrynosoma; species Phrynosoma platyrhinos. The sequence continues at coordinate 27,532,384 of JAIPUX010001232.1, forward strand.
GGGTCCACACTTTGTTCATTCCTGCTCTGAACAGTGATTCAAGGTAAATTTTACCCCATTGAAATAAACAAACAAACCAAAAGTTTTAACTGTGAGATACTAATCAAAATCTTGATACAATCGCTCCTCTGTATCCACAGATTCCTTATCCACAGATTCAAGAATCCACTGATTGAAAATATTCTTAAAAATATAGATTCCAAAAAGCAAACCTTGATTTTGCCATTTTATATAAATTGTATGTAATGGGACTTAAGCATCCATAAGCATCTGGGGGTACTCCTAGATTCGTCACTTCACATGACTAGTCAGGTGAATGTGACGGTCAGGAATGCCTGTTATCAGCTTTGGCTGATACGCCAGCTGCGCCCTTTCCTGGAGACTAGGGATCTCGAAACTGTGGTACACGCTCTGGTAACCTCATGTTTGGATTTCTGTAATGCACTCTACATGGGGCTACCCTTGTGCCTAAACCGGAAACTTCATCTGGTTCAAAATATGGCAGCTAGGTTGATCATGGGAACATATAGGAGAGAGCAGATAACACCTGTGCTGAAATCTCGCCACTGGCTGCTGATTAGTTTCTGCGCACAGTACAAGGTGTTAGTTTTGACCTTTAAAGCCCTACATAGCTTGGGTCCAACTTATGTTTGGGACTGCCTCTTCCCGTATGATTTCCCCCCCCCCCCCCGTGCACACTTCGGTCTTCTGGGAGGAACCTGCTACAGCCCATAAAAACTAGGCTGTCACAGACCTCCCAGAGGGCCTTCTCTGCCGCTGCTCCAAGATTATGGAATGGCCTGTCAGATGAGATCCGTCTTATTACCACTCTTGACTGCTTTAAAAAAAGCAGTAAAGACAGATCTCTCCCGACAGGCCTTCCTGGAATGACTCTCTTGCCCTTATCAGAGTTTGGATGGTTACTGCTCCCTGACACCACTGCTTGTTTTAATGTTTTAATTATTGTTGTTGATTTATTTGATATTTTAATTATTCTACTAGTTTAATTTGACTTTTATGGGGTGGGTGGGTTAGGGATTGGGGGGATGGAATTGTTTTAATTGCTGTGTTGTTTTAACTTTGTATGCTGCCTCGATTGCCTTGCAGAGGGGTGGGTTAAAAATAATAATAATAATAATAATAATAATAATAATAATAATAATAATTAATTAATTTTGGTATTCATTGGGAGGGAGGGTTTCTGGAATCAAACCCCAGTGGATACCAAGGGTCCTCTGTATTGACTGGCTCAAAATGCTAACTGCATGAACCATTTTTCCCTACAATTTTCATACTGCTGACCCAAACCATGGCATCTGTATGGATGTATAGTCTAGTTGTCTCTATTGCTTACATGTGAATAAGGCCATAGGCCCATTCCATGGTATGACTGTGAAGTGATTACTAAGGAACGAACATTTACATTTAAAATAGAGTTAAAAATGGAGTTGTAATAGTAAAGATATATGAACTGTGATGGTAAGTACAATGCATATAAAGTTGTTTACTTGTTATGTCTAATATATTTTCCCTATAGTATGATGCAATTCCTCAGAAAAACTACCATTTATTATCAAATTCACCATTTAAAATATTTGTAAGAAATATTCATTTGCATATAGTAACTGAAAAGCTGAAGAATTTGATAAGGGCAGAATAGACAATTACATTCCATTAGCTGCCAAAGGATAGTCTTGTGTGCACAATTTAGATTCTACCTAAACATAAGGCAGTTACCTGTAGAGAGCTAACCCAGTTTTGTTTTGTTTTTGTTTTTAAAAGGTGAGCAGATGCCATTATTTATTTATTTATTTATTATTGTATTTATACTCCACTCTTCAGAAATGTTCTCAGAGCAGTTTACAAATTAATTAAACACTTCCCTGCTCACAGCTTTCCCTCTGCATCTACAAAAGACATACCATAAAAGAAAGGAATGATAGTGAGGGATGGGATCAAGTCCAGCAGATGCTGCATGTTCATCTCTCTCTCTGAGGCCAGGGTGATGGTAGTAGAAATAGAAGGAGGGCCTTTCATCCATCTCTGGGTTTTGCAAATGCTGTTTTCAGTGGGAGAAAAATACCTCATGCAAATTTTAAATCCCTAACTCTGAAGATTCTTATCAGTCCAGAATTCTTCTTATCAAGGTCTCTCAACAATTTTCCCGTTTTTTTAACAATATTTTTTTTAAAAAAAAAAAATGTTCATCTCCAATTCCCAGTTCACTCTTCTAGGGCCAAGCAAGATTGAACAAAGTGTTCTTGGAATGTTCTTTTTCTTTTTCTTTCTTTTCCGATCATGGTGGCTCTTCTGATTTGGCTAAGGAGTTGGCATTTTTGGTGTGATAATGTAGCTGCTGTCCAGGTTATTAATTCTATATTTTCTAGAACACCAACAAAAATGTGTTCACTTAGCATTTTCCCCTTACAATGTCTCCATTATAATATTTTGTTTATGGCTCTCCATGTGGCTGGTGTGGAGACTAGAATAGCTAACACTTGTTACTGCCAACAAATGGAGTGCTTCAGCAAACTGGCTCTAGAAACAGATGACTCTCTGGTTCCAATGACTGTAGACCTCTGGTTTCTTGGAGGGTGAGGCTGTCCAAGCTATCAGCCTCTCATTAGCCTCTAGCACTAAGTATAGCAACAGGAAGACTGATTGGGACATTGAACATTTCAGATTGGTGAATGGGCTTCACAGTGAAAGGACTATTTCAGCTGACCTTTTTTAATATATAGTTTTGTGTTTCTTTGAGTGGTAGAGGGGATCTGCAGTCCAGCAGGACTAGGCTGTCAGCACTGGTATTTGCCACAAAGACTCGGGGGTATGAGTATGCCACTAACAAATTAGGGTGTGAAAGGCCTTGGACAAGTGATTGCAAGAAAAGAGCAGAGTGGTTGATAGGTGAGAACTTTGAGGTCCTCAAGCGTCTGGGGAATGTGTGCCCCAGAGGTCATCAACCTTTGTTGCCGGGGGGGAGGGGGGTAATGGTGTGGGGGGGCGCCCACGTCAAGAGCGCATGCGTGCATGATGCAGCTGCCATTTTGGAAGCTGCCATTTTGGAAGCCCCCCCACACCTGCGGTGGGCGAATTTGCTTGCTGCAGGTATGGGGGGGCTTCCCTGGGGCTTAGAAAGGCTCCCCTGTGCCTGCAGTGGGCAAATCCACCCACCGCAGGTGTGGAGGGCTTCCCTGGGCCTTGCAAAGGCCCCCCTGTGCCCGCAGCAGGAGAATTGGCCCAGTGCAGGTGCTGGGGGGAGACTTCCCTGGGCCTTGGAAAGCCCCCCCGTGCCCCGGCACAGACACAGGGGGGCTTCCCTGAGCCTTGGAAAGGCCCCCTCATGCCCGCAGAGGGTGAATTTGCCTGGTGCAGGTGTATGGGCGGGGGTTCCTTGGGCCTTGAAAAGGCCCCCCTGTGCCTGGGCCAGGCAAATTCACCAGGCACAGCTGAAGTGCGGCCTTCCCAAGACCCAACGGCAGCTGCGCAGCCACCATGGGGCCTTCCAAAATGGTGCCCACTGCTGTACGCATGTGCGCGTGAGTGCAAGCACCATTTTGGAAGCTTCCCTGGGCCTTAGAAAGGCCCCCTTTTGCCTGCAGCAGGAGAATTTACCTGGCGCAGGTGTATGGGGGGTTTCTCTGGGCCTTGGAAAGCCCCCCCTGTGCCTGCGCCAGATGAATTCTCCCAGTGCAGCTGCAGTGCAGCCTTCCCAAGGCCCAACGGCGGCTGCACAGCCACTGTGGGGCCTTCCAAAATGGTGCGCGTGGGGTGGCATGGTGGCGGTGGCAGGACCAGCCACAGCCCAGTCCCAAGGCCTCCACAGGCCGCATACGGTCCATGGGCCATAGGTTGCTGACCCCTGGTGTGGCCTGTCTGGATATGAAGCTGTACTTTTCCATGCTGAAGAATTAACTGCATCCTTCAGGGGCTTGCATGTGAGTGACTTGGTGATATTAGCCAGAGAAGATGTCTCAGCCAGAGCTCTGTTCTTTGGAAATTTAGCTCTGTTAGTGTGTGTGTGTGTGTGTGTGTGTGTTTTAATGAATTAGAAGGTCCATGATCAATCAGAAGTGTATGGGGATGAAAATAACATTGCATTGTTACCCTGAACTGGCTTTATTCCAGTACATGCACTGCAAGGTTACACCTAGATGTTTGTGTTTTTTTGTTTTATTTTGGTTTTGCCATGGTGACTCTCACTCCCTTACTATGTATCAGTTGGATAGTCACTTCAAAGGCCTTGCAGAGTGTTGGCTTTAAGTTTGGCACCCATTCTGTCAGAACTAGGGCAACCTCTTTGGCTTTTGCTACCGGTATTGGAAATTTTCTGCTTTCAAGAGGTATGTGCACCATCTCAGGTTCTAATGGTGTGTGTTTCAATAATGTTTTTTTTTCTGTTAGTTCCTAGATGTTGTTTGGCACAGCAATAGGTCCTGATCTGTAGACCTCTGGTTTGTTGGAGGGTGAGGTTTACTGCAGTTGAGCAATGTAGCTACTGTGGAATGGTTAGAGAGAAGAGGCCTCTGGTGAAATGGTTAGTTGCTTCTTTGTTTGTAGAGTGCAATGGGCCTCCTCCTCATGTTTTAGTCATTCACCTTGGTGGGAATAATTTGTGCTAGCACAAAAGCAAGGTCTTATTTTATAGGATTTGTATGATTTTCATGTTCTTCAGGGCAGATGGCCTGGTGTTGCCTTTGTTTAGTCTGCTATTTTGCCATGACAAATTTGGTGCAGTGAAGGGGATCCTTGATCCCTTGTCCTACAGCAAGTGTTGGGGAGGGGACTATAACAATTCAGTGTAATTTTTCATATTCTGTTGGTGAAAGGTAGGGTTGTGGAATGACCTCTTTAGGTTCTGGGACCTGGAATATGTTGATGTGGAGAAGTCTACCCTTGAAGCTGACCTGGGGGTTTGCTTTCTATTATAAAGTTATAGGATCTTAGTGGGAGTGTGTTGGGTTTGTCTTCCAGTAAATGACCAATTACTTGATTGTCCCTAGGGCTTAGGTGTTTCTTCTAAGGAAGGGTGATGAAGTAGTCAAGAGTTGACAGCCTGGATTCAGATGGACTTGCAACAAGTTTGTTACCTTATTGTTCTTTTCCAGTCTAAATGCAAATTTAAATAGGTCATATGCCAAATAAAATGGCCCTTTTAAAATCCAGCTTTCTGTGTCTGGACTTGTTGTTCCATGGTTGATCATCAAATCGCTGTGCAGGAAGAGCAATTTTAAATTAAATATCAGGAAGGAAAGTTTGGGCAGCTACTGTCCTTGGTCATTTTTCTGTTGTTAACTGCAATCTCTTAAGACAACATTTATTTTGGGGAAAAAACAATAAATGATTTATGAATAAAGAGTGTACATCATACCTACTTTGACCTTTATGTGCAATCCTAAGCATGCCAGTCCAACAGTGAATCCCACTGAATCCAATGGGGCTTATCCATATTTATATATTTTTAGGAGATTTAGAGCCGATGCAGACCAACATAAAGGGCTGGCCTGGGGGTGGAGTTGGGGTGGGACAGCTGCACTCCAGCCACCCTGATTCCACCCTGCCACCACGCTGATGCCATGCACCCATCTGCAGGATGTGTGGCATCCTCATGCCCTCTTGGCATAGTGTGCATACACGCTGTGCCAAAAGGGCACAAAAGATCTGCCACCGTGGCTCTAAGGGCGGCTTTTTGCCACCCCCAAAAGGAGCGGCATTTTGACACTCTTTTGGGGGTGGAAAAAAGGAGGATCAGGGCCATGGCATGTGGTTGCCTTTTGGGCCATGTGCATCAGCTCTTAGTCATCTCAATATTACTGTAGCTTTGTAATGCCAAACTACCACATGCTCTTGCATTGTTATCTGAATCCCTTATTCTCTTCATGAGCAGGTGAGTTAAGGGGTGGAGGAGCAAAAGGCAAAGGAATGAACAAAAATCCTCCAGGCAGTCAGAGCTTGCTCTCTGAATACACATGTTGCATAGTAAGCAGTAGGAAGAACCATTTGCAAAGGTTATTGGAAAACATGTTAAATAGTTGACTATTCAGTGAAGCAAAAAATAGATCCAGAAGATGAAATAATAAAACTCCAGGGACAACAGATCCACACACTATTTAGCAGAGAATGAAGTTCTGTATAAAAGGCAACTGAAGCAATGTTTCCTATAGTACTTATAGAAAATGATTGCATGCAAGCAAAGACTAGTGAAACATTAAACTCTTCAGTAACAGCTGTTTAGAGCATTTCCTCAGAATATGCACGCAGCTGCATTTCAGCGTGGTAATGCATCTTTATTTTATTTCTTTCCTGAAGCTGTTTCACATACAGGATTTCAGAGGGAAATATTATGCTTAGTTGAAAAATATATTGCAGTTCCATTGTAAGTAGTTGTTTTGTTAAAAATGCACACTCCAGTGTGATTTAATGAATTTTCTTCAAATGCACTTTACAGGTTTAGCAATCCACCACTTAATATTCAGTGTGTGTGTGTGTGTGCCTGCTCACACACATATATTCAAATAAACTGCTTAGAATGGTAATTTATTATAGACTTGTACATGGTAAATCTACAAGTTTCCCCGCCTTTCCATCAACAAAGAGAGGATATTTAATTTAATCCCTCATCCACTTCTTGTCTGAAATAAGCAGATAGTAAGTCTTCTTTTCCTACAGTTACACATTTTTAAAATAATGCCACTGTCAAGTGCTATCCCAGCAAGCCAAGAAATTACACGCTGCCACACACTTCATGTAGCTTTTGGCATGCTAATATTTCCATGTCATTTTATGACCATAAACCAGACTTTTTCCCTATGAAAATGTTTGACAAGAATTGGGAGGAGGGATCCCTAAAAATATATTCTCTAATGTGAGGATTGCTGGTAAATAATTCAATAGTGTGGAAAACATAAGAATCTACATTTGTAGGGATTTTAAGAGAAAAAAAAATTAAAAATGTGTACAAAGTGTACAGGAACTACTTTGATAGTATGCAAGGATAAAGGTGTCACAAAACTACAGCAGTGTGGCAGTGTAAAACTTCAATCTCATTTTAGCCTTTACAAACTAATACAACTTTCTCACATTCTCTGTGGTAAAGCCAGGTTTGTCACTAACATTTATCTTAATACCTGAATACCTGGAAAGAGTATGTGAAAATGTGGACAAGGAAGAAAGCAAAATAAGTGTTTTGCATAGTTATATCATTTATGCACACTCCCTTTACAAAAACAATGTTTGGATGAAATTTCCAAGGGGGTTCAGAACAGATCCTATACAACATATTGTTTGTATTTTCTTTAAAAAAAAAAAAAAAGAGAGAGAGAGAAATATATATATATATATATATATATATATATATATATATATATATATAATACTGTCCTATGCTGAATCACATATTATGTTTTCTTTTAAAGTATGTATAATAATTGTTGACCCAGATAGGCTTTTGTGACAGAAAGAAACAGAACTTGTCCGTCAAGAAACCTAAACTCTTAACTGAACTGTGCTCTCTACTTCATCAAATTATCTTGCTACTTAATTATATAGAGACAACCAACTTCTGTATGCTTGGTACTCACATTGACCTCCAAAGAATGATGGGTATACCTAGGGCTGGAAATATAATGTCAAACTGACCCACCCACCAGCCTTCTCCCCTTCCCCTTAAGGGCTTCACTATTATGATGGACCTGAGCTCAGGCAGATTTGGGTCTTTAAAGTTTCCTCTCCATTCTGGGGAACTTCATGACTCATTTTATATATTCACAGAGGGGCACAGAGGGGCAACTTACATATAAGGCTTGAATATTCACCAATCTCCATTTTCACAGAGGTTGGGTTGGGTTCCAGATTGGCTCCCCCATGCAAACAGATACCCAACTGTACATACAAAAATATAAAGAAAATAAAAATAATGACCCTGAGGACCTTCACAAGTTCAACCTAGACAATGAAGAAACATAAATAGTAAAAGAATTCCCATACCTGGGATCAAACACTGATATAAATGGGGACTGAAGTCAGGAAATCAGAAGAAGATTAAGAATGGGGAGGGTGGCTATGAAAGAACTAGAAAAGATTTTAAAATGCAATGATATACAGCCCAAAACAAAAGTTAGAATCATACAAACCATTGTATTCCCTATTGCTATGTATGAATGTGAGAGCTGGACAGTTAAGAAAGATGATAGGAAGAAAATCAATGCATTTGAGATTTGGTGCTGGAGAAGAGTGCTGAGTATCCTGAGGACAGCTAAAAGGACAAACAAGTGGGTCATAGAGCAGATCAACTGGAAACCTCCATGGAAGTGAAAATGACCAAACCGAGACTGTCATACTTTGAGCATATCATGAGAAGAGGGGACTTCTGGGGGAAAAAAATAATAATGCTTGGGAAGGTGGAGGGAGAGAGGGAGAGAGGAAGGCCACATACTAGATGGATGGACTCTATTAAGGAGGTTACGGGTATGAGGTTGCAGGATTTAAGCAGAGCAGTGGAGGACAGGGTCTTGGAGATGTCTCATCCATAGGGTCATCATGAGTCAAGATCAACTAGGGGGCAGTTAACAACAATAAATACAAAAGCAAAATAATAGACACATAACAAAGTATGGAAATATTCTGTTTTATAGAATTTGGAAAAAAATGTTCAAAAAATGAACAAAAAAAAAACCTTCCAGTTTCATTAGCACCCCTGCTAAATTTGAGTGGGCAATTATGAGTAGTATCTGTTATCCGACATAAGACCTGTGGTAACCATTATTTAACAGGGAAACTGTTATCAGGCTTTTTGCAAATTAAAATTTAGTGTAGCCTAGTTGGAGTTGGGTCAATTCACTTTAGAGGACAGATATAGTCCAATGGCCAAACCTGTCTTAGGTGCTCTTCAGACTGGCCCAAAGGGCTGACCTGGAGGTAGAGATGGGGCAGATTAGCCACATGCCAGCCACCCCAACCCCATGCTGACAGTGTCCTGACACCGTGCACTGTTACTCTTGGCATGTGGCATCAGGATGCCCTTCAGGCACAGCATTCAAACACTCTGCCGGCTCTTAGGTGGCCTTTTGCTGCCCCAAAAGGAGCAGTGTTTTGCCATTCTTTCAGGGGCAGCAAAAGGGAGGATTGGGGCCACAGCCATGGCCCCAATCTGCAGCTAGAAGGGGCGGCCCAGAGCTGCCTATCTGCATAACCCCTTAGATAAACCAAATTATGTAAAATGTAGATGCTTTAATAGTGTTATCAGAAGTGGCAGAGGGATCTTAGTTCAAAGACCAGAAGACTTGATAGGCTTGGGAGAGAAACTGAATAGGCACCCTACAAAGGGTACTTTCAATGGAACATAAAGGAAATAAATACATAATTAATTTACTTAGATTATGCCAAACTATGATATTGTAATATGCCTTTTCCTTTTTTCAGTATTATCTTGCTTGACAGGGGCTTATACAGATGTTGTTGTTGTGTTTTTTTTAAAGTCATCCTTATATTTCTTTGCTTTATTTGTAAAACTGTATAGCTTTGTTAGCAAAGTGTTTGATGCCATACCAATTATCTATACATAGAGAGGGAGTAGATGTCATAGCAAGCAACAGCTCTTGATCCCAAGGTTAATATCTCTCCTAATTTATCCAGTAAACATAAGTATTATAGGCAATTTTACACAGGAGGCTGTGAACCATATGAAAATACCTCTGGCTAGCGGAAATAGCTCTTGGTTTTGAGATTTCCTCCTAACACCTGAGCAGCCTAGCACCATTATTCTCTTGCAACCACTCACACTTCTTGCAAATGTCTATCTTTCTCAGGGAAGAAGGGAAAGAGGAAATTTTGGTGGGACTTTGGTGCAAGGCAAGGAGCAGCACATAAGGAAGAAGGTTAAAAGGATGGTGTAGTGGAAATCCCCAGAAGAATATTGTATGAGGAGGATTAGGTGCTTGAATTTTCAATTATACTACTTTTCTTGGCATATTTCTCCCAGAAGCCTTTGCACTTTTGATCTTGCTTATATTGATACAAATGGGCATGTTTATCCTTGATATAAAAGAATTGAGGAATATATAGTTGTCTTAAATTTCCACGGATGGGAAGCCGGGAGGGGAATAATGGCACACACACAGGGCTGCACACGAGAGTGTGTGCCCATTCAAACCAATGAGGCTTGAATATTTGTATTTTTTTTTTCATTTTCAGGGGGGGGGCAGAACAGATCCCCCACAAAAATGGAGTGATAGCTGTATAAACTAAGTACCTGCTAGGATGCAGGTGATAAGTGATAAGCTTAGGTATTGTCACTTTATTCTCGCTTTAAATGAAGTAAAAACACAGGCGTATTTAATTAGGGGCACATGTCCAGATGAAGATAAGTATGATTTAGTGAGAGTGAGGACACATAGTACATAATCCAGTGAGATTTTGTCTATAAACTCCCTATGAAAAAATGCCCTATGAAAGCTCAGAGAAGACAAGGACAGTTGGAGAGGGTGCTGCACATTGATGATATACGGTATTTCTGCCATTGTTTCCTAGGGCTTCCAACAGCTGAATGGAGAAGTACATCTGCTTGGTAGGCTTTTGTAGATTTTTCATTTGTACAGTCTTCAGTATCTTATATATTCAGAACTGCCTGCTGTATCAATAAACTTGTTAAAAACCTTTTAACCACTGGAGTGTTTATTGTCTCCAAATCCTAAAAGAATCACTTGCCTTTGGCAAAACATATGGACAGTTGTGAGCTCTAGGATGAAAGGAGCCAAAGCCCAAATATGAGGATATAGTAATTAAGATACATAATTCTGAAGGGGAAAAAAGATTTTGGCAGACTAAAAAAGTCTGTTGCAATACTGCATAATTAATGTAGGGCTGGCCTGTTTGGGGCAGTAGAAAGCCGCCCCAGAGACTGGTGGATCAGGGCCACAGCAACCCTATGCTATGACCCCGATTCTCCCTTTTGCTGCCCCTAAAAGAGCAGCAAAAGGCCACTCTAAGAACCACCGCTCTTCCACACTTTTTTGGTGCAGAGTGTCTGCATGCTGCACCAGAAGTGCATCATGCCCCAACTCTAACTGCCCCACCCCAACTCTACCCCCAGGCTGGCCTTTTGGGCCAGTCTGCAATGTCCCATAGTTTGACACTTTAACTGTCATAGCTCCTCCATCTTATGGAATCCTGCGATTTGTAGATTGTTGTGACACCAGAGCTCTCTCACAAAACTACAAATTCCATAGTATTGAGCTATGATTGTTAACACTATGCAGAAGGGTGGGATAAAAATAAATTTTAGTATTATATTATTATTATTAAAGTGATGTCAAACAACCTCTGTTCTGCAGTGCAGATGCAACAAACATGTTGAAGAGTGGCATACTAAGGTTTGGTTGCTCTGGAGGAAGTTCCTTAGGAATTAAGTACTTTCTAGCAAAAGCATGTGTGTGTATGTATTGGTAGACATATAGTAGGAGGACTTCTCCATCCATTTGAACTTTGTGATCTCTGGCAATTATAAGAAGAATCTCAGCTTACAAAAGAAAGATATTATTGTCATTGCTGAGCTTAGAGCGACACTGAGATTCTTGAACTTTATTGGAATGTTCTTACATAAGGCAGAATTAGTAGATTGATAAATGAACTAAAGCTGAAAAGCCAAAATTCATGTAAAACATAGATAAATTCAGGCACCTTTGCATAGGTGAAAGGCTGACAAAACTGAAAGGAAGTCTGCTGCCATTAGCAATGTGGCAATTGGCGTCAAGAATACCTTCCTTTCCCGTCAAGGTTGTATTACAGCCTTCTCTGGTATATCACACAGAAACTCTGAAGCCTTCTAAGGACAACTGTTCTCTTCAAATTCATGTAGTTGGCAGAAAGATTCATGGACATATTTGAGCCATAAATAAAATAATTTTCTGACTTTCAAGCTGCACTACAATTTTTCACTGGAGAAGCAAGAATTGCCCAGACAGCTGCCAAGTCCCTCAGAGATACAGTTCTTTTCCAGTTAACCCCTTCCTTCCATGGATTTCACACTTTAAAGAAAACCTCTTCTGCTTTTCAAACAACTTGTCACAAATACCTGTCTTCAAAACCATCACCAGGTGCCTAGATGTGAAACAATGTTTGTTTCTACATTAGGACTCAAATCAGACATTAAAAAATATAACCTGGTGGCTAAGCATGTAGGCAAACAGGAAATCACCTTTTTCATTAAATGTGACCTTAGCTAACAACATTAGCCAAACTATCCATCAGAATTCAAGTATGGGGTGGGGGGAGAAAATATGCAGTGTTGTATTTTTAGGCAAGCCAATTGTAGACTGTTATCCTGTTACCATGGTGGTGGTGGTGGTGGTCATTGAGAGGCTAACTTGTAGGTCATGCATAGAAAATATATGGGAGTAAAAATCCCAGATATTATGGATTTTTCTGGAGAATAGGGAAAACAGCATTAGATCAAAAGAAGGAGGAGAGGAAGTAGTGTTACTGTAGAGGAAAGATTCACAAAAGTGGGTTTCTGACCCAACATCCTCTCCAGAACAGAGAGCGTGTGGTCTGCAGTTAAATTCAGACTAGTAGTTTAGGAGCCATAGGAGCCATTGCTTTAAAGATAAAGCTAGAAGGGTTCTTTTTTTTTTCCTTCCCGTCAAGTAAGTGCAGAATTTAAATTACCATTCCCCAGTTGTGTTATGGATTGGGTACACCATACCAGAAATGTATATTGCAGAATAGTAATCCATTAGAGGTCTTAGCTCGTACTGCTGAGTGGAGAATGATTCGCTGATCCAAAGGTATAATGATTCCCATGTTGCAGTCCTGTGGCAGAGGGGCAACCAGACAATGGTGATAAGTAAATCTGTGAGCATTGTGTCAAATTCCCTGGACAGGTAGGATGGGGAAAATTGAGGTAGGATGCAGACAAGCAGCATGGTGTGTCAGAACAAAATATAGGGTGAAGTGGAGGTGGAAGTCTATGTTGCATGTGGCCTCTCAGACACCATAGTGTTGAGTGGGGATGTGGATGAAGGAGCAAGATGGATGGCTCTGAATAGAGTACTTGCTGTCTCCAGTCTCACACAACACTTGCTTTCTCCAATCTCTTACATAGTATAGCAGAATGAGAAGGAGGGAAGTGAATGGCTGCATATAGATAAAGAAGGAAAAGATGTGTTGGATATTCATTGTGATGTGGGGCATCTAATATGAACCTTGTCTCTGTGCTATTCATTATGTGGAAGCAAAGTGTGGATTTCAACATCTGCAACTCAGATAAATAGAAAGACAGTCTGGTATAGTGGCTAAGGTTTGAGACTGAGATTTGGAAATGTTGTGGCTCATGAGCCATGAAACTCACTGGGTGACTTTAGGTCAGTCACATACTGTCCTAATATTAGTATGTGTATCACCTTCAGATCATTGGAGAAAAAGGGAAATTAAATAGAACAAATAAGCTCATTTCCAAGTACACTGGAAAAAAAAATCTTGATTTAGATTAGTGTGCAGTTCAATTTTTGTAGTAGAATTTATTGTTCACTGTTTTAAATCTGAAACTGTTTCAGCTTGTACACCTACCTATATAGAATACACATATTTAAATAAATAACATAATAAATAAACTGCTTTCCATTCCTGCATATGACTCAAATAGAGTACAGGCATAATAATTATCAGTCACAAATGGAAAGTTCTCTCATTTGGAAAGCTTTTGACAGGGCTCAGAGTTGCATTTATATTTGAAAACACTTGAAGAAGTAATGATAATGCTTTGTGTGTGTGCTCTTTATGCAAATAAGAAGAATGTACCCATTCTGTCGTTTGGTTTCAATGCTGCATCCTGTAAAGTAGGTCACTATTTGGAAAAAGAACTATCACAGAAGCTTTGATGAGCACTCATTGCCACTGACTCCATCCACCATTGGCTCTAACTTCTAAAAGATTTTTTTTTTCATGGTTCACTACACCTTGGTATATATAAAACATTTTCCACCCCTCGAATATATTATGTCTCAGTTTGTTAATTGAAATTCTGTTTTGGCTTGAGCATTTTCCAGCTTCCTTGAAACAGAGTTTGTGTTTCAACACAGCTTACTCAGTGTAGAGTTTGTGGTTGAACACTGAATGACATCCTTAATCTATGCACCAACTTTCATTTTGATACGTCAGTGTCCAAGGGAAATGCTACACCAAATTTTATTTCAAAAAAAGATGAAGAGGTTGTGTTGATATTTCAAAAATGAAATGTTGATTTGTCCCCTGACTCTATTTGACAAATGTCATTTCAATACCCAGTCTTTAACTGAGTTGTTATGTTACAAGCAAAGAGGCGTACAAAGGAAATGCCAGTGAAATATACCAAAGGCATCACCACCTTTAACCAACAAGCTATTATTATTTTTATAAATGGTGGGTTGAAAGTTACATTTGGACTGAAAACAACGCAGCATAGAATACGGGCTGATGCACACCGACCTAAAGGGCCGGCCTGGGGGTGGAGTTGGAGTGGGGTGACCATGTGCCGGCCACCCTGACTCCTTCCTGATGCTATCACCATGCTGTGTGCCCGACACATGGTGTGCAGCATCAGAGCACCCTGTTTGGCACAGCATTCACACACGCTGCACCAAAGGGTCATAAAAGAGCCGTAGCAGCATCTCTAAGGGCAGCTTTTTGCCACCCCCAAAAGAAGTGGCATTTGCCAGCTCTTTTTGGAGCAACAAAAAAGAGGATTGGGGCCACAGTGTGTGGTTGCCGTAGTCCTGATATGGTCCTCCCAGGGACGGCACAGAGCTGCCCCTTAGGGGCCCTCTGCATTTTACATTTCAACTGAAGACAACACAGCATGGAAAAGAACAAGATTTGATCTGTAGATTGGGGTCAGAATTAGAATGACTACTGAAACTTCAGCTAAAATGTGAACCCATGTTTGGCATTAAGTGAAGGATTTCAGGACTTTAAAGCAAACTTACATACAAAAAAAATCAACAACTATGGTATTATTATTATTATTATTATTAGTATTTTGAATACTATGGAAATATCTTCTGCACATATCTGATTTAGGACCAAGTAGAGAATGGTAAATAGGATTCAATCCTAGTGGTAGACCCATTTTCATAAGATTTGAAAAGAATTTTCAGTTACAAAATTCATTCAGTATGCCACTTTGAGAATCCTCAATAAAGCTATAGTGTGTGGGGTGTGTGTGTGTGTGTGAAAAATATTAAAAAGGGGTTGGTTTTAAAAACAATAAAACAAAAATATCAGTACAGCCAAAGAATCACAAAGATTGTGGACCAGTTAGGTTTTTCTTGTGTCTTGCCTTAATAAACAGGTTTAATTTATTTATGTAAGTTATTGTGGGACCAGCTGCTTGCCCTTCAGCCAAAGAGTAAATAAAACATAATAACAGTAAAGTACTTTGGCAGTTACAGTACCCCTTATTACTTATTGAAGACTTTCATTACTTAGCTAACTTGGTTTTCTCTATAGGAAAATGTCTCTTACACATGAAAAGAACTGATATTAATGAAAGGCCACACACAATAGTGAACTATATAATTAAATATACCTCTCCATCTCAATATAATAATGCACAAACATGACAGTGATCTTTTCTGACTTATTTATTTAACAACTTAATATACTTTTCCTATCTAACATTTAGGGCTGGCAACTGTGTGGCTTTCCAAATGTTGCTGAAGTGCAGCTCTTATTGTCCCTCACTATTAGTTACACTGGCTAGGATTAATAGGTACTCCAGTCCAACATCATTTGGAAGGCTGCACATTCCATACCACAATGCCACAAAACAGGAACCCTGGTGCTGCAGTGGTTAAATGATGGTACTGCAGCCAAAATGTTGTGAGTTCAATCCCAGGGCTCCAAGGTTGACTCAGCTTTCCACCCTTTCACAGGTTGATAAAATACCCAGCTTGTTGGGAGCAATTGGCTTACAGATTGTAAACCACTGAGAGTTCTGAGTTCACTATTAAGCAGTATAGAAATGTAAATTCAATTGCTATTGCTAGGTTTTAATGAAAGAACAAATATTTTTGAACAATATTATTTACAATATCAGTAGGGATAAGTATATGCATGCTGATCTTCCACACTAGAGTAAACCAACATACTGTGCACGCTACATATAGTTTATGCTGGAGGACCATATTTGTGGGCCAATATGATTTGACAATTATGGTTCCTTGATGGTGACAACACAGAATAGAGCAATCCCTACTCAAAGTATTTACAATCAAGCATATCTAGAAGAACAGACTGGGCCATGGTTGTTCCTTCCATAAAGTTCTTCTCAGAGATAGTCTGATAGCAGTTAGATTGTATGACCGTCATGTATTTACAGTAGTCCTGTCATATTGGTAGCTAGCAATCCATGGATTTGACCACCCACAGGTCACCACACCTCATATTATTGAGTGGTGGTGTATGCATGTAGATGTGCAGATGTGAACATGCACACATCACCACCCATTGAATAATATCCACACTTTTTTCTACTTGGGAGGGCCCACAAAAATGAACCCCCATGAATGGAAAGGAACTACTACACTTATTTACTTATTTATAGCTCACCTTTCTACCAAACTAGGATGCAGGGCAGCCTACAACCTAAACTAAAACAAGGTTCAGCTAAAAACCTGATGATAAAGAGGTGGGTTTTTTAAAAAGTTAAATAAGTGTGTTTATAGACTGCCAGAAATAATGCAACTTGAGGCCACTTTAACTGTCCTGACTCAGTGCTAAGGAATCATGGGAACTGTAGTTTGTTGTAGCACCAGAGCTCTCTGACAGAGAAGGCTTAATGTCCCAGGAAAAAAATACAATTCCCATGATTCCCTAGCACTGATCCAGGACAGTTAAAGTGGCCTCAAGCTGTATTATTTCTGGCAGTCTGTAAAGGCCCTAAGTTATCATATTAAAAATACCTCTAATTAAAGTTGTCATTAAAGATGGTTTGACAAATATATATGGTTGGTGTACAACACCCACTCACACACCATTAGAAAAAATAAACAAACTGAAAAACCAAATGTCCATTTAAATTTTTACCTGTTGGTATGTCATACTTGAGCAAATTCAGGAACTCTGTGTATCAATAAGTCCAGTAACTTGAACAAACAAGAAGTTTATTGAGAACACATAGACAGAAATTCACCAGTCAGTGTTTAAGCCAGAACTGCCCCCTCCAAGCCAAACAATATCTTTAAACTCCCAAACTATTAAAATCCAACCAATACCCTTGGTGTCAAAACCAATACCCACCTCCAATTTCCATAGCTTTTCCCCCCATCAAGCCAGCCCCCCTTTTCCAAACCGTCTCACCAGCACTATCTCACTTCAGCACAAGTATTCCACCCAACCCCTCCTTTCAGTTACATCCAGACACCAACTCTCTGCAGCCCACAGCTTACACATTCCAAAGATCCAACTTTCTCAAAACTATCCTAGCTTGGTACCAATAGTCCCACTCTCCCATGCCAACTAACCTATTTGCTATGACTACTAACATACCCACAATCTCCTACCAACTACTATTAGAATACTAAAACATTTAACCCAACAACAATAAAAACCTGACAGAATCCATGCATGCAGAAGGCCCTGTCCCATATCTTCATTAGATGGGCCTGTAACAATGGTGTCTCTGAAAGAAAATTATCCCACCAAGGATCTTAAGTGTCTGGCAGATGCATATAGGAAAATGAATCTTTCATACAGTTCAGACCCAAATTGTATAAAGATTTAGATGCTATAACCAGCAATTTTAAATTGTACTTGGAAATTAAATCATAGTCAGTGAAGCTCTTTAATGTGTATAATATGGTCCCTGTAACTAGTTCTAGGTCATTACTCTGGCCTCATTATTTTGCACCTTCTGAAGTTTCTGAATAATTTCCAAAGGCAGTGCTATATAGAATGTGTTGTAATAATCCAAAATGTATGTAACAAGATAGAGGGGCTTTGCAGATGGTGCAAAGCACCGTCTTTGAGCCAAGGAAGAGGAGGGGCAGCTGGACACCAGGAACCCCTTCCTGGGGACGTCATCTCTGATGATGTCCTTCCATCACAGCATTCAGACACACTGCGATGGAAGAGACACCAAAGAGGCACACACCACCTCTTCTGGCGCCCCTTTCACACCTTGAGGAAGGAGTGCTATTTTAGTGCTCCTTCCAGGGCCAGAAAAAGAGTGGATTGGGGCTGAGGTGTGGGGCAGCCTCGGCCCTAATCCACCACTTCTCAGGGCAGCCCATGGCCGCCTGTCTGCATTCCCCTATAGTCTACCATAGCCAGAACTGTCCTATCCAAGAATGGTACAGGTGGCTCTCTCATTTTAACTGTTCAAATATGTTCCTTTCCACTGGTCAAGCCTGGGAATTCAGACTCAGAGTTGAGTCCAGGAGTACACCTCATTTGTGAACTGGGGAGTGTAACTCTATCTGACACAACTTATAGCCCTATTCCCTGACTTGACTGACTAGGAGAAACTCTGGCTCATGTGGATTATGCTTTAGTTTGTTCATCATCTCTGGTCCATCACTGGGAGCAGTGATGAATTCAGCATCCAGCAAGAATAGTAACCCACCATAGTAGTCTTAAAGTTCAGATTTTGAGACATGTTGAGTTCCAAAGGGTGGGGGTAGAAATGAGTTCAAATATAGTTACTGTAAGGTCTGACCTATGGCTAAAATCATATTCATGTGAGGCTTCGGGACAGGGGAAATAATGGCCAAAGGGGAAGAAAATGGGGTTAAAGAAATGAGGCAAATATGAGATAAAACAAATGAGGCAAACATCAACATCAACAAACCAAAGGTGTAGCCACACTGCAGAATTAAAGCAGTTTGACCCCACTTTAACTGCAGAATCCTGTGATTTGTACTTTAGTAAAGTATTCAACCTGGTATGGCAGACAGTTCCAAATTCCTACAAATCCCTACAAATCCTAAGACTCATGGCCGTTAAAGTGGTGCCAACTTTGTAATGTGGCTACACTCAAAGTCAGTCTTTATAAATTTGCATGGGAAGCTGCTAATCAGATCTGAGTCCTGCCTGTATATCACTGCTTCAGTTCTACTTGTTGGCATCCATCCTCTCCTTATTACCAGTATAAACCAATATTTGGTTGGTTGGTTCCCTCACTCATTTGGGCCCACACTCAATGTAGCTCTGCTATTTTAATGCTTATATTGTGCCTATGACATAGCTGGGGTTGGTACTGTTTTTGCTCGATCCATGTTGGCCTGGAATTATTCATAGATGCTGTATTTTATTACAGAGGACATGTAAGTGTATCCAGTAGCAGCAGTATATATTCTGTGAACTCTACCCTTTTATCATTACCAGCTTTGAAACAGCAGTGCTAAAACATACAGAAGGTATTTGGGAAAGAGTTTGTACTGCTAATAATTTCATTCCTACCTCATTAGCCTCATGTCCTATATCATATATATATATATATATGATGAAACTTCCAATCAGTAGGTATCTCTCATGTTCTAAGTGTGGAGGTATCTTATCTTGTTGCCTTTTAGGAAATTCCTAGAAAGTGTAGGTCTATTTTGGAAGCTTACAGCACTGGTGGAACACTTGTGTGCTATTAATGAAGGCTGGTTTTCTAAGTAAATGTTACATGATACTTCATATTCAAAGCTAGGTCACATAGCTACCAAGCATCAAGACTTTCAAATGGAACTGGATTGCATATATTTAAAGGGACAATATTCCAATAAGATACACATACACACACCAACACACACAGAGATGCACACACACCATATATTATAACACTTGCTAGCAGGTTTACTCTCTCTCTGCACCTGAGCTTCTTTTCAGTGCCAGAATCAAAATAAATCATTGACAAAAAAGTGAAGAGCCAAAAGATAATGTATAATAATTTGAGCATTGTTATAGAAGTGTTTCATTTCTCCTGAATTACATTTGTGCTTTCTTCAAAAGGAACATTTGATTGAACCATAATACAATAGCACAGCAGTGAGATGGAAAAAAAACTTCAAACTTGAACTTCCAGTTTCATAAACTAACCTTCAAATGACTTTAAAATAGCTGGTAACACTGAAACCCTACTAGCCACCTACACATTTTTATTGAAAGACTGCAGCTACAATCCATTAGTTAATGACTGAGCTGGGCTTGCCAGATCACATTCACACTCCCAAGGACTGGAAAGTGGCTGGGTTTCAAGGGCTTTGCAGTCTGTAATGATCAAGCCAGCCTCCTTTTGTTCCATGTTTGCAAAACCAATATGCTTAAAAAACAACACTTGAATTTTATTGGCTTCTCTATTGAAAATGCAGGCCTTATCTTCTAAGGCCATTGCTTTGTCACAGCAAATTTATTTTCACTCACTGAAGAGGATGGTGCGTATTATGTTCAATTCTCATCCACCGAACAAGGCTTTAACTTAGGTAGCACAGCTAACTTACTGTAACTTAAGAATTTCTTCGAGATAAAAATAAATTAAGAACACACAACATTAGATTTATCATATCAGGGGCATGGTAGGAACAACTATTACTCAGTTAAAGCTTAAATGTCCGAACTAGTCAATTATTCCAAGTCACTGAAGTGATAGCTGTGTCCTGCTGCCAAATGTTTTCTATTGGTATATATATATGTATATGATATTAAAATAGTCATTTAAATTGTTATAATTAGTTATATCAACTCAAGACAGTTACAGAGAATGCAAAAGATGTTCCTTATTTCAAAAAGCACAATCCACCATGAGCTAATATATGTACAACTAAATAAACAGGTATTTTTGTCCTGCTTATCTCACCCACAATTTTTTTTTTCTTGCTGAATTATGAACTGTAGGTCCTGTGGAGAAGTGATTACTGCATCACCAATTTCAGTGGTATCATATTAGTAGTAGCAAGTACATTTCTATACTACTTACCAATGTACTAAGTGGTTTACAAAGGTTTTTTTAAATAAAATTTTATTGGTTAAAATAAAATAAATTTACAAAAATACAATCAATCAATTCTTCCTATTTCATCTTATATTCCTTACATATAATTCTAACATTTTTCAATTTTTCCATCCTTGATCTAAAATACTAACATACAAACATAACAAACTACTTCATTTTGTCTATCCTCCACTGATTCATTTCTACATTAGATTCAACTGCTTATCTTCTTTATGATATTTTATATTTCTTGACTCCGCCTCTTTCCCCTCACTTTCAAATTTATTTATACTCATTTTTCCTATAGATCAACTTTTGCTTTTAAATTCTTTAAGTCTATACTCTTTCTTTCCCTTCATTTAACTTATAGTTGAATATTCAACCACTTTTTCTTTATATATTTAAATAAATCCTCCCAGCTTCCCTTCTCAGGATCTATATTCCTTTCAACATCTTCTGAAACCTTACTATTTCACTTTAATCTATTTGACATTATATCTATAATTTCCATCATATCCAATAGTTTCAATATCCATTCTTCAATTTGTACTTCCTTCTTACTTTCCAATATCATCTGAGGGAGAGACACTAGGCCCAGCACCATCGGGCCTAGTGTAAGAAGAAGAGCCCTCCCTCCATTCCATCCAATTTCATCTGGGGGAGAGACACTAGGCTAAGCACCACCCAGCCTAGAATAGGAAGGAGGGATGGGATTCGAATGTATCTGCTTTAATGTTTGTTTTGATGTTTTGAAATGCTGTACACCACCCCGATTGCCTAGCAGAGGGGCGGGATATAAATAAAAATTATTATTATTATTATTATTATTATTATTATTATTATTATTATTATTATTATTATTATTATTATTATCTAGCATAAATTAATCTAGCTGCTGTCAGCATATTAAAAATCACTTTCTCGTATTTCTTTTCCTCTTCTTTTTCCACCATATTCAAAAATAAAGTTTCAAGACTGAATTTTAATTCTATTCCCAATATTTCTTTTATTCCACCATGTATGATCCTCCAAAATTTATCCGCTTCCACACATCCCCACCATAAATGAAAAAAAGTTCCCTTTTCTTTCTCACATTTCCAATATAGATTTTTATCACCACCATAAATCTTACATATTTTATCAGGAGATAGATGCCACCTACATATTATTTTGTAGAAATTTTCTCTTATGTCCTGACTTAAAGTGTACTTTAATCTTTTGTTCCATGATCTTTCTAATTGGTCCAAATCTAATGCTTTACCACAATTCTTTGCCCATTTAACCATATTTTCTTTTATTACGTCTTCTTCTAAAGAATATTCTAATAATTTTTAATATAATCTTGAAAGTAATGCTGGCTTTTCCTTCCATATGATTTCTTCCAATTCAGTCTTCCCCTTTGCAATACCAATAGTTTTTTTTATCCATTTTAAATCTTGATTTCATTTGATTATATAAAAACCATTCACACTTGTATCCCTCTGATCTTATTTGCTCTAAGGATTTCATTTCAAATTCGTTTTTATCTCTTTCCAATATTTTCTCATATTTCAACCATTTCTCTTTTTTCTTGAGGATCAGTATTAAATAAAACCTCATGTGGAGATAACCACATCGGTATTTGAGGACAGATCCATCTTTTATATTTTCTCCAAACTCTATATAAAGATGCTCTAATAAAATGATTTTTAAAATCCTTAATTACTTGTACTTTCTCATAACATAAATATGCATTAAATCCATATTTTAATTCAGATCCTTCCAGTTTTAATAATTTCTTATCATCTCATTTAATCCAGTCTTTTAACCATGTCAAAGCACTGGCATCAAAATACAGATTTATATTTGGAACAGCAAATCCACCCCTTTCAACTACATCTTGCATATATCTTTGCTTTATCGTTGGTTTCTTCCCAGCCCAATTATATTCTGACAGTTGTTTTTTGCCAGTATTTTAACAGTTTTTCATTTTTGATCATTGGGATTGTTTGAAATAAGAATATAATTTTTGGTAAGGTGTTCATTTTTACCACTGAGATCCTTCCTAATAATTTTAAATCTTTCCAACTATTCATATCTTTTTTAAAATTTCATCCTATTTTTTCACATAATTATTCCAAGAGATCTGAATTTTTATTTGTTATATCTATTCCTAAATATCTAGCTTTTTTGTTATATTAAAACCACTTGACTCTTTTATATCCATTTCCTCCTTTTTGTCATATTTTTTGTAATTACATTTGTTTTTTCTTCATTTATTTTTAAGCCTGATATCAATTCAAATTCTTTTATATATTTTATTAAGTTTGGAATGCTACTCACTGGGTCTTCTACTGCAATTATAATATTGTCTGCAAATGCTCTAGCTTTCTAGTGGTTTAAAGTGGTTTACAAAGTAAAAGCTATTTGCCCCCAACAATTGTTATTAACTGTTCTCGAGTTGATCTCAATTCATGGCGACCCTATAGATGAGACATCTCCAAGACCTTCGGTCCTCCATGGCTCTGCTTAATTTCTGCAATGCCGTACCGTGACCTCCTTAATACAGTCCATCCATCTAGCATGTGGCCTTCCTCTCTTCCTACTTCCTACCACCTTCCTCAGCATTATTTTTTTTTTCCCAAAGTGTCCCCTCTCCTCATGATGTGTCCAAAGTACCACAATCTCAGTTGGGTCAGCTTGGCTTCCAGTAAGGTTTCCAGTTTGATCTGCTCTAGGACCCACTAGTTTGTCCTTTTGGGTGTCCATGGGATCCTCTAGCACCAAATCTCAAATGCATTGATTTTCTTCCTATCATCTTTCTTAAATGTCTAGCTCTCACATCTATACATGGTAATAGGGAATACAATGACTTGTATAATTCTAACTTTTGTTCTGAGTTTTATATCTTTACATTTTAGAATCTTTTCTAGCTCTTTCATAACCACTCTCCCCATTCTTAGACTTCTTCTGATTTCCTGACTTCAGTCCCTGTTTCTATCAATGTTTGATAGGGTGAAAGGATGCAACCTTGTCTGACCCCTTTACCAATTAGGAACCATTCTGTTTTTCCATGTTCTGTTCTGACAGTAGCCTCTTGTCTTGAGTACAGATTCCTCATCAGGATTATCAGATGTGCTGGCCCTCCCATGTCTATGAGGACATTCCATAGGCTTTCATGATCTATGCAGTCAACGGCTTTGCTGTAGTCTATAAAGCACATGCTGGTTTTCTTTTGGAATTCCCTGGGGCACTCCATTAGCCATTGTATGTTTGCAATTTGATCCCTAGTGCCCCTCCTTTCCTGAATCCTGCTTAGACCTCTTGGACCTCTCTTTCCATGTCTGGTTGGAGTCTACGTTGCTGAATTTTGAGCATGATTTTGCTTGCATGGGAGATCAGTGCTATGGTCCTATAGTTGCTGCAGTCTCTTGTTTCTTCCTTTTTGTGGATGTATATTGATTGCTTCCAAACTGTTGGCCATCGTTTTGTTTTCCATATCTGTTGAAATATGTTGGTTAACACTAGAGTTGACTCTGTCAATGTGAATTGCAACAGTTCAATTGGAATATCATCTGTGATTTGTTTTTCGCTATTTCTCTTATTGCAGTTTCCACTTTGCTTTTTAAAATTTGGGGTTCATCTTCATATGGCTCTTCATACCATGTGTCCTTCATTTTGTCATCTCGTTTGTATAATTCTCTTGTGTATTGCATCCAAAGTCTTTTTATTCATTCCTATTCTTGAGTTATGCCATTTTTATTGTCATAGATTGTCACAGTTCTTGGTTTGAATTTTCCAAATTCAACAAGCTGTATACTCATTTTACTGACCTCAGAAGGATGCAAGGCTGGGTCAACCTAGAGACCTTGTGGTTAGTGAGTGAGTGGCTGCAGTACAGATATTTAACCACTGCACCACCAGGACTCACAGATCATATTACCATTGAACCAAAGTTGGAGTGGTTAAAAATTGTGGACTACAGGTGCTCATTATTATTACTATTACCATCAAGGAGAATCAGCATTGGTTGCTTGTATTGTTTCAGACTAAGAAATCAATTCCAGCAGTTGCTTGATCATTATGAGCAAATTTTTGTAAAGCTTTGTTGTTGTTGTTGTTGTTGTTAACTGCCTTTGCG
>JAIPUX010001232.1:27558840-27574658 GCA_020142125.1 Phrynosoma platyrhinos
GTGATGTTATAAAGAGTTAATTATGAGGGTTGGTGTGTATGGATGTAGATAGAGGGAATCCCTGTAATAACAAAGGCCTACTTCATCTAACTAACAAGGCGATGAATGGAGCATTGATTATTCAGAAACAGAATTTGTAAGTCATATATTAACAGTACTTCATAAAAAAGTAGTGTTTCTCATGGTTACAGAAGTAAATTATTAGTGTGTTTTGACACAAATCTAATAAAAGACTAGATGTCTTTTTAATCTTTATGACTTGAAGTAGACTATTTTGTGAAATGAAACCTAAATCTCGAGATCTTTCTTTGGATGTTTCCAGTTCCTTATACCTTTATAAGAGTGATGACACTGAGTAAGAATAGACATTATTACAACTGTTTTGTTTTACATCTCCATACTTGCAACATATGGAATATCACTGCATAGAAATTACCATTTTAAATTTTAAATGAAATGAAATGACTTTTCTTTTATGTTAAAGAATGTAGCATTGTTCAGATATTGGCATACTTATTAGGGTGGATTTGTTCATGTTGATGTCACTTCCAGCCACCATTTTGAAGGAGAACAGTGCATTTGGGTGGGGATATAGCATGTGGGTTCAGGTGGGGTCAGGTAGATGGGAGGGTGAGTGAGAAATTGCCCTCTAATCCCTAAGGAATTGCCCATTGCTCTTCTCATGTTTCTGTCAGAAGAAATATGTAAGAATCTAAAACATTGTACAGCTGGATAGATGGGTGTTATTAACCACCCATTATGTTCCCAGTTTAAAAGCACAAACATCTCTCCAAGCCTCATGTGGGCAGCTGTTTTGGAATACAGTTCCTTTTATTTCTGCACCATGATGGCTAAGAGGGACAATAACTGTAGGCGAAAAAATATCTGGCAAATAAAAGCCTTCTACTCCTAAGAATTTTTGAAGATCAAAATTATACCTGTGCATCACAAGCACAACTGATCGATTTGGAGAACAGCATGCTTATCTCATTCCTCCTTTTTGTGGTGTTTGCAGATCTAGTAATGAAATTCTCAAATATCATTGTGAATCTATCTACATCTGCCTGTCTTCTGCTACAGAATACAGAACATCCTGATCTACATTGGAGTTGTGTGTATCCTGTTATCACTCCTTGTGTATTCTTATAATCTGTCCATTTTGTATCACAAAGAACACTAACATCAGCAAATAAAGGACCCAAGAATAAATCATGTTCTAGAAAATGTGCTTCAAAATGAAAGGTATATTTTCTTTAGGTTATTTGTTTTGACACCTTCATCATAGTTTCTAAGTGCTTTTCGGACAATATTTGTAAGACTAAAATACATTTAAGAACTTGTATGGCCTAAAAAATGGGGAAAAGCTTAGAAGACACCAATGTCTAGAAGCTGCAACTAGAAGCTGTAACTAGACATGTTGTGGTGCATTCTCCCTTAGTTTAAGTCTTCAAGATTGGATTTCTGTCAAAACTAAAATGTTCAGGTTCAAAAGAAAGCTATGTAGATATAAAAGGATTGGCAAGTAAGGGCCTTTATAGACTGTCAGAAATAATGCAGCTTGAGGCCACTTTAACCGTCCTGCCTCAGTGCTAAGAAATCATGGAAATTGTATTTTTTTTCCCTGAGACACTGAGACTTCTCTGTCAGATAGCTCTGGTCCCACAATAAACTACAGTTCTCATGATTCCTTAGCACTGAGCCAGGGCACTTAAAGTGGCCCCGAGCTGCATTATTTATGGCAGTCTGTAAAGGCCCTAGGAATCTATGGCTTGCACCAGAGTTCAAACTAAATCACTGTAAAATGGATGAAAACTGCAATCCAAAGTATACTTAGAGGAAAGATGTCCTACCAAATGCAACAAGAGAAGTAAATATACATAGGATTGAGTTGAAAGTTTTAAAGTGTCTCTTCTCTGCTCTATTACTCTATATTCAACACTTAACATTCTCTGTATTTACAGGAAGATAAATATAGAGACTTGAATCTCAATATGCATCTCCTCGTTCAAGAGCTAGGTTTATAGAGGACTACAAGGGAGGCAATACATTAGGCTTTAAAAAGAGAGGATATTAATTCAAAAGGTTCCCCTATTTTTATTTTATTTTATTTTATTTTATTTGCTTTTACAATGTTTGATACATTTGCATTTCTTTTATATGTACTTTAGTATATGCATGTTCATGGGTGCCAGAATACAAAGTACAGACAGACTGACTTGCTAATTAAATAGCCATAAAAGGACATAAAGGGAAAATGTGTTCTAGGTTGGGCTCAAGGGTAATCTCCTTTCCCACCTCCAGGTCCCATGACCCACAGGATCAAATTTGGAGACATTCCGTTTACCAAATCAGTGTATAGGGGTGCTCACCATTACTGCTTCTTCAGATCTTCCCCTCAATGACCTCTTGACCCAAAGCCAATTGTCCATAACCCATACACAACAGTGAAGAGTAGGCAAAACCCTCCAAGAAAGGGAGGAGCAATTCCTACATGCCCAAAAGAGCAACCAGAAATTGCCTGTACTGCCAACATGGTGGATCAGTGGGCTAACCAAAACCAAACACAGAGAGAGTACAGAGGCAGAGCAGGCCAGAAGCTTTGTACTCTGTCCCCCATCTCAATGTGCCAGGTCAAGACCATTATTCATTTTCCATTCTCCATTTTTAGAGACCAGCAAAATGCCCCCTTTCTGAGACTAGGCTTTGCTGGACAATGAACTTCCCCGACAACTTAAGATGCAATGCACTTCACATATTTCATCCATGGTAAAATCTGGAAACTCTAGATGATCTCTTGGACTGTATATTTCATCACCGTTGAACTATTTGTCATCCATTGCCACCTTAAAGAAAACACTTGTGCATCTGCTTTCTCCATTTCTCTAGAACACATAAAGCAATTCTTCCAAGGGTCTTCTGAACAATAAATGAAATCAAACATTATGGTCTAGGACAGCAAACAAGGTTAAACACCATTCTCTGTGGATGCCTAGTGACATGATAATATAAACCAAAGTTCTGTATGTGGAAGAATTACAATCCCACACTGGGGCTGTGTCATATGGCCAAAGGGATATTATTACTTATTAGTGAAAATTGTATTATGATTTAACTCCCCTGACATTATTTCACTAAATCACTAAATCATTAGTTTTATTAAAATGTGGAGTATTTTTCAGCTGCATTTATCCTAATAAATTGTAATGTAACTAGCAGGTGATGGAGAAATGTAGCCTGGAAATGGCTGTTTCCATGAACATTAAAATTAATTCTAAGAATATTACATTTCTTAAGATTTTGTTTTTTAAAAAACAGGACTCTAAAACTATTTTCTTAATGTAAGTCCCAGAACCAATCCTAAAAGGGCAACTGCTACAATCCTGTTTGTTGCTGTTGTTGTTGTTGTTTTAATCTATGGGGATTGTTATGGCTTTCACCACTGATATAATACATATATACACACACACAAATCTATATATCTATATCTATGTATATGAGATATACTTATTAACTTATTAATCCTTAATGGGAATTAGATAAACATTTTCTTAGTTTCATAAACAAATGCCAATTGACATAAATATAATTCCACTCCCTTTTCTGGCTCTCATATCAGTGGAATTATTACACATACTCATCTGCCATGGATATGAAGTTCTCTCCCTAAAGCAGTTCCTACACTCTTTTAAATATATGCTATTCCTCTTTATCTCTTTGAAGAAGAATGAATCACATCTGCTACTTGCAGCTATCAAAATGTAATTTCATCAAGCAGACTCATGAATGTTCACATTTCCTTGGCTCTACACAAGGAGGCAAGTTCTACCCACCTACCACTCTACTACACTATTTGCAGAATTGTGTGTAACCAGAAGATGTTCACAGCTTAACACCATTGTCAGATAGCTGCTGTACATTGCAATGGGCAA
The DNA here is from genome assembly GCA_020142125.1 of Phrynosoma platyrhinos. Classification (NCBI taxonomy): domain Eukaryota; kingdom Metazoa; phylum Chordata; class Lepidosauria; order Squamata; family Phrynosomatidae; genus Phrynosoma; species Phrynosoma platyrhinos. Next base: position 27,562,770 of record JAIPUX010001232.1, read on the forward strand.
AACAACAGTATCAATAATATTAGGCTTCCATCTTGCACACAGTCTGCTCAAAATGTATGAAAGCTTACTGAGTAAGGACTTTATTTAAAATAAATGATGCCCATGCAAAACACAAGACTTCAAGCTGGAACTGCATGATTAGGGTCCTCTCGCAATCTGGGAATCAGTCATCAGATTCAGGCTTACAGAGATGGGAACTGCACCTATGTAAAGTCTACAAACATTAATATTTATCCAGAGGTGGGACAGCCTCCCCATCATGGATAGCTACCATGCAAGGAAACATCCCTCTGAATCAATTCACTAGGATGATTTTTTCCCCTTTAAGTGCTTATTCTGCTTTTTCTAAAACAGTTGCTTGTCATCAAACTAATCATTTTTGTATCTCAGTACTAAACACATGTAATAAATAAATACATAGATCATGAAAGGCTATGGAATGCCCTTAAATCTAAATACACTTAGATTAAACACATTTAGATTAAATCAAAATCTAAATATTATATAAATACATATATCATGAAAGGCTATGGATGCCCTTAAAGACATGAGAGTGCCAACACATCTGATAATCCTGATGAAGAATGTATACTCAGGACAAGCGGTTACTTTCAGAACAGAACACAGAGAAACAGAATGGTTCCTAACTGGCAAGGAAGACAGACAAAGCTGCAACCTTTCACCCTATCTGTTCAACTTGTATGCAGAACATATTATAAGAAAAGCAGACTTGGAAACAGAAGAAGGAGGAATTAAAATAGGAGGAAGGAATATCAACAATCTAAGATATGCAGATGACACTATAGTACTAGCAGAAAACGTCACAGACCTGGAACACCTACTAAGGAAGATCCAATAAGAAAGTGCAAAGGCAAGCTTAATGTTGAACAAAAATAATGACTACCAAGGACCTTCACAAGTTCAACCTAGACAATGAAAAAATAGAAATAATAAAATAATTCCCATACCTGGGATCAAACATTGATAGAAATGGGGACTTCAGTCAGGAAATCAGAAGAAGACTAAGAATGGGGAGGGTGGCTATGAAAGAATTAGAAAAGATTCTAAATTGCAAAGATATACAGTTCAACACAAAAGTTAGAATCATACAAGCCACTGTATTCCCTGTTACCATGCATGGATGTGAGAGCTGGACAGTTCAGAAGATGATAGGGGGAAAAAAATCAATGCATTTGAGATGTGGTGCTGGAGAAGAGTGCTGATGATCCCATGGACAGCCAAAAGTCCAAACAAATGGGTCCTAGAGCAGATAAAGCCAGAAACCTCAGTGGAATCCAGGATAACAAAACTGAGGCTGTCGTATTTTGAACACATCATGAGAAGAGAGGACTCTTTGGGGAAAAAATAATAATATTGGGAAAGATGTAGGGAAGTAGGAAGAAAGGAAGATCACATGCTAGATGGATGTATTCTATTAAGGAGGTCACGGGTATGGACTTTCAGGATTTAAGCAGAGCAGTGGAGGACAGAGGGTCTTGGAAATGTCTTATCCATAGGGTCGCCATGAGGTGAGATCGACTCGAGGGCTGTTAACAACAACAACTAAATGCATGTCTACATGGGCAAAATGGAGCCCACCATCACAGCACCATGTCTTCACAATGCAAGGTCAAAGCCCTAATTCAACTGTGGACTGTCTTCACACAAGGGGCCAGTTCTGCATCAAATCCAGCCTATCCTTCTTTCAAAAAGGACTAAGAGACTCACTTTTTGCTCTGGATTTTTCTCAAAAACTGTCTGTTGCCTGGTGCTTCCATCACTGGCATGAGTCACTCCCTGTGTGGTCACAACAAGGCACCTAGCCATGTGATCAATGCTGGGAATTTCATTTTCAACCTCAGAGGTAGTGTCTTACATCAGCAGTGGCACCACAGGATGTGCAACAAGACATATGTACAAACAGCTACTCAGCATCACTCCAGAGTGCAGAAGTAACCGGGGGTAATGTGGGGCAAGTCTAGGGCCAGAATACTCTAAGAGTAGCCTGGAGTATTCTGTCTGGTGTAGATATACTACAATATGTTTATTTTAGCAACATTAAAGTGATGCTTTAAAACAAAACACATAAGCTTAAATATGCCCAAGCATGCCCCAAAATCCCATCCACAATGACCCCATTCCCTAGCAATGGTTTAGAAGTAACATGTAAATGTTACTTATTACATTACAAAATGGTAAAGAAACATTATTATGTTATGTAGTGTCATGACTTATAGTAGAGTACTTTCAAACTCAGATTAACCCCATACCACAACTATTTAATTTGAGATGAAATGTGAAATGGCATGCATAGGCTCTAATCATCATCATCATCATCATCATCTCCTCCTCCTCCTCCTATTACTATTATTATTTTTACCACCCCAAAAAGACTAGATTTGTATTTAATAAATATAGAATGTTTTCCTGAACATTTATGTAACCATGAGTACAATAGTAACTGAAAAGCATTCCATTGGCAGGTTTTCTTGTTATTCAAATATATAAGGAATGTTCCTAATAAAATAAATTGTATCTATTTCTAACATCACTGGCAGTAAAATAGAATAATTCTTTCTTCAGCACATTAGAACATAAACACAATATGAAGCCACAAATTGTGGAACAGATGAAATAAAGTCATGTTGTCAGTGCACAATTAATCGTGGAATGTCATGCTATTTGCTAAGGCAGTTAATATTTTATGCAATTTTGAACATACAAATTTGAGATAGTGAAAGGTAATGCATGACATTATTCAAACATCTGTGAGCATTTTCTTGAAGATATTAGCAGCAAACACAATCAGAAATAACATTTCTGTAGCTTGATCTGCAATTTAGTTAAACTGAACAACTTTGACTTCAGTAATAGTGTGTTGCTTCAAACATATTGTTCTCGCACATGCACTTACAAAATTGAACACAGTTCTTGGAAAGTGTAGCATTGCAAGTGACACAAAGAAGGCAACGAGTAAAGTTACTTTTGTGGACTATCCTCATGCCAAAATGGCAATTTTACTTGCATTAAGAAACCAAAAACATTACCATCAAGACAGTAATACCCATTAAAGTGTTTACACATTACTTGTGATGGGGAATGGGGATGCACATTCTAGTCCTAACCCTCCCACTGCAGTCTTATGTGCTGACAGACAAGTATGACTGCATTTGGTTAGACATGAATACAGATCTCTGTTTGCCTCATCACTGCTATCAAACACAGAGAATTCAGTAATTGTATTATTTCTTTTCCCATAAAGGCTTCCTACATCAATATGGGTAGGCTGAAGATAGCTGAGGTGAGGCTAATATATTTTCCCCACTCCCTTTCCTCCATAAGTTAATGTTTTCAAGGTCTAAGCAGGCTAAAATGGCTGACTCGTTCCCACAGGAAAAGAATTATGTTCCCTTCCTTTGATATGCCTGGAAATGCATCTTCTTGGGAGCACAGAAGAAGGCAAAGGAAGGTCTCCACACCACATCAAAGTTTCCTATTAGTCACAAGGGTTATAGCAAGGGAATCTTCAGAAGGCTAACCTCCTGAGAAGCTATAACATGTAGCCAAGTTATTTACTTTTCTTGCATAAAAGGAAAAAATACATTTAGATTGGTAACAACAAGAGTTGTCTAGTTTATTTACTGTTACATGCCTTCAGCTTGTCCCTGATTTATGGTGAATCCTAAGGTGAATCTGTGAACCAGTGTGGTGTAGTGGTTTGAATATTGGACTACAACTCTGGAGATCAGGGTTCAATTCCCTATTAAAACACAAAAATCCACTGGCTGACCCTGGGCTCTCTCACACTCCCTTAGCCTCAGAAGACAGCAAACCCCTCTGAAGAAACTTGCCAAGAAAACCCTTAGGGTTCCCCATAGGTTGCCATAAGTCAAAAATAACTTAGAGGCAAACAACAACAACAATGGTGAACCTATCATGGGAATTTTTCTTTAACATTTGTTTATAGGGGGGTTGCCATTGCTTTCCTCTGAGGCTAAAAGGGTGAGTTGCCATTATTCAAATCCTGGTCTCCAGAGCTGTGGTTTCCAACTTCTGTGCCCAACTGGCTCCATATTGCTTTGTTTATACCAATACTAAAATTTACATCATAGCTGAGCAGCACAACCACTGCCCTCCACCACATAACATGACAGGAAAAGCTTTAAAGGGGGGATGAATATATGCTTGTCTCATTTGTGTAACCTTTACTCCCACAATAAAGGAGAAAGTAATTTCACCAAGAGGATCATCATCAATACTGTTTTTTTACCTGGCTCATCTATCTCCTATGTGACAATATCCATGGATAGAGGGAAGGAGTTTATGCCATGATGTATGTAAATTGTATCTTTATCATGATTGCATACACATCAGTAATACTGGGGGGCACAATTCATGGCAGAAACCACCTAGTTACCATTGATGTTTTCACAGAAGTTGAGTAATACGTAATCACTCCAGGAACAAAAGTAAGTATGAATTGTATCTTAATAAGCAGGATAGCAGAGTGTGAATAATAAAGCTAATGTTGAAAATCTCTCTCTCTGTCTCTTTCCATTTCTCTCTCTCTCAGCATGAATGATTGCTGGCTTTAAGATTAGCTGGATGAATTTTCTCTCACTGTGTGTGCCTTTTCATTAGGCTAGGGTAATTGTATAACTCTCTTGTCTCTTTGTAGGTTGGCAACACTTCGGAAATATAACAATGCATCTCTGGCACACTGGTTCATTAAGCCTGGAGAACATTTAACTCATTCTAGAATACAGTAGGCTTTTGAAGCTTGAATACTAAATGTAATTTCAGGAGTAAAATACCAATATCGGGAAGTGTTGGCGTCAAGATGGTATACAGCAATAAGCCAATGATTCTTCTGAACCTGGAAACAACTGCTCAAATTGTTCTCACCATGGGCAAAACACTTAAATCAAGTAGAGCATTGCTGATACAATGCATGAAAACAAGGCTGCATCAAAACTGTTTTTTAAAAGGCAGACAGCAGGGCTAGTTTGTCTGTGTTCTGAATGTTTTGCAATGCTCCAATATTACAATCAAAGTCATTGAAGCACAAACACACACACCACATTTACATGCCATTGTCACTTGCTTTTGAAATTAAAACATGCTTTCTTATCTATTTAAAATGAAGACACACACATACAGAAACCCCGAAGCACCTTCACACAAAATATGTGGTGCTTATTCATGACAGACAAATGAAGCAAAAATTATCTATAACAATAACAAATAAAACTGATTTTTATATAAAAAAATGAACAAGCTACAGAAGATCATAAATAGACAAAAATATTTCCCACCTAAAGTTTCTCAATTCAAAATATGAAAGTATTATGCTATGTACTGAACATCAAACCAACCCACGTTAATGTTGTTATTATTTTCAATAATAAATTTTGTGTGTACCTTTATTCTGACTTGATGGGCAATAAAAAAGACAGTCTTTGCCCTACAGATCCTATTCTGAATCCATAACTATTTGCAGCAAAGCAACAATAGAGTATAAGGTCATTGTAAAGTGCACACACACGCATGCACACACACACACACATTCTTGTGTGGTAGAATTCACTATATCAGAAACAGTAGCACCATAAAACAAATGTTTCAAGTAGTGGAAGAAATTCAGCAGTGGAAGAAATTCAGAAGTGGAAGAAATTCAGAAGTGACTGTTGGTCACCTAACAGAAGAACAGTTCTCGAAGAAATTCAGAATTGAGTGTTGGTCACCTAATGGATACACATCTGCCACCAGCATAATTAGCACATACAGCATCCAAGGTAATGCAACTGTAATGGGTTTGAGAACCCTGAATGATACATGGAGAGAGAAACATACATGGAGAGAGAAATTCCAGGGGTGCCAGTAGGGTTCAGGAAAGGAAGAGGCACTAGAAGTCACATCACAAATATATGATGGCTAATGGAGAACAGTAGGGAATTCCAAAAGAAAATCAGCATGCGCTTTAAAGACTACAGCAAAGCCTTTGACTGCATAGATCATGAAAGACTATGGAACACACTTAAAGACATGGGAGTGCCAACACTCTCTACTCTGGTCAAGAGGCTATTGTCAGAACAGAAGATGGAGAAACAGAATGATTCCCAGTTGACAAAGGGGTCAGACAAGGCTGCATCTTATCACTCTACTATTCAACTTATATATAGAACATATTGTAAGGAAAGTAGGCTTAGACATGGAAGAAGGAGGAGTGAAAATAGGAGAAAGAAATATCAACAATCTGAGATATGCTGACAACCCTATAATACTAGCAGAGAACCTCACAGACCTGGAACACCTACTAAGGAAGATCAAAGAAGAAAGTGCAAAGGCAGGCTTACTGTTGAACATAAAGAAAACAAGTAATGACTACAGAGAACTTACACATATTCAAACTAGACAATGAGGAAATACAAATAGTAAAACAGTTCTCATATCTGGGATCAAACGAAGAAGATTAAGAATGGGGAGGGTGGCTATGAAAGAACTAAAAAAGATCCTAAAATGTAAAGACATACAACTCAGCACAAAAGTCAGAATCATAAAAGTCATTGTATTCCCTTTTACCATGTATGGATATGAGAGCTGGACACTTAAGAAAGAAGATGGAAGGAAAACCAACTCATTTCAGATGTGGTGCTGGAGAAGAATGCTGAGGATTCCATGGACAGCCAACAAAATAAACAAATGGGCCCAAGCCAGAAATATCCCTAATAGCCAAGATGACAAAACTTAGACTGTCATACTTTGGACACATCATGAGAAGGCATGAATCATTGGAAAAAAAACAATAAATAATGTTATGAAAGGTACAAAGAAATAGGAAGAGAGAAAGGACATATGCCTTTATTAAAGAGACCACAAATATGAGTTTGTGGGAGCTGGGCAGAGCAGTAGAGAACAGGGGGGCCTGGAGATGTCTCATCAACCAGATCGTCATGGGTCAAGACTGACGTAAAGGCAGTTAACAGCAAAAAACAAAATGCATACTTAATCTCACCTCAACTAATTTATAATCAAATTTACATGCAACTTTTTATATACTAGATATACTCAACTATAAGCCAACCTCATGTATAAATAGAGGAAAAGTTTTGGGCCCAACATTGTGGATTTTGATTTGCCCCATGGACAAATCAAGGGTACTCTCTGTCCTTTGCCTCAGTAGCTGTTAAGAGATCTGTGGCTAGGGGAAGAGAAGTGTGCATGGGGGAATGGAGATTATGAGGCAAAAGCTTTTTCTTCCCCACTCTCACTGCATCCCTGCCTTCCCTCAGCAGCTGTTCCATTTAGAGCCCTGGCTATGAATGAAGACTGAAACAGGAGACAGGCAGACACAAAGAGTATGGGGGAATGCAGGCTGAGAGGCAAAAGCTATTTTTCTCCCACTCTCACTGTGTCCCTGCCTTCTCTCAGCAGCTGTTCCCTTGCTATGGGGAAAGGCTGAAAGAGGAGAGACATTCACACAGAGAGAGGCACACAGGGGAAATCAAATGAAGAAGCAAGCTTTTTCTATCTGGGTGTGTGTGTCCTTGACTTTGCCTCACAGCTGCTTTTCTAAGAGCTCTGGCTATGGGGGAAGGCTGAAGCAGGACACACACACACACACAGGAGCACAGAGAAACTTGGGGCCTTTACAGACTGCCAGAAATAGTGCAGCTTGAGGCCACTTTAACTGCACTGGCTCAGTGCTAAGGAATCATGGGAACTGTTGTTTATTGTGGCACCAGAGCTCTCTGACAGAGAAGGCTCAATGTCCCAGAAAAAATACAATTCCCATGATTTCCAAGCACTGAGCCAGGACAGTTAAATTGGCCTCAAGCTGCACTAGAAAGGCCCTCAGACTAGGAGGCAAGGCACCCAGCCATGTGATCAACAGTGGGCATCTTGCTTTGGACCTCAGAGGAAAAAACTCATTCTAGTGGTGGTGATGGTGGTGGGTTGTACAGTGGGTTTCTCTGTAGACAACTTCTGTGATGTTATTCTCTCCCTCTGTACCTGCATTTGCCTCAGTAGCTGTTTAAAGATCTCTGGCTACAAAGGAAGAGGAGAGCACACAAGACTCGACAAGAGGCAGGCATTCATTCACTTTTCTCTCTGTCTCTGTCCCTGCCTTTGCCTCAGTAGCTGTTTCTTTAAGGCTGATGTGATCCCCAAACTGTGCTCTTTAAGGAATTTTAGACTTCAGCTCACAGAAGCTTCTGCCATGTTGTCCAATAGTCTGGGATTCTGGGAGCTGAAGTCCAAAATCCCTTAAAGTGCACAGTTTGGAGGTTGCTATAAGAGCTCTGGCTAGGAGGGAATGCTGAAGCAGGAGGCACAGAGAGAGAGAGAGAGAGAGGAGAGCATGTGGGGATTCAGTCTGGTGGGCAAACATTCATTCATTCTCCCCCATCTCTCTCTCTCTGCCCTTGCATCAGTTGTTTGTTTTAAGAACTCTGGCAACTGAGAAGAGTGGGTACTTATTTTAGGAGCTTTATAAGCAGTGTTACTGTATTGCCCTGTATATAAGTCAATCCAAGATTTTGGAGGCCATTTGGGGGCATAAATTTCTCAACTAATAGTCGAGTATATATGATATTTAATGAAAAAAAATATGTACCCATTCCCAAATTTGGTACTCTCCTTTAAATGTGGCCCTTGGATAAATTCAGGCCTGTATACATTGCCCATTCTTGCCATAAGTCTTTGTCTGCTCTAGTAATAGGTTTAAGAGCATGAATGTTCATTGGCCAATTATACCATCCCCACCTCCCTGCCTTCACCATGAGCTACCTATATGATTCAGGGCCAAAGTCCCAAGTGGAATGCGAAACATCATCACAAGGTGAGCCAGTTCTACACCTAATTATCCCTCCCCTCCTTTAAACCATCACACACATGCACTCATACACATACACATCTAACTTTTTGTTCTGGATTTTCCAGGAAAATCCAGAAACTCCAGAGTGCTACTGTGTGGCTGTATCCTGCTGTATCCACCTGGCACCTCTGCCACTGGTGTGTACTCTCTATGAAGTCACAACAAGGCACCCAGCCATGTGATCAACAATGGGCACCTTGCTTTGGACATCAGAGGAAAAAACTCATTCCAGTGGTGGTGATGGTGGTGGGTTGTACAGTGGGTTGCTCTGTAGATAACTACCTGGTGTTATTCTAGAGTGCAGAGGTAATGGGGAGAGTCTGGGGCAGTTCTGGGGCCAGAACATTCCAGGAGTCTAGAGTATTCTGGCTAGTGTAGTATAGACAAGCTGTTAGATTTCTGAATGTGAAATAAAATAGTTTACTTAGAACAGGAGATACTCCTATTCCCCTAAGCTCTATATATTCTTATTCAATTAAAAAGCATCTGTCCATTCAGATTAGTCTTTTAGCAGAGTCTATATTAGCAAAGAATCCATCATTTCTTATTAATGTTACATGTTCTAATTCATTTTACATGGTACATTTGGTATCCTTTCTCTAATGCAGAAGCACTCACATTTAGTACCTTCAGAAAATCAGTAGGGCAATGGAACCCATTCCCCGCTTAAAAAAAAAAAAAGATACTTGTGTTTCTGGACTTTTCATAGTGCTCAAGGCAATATTCAGCTAAAGCGTACACAGTGTAGGCCACTGTAAGGTTTTCTAGTTCCTTCCATTTTCTTCACTTCCAACACATGGAAAACAAATACTAGGTAATTTGGCAGAAGTAGATTTAAAAAGTAATAGGTTTTAATTGGTAATTCATATAATTTAGTTCCAAATGGTATCCAACCAATTTAACCCCTTGTATTAAAGTGGGATTACCACCATTTCAGGGATATTTTTTCCATTTGAATAGATTACTATTGTTGTTGTTCTAATGCTTATTTATTTGCTTAATTAAAAAATATAGATAACATCTTCACCATGTTTTTCTCTTTCTTAAGTTTTCCCCTTCCCCTTTCAGGTGTGTGTGTATCTTCCATTTCCTGCTCCATTTCCTGTTTTTTTTTTTGGGGGGGGTTCCATGTGCTAATTTTATCAAGGAATATGCTCTAGGTAAGGATTTCTCAGCCTTTGTTCTTCTAGCTCTTTTGTCCTTTAGGTCCCCATAACCTCTACCAGTATGGTCAATGATGATGGACTTTGTGAGCTAATGTCCAAAACATCTGAAGGACCAAGGGTTGAAAACCATTGCTCTAGGCCAGGGGTAGGCAACCTTTCCCCTTTAAGGGCTGAGAGACTTCAGCTCCCAGAAGCCTCAGGCATGTTGGCCAATAATCCCATGTTGGCCAATAGCTCCTGGGATTCTGGGAGCTGAAGTTCCTTGGCCCTTAAAGGGGAAAGATTGCCTACCCCTGCTCTAGGCAATGTGCACTCAGTTTTCTTTACTCCCCATAATCCCAGGATTCATTGTCCTGCACTGAATGTTTATCAAATGTACATCCCATTGAGTTTAATGAGATTTACCCATTGTTTAGAATTGTGAGCTTATAATAATTCCACTTAAAAAAGAAATCCCATTTGACACTCATACATCCAAAACAACCATTCAGGCACCTCTCTCTATCAAAGACCATATCCCTGATTAGAAATAAGATATCTGGATCTATCAGCACATGTCTTTTAAACAAATACAATTGTGGGTTAGGTTGCATACACAACTAACACTAGAACTCGCACATGTGCAAGTGAACTGCATTCTTTTACAGTAGCCCACCTATGTTTCTCACTATGTTACTCCAAAAACCTAAAATGGCAGAGGGGATTAGAAGAAAGATTGATACAAAAGTGTGTGTAAGGGGAAATCTAAATTCATTAAGAGAAACTGGGAAATCACAGTCAACACAAAATAACATTTGGGAATCTGCTGAAGCATTTTGGACACCTCTTTGCAGCACTCCAGGCTATATGCAATTCTGTCTCATGAAGACCAGTGGTGTTTTCCCTATTAGGTATCAGATGAGTTGTATCTGATGAAATAAGCCATGTCAATGAAAGTTTATACTGCCCACTTCTTTCTGTCAGTTAGTCTGAAAGGTGCTACATGATCCTTTTTCTTATGAGTTGTATCAATTAGCTGAAGAAAAATACCTTACATCACTAGTGAATGTTTCTTTAATATCCAGGCTATATAAAATAAATACCCTTGAATAGGTATTACAGTGCCAACAGATCACTAATATTTTTCCTGCACCTTTCCAGTATGTATGTTACTTTTGCATCCACTCTACATTTTGCTAATATATTCTGACTATCCTTGTTACACCTGATCTCTCATGCCAATTTGAATGCCATCAAATATGTGGAGGATGACACTTACACATATATAAAAGTAAGTTTATGTCTATAGTTAAAGCAAAACAGAATCAAAGCATAAAAGCCTATGTCAGTTTTGGGTGGATGGAGGCTTGAAAATGGAACTCACCAGAGTTGGGATCGGAGTTGCCATCAGCTTCGGTCCTCTTGTCTGGTGAGGCCTGATCGTAGAATTCGTCCTGCGGCTGAACCAGAGGGAGAGGGTGTGAGATCAGGGTTCCACTACCCACAGGCTCATGATCTCCTAGACCACTGTCACTGCAGCTTTCCTGGGAACCATCAGGGAGGTGAAACGTAACACGGCGCTGGGACTACAAAGAAGAGCACAGGACATCCTGGATTAGTGCTCTTCTTTTTTCTATAATCATTCTCTTTTAATTGAAATAGATATATTTTTTTCCTTCTGATACTTCTTAGGCTTTCCCTTCTCCCAATGTATCGCCACTTTGCATAACTAAGTTGGGGGGCAAATAGTCAAGATCACCAGGGGCAGCTTTCTGAATTCTGCTAGTATATGTGCTGCTCCTATCTGTCAGTCTGGCTATGTGGGATTAAAATCCTTGTTTATCTCATTCACTGAAGAATGAGACC
>JAIPUX010001232.1:27574668-27596567 GCA_020142125.1 Phrynosoma platyrhinos
CACTGTTGAGACACTAAGGACAATATCACACTAGACTGTGGAGATTATCACAGTGCTAATTAAACCAGTTTAGCTGAGCCATCTTAAAAGTTAAAATGGGCAGTATCCTGATTTTATCACAAGGATTTTGCCATCAAAATTGCCATCTGGGTCCATCACTGCTCCCAGGGCTGCTGAGCATGACTTTTTTCTAAGCTGGGAGTTTTCCAGTTTAAGAAAATGGCCAGCAGAGCAGCCCTGGGAGTGGCAATGGACCCAGGCTGCACCTGGGCAGTGATCTCAGTTCCAAAATCCTTGTGATAAAATCAGGATGCCGCCTATATTAAATTTTAATCTGGCTCAGCTAAACTGGTTTAATTAGTGCTGGGATAATCTCCAGCTATATCATTATTATTTCACATTAACTGCTGTGGCTGCCTCCTGTGAATTCTTGGGATGTGCAGTTTAGTGAGAGATATTCGAAATTCTCAGCCAGAAGGCTTGTAGGCCTCCCTAAACTAAAAACTCAAGAATTCCACAGGAAACAGCCATAGCAGTTAAAGTGGAATAATAGTACTATAAAAGTGTAGTGCAGTGGATTGTTTTGTTTTGTTTTTGGTATTATCAAAGTAAAAGCAGTTGAACTGGTTGCCAATTGTTCAGTTTTGCTATTGTTGCTGTCATGTTCCATGGATTTAGAGGAGAGAGAAAAATTGGATGGGTTGCTTGTGTCTTTTTTTTAACTAACAAACCTATATTTTAATACTTGATGTATATCTCAAAAAATGCATGCACACACATGGTTGTGTTTTGTCCAGATCTTGCACAAATTGTAAACAGTTTGTGTTTGGTTCAGACAGATCTTGCACAAATTGTGGACAGTTGAAAAATGAAGTGCTTGTTGATTTTCCCATACAGGAGGGAGAAATCACACACGAGTTGTTGATTTCTTGATTTCAATTTTTATCTGTCTGTCTGTCGTCTGCCAGTCTGTCAGTCTAACTAACTAGTATATTTGAAACTTAATAGTTATTATATAGGTGTAGTATGTATGTGTAGTGTATGGTTGTTGCTAGTTGGTACTGAATTTGTACATAATATGTCTTTAAACCATTAGACATATCCCTGTGGCAAATCTCCCACTTTATCTGATCATATTGTTCAATAGTGAGAGACACACGAGTCAGGAACAAAAAGTAATGAATTTCCATCACCCTAATAGGGGAATGATGCAACTTCTAACCCGGTCTTTCACAGTAGAATGGTCTCATTCACCCTATACAATTATAACACCATCATTCTACTTTGACTGCCATTTTTACATGTTATAGAATCCTGGAATATGTAATTTGTAAAACACTAGAGCCCTTCCTGTACTATAAATCCTAGGATTCTTCTCCAAAGTACTATTTCAACTATGTTATTGCTGTTGTTGTTGTTGCTGCTGCTGCTGCTGCTGTATAATAAAACCTTCTTTAGTATCCACAACTAGCAGTGGAAGATGCTACTTCTATGCTCAACTCTATTTCATCTTACAATTTGTCTCCAATTGTATCAATTTGCTACTACAAAAAGATAATCTGACAAAGATCAGATTACTTGAACAACTAAATAAAGGTGCCACTCTTATTCGCTCCTCTGCTGTGGCATAGTATTACATAGGTCTTAAGAATAAATAAGAATTGAAAGTTTTACTCCCTTCCTTCTCTCTCCAGGTACTATGTCAAGGATTAAAGGATATGCAGAGCAAATTGTGTCACTGTTTGGGATATATCCTTGTATTTCAAAATAGGTATGCTATAAAATAAAATGAAACTCCCAGTGGGCTTAAGATCAAGAATTTCAGGCTGATTCAAAGACAAATTCAACATATCCATACCTATGTTTGCGCACGCACACACACACACACACACACATGCATGCACACACACATATGATTAAGGAATCACATTTAACTCTTTCATCATAAGGAACAAAGAAACAGTAGGAGCACAATAAGCTTTCATTTGGTTGTTACCAGTTGTGATTCTTTGAACATAATGCCAATGTGTATAATATGAATACTGTGAATTATGTCACATATTTGATGTTCCAAGTCAATTAAATATACAGTCCATTTTTGTGAGTTCATATTTCATGCCAATTCCAGACTGCAAAGTTATTCTGTCTGTATGAACTGATGATTTGGCCTATTTGGTTCATGTCTCTAGCACATGTGTCTATTTATAGGTCTATTGAGAGTCAGTGTGGTGTAGTGGTTTGAGTGTTGGACTGCAACTCTTGAGACAAGGATTCAGTTCCCAGTTTGACCATGAAACCCACTAGGTAGCCTTGGGAAAGTCACATGCTCTCAGCCTCAGAGAAAACAGTGGCAAGCCTGCTCTGAACAAATCTTGCCAAGAAAATCCCATGATAGGTTTGTGTTAGGGTCACTATAAATCAGAAATGACTTGACAGCACACAACAACCCCATTTCCATTTTAACATTTGGGTATTTAGTGTGGGTTTGAATTCCATGAAACTTGGAGGTTCTGTGGCAGGGAACAATTAAGATGGTCTGCCTGAAATAAATTAATGGATCCAAATGTCTTTTGATAACTTTGGTGGAATTTCTTGTTGCTTTTGCAGGCATTTCTGTAGACACTTTGGTTGACTTTTGGAAGGTGGAAAAGGCAGTGGAAATTGCTCCTGAATATCCTGTCCCATGGAATGGAGTCAAACTAGCCCCTTATTAGTAGTGAGCTTCCAATGATTAAATGAATGGCTTAACAACTAGAATGACAATGGCAGAAAACTAAAGGAGAAGAAGCCCAAGCAAACATAGGTGAGAGAGAACTTACAGGAGAGCCTACTCTGTGACAGTACTGACAGCAAAAGCTAAACAAAGAAACAACAACCCATTTCCACCCCCATCTGCCTTGTTTACACCCGCATAGCCACCCAGCAGAGCTGTTTCAAGTGTTCTATTACATTTTGGCCCATGAGAAGAAAAAGTAGACCTTCCAACAGTGAAATGTGAACAATTGGAACAACATTTGTAGATAATTTTTTTCAAATTCATTCTAACTTGGATGTTGTAAATGATGATGTTTGGGGAGGGGCACAGCAGGACACACATTTGATCAGCCACCCAGCATCAGAATGAAGGGCTGTTGTAATGTGTGAGGGTTGGGGCAGCTTAGGAACCAGGATTTTCCTGGCTTCCTCTGCAGTAGCCTGGCTCATTCAGACAGGGCCTAACAGTGTTTTTAGACTGTTTTTTAGAGTTTTAATGAGTATTTTAATGTGTTTTTAACATGTTTCGATCTTTGTATTGTTTTAATTGGTTTTTATTTGTTCATCACCTTTTGAGATGGGAGGCAATTCAGAAATGCTATAAATGAATAAAATGTGGAAGGCATACCTATTTCTGGAGTTTTCTGATCTTATCACAGCAACACAAAGCTTATTATATCCCATTTAGGTTACTGCAATAGACTGCCTTTGATAATGTTTGGACACTGTAGCTGGTAAAAAAAAAGTGGCGTTGAGACTGCTGACTAGGACTAATACAAGAAATATATAACTCCACAGTTTATCTGGCTACTGGTCCATTTCTAGGCACAATTCAAAGTGCTGTTTATAACCTATAAAGCAATAAATGACTTGGGTCCAGGATATGGACCTGGACTGAGATCTGCAGAAGAGGCCTTTCTTTCAATCCCATAATCTCTTTCTTTCAGTCCCACACATGGTGCAACGATGACAATGAACCTTCTCAATGACTGCTCCAAAGAATCATCACACAGCCTTCTTCCTGTTGACTTCCCATTGTCAGACAATAACTTCTATATTCAGGCAGGATCTCAGGCAATGGACTATCTGTTATACTCTAAGGTTTTAAAGTGGATATGCTGAACCAGTAATTGTTTTATGGCTTTTTAATGTACACACACAAGTGCACACACGCACACACAGTTTTTATCAGAACCTTTTAAAATTATATTATTTTATATATTAAATTATATTAGAAGCTGCCTTACATCCAACTCTGGTGAGATAATAGATAGATGATAGATTGAATTTAAGATTCCATAACAACTAGCAACAAATGTATACAAGTGAGAGGATTCTATAACTATGCAATAAATATAAAGTTTCAAATATACCAAATAGATACAGATAGGTATGTAGATAAGCAGACAGAGAGAGTTAACGTGAGTGGGAAGAGCATGATATAGGTAAATATAATTATGCATGGCATGAATAAGCCACATTTTTCTTCCTCACTTGTGATACATGACCTTGGGTCATCCAATGAAACCCAGTCAGCTATCTAGACAGATAAAATGAATTTTTTTTTTTTACAATGGACAAACTATGGAATTTTCTGCCACAAGACATAGTGGTGGACATTCAGTCAGATGACTTTAAAAGTACACTGGAAACTTCTGTTATGATGGTGACTGGGAAAGGAGTGGTTTTGCGCTAGCTCCAACCATTCTTTCAATAACAGTGGTGCTTGTTGGAACGGGGACACAATCTACCCGTCCCTTACATCTCTGTGATGAGATATAAGATGCAGGACTAAAAAGGGGGCACCTCTCAGTGGCAAGCCTGGAGAGGAGAGGAAAGACCCAATATAGTCTGTGCTTCCCAACTGTTATTATCACCAGAGGTGAGTCAATGTCGCCCATAGAAATATTAAGATCTGAAGGAGAGAAGCCTCAAATTGGCTAAAAATCCTGAGAAGACCTTACCTCAACAACAGAACCTTTAAATTTTGAGTACTGAATTCAGAACGTAGAGCATGGGGATCGCTCGATAGCTGGTCCAGGTGACAGCTGATTTCTCTTGCCCTTTCAAGGACAAGGATAATTGAGTGGAGAGAAGTATTGAAAGAAGTGGAAAACAGTTTGGAGCATTAAAAGGACTGCTGACCAGAAAGAAAAGGAAAAGAAAGGGGAAAATAAAAAAGCATAAGAGAAAGAAAGAAGTGGATATAAGACTTGGCAAAAGAGGCAAGTGGAGAGGAGAAGGAGGGAAGCAGAGAGCAAAGCAGAATGGAGACAAGCAGAGATAAGTAGAGCCAAGTGGAAAGGAGAGAGAGACAGAGGCAGCAGAGAGAGAGTGGCAGTGGAGAAGCATCAACAGGGAGAAACTTTTAAGCTTCTTTAAAGATAAGATATAAGACTGCTGTATTTTGCTACTCTGTTTTTTCCTTTTTCTTTTTTTGTGCTTCTATGGACTTTACTGTGTGCAAAGATGCTAACATTTTCCCCCTCTTTTTTTCTCTTTGGAAGCATGGCATATGGCTTTAAAATGAACTGAACTGAGATACATTGTTTATTTTTGAGTGAAGATTTATTATCCAACTTAGAATATAACTTATTTAAATTATTGGATTATTAGAAGTGAAGATTTACTATAGATCTACAAAAGGAACATCTACTTTATCCCATTGTGGCTAAGAAGAGGAAAAGAGACAAGGGAAGATTTCTTGATAAAATTGATGGAAACAAGGAACGCACAGAAAAATAAGGGAAAATTTGTGGTACTTTTGGAATAATAATATATTGTGCAGGACTATTATATATTATTGAAACTTATTGAATAGGGGGTAAAAGAAGACATTATGGCTACAATCAAAAAGAGCTTGACACAAAGCCAATCATCTCTTCAAAGAAGAGCATCGATAGAGGATTCAATGAAAGTACCTGATCCTATAGTAATGTTGTTAGATAAGGTACGTAGATTGAGACAAGAAATTAAAGAGAACAGATTGGAATTAAAAGAATATTTAAGAGAATCAAGTCAAGAGATAAGAGAGGAGATTAAAGAAGCAAGAGCGGAGATTAAAAGATACTTTAAAAAAGAACTAGATATCTTTAATAAAAAGATGGAAAAAATGCCACAAGATGTCAATAAGACACAAAAGGAAATGGAGAAAATAAAGATGAAAACAGACATAATAGAACAATCGGTTAAGGAGAATAAGACAAAACAAGAACAGCAACAGATACACGAATGGAGTAATGAACTTAGATACAGAGAAAAATGTATTAAAATCAGAGGTTTGACAGAAAAACTGAACAAAGACCTGATGGAAAGAATTGTACTGGATTTGGCAAAGTATATTGATCAAACAGAGGAGAAATTACAAAATGATGTGGATAAGATTTTCAGAGTTAACTTCCCACAAGCTAAAGATAAAAAATTTTCACAAGATGTGGTTCTATGCTTTATAAGATCAAGGATTAGAGATGCAATTATAAGGAAAAACTATGATACAAGGCTTATAATAGAAGATATGGAAGTAAAGATATTTAAAGACATACCACCACAAATTATGTTGGAGAGGAACAAATACAAGAGCTTGACACAATTGTTAAAAAATTTAAACATTAACTTTAAATGGGATAGAATTGAAGGATTGTCTTTCTATATAATTAAAAAAGGATCAGGATAGACAATATAGTCAAGGCTAAGGAGATGTAACAAAAACTGAAAGACGATTATAGAACAAAAGAAAAAGACGAAGAAAATGGATTGGGAAGTACTAAAGTAAGAGAATGGAGATCAAAGAGAAATAACGAAGACTGGAGAAATACAGAGAAAACTAATAAACAAGGAGAAGAAGAAATAAGAAAACCAGAAGAAGAGGAGGAGGATGACTTGGTTGAAGAAACAGAACAGAGAAGAAGAAAAAGAGAATCTAAAGAAAGCAGTGAAGAAAAACAGTAAATAAATAAATATAAAAAGAAAGAAAAAAAGGAGGAAAGGGAGAAGAAAAGGGAAGTCAAAAGAAGAAAGAAAGAAAGAAAGAAAGAAAAGAACACAAATCCAGATTGTAATAAAATCATTTAATTAAACTCACTTAAATATATTAAATAAAAGAGGGGAAAAAAGAAAAAGGGGAGGAAGGAGTGGCACAACAATAAAAAAAATTCCTTATTTTTGAGATAACTTTGGAAAAGAAAAGATGGGAATTAAGATTACATCTTGGAATGTTAAAGGTATCAATTCCAAATACAAAAGAAGTGTAGTATTCCATAGATTGGAGAAAATAAATAGTGACATTACATGTATACAAGAAATGAAGATTTTAAAAAGATGTTCAATACATAAGAAATTATAAGTCAGGCAATTCTTATATTGTGGCAAATGAAAGGAAAAAAAGGGATTAGCAATATATGTAAAAAGGAAATATCAATCAAAAGAACTTTTTGGTGATGAAGAAGGTACTTATATCGGGGTGGAAGTGAAACTAGAAAATTTAACTATTTTGGTAGTAGGAATATACGGTCCACAAGAGAATAGAGAAAAATATTTTGACAGAATTCATGAGGAATTGAAGAAATGGGAATATGAAAACATTGTATTGCTAGGTGACTTTAATGCGGTATTGGAACCAAAAAGAGATAGAGCTGCATTAGAAGGGGAATAAATAAATAAAAATTAGTCAAGGTAAATTACCAAATTTGTTTTTGAGCTAACAGAAGAGTTTGGATTACAAGATGTTTGGAGTAGTAAATATAAGCAAATAAATGGATTTACCTTTTTTTCACAAGCACATAATTCTCTGTCAAGAATTGACCTATTCTTAGTTATTAAAACATTGATGTTAAAGACCAAAACTATGGAAATCTTAAGTAAATGCATAGCAGACCACAACCTTATTATGTTGGAGATTCAAGAGGAGAAAGAAAAATATACCTGGAAACTGCAAGAGGAAATTCTAAATGATAAAAACGATATAAATAAAATAAAGGAAATTTTGAAATATTATTTTAAAGAAAATAAAACAGAAAGAATGGCACCAAAAACAATATGGGATGCGAGCAAAGCTATTATAAGGGGAGTCATTACTAAATTACAATATGAATTAAGAAAAAAAGGAAAAGGAAAAAGAAGTAAAGATAAGGAAAGAACTAAAAAAGAAAGGACAGTGGAAGAAAAATGGAGATAAAAAATAAAGTGTGAAATTGACAATTTACAATACCAGATAAAAATATTGATGATTAAAGAAATAGGAAAAAAAAATATTAAAAGCAGTGAAACAAAGGTACTTTGAAGCAGGAAATAAAGTAGGTAAAATACTAGCTAATAGACTAAGGAAGAGGAAAGAGAAAAAGATAATTACAGAGATAAAACACAAAGGAGAAACAGTGGTAGAGCAAAGAAATATTAAGAGGATCTTTAGAGAATATTATAAAGACTTATATAGTAAAGGAACAGAAGAGGAAATTGACAAACAGCAAATGAATAACTATTTGAATACACAGAAGATACCGTTGTTAAATTAGGATCAGAGAGAAAAATTAAACAAACCAATATTGGAAAAAGAAATAAGAGAAGAAATAGGGAAACTGAAATTAGGGAAAACACCAGGGCCAGATGGATTGACATTATTATATTATAAAAAGATGATAGAGGAAATAGTATATCCATTAAAAGACACAATTAATAGTATACATATCCAAGGAATACCTGATTCCTGGAAGGAAGCCACCATCTGCCTGATACCCAAAGAAAATAAGGATCTGACTAATATAAAGAATTATAGACCCATATCGCTCACAAACACAGATTGTAAAATATTTGCTGCCATTCTGGCATCAAGAATGAAAAAGATAATAACAACCTTGATTCATGAAGACCAAAATGGATTTGTTCCAGGCAGAGAAATAAAGAATAATATAAGGATAGTCCTAAACATTATTGAATTTTCCAAACAATACACTGACAGAAAATTGGCTATGATCCTAATCAATGCAGAGAAAGCATTTGATAGGGTCAATTGGTCCTTTTTGCAAGAAGTGATTTATAGAATGGAAATGGGAAATATGTTTTCAGATTGGATTAAAGTGATCTATAAAGAACAAAACGCTCAAATTATCATAAATAATGAGAGAACGGAAAAAATCCAAATAGAAAGACGAACCAGGCAAGGATGCCCCTTGTCACCACTTTTGTTTATTATGACATTGGAAATATTAAATAATAAAATCAGAGAAGATAAAAAGATAAGAGGGGTCAACATTAAAGGATTTAATTTTAAATTGCAGGCATTTGCAGATGACATCATATGCTTTGTCGAAGACCCAAAGGACAATACAGGAAAACTTTTGGAAGTAATTGATGAATATGGAAGCTTAGTGGGATTTAAATTAAATAAGGATAAAACTTCAATTCTGACTAAAAATATGGACACAAAAGAAGAAGAAGAATTAAAAATAATAATGGGATTCAAAATAGAAAAGAAAGTTAAATACCTGGGTATTCAATTAACAAAAAGAAATATAAAGTTATTTAATAACAATTACTCAAAAACCTGGGGAGAGATAAAGAACAATATAGAAAAATGGAAAAAGTTACAGTTATCATTCCTGAGAAGGATTGCTGTAATTAAAATGAACATATTACCTAAACTATGGGGGGTTGCAGACTGCCAGAAATAGTGCAAATTGAGTCCACTTTTAGGGTTAGGGTTAGGGAATCATGGGAACTGTATTTTTTTGTGGCATCAGAGCTCTCTGACAGAGAAGGCTCAATGTCTCAGGGGGGAAAAAAACTATCCCCATGATTCCCTAGCACTAACCCTAACCCTAAAAGTGGACTCAATTTGCACTATTTCTGGCAGTCTGCAACCCCCCTTATATATTTATTTCAAAACTTACCTATAATAACAAAAGATAAATATTTTGAGAATTGGCAAAAAAAAAAACTGTCAAATTTTATATGGAAGGGACAAAAACCAAGAATAAAATGGAAATTATTGATGGAAGATAAAATAAAAGGTGGATGTGGACTCCTAAACCTAAAACTATATCACCAAGCGGCTTGTTTAACGTGGTTAGAGGAATGGTGCACACTTAAGAATGAAAGGTTACTAACTTTAGAAAAAAACAAATATGAGATATGGATATCATGCTCTTTTTTTTTTTTTTTTTGGTATAATAAAGTAAAAGTTAATAAAGATTTCTCACATCATATTATTAGAGACTTCCTTCTTAGAGTGTGGATGAAAATTAAACACCAATTTTATAGCCAAATCCCAAGCAGGGTATCAGTTCAGGAGGCTTTTTTTAGGGATGGGAATCAATGGCTAATTTATAAAGACCTACTGAAATGGAAAGGTGAAAATGAAATTGAAATAAAAACAGAGGAAGAACTAGTCAATAAAATAGGTAAGAACTGGTTTCTTTATAGACAATTGAAGGAACAATACAAAGCTGACATTAAAAACAATGGGATTACAAAAGATGAATTAACAATCAATAAGGTAAAGTTTGGGGGAAAAGATAAACATATTTCAAAATATTATAAAATACTTAAAGAGAGAGATTAAGAGACAGAAAAAGTGAAACAGAACAAGTGAAGACAAATAAAATATAGGGACGAGTAAGAAAAGAGAATGAATATAAAAAGGGGGGAAAACATAATGAGAATGCATAAATTAAGGTTTCATTTCAATTGAAGGTAGTAAGTGGTAAGATGAGGAAGTTAACATTAATTATAAGATCAGAACAGAAAGATAGAGACAAATAATGAAGAATGAAAGATAAAGGGTGAAAGGAATGTAAGTAATGACAGACCTGTATGTATAATTGTATGAATGACTTATTTTATATGTTTGAATGTGTGTATATATATATGATTGTATTTTCAAAATAAAATTTAAAAAAAAAAGTACACTGGAGATATTTGTGAAAGATAAGGCTATCAATGGCTTCCAGTCATGATGACTACATGAGTTTGGCAGTATGACAGGCAGCATTTTCCACATGTCAGTCTGGAAAAATCAGCAGGAAAGTGTTTTAGCTTGATATGGGTTTCCATAGACCTTTGTCAGGTCACTGCATGGAGTGAATACTGAACTCTATAGGCCTTGATGTTATTACTTTATTCCTATGCAGACTTCAGTTTCCAGCTGATAAGCTCTTTATAGCCCTTCAGCAAAATACATGAAGAGATCAGGAGCAACATAAAGGGTCTCTTCCTATCCCTTCTATATATGCACCATGGTGTCTAAACAAGACAAAAAGCAAAGGTAATATTCTAAGAGTCTAATGGCATTCTATTCCTTTAAGGCAGTAGAGTATAGTCCATGGGATGCATGCAACCCTCAGGGCTGGGTTTGTTTGTTTTTTTATTTTATTTTAGTCCATGAATGCTCCCCCAAAGAATCCTGTTCCATGCTTCCCCCTTATAAAGACATTCAGAAGTTGTAGTTATGTGATACAACTGGGTTCAGTTCACTTTAATGCTATGATGGCAAAGGCAACCAAAAAAGAAAAAGAAATCTGAAGTGGACCTTTGGCCATAGTTAACTTCTTTTGCATTTCTAAGCCTTTTACAGTCTGAGTTTGTGTGGGATATTGCTTCCCCTGTCCTCCAGTCCATTTTTGCTTCAAGTAACTTCTGTGGCTATTCTATATTACCATGGGTTAGAATGTAAGCCATGAGCTTTTATTATCTTTGTTCTTAACAAAGAACTTGGGGGAAACATCAAGTATGAAGTGCAGGTAATAAGGCTACTACTCTCTCCACTTTATCTTTACATCTGCAGTATGGGGATAGCAATGACTGACCTTAATGGATGGTAAATATTTAGTGAGAAAACATATCTGAACTGATGGGAAAACATTGAAAGAGCTATACAAGTAAATGAATAAATAATAAGATAAAATAAAATTGGCAAGATGCAGAGTGTGTTGTTATCTATTTCTAGCCTTGAACATCTTCCCTTTGCAGTAAGTTTGAATGCCTTCTCTAAGGTACTTTTATTTACATCATCGTCAGTGGAGTAAAGAAGGATAAGGTAAGGCCACAATTTAATTTACAGTAATTGAGCTTTTTATTATTTGATTTAATTACCCATTCCAAGCTCATGCAATGGAACAGCCCATTAATCAAGCAGAGACATAAATAAATAAACAGATACTTAAATCACAGAGTATATAACACTTAAATCACAGCGTATATAGCATTAGAAACCAATCACTTAACATTCCAAAGATATTAGGTTACAAGCATAATTCTATGCATCTGTAATGAGAAGTAAATCCCATTACAAATCCCATATTTTCAATAGCACATACTCCCAGGTAAATATGTGCAGTAATACTGCTTAAGGCAAGAAGTTTTGCAGAGCTAGAGCCAACATTATTCAAAGATAATCCATTTTAGTTCCTGTCCTCCAGCCTGACACAATGAATGCTTATGCAATGTTTAGAGGTATCATTCCCAAACCAACTCCGAATTACATGGACTAAACAATAGGCTCATTCCCACTATGATTTACATTGATTTGCTGATTGCTTTAAATGTGCCTTGTCCCCATTTGAAATGGTTTCACATGTGACTGCAATTGTTTGGACTCACTTTGACATGAGACAAATGCAAAAAAAAAAAAAAAATCACTCTTTTCAGACACTAGTTTTTTGCTGGTCCTTTTCAAAAGAAGTGATTAGCAAGCTTGTTCAGCAAGTGGGAATGACTGACTGAAGGGGAGGGATTACTGTGGCAGAGGGTTGGTACATCCCTCACCACTTTTTGGGAAAATTTATCATTTCCCCCTTCTCAGTGCTGCCTTTGTGCTTTGTCGTGTGACCTATGGATGCACTATATTATATTTGACAGTATATGTGCTCCATTGTTTTTGCAATTACTTGTGTGATAAGCCAAATGAGTGGACTGACTGCGGCTCAGGAAGACAAGTAATTTCAAAAACAATGGAGCACACATACTGTCATTTGTTATAAAAAAAATTGCATACATCCCAGGGGAGAGTCTTCCATGACACCCATAGACCCATGCATCCCAGGGGAGAGTCCTCCATGACACCCATGGATTCATAGATCCCAGGGAAAAATTCTGGCCACAACACCCATGATTCCCTTCTGCGTTTCCTTTAATGTGTTGCTGGTTGTATCACCAATAATGATGCGTAGATAATTGACAGGCATTGGGAATGTCAATTGCACCAAAATAAATAAATAAATAAGCAAATAAAGAAATGGCCCGCTTCCATAGTGGGAACAATGCATCGACTGGAATCAATTCACTGTCCTGGAGTGAAAGCAAATCTCAAACTGGTTTGAATGTAAGTGGGAATGATCTTACATAGGATCCTCTCAGACCACTGTCAAAGCACAGATCACATATGTAGACATGGTGATCTATGATTAGTTAATAGTTTTGGGCAGATTCTTGTGGTCTAATACTGTAATTCACCCAGTTTATTACTTACTTACTTACTTACTTACTTACCTACTACAGATCATGTCAGGGATGCTTTGATGGTGTGTTCCTGCATGGCAAGGGGATGGACTGGGTAGCCTTTGTTATCTCTTCCAACTCTTCTATAATTCTATGATTCTATGTAAACTTTAATTTTATATTTTAACAATGATGTCCAATCATTAGCAAAATATAGATGCAATTAAAGCAATGAATTATTTTTATAACATCAATTTCATGTTCTTGTTCCACAAGGCTAAAGCTGGTGCTACCCTCTGGACTGGTGGCAAGCAGACATGGCTGGGATCAATCTGAACCCAATGGCCAGTGCCTCATTGATCCTTAAAAAAAGGCCCTTTACTCAGAATTTTTTTTATAACTGTTCTTTTCTTGAAAAACATTTCCAACTTGTTCAGTTAGGAGCCATTATGGCCTACTTGTCACAACATATTAGATTTCATGAAAAGCTGGGTTTTTATTATTAGATATTATGAATATTCAAAAGACAGTTCCTGAACATATCTTTTCTAGCATGTGCTATTTTCTTAGGGTTATGTCACTCTTATTGGTTGCACATATAGTATTAAAATAACAACATATAAATCTTTTTTGAAAATAGAACATGCATTCTTTCTCATTATATCTAAACTTACAAAAAGCTATAAACCAAACCACAATCAAATTGTAACAGAATATAGTCAGTACAGTACTGGGATTCTAAGAAGGAAGGGAACTAACAACTGCTTCTGGAGAAGGGATATTACTGAGCACAGTTTTCCCAGAGTGTTTAAGGTAGTGTTTTATTTCATTTTAAATATGCCTGATAGTTTTGTATATATCACCAATAGACTACTGCACACATCTTTTAAAGTACCCTTTAAAAGTTGCCACTGCAAAACACACACATTTGCAAATATTGTACTGTCAACAGTGATGTACACTAGTTGGGATGCTTGGCAGTAGATTACTATTGTGCATTTGATCACTCCATGGAAAATCTGCTTGTTATTGTATATAATACCCCAAGGAAAGCCAACATTTGAATGTTGGATCAGGACACCAAGAGGCCAGGGTTCAAATTCTTGCTCATCAATTGAAACCCACTGGTTGACCTTGGGCACACCACACTGTCTCAGGCTCAGAAGAAGGAAAAGGCAACCTCCCCCACTTGGCAAATTCTGACAAGAAAACCTTAGGGTCATCAGAAGTCAGAAATGTCTTGAGGATGCACATCAGTATAGTACTCTGAAAAGCCACTGGCTCAAAAACAGTATCTCTACTGGGAAAAAAAATGTATGTGACTAATATTATAAAATATGTATGTGACTAACATGACAAAATGTGACCACAATATACATCATTACAGTTCATTAAAGTCCTGGGATGAGGTGGTGATACTTCACCTTTTGCCTAACCCCATTTTCTGGGTTAACCTACCCCAGTCTTCAGTCCTATGAACATAAGCAGCACAAGTTCCATTTCCTGACTACAAACACATCAAAACTATGATAAGAGATCCATCCCAGTCTCTTCTGCCTTCTCTCATCGATAAGCCCTGAAAAGGTGGGAAATTCAACCCGATCAGGTTATGTCCCTACATCCTCAAACCAAATAGGCTTAAAGGGCTAATCCATATTGCAAAACTTCAGTCTTAGACTGATGCTACTTCCTGAGTGCTCTCCACACAAATTAGGTAAATCTTAATTGTCACTGAGAATGCAGTATCATTATATGGCAAGCCCTATTCAATTCAGCTGGACTTACTGTTGCATGACACACATAGAGTTGTGTTGTGACTCTTTTACCAGCTACCATTTACAAATATTGTACTGTCAATAGTGGTGTATACTAGTTGGGTTCTTGGCTTTAGATTCCTATTGTGTATTTGTTCACTCCATGGAAAATCTACTTGTTATTGTATATAATACCTCAAGGAAAGCCAACATGTTACAGTTAACAGGATGCAACATTTGGAAGCAGGTTTACTGAGGTCAGGGATGTTTTCTTTTCAAAAAATAGTCTAAAAATACTGGGAAAATATTTTGAAATAGTGTGATTTAGGGATGGAAATAAATTTCTTGGGTCCAACTGTCTCATCAAAAGTAGCATTTTTAACCTCTTGAGACAAAATAATTTTTCAAAAGAAACTGAGAAAGTGCACAGGGAGAAAATGTGTGCCTCATCACATGAATATGGATATTCACAAACCTTGAAGGTGCTACAGTGAAATAAAATGCATATAAACATCTGTATATTTGAAAATGTAAATGGTTTAAATGTACATAGATGAGAATGTTCAAATACACTGTAGCCAGTGGAGGAAATATCCCAAAAGATGCAATTCTGCAAATGTACATTATGGAAAAATGTCAGGATGCCCTCCTGATACAGTGTTCTGATGCTCTGTGCTGGAAAGGGCAAAAAAGAGCTACATGCCAGCTCTTAGGGTGGCCTTTTGCCGCCCCTAAAAGGAGCAGCATTTTGCCTCTCTTTTTGGAGTGTCAAAAGGGAGGGTTGGGGCTGCGGCGTAGGGTAGCCACAGCCCCAATCCACCACTTCCTGGGGCAGCCCAGAGCCACTTGTCTGCACCCCACCTTAGTCTCCCTTCTGTCTATGCCACTCAGAAAATAATGCTCATTCCACATCCTACAATATTATTATAGATGTATTTTAACAAACCATATCAATTTAGCAACTTTGGTCTTTCAGCTAAACGTTAAACAATTAAACAGCAATATGTAATTTTCCTCTTAGAGTATTTCTTTGTTTCAGTTGTTGTTAAACTTTTATTTGGGTCATCCAACTTTTTTTTCTAGTACATTAGGCTAGACCTAGAATTCACAATGGAAAATTAGCTCTTTAATAACAGACTTGGGGCATACTATTTTATATTTTACTTTAGCTGTTCAATTAGCAAGAAATCATTTTTCTTCCTTGATAAAACATCTGGTATCTATCTGTACTTGTCTCAACTGCAAAGTGAAATAAAATTTCCCCATAACAAGCAAATAAAGTGGTACAATTTAATCTAATCTAACTCCTTGCTTTATCTTACTCAACTGGGAATCAACTAATGCTAATAATTTCCACATTTAGCCTTTTAAAACAAGAACAAATTTGTCTGAAGTTTAGGAAATCAATTCCAGCCTTATGCTTAGGTTAAATTAGCATTAGGTAACATTGGACAAAACCCTCATCAACTGCATGACATAAATAATAACTTGGTATGTAAACAAACACCTAGAAGTTGATATTTATTTCAGAGTTTGGAGTAATAGATTAGAATCCTTCAAAATTCTCATTAATTGGGGTGCTCTTCATAAGGCTTGTAATGTAGGTTTGCATTTCCTACTTCTAGTCAACTGGCTTGACTCCCTGACCATCATGTGTGGTAGAATGTACTGCAATATGTCTGAGTGCAAGTATAAGCAATCACATTTTTAAAGTTTCCCTTTGTTAATAGGAATGCTTCCAAAGAATAAGGCAGCAAGGCCTAAATTCACCATAAGATTTCCAGAAGAAAACATATCATATCTTTGTGGAGTTCTTGTTATGGAAACTGTTGAGTAACTGGTTATGCACTATGTAGATGATAAAATTGTTGAATTCTTTCCTTACTACTCTGTTAGATACTGGTCAAAAGCAGCATCTTAATAATAGTTTCTTCATAAATTGATACAAACCCTATTTTCAACACAAGATAAAGCCATTTGGGTTGGGTGGTACTGCAAGGAGAGAATAGGCAAATGCAGGGACAGATATCTAAATGTGAGATATTTTAACATCATTGCTTCTAGTGAACACCAAGGCTGACCGAAAACAGTCTGCTGACTGAGAAAGCAAAACAAATGCCATTTAGTACGACCAGCTACCCCTGGACAAGGTTCAAAATATGTGGTTAGTGGTTGTTGCTGTTATGTGTCTCAAATTGAATCTGAATGATAGTAACCCTATCATAAGGTTTACTTGGCAAGATTTCTTCAGTGCCAGTTTTCTATTGCTTTCCTCTTAATCTAAGAGATGATATCTAATATCATCCAGAAAGTTCCCATGGCTGAGTGGAGATTTGAACTCTAGTTTCCTAGATTACTAGTCCAATTCTCATACCACTGCACTATGGTGGTTCTCTTCATAATACCATAAAAGGTAAAGGTTTTCCCTTTTATGTGATTGTCAAGTCATGCCCGACTGTAGAGGGTGATGCTCATCTCCATTACTAAGCCAAAGAGCCAGCGTTGTCAAAGACAACTCTGTCAGTCATGTGGCCAGCATGACTGCACAGTATGCATTCACCTTCCCACCAAAGTGGTACGTATTTATCTACTTGCATCTTTACACGCTTTCGAACTGCTAGGTTGACAGAAGCTGGGACTAGTGATGGGACCTCATCCTGTAATTCAGCATAGACCTGTAAAATCAAGTCTACAAATACATATCATCCTCCTTGGCAATAAGAAAATAAAGGAATAATAATCTGCTGCAATTTTCTCATGCTAGAAAACCTGTAGTCTGAGGCGGCTACCTCCCTCTACCTAATGGAATGACCTGATCATGTGGGAGTCTGCTTTAACACCTCTTAGGGTTATCCCATTGGTATTTAAGGGATCAAAAGCCTTTAGCTTTGGCTGGACTTTGCCTACCCTTGTCTCATCTTTCCAATTAATAATTAAAGAAATGTAGACTAGAACAGGAATTATACAGCTGAAAGTAACAGAACACCTAATACAACTGAAATTCATTTAAATTCCTCATAGTTTTCCATCTCTGGTGATAGATAACAATCACTCATCTGTTCTGGATAGCCATCAGTAGCAACTGTGCTAATAATTTAACTTGACAAAGGGCCTCGGCAGACGACTAATAAAGTCGTCTCCGAGGCAGGGAAGAGGAGGGGCAGCCGCATGAGCGGCGCCCCTTCCTCCTCCCGAGGTTGCCCTCGGAGCTGCCGGCCCTCCGCATGGCCGGCACTCCCAGGGCAACCTCCTGCCGCAGCGTCCGCACACGCTGCAGCGGAAAAGCCAGGGAAAGTGTGCCCTATGCGTTTAGGGCGCACTTTCCCTGTCTTCTGAAAAGAGCGCTATTTTTGCGCTCCTTTCAGAGGCGCCGACGGTGCGCCTCGGTGCGGCTGCTGCGTCCCAAGGCGCACCATCCCAGGGCGTCCTGGACGCCCTGGTCTGCTTAGGGGTAACTTGCCCTTTAAAAATGTTGGCTTTTTTCTGATTCCTTAAGTGTTTAAACACAATTAGAAAAGGAACAAAAAGAGAGAGAGAAATAGTTTAATTTCTCCTTTAGTGAGTATTCATGGGTCAAAAGGAAGAGAAAGCAGCCACTTCTTGCTGAGGTATGTGGGATATGCATAAACTAGATTTTGTTTGTAAACGAATAATTATGTGCCTCTAAATGTCACAATATGTAGATGATAGCATTATTTAAAATGAAAGTCCTATTTATCAATTCCAATTGTAGTTGCAGCTACTTAATTACTTACAGTGCAAAATTGCACATTCTGTCAGTGGGAGTTTACAAATTATATTGCATACTGTCAAAAGAATCACAACATTTCACAAGCAGGAGGAAATACAACAGAGGCCTCCAGCCTTTTCCTCATCATTTCTCTTACATGAGTTCTATTTTCCAAAACTGAAAATATTTCCTAGGCTCTCTTTCCCCTCTATGTCATGCCCTGGTACTTCCCAATTTGGGAACACACACACCTGCCAACATAGAATTGTCTCTCCAGCACTGCACAAGTTTCAGGACTTGCTTAGAGCAAATTCCAGCAGTGATATCTTCCACTCAAGTCAAAGCCAATCTGGCTATTTTGGTACCTGACGCAGAAAATCACTCAAGCACATCTCATCCCTCAGTCTCAATACAACAATCAACCATAAATTGTAGCCCTTCCATGACACTCCAAACATCTTTCTAAGGTGCTGTTTCTTTTGAACTAGACAGGATCCATTCTGTGGGCTTTTGCTTTCTTCACCCATCCCATCCCTCTTTCTCTTCCTCACTCCTCTCTTTGAATTTCTTTCTTTATCTCTTCTCTTTTATGGTGTATGTTTTGTGTTTCCATTTAACAATGCTGGCAACATTCACTTGTGTAGGAAAGAAAGGGGGAGTAGCCAGAGTCTAGACTTATTGTGTGACCTAGTGACCTTGGTCATTAAGCATCAAGCCTCTCTCCAATCTACACAACTCCATCCTGGATTCTGTTTCTTATTCACTTAAAAGTGTGACAAAATCTTAGGAAGTGACACTAATACCCAGAAGATATGTGGAGCTCTTCTGTGGCCAAATGTCAGAAACAGTGGTTGATGCAACATTCCTTCTGATAATTATTGTTTTGGAAGCTAGGCTGTGCTTTTTTTCTGTGTCACTCACTGAATCTGATACAAAGATTCACACAGGGATAAGAAGGTAGGAAAACCTCTGTAAGGGGAGGAAATAAAAGAGCCAGTGACAATCCCTTTAGTATTCTGTTTGGTTAGCTTTCTGTATCAGAGCATGTGACCTTAGCAATCTAGGAGGTCAAAGCTCTTGTGTAAAGGTAGCAGGTTTTTATCTAATGGGATACGGCCCTCCCTGTACATTATGATTAACCTCAGACTTCAAACACTTGGCAAACAAAATTGTTCACTTAAAGAGAGTTGTATGTTTTTCTAAGTGTTTGAAACTTTTGAAGCAGAGAGACTCAGCAGAACTAGATCACAGCTAGCACCACAGAGCACTATGTGACACTACCAGCACTACAGACTCAATGGCCAAACCAGATAGTTTAGATGGAGGACTTCATAAGGACTCAAGAAAAACATGACACATTCGCTAATTCCAAAGTCCTGGCAGTATACTGATAACTAGTGAGTAGATAAAGAGGCTGAACAGAAGCCAGCATGTGCTTTTCAAAATTTCATTTAGCTGCGGATGCACCAGGAAGCTTTCCACAAGCCATTGTTCTTAGCTTCATCCCCTTTTCTGCAATGATAACATACATACCTGTCACATTTATATAAGGATTTCAGAAATATAATATATTAAGAGTGGTGTGGATAAAGTTCTATATCATTATTAAGTATTATCTTCCACATTTGTAGCTTGCACTTCATCCAAGGCACTCAGGGCATTGGAAAGGAGATTATCCCCAATTGTTCTGTAGCTCATCAGGAAGTGTCCCACATTTTCTACTCTTTACTTCTCTCAGTCCCTTTATATACTAAGCATACACCATGCCAACCTTGAAATGGCTCCCACCTGATTATTGTTTTGTTTTCATTTATTTTAAAGAAGCATAGAGCTGTACTCAGGCTTAGGTTGTTTTGTAGCTAAAAGCTACTGTAGATAGTCTGAGATAAATATTCAGTGAAGCTGCAGTTCAACAATTAGATCAGCAAATGTTCTTAGAAAGCTTGATACATAAGTCTTCTACTCTAATACCATCAGATTTTGCTCCTGAGACATAAATGAAGAAGTTAAAAGCTTAGTACTTCTATTATAAACAAGAACAACAACAACAACAACAAGCAAACAGGAAACCAATTGGTTTTAGAGAGGATTTCTCTTTTATTAGTTATCAGTGCATTTATCTTATATAGAATGCAACATTTCTTTATGCAAAATTGTTTGATGCTAAAGTAAGAATATGTCTCAGGTAGACATGGCTTTGATTTCTTGATTTTGAGTAATCTTAAAAGAAAATAACTTAAACATTTTGTTAACATGAGCATTTTTGGGATGGATGAACTTTTGAGGAAACATGATTAAACTGTAGCAATTCATTTGTAATGTGACTAGCTTACTCATTAATTGTCAAATAGTATTATGAACTGTATATTTCAGTACTTTGGATGTTTTTTGTTATGACAACAATATCAGCAACAATGATTGTGATATGGATACTTGGCCCTTTATCTCATATTTCCATGGCAATGACCTGCTATCCTTCTGGCTAAAGTTTACCTTTTTTATTTCCTGCAGCCTCATTCTTCTCAATACACTGTAAGAAGTTGACACTCAAGCCAAGTATCTCCCTTACATTATGTATATAATAATTAATTTGTGTATGGTACAGCAAGAATATAAGCAAATTCAAATACATCAATACAAAGCTATAATATGGTACAGATGCCAATATTATATAAACATACAGTCCTCAGCAAAGGTGTTTTTTTTTTTTAAGCCAATCTCAATTGAAGACTGCTTGAGGGGGAATAGCACATTAGAAAATTGTCTCCTGCACATAAGTACTAGTGCGTGTAATGGATATCTGTCACTGACACCTCGCTGGGTTACAATTAATTCTGAGTCATCAGTCATGCCTTCTCCTGAGAGTGCAAAAAAGTAGCAGAAGCATCAGGACTGCCCTTTGAGGATAAGTTTTTGTAAAACATACTATGATTCTAGAAGGCTGCCATACATCTATTAATACCTTAGACACCACAGCTGTCAGCTTAGATAAATGGAGTCAATGAGGAAAAGCAGAAAGTGGACATGGATTGTCAAAGATAATATAGCTAACTTAGTACATCATGTGCATCACGACTTACCCAATGCTTAATTTGAATATGTTAAGTCCATTATGCCAAACATTCTCAATCCATGAACTCTAGACCTGAAGCCAGATACTTCAGAGTCATTTCAGTGACTTAGATTAAGTTGGCATATGGACCAAAGGACAAGAATGCTTTTATTCAATTTTT
>JAIPUX010001232.1:27596667-27614629 GCA_020142125.1 Phrynosoma platyrhinos
TTTTAAAGCAAATTGCATCAACTTAACTTCAATATGGTGAAATCAAATGTTTCTCATATCACAAAGATTTCTGATCCACAACACATCTTAGGCTGACAGAAGGAAGCAAATAAAAATGATGATACTGTGGGATTTAAGGTGTTATCTCTCTATGGAATATATCATAGAACCTAATGTTTGTAGAAGTCATCTTATCTCAGACTTCACAGGTTGACAAAGTACACAGAGAAGGAAGTCAGGCTCGTGGTTTGATCTTTGACTTTGACAGATCACAGATATGAAAATCGGAGCAATTTTCCATTGGGCCTGTAGACAAGATGATAAGTGATGTTGAAAAGGAGCAGGTATCTATAACCTGCTTCAGAGGAAGAAGCCCACGACTAGGAGCTTCTTTTCTGCACAGGAGCCAAAACAGATGAAGTTCATATCTCTCAAGCTGCAACTACAAAGTCTAGATTTAGACAACTGTTTTTGATGTCATTTCAGAAGAAAGAATTTTAAGCTCACAAGTGTGTATGCCAGTCTCTATTTTAAAGGCAGATAAAATCATACATTTGGAGTTTTTCAGTGCTTTAAAATACCTGTAACATGAATGGCACTAAGGTATAGAGATGTAGCTTTACTTGGATACAACAAGGGCACTTTGTGAGTAAAGTGTCTAGACAACAATAGTGCTAGTATCACTGGATTAACCTGAGCTTCTTATTTCCCATAAGAAATAAAATAATAGGATCTGTGACTATTTGCCAGTCTGATAGAATGAATACATTCTTCAGCTGATAAAATGCAATCACCGACCTTGCCTTACTTAAATTCAGTGTGCCCAGGAAGAATCCCTCCCTCAGGTTATATATAATGATAAATAGGTAGTAGTGGCTTGCTCTCCAAATTCCTATTTAATATATGAAATAATTAAAATGTTGTAGCCAAGCAAATACCATGATTACATTATATGGTTGTAGTCACACAACAAGATGAGCCAGGGGACTGGAATTTGTATTGGTTATGAGTAATGTCCTAAAGCCACTGTCCAATTACTCCCATTTGTAGTGGAGGGTGTAAATGCAGCTTTACGGTTGCATCCATACTGAATAAATAATACAGGTTGACACCACTTTAACTGTCATGGCTCAATGCTATAGAATTATGGGAACTGTAGTTTGTTGTGGTACCAGAGCTAACTGAGAGAGAAGGATAAATGTCTCACAAAACTGGAATTCCCAGAATTCCATGTCACTGAACCATGACAGTTAAAGTGGTGTCAACCTGGATTATTTTTGCAGTGTGGATGGAGCCCATGCTAGTGTGCCATCCACATGCAAATGTTTTGTCATGTGTGGTTTCTTCCTCTCTCTCAGAAAACCAGAAGAAATAGAAAGCAACAATGTTCAATATGACAAAGTTCTATGTTTTGTTTTGTTTTCACTGTTCTCACTGGAAATGGGAATGACAGGGCAGCACCACCATTGCTTCTTGTGGCCAATCAGCCACAATATCAGAGGCTGTGTGGCTTAACTTGACCCCGCCTAGTACATGTTAGACCAGGGGTAGGCAACCTTATTGAGCGGGGACCGGGTTGCTGTCCCTCAGACAATTGGGGGTCCAAAGCACCCAAAATAAATAAATAAATAAATAAATAAATAAATATAAAAAAATAAAAAAAATATGCATGCACGCTCTCTCAGCCCCAGAAAAACCATGGCAAAACTCCTGTGGAGATTTTGCCAAGAAAACCCCGAGAACAAGTAATAACAACAATAATCAATATCATCATGGCAGGCAGTGATGGGGGGCGGTGGTGGTGGTGGCAGGACTGGCCTGGGGCCAGTCCAAAGGCCTCAGGGGGCCGCATCCAGCCCCAGGCCTTAGGTTGCCTACCCGTGTTAGACCATCTATTATTTGGCTGGACAAGAAAATATGAATCCCTACAATTGTTATTTCAATCCATTTCAAAAGATATAGAGCACAGAAATGAATCTATATTCTCATACACATTCACTTGTAAATAAATTCCATTTAATTCAATGGGATTTACATCTATATAGACACATGTAGGGGTGTATGTAAATCTGCTAGGAGAAAATTCTAAATTATAGTTGGGGAGAGCTTGAAAAATTATCCAAGCATGTTCTCCTGTCCAATAAATTCTCAGTGTTTTAAAACAGCCTTCAGTGGCTCCAAACCTTCAGTTACAATTAATTCAATCCAAATTAACTACTTTGACAATTCAAAGCTCCCAATTGTATTATCCATTCTGTATAACTACTGGCTAATGCTTCCTCCACAGAGATACTGCAATATGTTGGTCCAAGCATGGCCTGGGCAAGTCTAGAACAATGTGATATATACCTTTATTGGAGGTAAAATTGTTGAATGATGTACTCCCTCTGTCTTATTCAGACATGAACATATACACATACACTTGATTACATATAACACAGCATGAAAATCATCAGCTAAATTTTGGCACAATAATACAGATTCCCTGGACTTTGGTTTTTTTCCAAAAACTTGAATTTAGCTCCACATTATGCTCTGCTGACCTACCCTATGCTACAGGTCTATGGCTCACTGATAGAACAAGTTTGTGGCTCTATAGAAAAGACCTGCACTATAGTTGCTGAGTGTATATGCAGAAGGTCCCAAGTTCAATCCACCTCAACTACAGGCAGGGCTAGCACTCTTCTCTGAAACCATAAATGTTGCCAGTCATTGCAGAGTACAGAGAATTGAGCTAGGGGCCAATAGTGGGTTCTTCAGGTCCTTTAAAGGATTTAAGAATTCTCCATAAAACATGTGCTGTGCCAACAAGCTATTTAAAAAAGAGGAAAATATATTTAAAGATAATTCATATTAAAAAGAAGATGTCAAAAACATTACCTGATATAGTGCAGAGTTATAAAAGAAAAGGTATACATGTGTGTGTGTACATTAGCACCATCTCTCTTTCTCTCTCATATATATAAGCTTACATGTTGGGGGAAAGGATATTATCAAATATATGCCTTGACTGACAGATGGGAGGAAACAGAAAGACAGATTTGCTCTAATTTCTTGATTTCTGAAAGCTGACTAGCATGCAGAGATTAAACTACTTGCTTGACACCACTATCTGAAGTTATACTCAAGAGCAATAATGCAACTTCATATTCCCACACTCAGGATTTGACTAACTAGTGTAGTTCAGCATGGATCTCTGCAACATGTCAAATGCCCAACAGCTGGCACTCTGCTCAGGAACAGTGCAACTTTAGCCAGGTCCAGCATGTACATCCCTTGAACTAGGCAGGACCATATGGGAATGCTAGCCTAAACTTAATAATGAAAATCTAGGGCCAGGTAAGACAAGCTGCCCTTTTCAAAAATTTATGATGCCGAGTTTCTAAACTAAACTGAAAATGACAGTTGAGTTAACAAAAGGCGGAAGTATAAAAGTCTGTATGGATTCTTTCCTCTGCAGAGGTGAAGATGACTGTGTGATTAAAGTGCAAGGCAGGGAATTCAGGGCCTGAGCTCACAAGTCTGGTTGTAATAAGAAAAAAAAATATCTTGAATGATAAATAAATACCAACTGATATAAAACAAATTAAGTAAACTTGATATCCAAGTCCATTCCATAAGTTTTTGCTGAAACAAATGACAGTGGAAATTAAACAGGTTGTATAATGACGGAAAGTTAAGCATTCTTCCTTTGTTAGTCATTTTTTCAGTAAGTGCCTGCCTTTTCTTGCCTCTGCTAGCTAGAACAAATTCTCCTGTATTAGCACAGGGTCAAGATAAATGTAAACAGAGTGCCTATTCCCTGTGAATAAGATATATATATATATATATATATATATATATATATATATATATATATATATATATATATATATATATATATATATATATTATCTCACAACAAAATTTCCTCAAAGATCTTTACCCAGCAATCAGACTTGCAGAATAAGCCCATGTAAACTTCCAATGGCCAATCACAAAATAAATCAATGTTAAATGCAAGATACACTGTTTAGAAAAAACATGGACTCAAACAGATATCTTTCACCACTTGGGGAGGCACCGCTTCTAAATCCATGCTAAATATTTTTCTTGATTATACAAGTATTAAAGTGTAGGATTTTCTTTTTTTAATGATTGCACATTATGAACAAAACAAAGGCCCTATATGTCAAAACCATATTTAGATGTATGTGTGGAGCTAGTCTGCTGACCTCCATGCATTCAAAGAGGCTAAAGGAGTACACATGTACATCCCAAACATACTGTATAAGGCTCTTATACAAACAACCTGCCTCTATTTTTTCAAAAATAAGAGTATGCAGTTGGTACCTATAAATCCTTCATGTGCTGGGATTTCTGTTCATACAGTCCTATCCCAGTGGGTGGAACTGTGTCAGTGTGTATGATTGTGCTTTAGTCCTACACACACACACACACACACGTATATGCACAGACATCTTCCAGTATCTGAACAGTTTACATAGTAATTCTACTGCCTTTAGCCTCAAATCCAGGGATTGTAGAATCAGGGCTACACATTATCATCCACAAGAAAGTATTAAATAGAAAGAACAGCAATTTAAAGACAAGGACAGCCAACTCCCCTGTCCTCCAGCAAGTAAACTGCTTCACTGCATCCTTGTCAGTCATAAAAGCAGATGTGAGAAATGTTTGTGCTGAGCCATTCCTTGGCTATAAATTCTTCAGCACTGTACAAATGGCACGTTTTGCTGGCATCCAGCAAACATCCTGAGTGTGTTTCCTTGTGATTGCCTTTAATTTCATATTGCAATGATTAATCAGAGCAAATGTCTTTATTTTCTGCTGTTTTAACTACAAGGAATGATCGCTTCAGTTTTTATCCTATTATAAGGATTGTAGCAAAAATGGGAAACAATTAACACTGGGTTTAATGTGCAAGGGCTATAGAGCTGAAGTAATTGCACTCAAGCTCTGCTAACTTTGTAATCAGGCATTTGGTTGCAAGCTGCTCAAGACTGATTCTCAGAGAAGAGCTAACACACTTGGAGGAGAAAGGCAGGTGTGCCAGAAAAGCAGACATGTTGGCAAAACAAATTAAGACTCTGAAAGGGGGAAAGAAGCAGAAACCAGAGAATATGCTGATCAGGAATCCGCTGCCTAAACTATGACTGATGTTGATTAAAACCAATTTGTAGCCAGGGCTATCATATGGTAAGAGATGGCACACAAAAAATGTGGTGAGTTGTATTTGATGCACAAATCCTCATTCAGATAAATCTAACTTTTCATTTTTAAAACAAATATACTTCTGGCCCCAAGGGGAAGCCTGGGACCCATTGGGCCTTTACAGATTGACAAAATAATGCAGCTTGAGGCCACTTTAACTATCCTGGCTCAGTGCTAAGGAATCATGGGAACTGTAGTTTATTGTGGCACCAGAATTCTCTAACAGAGAAGGCTCAATGTCCCAGAAAAAAAAATACAGTTTCCATGATTCCCTAGCACTGAGCCAGGACAGTTAAAGTGGCCTCAAGCTGTACTATTTCTGGCAGTCTGTAAAGTCCCTGTAGTTTCCTGCTTGCCAAGGGTTGAAAAATCAAAGATTCTGTTGGAAGCACCTTACAGATTACACTACAGGTATGGTTTTGAATTTGTAGAAAGTTTGCAAACTAACCACATTGGTGCAAAAGACAGGTACACAACACATATCAAAATCTTATGTAACAGAGCTGCAGAATTCAGCCCAGCTCCTTGCTCCTCCCAGCAGGTAGACAAACCAAATTAAACAAATATCTAATTTGTATAATTTATTTAGGTCAAAGAACCCTGCTCTTCTTGGTACATAAATTCATCTTTCTTCAGCTCAGTATATCCAAGGCTCTTTTTATAGCACAGCAGGAAAAACACATTTAAAAAAACCCAGGCCATCTAGTTTTATTTGAAACTATAAGAGCCAAGTGTAATCTCTTGAGAAGAACAAAAATATGAGTGAATCAAGTTAATTAAAAGAAAAAAGGTGAACTTTCCATAAGCAATTGGAGTAAATAATTCAAGCAGGATTTTGCTCAAATTTAACAAGTGTCTCTCCTAGTACAGCCCTTCCTAAACAACTAAACCAGCTTTCAGTTATGGATACCTCATTTAAACAATGAGGTTTTGATGCTAGTTGAAATACTTAGTTTTTATTCCTCTATTGGAACAGAAATAGAAGTTGTTTATTTATTTTGCTTACGCTAGTTATTGTTGTTTTAGTCTGTTTACTTGCAAAGAACTCACACAATGTAAGAAATATTCTTGAAGGAACAAATTAACAATAATACCACAGTAATTTTATCAATTACATCAACAGTAGATTGATTATTTCTGTATTTATTGTGATTGCAAAATTTTAATTAAAGCAAACTGTCTGGGACACCTACAGTTCTCACACCATGTTGAAAACTGCATATAAGAGACAAGTGATGACAGCTTGAGAACAGCAACAGTCTAAATCTGGTGTAAAGGGGCCATCAAATCTCCAGCAGTAGCTCAGTATCCCAACTACCTAATTTGTCTTGAATAATCAGTCTCTGTCACCCATTCACATTGTGTCTCATGCCTCCTACACACACACATGCCTGTGTCTACATAAACTCAGAACTTAATCATATTGGACTTTCATTGCTGTCTGATACAGGAGTGATGCTAAAAGGAAATAGAATGGCTAGGCTGTCAGCTAAGGATTTCCCTTGGAAGCCAAATAATATTGCTGAGATGGTTTTTGCCATGCTAAACAGACCTGTTCCTTTAGACACTTAATAGGATTTAAAATCAATTCCCTCTGAGCTGTACAGAATTTTACCAAGCTTGGGAATGCAGCTGTGTGTTTCTTCACATTTAAGGTTCCAATGGAGCTGACTGAAAAGACAGCTGAAATACCCCAGTGCAAGAGCATGGAAAGCAGTTTCAAAGAGACTACTCATCTTCAAAGGACTCTTTCAAAAAATGTTTGCCTCTAACTTCTCCTAAAGAAAGGACAGGGACACATGTGAGATTCTTTTTTTATAAGTGCAGTGTTTTGGACACTGAAAAATATACTGGTTTGTTTTTATTGTTTGCTGGTATTATATAGCTGTGGTTCATATTCTGGGTTATCCCTTGTGTTTTTTATAGTCCACCCATGATGAATTGGCTTATTAAAATCACATTATTTCCCTTGCTAGTTTATTAATGATCCCCAACAAATGTACAGTGATATCCAAATAGAAATTATCAAAATTGTCTATTCCAAGATCATGTACTTTCATTAGTTTTACATGTAATGTCATCCTGGATCCAGATTCCTCTACACATTTTTTTTAAAACTGTATACAATATTTTTCTCGTATCTTTCAGTAAATATTTCTGCTCTAAATATATATTTACATGTTTAGTTAAACTATCAAGAGGGCAATATGGAACAACAAACAAATGAATGGGCAGTTCACATTTCTTAGCATGGCAAGATGCAAATTTTGTAAAGCAAACCACAAATGCCAAACTCTTCAAGCATTTCTAACACTTGCTGTATTTGTAGCATACTGGGCTGAGTATCTCTTGCCAGCCATATACTATAACCCACCATAGGATCTGGCTATCCATAAATCCACTGATTTCCTGACTTCATGGAACCACATAATGGCATGTCTTGTTGTTGATCAAAGAAATCACAGAGTGTAACCAGTCATTCATCTGCTCTGTATGATTTGGTGAGTTGCAAGTGCCGTAGGCTTGTTCTACCCTGATTAACCCTTTAAGAAGAAGAAGAGCAAAATTCTTTTGGGAAAGAAAATATCTTTAACCTCAGTCATTGAGAAATTAGAAAGCCCCATGAATGAAAATTCCACTGTGGATGTAAGTAGGATTGGCTCTGAATGTGAAGCTCCAGGATTATTTACTAATTAAAGCTGTTTTGCCACAGAGAAATCCCCCGAGTTTTGCCTTCTGTTTCCAAGTGTGCAGGAGTGTGAAATTATGGATGAACAAATTATAGCACCATAATTCCTTTCTATCAGCTTTAATGAAAAGGGTTGAAGTGAACTGGCAAAGTAAGTTCCCAACACTTTTACCCACCAGTGA
This sequence comes from Phrynosoma platyrhinos, assembly GCA_020142125.1. Taxonomy (NCBI): domain Eukaryota; kingdom Metazoa; phylum Chordata; class Lepidosauria; order Squamata; family Phrynosomatidae; genus Phrynosoma; species Phrynosoma platyrhinos. Next base: position 27,604,750 of record JAIPUX010001232.1, read on the forward strand.
ATATAATTTACATTTTTTTTTGTGACTAGCTTTTTTTTAAAACATCCAAGACCATTAATCTGAAAGTAAAAAGTAAATATATTTCATCCCTGTGTCACTGTCAGCTCTGGGAAGAAACACTATGAAACTTCCAATTAAATACGGCATATAATAATGATTTCAGAACTTTTAGTGTGAAAGCTTCAAATCTTTTTTTTTTTTACACTGCTACATATGGAGGTCTGTTATTATTTCATTTTACAAGTGTGTACCTATAGGCTGGAGTATAACAGTGATTGACCAATCTCAGGACTACATACCTGATGAACCAACAAGACAATCACAACACACAAGGAGGTCAGATAAACATTGCAGTGTGCTTGCCAGGCCAGAAACAAAAGTTTGGGTTTGGTGACTCATGTTACAATGGGCCCTTGTATCCACAGGGGTTTGGTTCCAAGACTACCTGTGGATACCAAAATCTGTTGATGCTCATGTCTCTTTAAATATAGTGGCCTAGTAAAATAGTGCCCCTTATATAACATGGAAAAAATCAAAGTTTGCTTATTGGAATTTATATATTTTTTTAAAAAATTCAAACCATGGGTGCTTGAATCCTTGGATAAAAAAATCTGTGGATATGGAGGTCTCGTGGTACTTGAGTCTGATCTATTTATTTTATATTATTGTATCTATCTCCTGCATAGCTTGGACAAAATGGCTTCTGTATGTGCTCTTCTGTGCCTCAGTTGAGTTTACATTCATCATAAGCAGCAGCTTTGAGAGTAGCCACCACCACTGTCTTATCTGCAACATTTCCCAAATGAAAATTGGGAGATGTGTGGCCAAGAAACATGAATGTGGGCAAGATGACAAAAGTAATGAGAAATAGCACACAGGCTAGTAGAGGCTGGAGCAGTTTGCTTTTTCCCAGGCTTACTGGGAAAGTAAGATTGTGCCCCTTCATCTCCTCTGCCCCCTCCAGAGTCAACAGAGTGCAAACTTTGCACTTTGAACTCAATTTGGAGCAACTGAAGTAAGCTGTGGACAAAGTGGAAAGTGGAAGGAGAAAGGGGAAATGGAACATTGTAAATGCAAATGAAAAAATGGGATGACAGATCAGAATTGTCCCTGTCAAATCAGGACAGTTGGAGAGTATGCAAGATATGAATTGCAGATGCAGGAAGCACAGCAGCAATGTCTCCCCCTGTCCAGTGCTGCTTCAGACCAATAAACTCAAAAGAGATGAACTGATACATATGGTGTCATACTGTCAGATTGTGGAAGTCAAGCAGAATTGGGGGGTGGGGGAGCAGGCATCAAGGATATCATAATCAGTGGATCTTTTAGAAAATTTGAGTACTGACTTTCTGCCATAGTTAACATTCCAGGTGCTTTAACAAAGTCTCATGAAATTATTACTATAAAAAAAATGTAAATCAGCACATAAAACCAGAAGACATGCCTTTATACATAAAGACAGCCATTAAATACTGGACAGCAGACAGATCAAACCAAGGCCAAAACAACAACAAACATAACCTTTAGCTTTTTAATCAGATGCTTATGATGGGTATAAGCTCAACTGAGGCCCCGATGAGCCTATCCAGCAGCCATTTTAGGCACCAACAAAGAGGTTAGTGCTGCTTCTTGTCACTCTCCATGAACACACCAAGTGCCCCTGCTTCAAATATCAACCCTCCACTCACCAGATCTACTGGACTGCTGGGTATTAATACTTCTGTTAGGCTATTTACCACTCACAACACTAATCTAGAGTGGAAGGCATGGGAGAAATACCTAAAATAAAACACACATACACACAACACCTTTGTGCTAGATAAACTTCCCTTCTCTTTAAAAATATAGCATTCACCTCTCTGTGGTCTCATTGTGGTTGCTGTCTCACTAGTAGAGGAATGACCTTCTGCACATGCTCTGATTAACTGACCTCTTGCAATAATTAACTTAGTTAATTACACATTTGTTTCAAGTATTGTCAAAATTATCCTGTGCAAAATTGTCATTTACATGATCTTGATCCTTCTGCATTTATATTAATTTAATTAGAAGTAAACAAACACAATAAATAAGAAAGCAATTTTTTTTAAAAAGAACCTTCAGCCTACACTTTAGCACTTGGAAAGTGCTAATTCTTTCTCACAGCAATTTTCTCTCTGCTTAGAGTTCCATAATTTAGTGTTTCTCAAGTTACATAGGGCCTCTGCAGACCAGCCCAAAGGGCCAGCCTGGAGGTAGAGGTGGGGCAGGGCAGCCACACACCGGCCACCCCAATCCCACACAGATGCCATCCTGATGCCATTATGCATGGTGCACAGTGTCAGGAGGCCCTCCCGGTGCAGCATTCTGATACGCTGCACTGAAAAGGGCTAGGAAGAGCCATGCCCTAGTTCTTAGGGTGGCCATTTGCCACCACTAAAAGGAGTGGCATTTTGCCACTCTTTTTGGGGCAGCAAAAGGGAGGATTGAGTTTGCTGTGGCTCCAGTCTGCTGCTTCCTGGGGCAGCCCAGAGCCACCCATCTGCAGAGGCCCATAGAAACATAAGCTTTGGATGTATCATGAATACATTTCCTGTGGATAGTTCATGGTCTACTAACATTTTGTCTATCAAAACAAAACAAAATAGCACACTTCTGGAATTAAGAACAGGAGTAGAATTGATTTTACTAATGACAGTATCAATACATCATATGGAAACCAAGCAGTATAAGGACCCCCCGATGCATCGGGGGGGGGGCTCTCTGTTGCGCCGGCCACTTAAAAGATGCCGATGCCATTATTGGCTGGGCAGGCAGAAAGTCCTGCCCTTCCTGTACCGCCCAGCCAATCAAGGGGGATCCTGTGAGATTCCCCAGCACGTTGGTTATCTCGCAAGACCGTGGATCTCGCGAGATTACCTGCGAGATTTGGAGGCTATATAGGCCTCGGCTGCCACGTGGTGGCAGGCATTTTGTCAGAGCAGTTGAGCAAGGTGCTTCAACTGCTCGGTGAGGTGGAGCCTGGCGCTGCCTATTTTTCAGGCGCACGACCTTGTTCCAGGCCAATTAGGCCTCGGACGATGTGGTGGGGCCTGGCCGAGTGGCCTAGCTCCCCCAGTGTGCCATTTTTACCAGGGCCTGGGTGAGGCCCAATGCGACCAGAGAGGCCTGTTGAAGAGCAGCCTGGGCTGCAGGGCCCATCATGCCATGAGATTTGGCGCGGCCAGGGGATAAGGCCTAGGCCGGCTTGTAAGCCTGAGTGACCTTTTTTTGCCAGGCCTGGCTCTGAATTAGGCCCAGCAAGGATCTGTGGGTGGGGGCACCCAGTTTATGAGGCCTAGTAGGGCCTTGGGGCATCATTTCAAGTGGCCTTGTTCCCTGGAGAAGGAAAGGCCTGGTGTGGCTGGCCTTGATTGCTAATACACTTGCTGGGAATACCCTGGCTTAGTTTATGTGTCCCTGCTTTGGATTTCATAAGGCCATCGTGGCCTAGTGTGTGTTCCTGCTTGGGACAGGTGCTTGTTGTTGGGGACCCGTGCTTTTTGGGTGCTGTATAGTCCCTGCTTGGGACATTTTTACACTCTGCCCTTTTTGTAGGGGGGGGAGGGGTTAACTGAAGGGTGTAGCCCTTAAAGGAACACTATACCCAAAACAGCCTTGTTAGTTTCACTTGTGTTCGGCCAAGTCATCATGTCTCGCAGCAAGGCACAGTTTAAATCAGGGGTAGGCAACCTTTCCCCTTTAAGGGCCAAGGGACTTCAGTTCCTAGAAGCCTCAGCCATGTTGGCCAATAGTCCCATGTTGGCCAATAGCTCCTGGGATTCTGGGAGCTGAAGTCCCTTGGCCCTTAAAGGAGAAAGGTTGCCTACCCCGGTCTAAACGGTGTGTGGCATCTGCTGGGCCTAGTGCTGGCCAGTCAGCACCTAAGTGGGCATCTGAGTTCCCAGGGCAGAGAGGATGAAATTGTGGCTCACTTAGCACAGTTGGGCCAGACCATGCAGGCCTGCATTGCGGTTTGTGAGTAATTGGCTCAGAGGGGGGTGCAGGGTCCTAGTTCGGAATCCCAGGCTGGCACATCTCCAAATGAGGATCAAATTGTGGGATTGCAGACTACTCAGGTGCAATTGGCTTCTTCACCTGATATGTCATTGGATGGCACAACTTGTGGTCCCCTGACTACCTCAGCTATGGAGGTTGGGCAACCAACTGTAGCTGACGTAATGGAATTGTTGAGAAAAGTACCTGGTGTGGGACAACAGGGAGCAGCTGCCCCTGTGTCAGTGAAGCCCACTCTGGCAGATTTGTATAATTTTGTCCAGAGGGCAGTTGTTTCAGGACAAGGCAGTGGAATGGCCCCTAAAACATCAGAGACATCAAACAGGGATGTGGGAAGTGCTTTTTCCACCCTTCAACAGAGCACCCGAGCTACAGTCGTTGCACACTTGGTAGGAGCTTTGCAAGCATCATGGGATGCTTCACAGCAATTGTCAAGTCCAGGTTTGTCCCATTCTCCTAATTCATTGGCTTCTTGGCCCACCTTGGTATGGGCTCCAGGTGGGCAGGTTTCAGAGTGGTCGAGTGGAACTCTCAACATCTGTATCTCTTGGTGCATCTTCAATAACACCTGTGACATCTCAGGTTCAGCCCTCAGTTCCTAAGGTAGGTGACTCGAGTGGGGTGGTGACAGTGGGACCATTAGCTGTAGCCGGGGTGGATGGAGCGGCTGAGTGCAACCCTTATGCAGGGATGTCCACTCCTTTGGGATTGTACCTCCCGCTTGCCACAAAAGAACGGATCTGGAAAGGGGAATATATTGATTTGTTTTCCCTCACATTTTGGGATCACGAACCTCGGATTATGGTAAAGGATGTGGTCCTGTTTAGTTTACCAAAAGAATTCCAGGCTCTCAAATGCCCTAAGCTTGAGAGGAACTTTGTGAACTGGATGATGGGCTTTACCATTTACAGGGGGGTTATTGAGGAGAAAGAGCCCAAAAGGTCTCCTGTGGGGAGCTCTTCTTCCACGTGTTATCAGGTTGGTAACCACTTTTCCACCCTCCAGGATTCTTTCTGTTCATCTGGGTGAAAATGACTTGGTGAAGCTTCCCTTTTTGCAGTTGGCCAAGTGTATTTTGAGAGACATGCAGGACATTAAACAAAGACTGCCACATACTGTTGTTCTGTGGACCAAATTTTTGTACTTGGGCTGGTGCACAAAAGGACTCGGCTATCAACACAGCTCGCCGTTGGTTGAACAGAGCCGTGGCCAAGAAGTTGGGGGAATTGGGGATTTTGGTTGTTGAACATGAGGGAATTCAGGTTTGTTTGCCACATCTGTACAGAGGCGATGGGGTTCATCTCTCCCCTGAGGGATTTAACATATACTTGGATTCTATTGCTTGTTACATTGAATGAGCTTTTCTGGGGTGGGGGAGAGGATGCCCCAACCATAAGCACCTGGCCCCCTCCTGTGGTGGGCAGGGGATAATTTGGTTAATTGAACTTACCAAATTGAATTAATTAATGTGGATGAAGGGTATACTAAATTTTCTATAACATCATAAACCATGTTGATGATGTCATAATTTGCTTATGTCATATGTTTAATTATGATGTCATTTCTGGTTGGGGGGGATGATTTGTTGAAATTGTGTAATGGTTCTTGACACATGCTGTCCTGGGTGTGGCTTACCCTGATAGATACTCCTGTTATGTGCATGGACACATGTGTCAAGAACGAAAATATGGTTAATTGAAAACTTGTATATGAAAACTGTTTTAAGACCTTGTACAGATAAAATAAAGTTGTGGCCAGTTTATTACCCAAGAAAAGGTGTGCGGAATCTTTTGTGCCGGTGCAACAGCAGTATACCTTAGTTAAACAATGTAAATATAATTATTTTAAAAAGAGCCTCCATTTTCAGTCACTGTCTATCATGAAAATATATTGTTGCACCGGCACAAAAGAGTCTGCACGCCGTCTTTTTGGTTAAGAAAATGGCCACAACTTTATTTATCTATACATGGTTAGAAACAGTATCTTTCCAATAATACATTATTAACTTGACTATAACTTCGTTTTTGACACGTTTTTGACCTGGTGTAATCATCGACTTTAACCAAGTCAATCTGTCAGGGACAAGACACGCCCTCACAAGCATATGTCAAGAAGGTTCTTGCAGAAATTGCTAAACATGTCAACAAATCATCCCCTCCCCATATCAAATTGGACATCAGCACCAAATGTATGATGTAAGCAAATTATGACATCATCATTAAGGTTGTTGACGTAAGAAAAATTTTTAAGCTGTGGGTATAAACCCTTCATCCCCATTAACTAATCAAGTATTGTAAATTCAAATATCCAAATTATCCTTGGGGGGGGGGCTCCTGCCTGCACAATAGTTGACCAAAATACCCTGTCCCAAGTTGTGACAAAATCAGCAATAAACTCACAAAACCACACAGGCATGCATTAATAACAAACAATAACCACACCAATTATGCTATAATGTAAACCCACGCTACATCATTCTTAGGGAGGGCGAAAAACCCAAGTTACAATAACTATGGGAAAATTCCCTCCCGGCCCCTGGAGGCAACCAGCCAAAGCCTGAGAGTAAGAAACCACCTGCTAGATTAAGGGTGAGTGGGTTGGGTCACTCAGCTGTCCAAGCTAAAATGGCTGCCTCCATGTGGCAGTTGGGGATTAAATAGTCCCCAAATCCCGCCTGAAATCTCACAAGACTAACCACTCTCATGAGATTATGTGGGCTTTTGGGGATCTCGCGAGATCCCCCTGATTGGCTGGGAGGCGCAGGAAGGGTGGGACTTCCTGCCCTACCACCCAATCACAGTGTCGGCCTCTCAAGATGGCTGGCGCAACAGAGAGCTCCTCCCGACACGTCGGGGGGGGGGTTTCTTTGTAGACAGACTGCATTTGGATAATTCTATCATCTAGCTGCAATGGCATTTTAATGGCATTTCAGTGGCATTTTAACTCCAGTTATATACACACACATCAGACAAAAAGCTAAGAAAAAAAGGGTTGTTATAGGACTGGTGTAATTTAGTGAATTTAAAATCTACTCTCCATCTGGAAAAGTCTAATATCTACCAAATGAAAGAAAAAATGTTATCCTTTACTGGTTCAGTCTTCCTTAACTTCTTGCTCCCAAGGTATTTTGAGCTACTGCTTTGAGCATTCCTGATAACTGGACATTCTAGCTGGTGGAAGCTGAAGTCTAAAACACTTGGACAGTTTATCTGGGGAAAACTAAAGTGTAGACTGAATGTGTTTTACCTAGATTCTATTCCACCCTACTAGTAGCCAACTATAGTCCCATTCAGACATCAATCTTACCTAGTCACTTCACACAAGCATCACTACACCCATAAGCAGCAAAGCATCCTACTGATCTTACCAAAAGGACATATTATAGCTTTCATAGGATAAAGTGGGTCCTGACCCCTGTATTTCAAAGAAGAAATTGTCAAATATCTTATATTACTACAAGGATAAATTATTTCCAGGTTCCCAGCCTCTTCCTCAAGTGTGAGATAAGTAAGATTCTTTCTTCCTCAAAATTGTCATGGACATCCTCAAAATTACATTTCCTAGTCTATCTATATCAGATCAATATGGTGATGCACTTTCTGAATATGAACTATAGAACCTCCTCCCTCATTTCTAATTATAATGGTGGAATGTGATTCTACTGAACCACACTTTGCTTTCTACAATCAAAGAACAGTCAAAGAAAAGAGTTTCTCTCTGGCCTAAACTCTTCAAGTGAAGACAAGGGGTCCAGAAGAAGTGCCTTTGATGACAATCTTAGCTTATCCACATTGTTCATAATTTAATATCTTTCTATCATGAAATAGTCCCTTTTGTCTAAACTTTTAAAAAAGTTAACCTTAAAATATTACCTAGTCCCCTCACCTCATAATTTTGAAAGTTCTGAGCACAATGTCAACTTGGGAAGTTGTTAGATTTACTGGTCTAATAGGGAACCTTATATTTTTCAAGTCCAATAGGCATATTTGTGGAGGGGGCAAGAATTCTAATATTAAATAAAAATTAGGTATATTACGAAAGGTAATTGTTACTATTCAGTAGATACTGTGGGCAGGTATATTTTTGGTTCACATACTTTCAGCATTAAGATGGGGGGGGAATCCCATTCACAAGATTTGTTGATTTAAATTTGGTTATACACAACCAAATGCATGGTTGAAGGATCAAAGCCAAACTAATGTTCTCATTATATGAGAAATAATACTATTCTGTGGAATTGCAACTACACAAAATAATTTTGTTCCTTCATTTCAGAATCTAATCCTGAGCAAACTAGAATCACAACCCAATTATCCAAACACAAGTTTCATCAAAAACATCTTTAGTGGGTAAATATTTCCCTCTTTCTTTCAGATTTTTATTTGCAAATCCTTAAGTGGGAAACACTTCAAACCAGCTTCTCTTATTGAAAAAAGAACATTCACACAAATCACATGCTGGTATCCTTGGCACTATAGAAACTTCATGTTCTTGTTCTCGTATTTGTACTATTCTTTCTCAAAAACAACTGAACAGTACAGTTGGTAGCCTAGCCATATTTTCATTGCTGCAATTCCCATCTTGTACTCTAAGCAGAGTGTTTCCAAACCATTCTGCTTCTTCTAGTACAGTTGTCCTACATGAACTCCAATATTTCACAGATGAAAATCCAGACAAGTATGGGCAAGCAACATTGGGGGATGGTCAAAACAGTGTGACTGAGCAACAAGAAGACAAACATTTATTAATGAATACACAAAACTACTATTTTAAGCCAAGAAACCCCAAATGCATGTACTGATTTTAGGAAAGCCTGGACCTACAAGACTGCCACACTGGATTGAATGTAATCTCTGTATTTATCTCTGCAAAATGTCTCCGCATTTACACATTAATATAGACTGACACTGTGCTTTTACTGCCATAGCTCAATGTTATAGAATCCTGGGATTTGTGGATTCCACATGGATTTTCTGAAAACACATTTCTTTAGTTCTTAATATGTGTTCAATTCATTTTAATATTTATTTTAAGCTATACAGAAAATATGGTGATAGTGCAGCCTGTAGACAAGTGTATTTACATCACATATAGATACATGGGGAACAAGAGAAAGAAATACCTCTCAAACTTTATACTGCCTGTTTCTCTCAAACATGAACATGTTGTTCTGTAAGGTGACCCAAACTCAGACTAATTGACTTCTGTTTTGTTTTCTGAGCATGCCTACAATTTTGAAAACTATGTCAAGTATCTGGCAGGACAGTATATATGGTTTAAACCTGAAATGTACATTCACATAGAGGTACCTATATGTCCTAGTTTACGTTCAGCATTCTTTTATTTCAAAGGCTGTCAAGGCATATTCCCCATTTCAAGGCAGTCCAACCCAAGATAAAGAACCAGAAAGAGAGAGAAAAGAGAATAAAGTCCCTGCCTGGAGTTGCTCATGAACAATTAGGAGATGGATTGCAAACTAAGGAGGGACAAAGGACCTTTGCAGACTGCCATAAATAGTGCACATTAAATTGAGGCACTGCCCTGGCTCAGTGTTAGGGAATCATGGGAACTGTATTTTATTGTGGCACCAGAGCTCTCTGACAGAGAAGGCTCAATTTCCCAGAAAAAAAATACAATTCCCATGACTCCCTAGCACTGAGCCAGGGCAGTGCCTCAATTTAATGTGCACTATTTCTGGCAGTCTGCAAAGACCCAAAGTTCACCTGGTAATGCTCTCTCCCAGCATCTTGTGAGATATTTCATTTCTATTAAATTATAGTATTTATAAATTTATATTTAATATAATAATAATAATAATATTTATTTGATACCCCGCCCCTCTGAG
>JAIPUX010001232.1:27663116-27675063 GCA_020142125.1 Phrynosoma platyrhinos
AGACCAGCAGTTTTGAGAAGCCTCTGACCTCTCCAGTGCTGGTCGCTCAACATTTGGCACAGGACCATGGCAACCAGATGCTGCATTCCCGAAGCCTGTTGCCAATGGACCACTGGAAAGGGGCACTTTTTTTTACTCCTTTTGCAGTTGTGTTTGGCTTCAACCTGATCTGTTGGACATGGATGATTTTTTGACATGGCCCTAGATCGTCCTGAAGGCAGCACAGTTGGCCCTTCTGTTTCAGGCCTATCATATCCCAGAAAAAAGAGACAACCATTGCTTCAGCTGTTGTTGGGCTTAGCTTCTACCACCCTAGACCCGAGGTAGGCAACCTTTCCCCTTTAAGGGCCGAGGGACTTCAGCTCCCAGAAGCCTCAGCCATGTTTGCCAATAGTCCCATGTTGGCCAATAGCTCCTGGGATTCTGGGAGCTGTAGTCCCTCGGCCCTTAAAGGGGAAAGGTTGCCTACCCCTGCCCTAGACCATTGGCTACATTGGCTGGAAGTGATGAATGTTGGAATCCAACAGTATCTAGAGGTCCATAGGTTTCCTTAAGAGAGCAACACTATTTAGATGCTGTTGTTTTCTTTTAACTGTGCCAGCCAAGTTTGAATCTTAAAACCCATGTAGAGCTGCACAAAAAATAGTCACAAGATCACTTTGTCAAAAGAAGGAGGAGGAGGAGGAGGAGATGATTTAATTATTATGGTGGTTTTTGTGGTGGTCACCATGCCCCCCCCAACAAAGAAATAACCCAGCTACATGTAGTTTCACATTGATGTTGCCTCCTAGGTTGAACAATGTGACAGCACCTTAGAATTAATATTAAAATATAATGTGTTGTTGTTGCCATGCAATTTAATTCATCTCTCTGTCCCAGTATTTATATGTATATATGCATATGTATGATCATTCATATTTAAATATGTAACTGAATATGTATTTTTCATTTTTTTTTTACAAAATGCTCTTTCCAAACTATTTTCTCTCAAAGTATGCCTCCCTAAATACCGTGATCCTATGCATTTTTCTTACTTTCATGGTTTTTGCTTTTCCTCCAGCAACTACATAACATTAACATAATTTTGCCAATCCTGATGTACCAAATCTCCTTTATGGATTTTTGAGTAGTTTTGTGACTTGTGTTGAAGGACAAGCATGGACATGTTGGTCATTAAATAATGCATCATGCTACTACAGTCAAAGCCCCTTGAGGGCTGAAGGCATCAGGCAAATAAATACATATGGCCTGAGATTTTGTTTGTTTAAATCTGAAAACTTTTTTTTGAGCCTTTGGATTTGTAGCACTGGACTGTATGTTTATTTTTCTTCAGACACTGAAGAAGGAGGGTTCTGTGCAATGACTTTTTCCAATTGCATAGGAGCAAATAAATGATGTAATGTGCACCCCTGGGGAACCATTGTGCAACTGGGAGAAAGGAACTACCATTGGCCTACAAACCTCTAGCATAAATATGCTCACAGAGTGTAAAGCTTCACCAATGTCAAATAGTAATTTGGTTTGTGTCTTCAAAACTCTGTCATCACAAGAAAATGGACTCACTAAATGTGGTTTAGTATTTCTTATTGTTCAGGAAGGAAGCAAACAATTCTTTTACAAACATACAGTTTAAAATGCAAGGGGAAATGTTTTGGCTTACATGTCCCATTAGTCTCATCAAGATTACCATAGGAAAGTGTGGGTTAGACCTGAAGTCCAAAACATCTACAGGGGCAAAGGTTACCTAGCCTAGCTTTGGAACACTAAGAAAAAAATGGATAAAGATGATTTTAGGCCAATGCAGATGGCCCCTAGGAGTGCTGGATTGGGGCTGCAGCAACCACACATTGTAGCCCCAAACTTCTTTTTTGGCACTCCAAAAAGAGCTGGCAAATGCTGCTCCTTTTGGGGGGCAGCAAAAAGCCACCCTTAGAGCCTCTGCTGTGGCTCTTTTGCACCTCTTTGGCACAGTGTGTGCATGCTGCAACAATAGGGTGCCCTGACACTGCGCGATGTGATCGGGTGCGCAATGTGACAGCAGCGTGACAGTGGTGTCGGGACAGAGTTGGGATGGCTGGCATGCAGTCGCCCTGCCCCAACTCCACCCCCAGCCCAATAATAATAATACATTTTATTTATAGCCTGCCTCTCCCTGTGGATTGAGGCAGGTTAAAACAAATAGGAACAACAATAAAATACAATATACAACTAAAACTAGATTTCCAAATAACCCTTACCCCAACCCCCTTACCAATCATAAAAAAGAAAAAGAAGCAAACTAAAAACAATAACAATATAAAATGAATAGCAATATAAATTAAAAGCAAAAGAAATAACAAATTAGCTAAAATTAAAGGTAGTTAGAGATGAGACATTATCTTTTTTGGGGGTAGATATCAATACCAGTGGAGTGGAGGCTAATCTGGAAAGGCCTGCTGGAAGAGATCCATCTTAACAGCCTTTTTAAAGGCTTCTAGAGTGGTAAAGTGATGGATCTCCTCCGGCAGGCCATTCCATAACCTAGGAGCAGCGGATGAAAGGGCCTTCTGGGTTAACACAACCAATCTGGTCTTCTTAAGCTGCAGTAAATTCTTCCCAAAGGACCTAAGTGTGTGGGATGGATTATATGAAGGAAGGCGCTCCCACAAGTAGTGTGGACCTAGGCCATGTAGGGCTTTAAAGGTTATAACCAACACCTTGTACTTTAGGCTGGTCTCCATCAGCCCTTTATTTCCTTTCCAGTGATTTTTGAGAGTTGGCAGTGGAGCAGATCAAACTCTGTGCAAGTTTTATTCTAGCCTTAATATCCCAGTATCATCCATCAATGTTAATGGAGAATATTCAGAAAACAGTGATGGGGCTTTTTTGAAAAGGACAGGGATCTTCCAACACACATGCACATACACAAAGAGAGAGAGAGAGAGAGCAAGTGAACAGACATTCGAGATTTGTTTACTGGAAAAGAAGGATAGAAATGTAGTAGCTATAATGTTTAATTTCCAATATATCTAACCTACATTTGATTTTATCATCTATCTCCAATCTCATAAATATTCCAAGCTGCTGACTAAATACTATAACAAATCTGCATGTTGTTGGGTTTAATTTGTTCTATTTTGATTATTTCTACCACTTTGGTAGTGGGTGGTTTCTAAAACATTCCTCATTGTAATTAACTAAATATGTAAATAAATATTCTCTGGTCATGATCACATTCCATCATATATAAGCATAAGTAAACTATAGCAAATAATGCAAATGCACTTGCTGGTGCCTCAGATATGGACAGCAAGATATCTTACTGTAATAAAAATATAATAAAATCTACAAACAATGATACCATTATGGCAAACCAAAATGCAATAGGTATCACTCTTTTGTGGATTTTGAATTTTAATGTATTTTTCTGCAAGGTCAACAAGACTACCCCTGAATATGTTTACAGTAAGAAAAGGTTTAACTATGTAAGAATGTCAAACATAAGAATTCCACATAAGTTCATTGCTAATATTTCAAAAGAACAAAGTTCATGATCTACAACCCACTTAAACACACTAGTCATCATTATTGTTATTGGAACCATGGAAGATTCATCAGAATTATATGTAGATCAATGGGATGTGCTATAGAAATGGGACTGCAACCTTACTACACAATGATATACATGTCTATATTGAATTCAATGGATTTTATTCCAAGTGAATTGGTACATGTTGCAGTCTTAGGGCCTCGGCAGACGACTAATTGAGTCGTCTTCCGGGCCCAGAAGAGGAGGGGCAGCCGCACGTTCGGCGCCCCTTCCTCTCCCTGAGGTCGCCCTCGGAGTCGCCGGCCCTCCGCACGGCCGGCGCTCCGGGGATGACCTCACGCCGCGGCGACCACATGCGCCGCGGCGGAAAAGACAGCGAAAGTGCACCCGCCGCTTTTAGTGCGCAGTTTCGCTGTCTTGAGGAAGGAGCGCTGATTTAGCGCTCCTTCCAGGGTCGCCGCCGGTGCGCCGAGGTGCGGAGGCTGCGGCCCCGCGGCGCGCCGGCCCAGGGCGTCCTGGACGCCCTCGTCTGCTTCCCCCCTTAGACTATGGAGATTATTGCAGTGCTAATTAAGGTGGCTTAACTGAGCTGGCTTAAAATTTAAAAAGGGTGGCATCCTGATGTTATCACAAGGATTTTGCCATTGAAATCACTGCCATTTCCTCAAGCTGGAAAACTCTTGGCTTTGACAAAAGCTGTGCTGAGAGATTTTATTCAGTTTAAAGCCAACAATTTTAGATTTGCCATTTAGTACTAGACTGACTATTGAGGACATACCTTAAACTATGGAGGATATGCTAAAGCATGTGTGGGCTTTATCCCTTCCTTTATGTAAACAAACAAAGGAACAGATGTTGTAGTGTGCCTCCAAGTCATTTTTACTTTTATCTTGGTCCAATGCTCAAACTACTATGCTATACTGGCTTGATACAGATACACAATACAATTGGAGGGGTATGACACTTAAAATTTTGAATTATATGGAGAGAGAAGCTTGGTATGGTATTATCCTTCTCTAATACTTACAGCATTCAATCAGTATAGATTGAACCATTCAGATTTTCAAAGTCAGTCTTATATTCCTTGTGCATTCAACCATGTTAGTGCTGAATTGGAATTTCTACCTTGTTTTTTTTTTAAAAAAAAAAAAAAATTCCAGTGTAATACATACATGCAGTGGCATCCCGGCACCTAGTGTCACCTGATGCAGGAGGCAGGGCTTCTGTGGGTAGGGCTTCTGGGGCAGTGTGTGTGACCTCCCTCAGTGCCACTCCATCCTTCTTCTCATGAGGGGACAGCATAGAAGGAGGATCCCCCTAGTGATACCACTGCCTATATGGCAGGCAGGTATTGTACAGCATGTTCTTTATGTGTTAGGAGCATAATGAATGTACAACGAATGTGCAAATAGGGAAGAAGGGAGGATTTGCTAGTTCTGGATTCTTCCTTGTGATAGAAAATCAAAGATATATACACATTTTCTTAATCTCAAATCTATCAATTGGATAAATTTATTACTATTAATTCGTTTCCCATCCCCACATTACATACTGAAGATAAAGGCATCCCAGGGCACATTATAAGCTTAAGGCCAGAGCAGATGGATGGAAAAAAGTGCTCAATCCTGTGGGTTTTTCCTTCTTCTTCAAAGTGGGTTGAAACCCTGCTGTCCACATAGCCCGCTCTCAAGACAGGCTGAATGCCTATGGGGAAACTGCATAGTGTGGTGTCAACCCACACTGCTGGGTAATATTTTTTTTTGTTGCCTCCCCACCATGCATGCACAACATCACACAAACACACTACTTGCAACCTCCAGGTACCTACCACATCCCACCCAGATGCCATCCCATTGCATGGCTTCCCCTTTGATTGGCCACAAAATCACACGTGATGCTCTGCCAGTACAGGGCATTGAGGCATTGGTGTGTGAGTGATACATTGGCAAAACACAATCATGGAGCACCCCCATACATGCCCCCTTCACCCCATGCCCCTTTGTTGGACTGTCTGGTTTGTTGGACTGTCTGGTAAATACATCTATTGGAGTTGTTGTACTTCCACTTTATTTGCTTTGCCAGAGCCCTGTACTGGTGCCAGACTGTTTATCTGCAGGAGCAAAGATGAACATTTTCCAGGCTAAGCTGGAGTATCCTGGTTTCTTTTTGCTTTGGTTTTTAGCCCTGGAGTATTTTTGCTTTCCACCTGCTTTTAAGGCATGCATCATGTAAATGCCCTGCCTTAAAAGCAGCTGGAAGTAGCTTTATTTTGCCCATCTGTTTCACTCCTCAAATAATTAGGACCATACTGAATGTTCCCTATGATTTTGTTCATTCTATTTCTAACAAACAAAAAAATCTACCAGCAAATATAGAAAACAAAACTGACATGAAATGCTCAATATACATTCTAAACCTCACAAAAGTGGACCCCAGGGATTGTAATAACCACTGGACTATGCAACTGATCTTCTTTGCAAGTATAGTGATGCTCAAGGCTCTACAACAAAGACATCTCCCATTGTGGGAATGAGAAATGCCAGTGGGCCATGCTGGGTTCAGGGTGTGAAAAGGCACAAGGAATTATATTGTAAACATGGATTGAATAATGGACCACACCAAAGAATTTCAGAAGGATAGCCACTTATATTTTTGCAAAATCTTTGTTTATATGGATCATGAGAAATCTTTTTTTTTTTTTTTTTTTGAAAAATTAATGGCTGCTCCATGCCTTTTGATTGTCCTTATGTGTAATCTATGTTCTGGAATCGAGACTATTGTCAGGACACAATATGGAAAAAGGTAACAGTTTCTCACTGGCAAAAGAGGCTGTATCTTAATGCCCTATCCATTTAATTTATATGCTGAACACAGCATGAAAACTTAGAAAAAGAATATCAGCAATTTAGGATATGCAGATTACACTATATTACCAGCAGAAAATATCCAAGTCTTGAAATGACTATGAATGAAAGTTGAGGAAGAAAGTGCAAAGACAGGAAACAATAATAATGACTATAGACAATTAACTATTAAGAAAACAATAATAATGACTATAGAAAATTAACATAACTTTAAAGAGGGGAGTGAAGACACAGACATAACAATTTTCTGTACCTAAGCTAATCTGTTAATCAAAATGGAGACTTATCATTCATGCCATATTATTTTCCATTTCTATGTGTGATTTTGAAAGGTGGGCGACAGGAAGAAAACCAAGTAATCTGAAATGTGGTGTTGTAAAAGAGTTCTGTGGATAGCATGGACCACAATAAATGGGCCCAGGAGCAAATCAAGTCTGACTTCTCACTAGAAGCCAAAATAACTAAACCGAGTCTATCATACTGTGTACATATCATGAGACAACATAACTCACTGGTAATGAATATAATGGTCACTACATAATAATGGTTGTCAGTGTAAGGATAGATGACTGGGACTAAATGACAATATTGCTGCATAACTGAGTCCCAGGATGAGGGAGCAATGTAAATAATAGGCAGATATTTTTACAGGGAGTACCAATTTTTTTTAAATGTACTTTATACAGCTGAAAATCCTTTTTAGACAATTGTAAGTATCTTCAACACACCATGAGATATAATTAAAATTAAGCCAGACCTTTGCTTCTTTTGTTATCCACGTTAAAAACTCATAAGCATCCATTTTGTCTCACAGCTATTAAGCATAAGCCTTTTACAATATGATTCCTTACAGAGAAAACCCTTGATTAAAGCCTTTTTCCTCTTTAATAGGATCAATGCATCACTTACATTGCCAAGGTTATAATTAGTTTATCCTCAATCACTGAGATACTATAATTCCACTAAGGGAACTTTTTTTAAAAAAAAAAAAAAGTTGTGTGTGCCAAGATAAATATATATATATATATATATATATATATATATATATATATATATATATATATATATATGCTCAGTTTGATAAGAGATTGTCACTGAAAATAATAATTTATGTAATCATAGTGTCTCGGAGCCCCCAAATTTGCCACTATTTCATGGTAATTACATGGTAATTGAAATATTGTAATCACCATTACTGACAGTATTCCAATGTTTTCATGTATTATTTTTCATCAAAATGGGTATTATTTCTTTACCTTTCCTTAACCCCTCACCAAACCCTATTTCATAAAAGTGAGATGTTCGTAGTTCCTGAAATTCTGATGCAACAACATCTCTCTCTCTTTTTGATGAAATTACTGACCACTGTAATGTATTCATTTTCAGATATGCTTGAAGTGAAAATGTGTACTCCTAGTTCTGCCCCAGAGGTATCACCATAGTTTGAAAAGCAAGCTGATTATTTTTTCAACATGAGTGTCAATAGGGCTGGCCAAAGATATTTTGCTGCCTAAGGCAGAACAGCAAATTGTCCATCTCTCCCCCCTCCCTTGAAATGTACACACACACAAGTCAAGGGCATAGTTTCCAAAAACAACCAAGTTATTTTGAAGCATGAGGAAGAAAATCCCAAAAGCATTTCTACCTCCCTGGCAGTAAAGAGCCAAAAAACAATAAATTAAATAGCAATTTGCTGCCTTTACATGACACCCAAAATCTACTGCCTGAGGTAGCTATCTCACTCTGTGTTTAATGGCCCTGAATTCCAGCATTCATAATTTTCAGTATGACCCCACCGTCATACCATGAATTTTATATTTGCTAGTGCTTCAAGAAAATTACTCCAAGTTAACTATGGCGAGGGAGAGCTAGATTACTTTGCAAGTCTAAAATAAGAAAGCACCCTTCAATATTCATGCATTCATGCATTGCAAGACTGATGCTGAATCTGCACAGCAGAAATAACCCAGTTTGACACCACTTTATGCCATGGCTCAATGCTATGAAATTCTGGGAACTGTAGTTTGTTGTGGCACCAGAGCAGAACTGTGGAACAAACTACAGTTCCCAGAATTTCATAGCATTGAGCCATGGCAGTTAAAATGGTGTCAAACCAGATTATTTCTTCCACATGGATGCAGCCAAAGATAAATTCTCATGTTCTTAAGACAAAGCAAGTCCCTTCAAGACAACATGGAAGCTGGGAAAGCCTTCTAGGCAATGAGAAGAAATATACCACACATACTTCCTGACAAACTCCTTTACAGTGAGTGTAACCTTAAAGTATACTTCAACATCTTTTGGGGGCTTTACAAAAACCAAGTAAACAAAAACAACAGAAACATTTAATTAATTCTTCTTCTTCTTCTTCTTCTTCTTCTGGCATGTTAAAATAGTTGGTATGACATTGGAAATTGAATGTCACTGAATTAGGTCAACAAGCATAAATGAAGTCAGGGGAAATGTTCCTGGGTATTCTGAATGGTCCACTTTAGTTCCAGTTTAGAACAACAGAAACTACATACTTTATCACACAGAGAAAATCCCGTACAGAATCCTGAAAGTAAAAAGAAGTGGATTTTGACTACTTTCTGTTCAGTTAAGTACAGTTTAACATTGATGTGTTTGGAAATCTACCTGCTTTTGTGGGTTTTCCCCACTTTGTAAATCCTGTTTCTGCATAGGATTTTCCCCGTGTGATAAAGTCCTATGAGAAGCAACACCTTCCTTTCTACACTTTCTGGCTACAGGTACTCCAGTGGTTAAAAGGATATTACAGTCAAAGGGCTTGGTTCTATTTTCTTTCCTCCCAAACAGGACTGAAAAGCTAAATTATCTTTTCAAATGCAAAACATCAGTTTCCATTGTCTTTGGCTCTTTTAACTTTCCAGTCTGCTTCAAAGCAATACATTGTTTCCCTTCCTTTTCTGCCATCCTTTAATGCAATAAAGTAAATTTTGACACATTCTCCATTGTGAATATGGAGAGTCTGAGAAAGACAGAGAAAAGGTTAGACAGCATAACCAAATGATCAGCATAGATTTCCTATGAGGAGAGATTGGAAGAATTACATTTCTAGACTACAGCTCTCAGAAATCTCTAGCCAGAATTGTAATCTTTTAAAAAGGTATTTGTTTAAGCTCTGCCTTGGAAAGTACAAAACATTTAGATCTTGCTGCAGTGGGCCCTTGGTGTCCACTGGAGTTTGGTTCCAGGAATCCTATGGATACCAACATTCATGGATACACAAGTCCCATTACATTCAGTGGGTAGGAAAATGGTCTCTCTTATTTAAAATGGAAAAATCAAAGTTTGCTTTTTGGGATTTTTTTTGGGGGGGGGGGCTATTTCTTTTTTATTATTATTATTTTTCATTATTTATAAAAAAGCCATACAGCAACAAACAAACAAAAACGTAATTACAAGACATTAAACATAAACATATAGCATATTACACACATTACCAGATTTTAAAAATTACAAACAGAACTTCCTGTTAACCACTCTCTTACCAATTCATATGTTTTCTTAACTTTTCTGCTTATCAGCTTTTAACTTAGTCTTTACATGTCTATTTTCAAGCCATCAATGATTGAATCTGTGGATTCAGAATCTAAGATCTGGCTGTAGTTTGGAAAACAGACCATGGGGGGTGGGTGAGTTGTGAGATGGTATAATGGAATTAATAGTATGGATAATGTGGAAGTATAGACTTGTTTTTGCTTTGTTTTTAAACTAGGAAGATCATTTTTGCTAACACTTTGAACAGTGTCACAATGTACCCTACCTTCACTTCCCCCTTTAAAAAAAGTCCCACCAGGTTTAAAAATTAATGACTTTCATTTACCACGCTCTCCTAGGAAAGCATTGTGATCATCCATCTGAACAATACTGTTCTCTTTCAAAATCTTTGGCATCAGCGGCACAGTATTGAACTACTCAGTCAAATCTGAATGGCCACATAGCAAGATGGCATGGTTGCATCATTCCATGATCCCTGACTGGCTGGAAGTGCTCAAAGAAGTGTTCCAGCACTATTTTAGATTTTTAAAATGTGCCTACATGAAATAGTATATTGAAATGGCAAAATGATTTTTGGAATGTGTGTGTGTATGTGTATGAATATTTTCAAGCCATGGATTCTTGAATCCGTGGATGATATGGACATGTGGGAACAACAATGGAGAAAGCATGACAGCAGGCTTAAGAACTGACAAAAAGAAGTGTTTCTTCATGTGTAAACTGTTAGGTGTGGTAACGCAGCACATGGAGACCATGTAACGTGAAGCACCAGGATCCAGACTTCTCTGATAAAGCAGGCTGCTTGTCAGCTGGAGAAACTCATCTCCCCTTCCAGATAGAGCACAGAGACTCCACAGACAGATGTCTCATGAATGAGGCTTTAATCTTTGTTGCTCTATATACAAAGATATGTACAGCATACTCCAACGCAACTCCAACAACACCACGAACTCAACCCACACACCACAGTCCACATGTGTGTCCAGAGGCTTGTGCCTTATATAGCCTGTGCTCCACATAGCTCTCTGGCTCTGCCTCTTCCTGCTGGACACCTGTCACTCATCTGAGTGACACCGCAGTTTCACAACACTTTTTCAGCAGTTTCTGTGCTTTCCAGCATCAGGTGACTACTCCCATGATGTCATGTCCTGTTGCATCAGCATGAGTCTGCATGACTCAGCTGTGGCCAAATGCTGTGTCATCATGGCTGCTGCACTATCCCACAATATACATTTTCCCTTGGGACTCAATCCTAACATAAACTTCATAATTTACAAAGTCACTATCATAATATATGCTGATTAGTATTAAATGTAAAGATCTGTAAAGAAAGCAAAACAAGTTCATGGAGGGTTGGTGTATCAATTACTATTAACTAGGATAACTAATTGGAGTATCCTTGTACAAATGCCATATAGCTCTCAACACTGCATACTGGGAACAAACAAGGTAAGTCACCTTTATGCCCAGGTCATTAATTTCATGAGAATCTTTCTGGCTGCTGATGGAAACCAAATGACAATTCTTGCATGCTGTAATGTGCATTATCTATCCATAAAGTTTACTGACTTTTTCCTTTTAATGACTGATTAACTTTAACCTCAGCTAAAGTAGCAAAAGTCCAACTTTAAAAGAACATGTTTTTCTTTTAGGAGTATTTAAGATAATTTTCCGATACTACTAAATAATGTTCCCTGAATGTTAAAACTCTTTTATAGTCTTGATGGATTCCCCAAAAGTGATACTGAAAACATGTCTCCCAATATTTTGTTGAAATTAACAGTGAACTGTTAAAACACAGAGGTGCTAACAGCCAATATATTAATAGGCTGCAGCAGGCAGAAGAGGCACATTAGTGAGGCAGATATGCAGAAGGGCATGGGGATTTGCTAAAAGGTTTGTTTCCCTCTTGTTGAGAACATTGCAAAACATATGAAACACCACAAACAGATTGTGACTGACCACAGCATGAAATAATATTGTGGCTCTTCAGAAGGGGTAGGCAACCTTTCCCCTTTAAGGGCCGAGGGAC
>JAIPUX010001232.1:27705407-27722006 GCA_020142125.1 Phrynosoma platyrhinos
AAGAAAGAAAGAAAGAAAGAAAGAAAAGTTGTTATATTTGGCATAAGCTACTTCATAAGCTACACCTGACACCAATGGGCTAGAGTCGGGGAAAGCTTGTGCAAAATAAAATCTGTTAGTCTTCAAGGTGTCACAAGACTCTTTATTATTTCAAGAGAAATCATCACAGTGATAGTGGGCCTTGTCATTTGAAGTCTCATGCTCTGTGTCAGTAAAGAACCAGCAAAGAAGGAAATATTTTCCAGAAGCCTTTGTGTCTGCAATTACATTGCCAACAAACAAGAGGCAAAGTGTTAACACCCCTCCAATTTTAATCTATATCTTGCACTTACTACTTAGTAATAGTGAGAAGACATATCTGCTATTTTTCTTTCTAGTGTACATTTTAGTTTGATCCTCAGTTATTAGAGATAACTGACTCAGACATTCCTCTTCGCCCTCATACAGGAATCAGCAACTACAGTGAATTGGGAAACCAATTTTCTGCATTTGGACCCCTCAGAGGCCATGTGGATTGCTACAAATGGGGGGGGGGGGGGTTGGAATGTCGGTAGTCCAGAAAAGTCCAGTTTAATGTTAAACAGTTCAGGAGAAGACACAAACCATTTCTGAAGGTGATTTGTCTCTGAAAAAGGTTTCTAGGTCATCCATTTTTTTCAGATGTGTAACAAAAAAATGGCCTGGGGAATTTGGAAGGATCAAGGACCAGAAAAAAACAGAATTGGAGACCACATGTGGTCCCTGAGCCACACCTTTCCCTTCTATATATGGAATCATAGGTTTGTGATTTTTCACACAGCACTATCCACAAGTTGCTTTTATTCTATATCGGAAGAATGCTGTAGAAAAACCATCCTTTACAAAACAGAAAAAATATTAAACAAAATAAAACAAAAATGAGCATGAGAAGAAGAAGGAGGAGGAGGAGGAATAGAGAAAGAATAAGGCATGCTTCTAAGCAGATTTCATGTAGTAAGTGAGGCCAACTAAAAAATTCAAACAAGGTCAAACAGACTGCATAATTTCTTAGTCTACTAGATTTATTTGGATGTTTATCCCATTTTACTCTAGAGAAAAGCCCAGGCAAGTGTGTTTAGAATTACAGCCTATCCTCAAACCATTCAGGATTTTCTAATACTACAAAGAGAAAGTGATTACAAGAATATTGGAAGTGTGATTAAAAGAGCACTAAACCCTTTGATACTGGACAACTCAAGTGAGGCTACAGGGCAGAAAGAAGAGAATTTTCTAGATGTTTAGTTCTAATACTCTTTGGGACTGATTAGTACAATTATACGTAGTTATATTTGCACTGTAACAAATTTCCATCTAAAAACAAAATGAAGTTTACAATAGCTCCAGGCACTGCACAGATTAGGACTTTGTTGCATATTAATGAATTACTCCTTGTGACCAATTGTTATGCAAATTGCTCTTGTGTCAGAATTTATAATAATATTTAGCCAAAGATAAAATACATGAACATTTAAAATTAAAAACAAAATAAGGCTCCCGCAACAGAGCAAATTAATCAAATGAGTTTGGCACACAGCTAACAATTATTAAATTAGTTATTTCCATTCTGATTTTGCACAGTGAGACTGCAGTATTTATAGCTTTAATAATGAAACAAAAGGAAAATAGAATAGATCTTAAAAGTATTAGCTTTTTTTGCTAGTTTCACCATTTCAGACACCATCTGTTTTTTGTTTTTTATTTTAAAATTTGGGTAAACATTCTTCCCTATGTTGTAGGCATGTGTGTGTTAGTCAGTGCAAAAGAATTTCTCACTAACACCTGATGTCTCTATCCATTTCATCATCCAAGAATAAGAATTTTAAGCAAAATCAGCTCCCTAGACTCTTATCGGAAGAAAAGATTCACATTATATATTTTTTCTGACAAGTGCCTCATGAACAGGACTGGGCCAAGGCATTTGCTACAAAGTGGAGTAGCAAATGATTCCGTCCCCCTCAGCTGAGTTAAATTGCATTTTAAATAGTATGCAAAGCCAGATGCACTGTTTTTGGCATAGGAAGTAGATAATTCCTCAAGCTCCTCTTACAGACTGTCAGAAATAATGAAACTTGAGGCCACTTTGACTGTCCTGGCTCAGTGCTAGGGAATCATGGGAACTGTATTTTTTTCTGGGACATTGAGCCTTCTCTGTCAGATAACTCTGGTGCCACAATAAACTACAGTTCCCATGATTCCTTAGCACTGAGCCAGGACAGTTAAGGTGGCTTCAAGCTGCATTATTTCTGGCAGTCTGTAAAGGCTCTCTATTACAAAAATGGTGGGTATTTTTAATTTTCTAAAGGGAAAATAATAGCAAACTATCAGTTAGCTTCACTCTCATAGCACACACTTTCTATTACCTTAAGAAGCTGCCTCATTCTTGTCTAATGGAAGGATGGGACCTATTCAAATTCTATGTAGAAAGAACATAGCACAAGGAGGACCTGTAGGAGTTCTGTATTATCTCTCTTAATATGCACTGTGTTTGGTATACCATTTATTAGCCCTTGGCATTCACTTTCAGTGTAGGTTGTCCTGCACCTCAATTTTGACCATCTGTCCTTAACCTTCCACAGCATACTTTGTGTAGTCTCACCTCTGCTGACTAGTGTAGTCATGATTCTGAAGTTCTGGGTAACTATTTCTCTGCATTGGTCATTGCAGTAATTTTCTTTATCTTTCCACAAAAGCTGTTGCATGTGGTTGCTGCAGCCGCAATCCAGCGAGCAAAGGGGTGGCAGAAAGTCACTCCTTTGGGGCCATCTGTACAGCCCCTTAGACACCAAAATTATAGTAGAAGTTGTCAATGGGATGTCCAGTGACTCCATGAGTAGGTTTAACTAGTACTGCTCCTAAAAAATGGGGATGATGTGAGTCTTTATTCTGAGAGTTATGTGGAAGACTGCAAAGTTTAGATCAGGGCTGGAATCATAGAGTGAATTAGAGATGGGCCAGAGTATTGGGAATATTTGGCGGCAGCTCCCACAAAAATTGGAAGATCCAAGATAACCTGCAGAGCAGACCCTAACTATTGTTGATCTTTTGCTCTAAAACAGTGTGTTTGGGGATCCTTTGTGATAATTTGGGTTCATTTTTTATTTTTTTAAGGTATACTTTATTTTAAAATTATTGTATTAGTTACTAAAGCAAATTAGAAACTATTTTATAGCTGCATCAATACAAATGACTTTAACTGTATTAGAGCAAAACCCATGCAGAAATCCACCAGTTTGCCTCACTGCTTTAAGAGCTGGAGTGCAAGAAAGCAAAAGCACTTTGTTCTTCTAATATAATTGTTTTAAGTTTTGTTTTTTAAATCCTGTGTATAATAAGATTACAATTACACTTTGTTTTGATTTATTGTAAGCCACCTTGGATCTCATGTTGGGAGAAAGGTGAGGTAGAAATGAAATATACATTTAAATGATTAATGAATAAAATAACAAACCTTAGGAAGAGTTAATTGGACTACTAGTTTTGTTAATATATAAAGCAAAGTAGCAAGTAATGAGTAATAACAATGAATGCTTTTAAAAAAGAGTAGCAAGTAGCAAAGTGTTTGTTTTAGAAAATAATGTTCTAAGCTCTTCTGAACCCCATCTTTTCAGCTAATGAGATCTCTGAAATCTCATTATTGTGAAATACAAAATGCAATATGTTACACCATTAAAAGGAATAATCTATAATGTAAGCTGCATCTGAGTCAATTTAGAGCCCACACTATTCCTCTAAAAGGAAATAGTGTTGGGTGTGCATCCCCCTGCTGTTGCCATCCCATTCTCCAAATAGGTTCATAATTGGTGGCTGAAATGAGCAAAAAGGAGTTTGCCTGTGAGTTTATTGGAGTCCTACAGCAGACAATTTGTACTCTCCTTCTCTAGGTACAAGTTGTTTGGACAGCAGCCTGATACAACTGTAACCCCTTGAGTTCTCAGCAGGGCCACCCTGAATAACTGGACAGAATTAAGCTAGAGCATCTGCCTCCCCTCTTGATGTCAATAGTACATTTTCCATAATTTTCAAGTGGTTGATTCATCCCCACTCCAGGCAAGACATAAAAAGCCAAAAGACAAAATGCCAAAAATTCATATTTACACCACTGCATAAGTACATGTTATATCTATATCACTGACTTTTCAATCCATACATCTTCTGCCACAGAACAACAACCACATATTAAAATATTTGCCAGACTGCTCCAGAACTTCATATTAATAGTGCCTAAAATGGATACTTTTTGTTGTTGATGTTCACACAATACATTGCATAGTCTATCTCAATAATCCTTAGACCAGTCATGCAATTACCTTTAGACAGTCTATTTCAACAGTCCTACTGGGATGGTGTTTTGGCTGAGAGAACATTATTTCCACATAGGTAGTCCATACTGATGGTGACTGACTCCTAAGATGTCCTACTTCACAGCTCATACTTCTCACTACTATACAAAAACAGTGTTCTAACCACATTGTGAACTGTAGTGCTGGTGATACCATAAATTATCACAAAAGCACAACATAATATTAGCTTGTTAATTGGTTATTAGAGCATTTTTTCCTGGCAGGGAGGGAAAATTCCAAAATTTCCTTGGTTACTTTAAGCACTTTCCCAATTTGTTGCTCTGTCTGATGCACAAGATATCATGGTGAGATGTACACATTGGTCTTATCCTATTCTCAGTCTCAACTAGAGTAATTCCACTGGACCAATAAATTTTACCTATTGTAGTGAATGTCTATCCAACAACTGATTCAAAGAGTTCATTCTGCTTAGAATTAGTTAATAGAATTTGGTGCATCAGCTCATCAGAAGCAAAAGAAAAAAAAATACGCAAATGATACATAGATGTAAGTAGAAGGAGATGGGGAATCCTGCCTTTGGAATCAGCAGCCTGAATATGACTGCTTGATATTAAGGCTAGCCATGACCCAGATAATCCCTAGGTTCATTTTGGCAAACTTGCCCTACTAAGGGAGGCTGAACTATTGAAACCAAGTACCTAAGTTTTAAACTCGGATTACCATTGCAAATAGCCTTATGTGGTTGGATTTGCTCTCTCTGATTAGATTAGTAAATGATTTTACTTTCCTGGAGTGCTTCTGACCCCCTTCCTTTAAGTGGAAGTGTTGTGATGTGTGAAGTGCCACTCCTGGTTAATGAATCTTGCTGGGAAAAAGGTGTGCTCTATCTCCTAGTTTGGCTGAGTTGTCCACTTCAATATGTTCATTTTAATATGTCAGGTATAACTTACAGTAAAGCTGTATAAATGCATCAGATAGAATGCCAAGTCTGTGATTTTTCTGACCCACTTCAAAGAAGTCTAGTCAATAAATGCATATTGTGTTTCAAAAATACCCGTTTACATCAGAACTGAACAGCAAACTAAACATAGCCTGCCATCAACATATCATAGCCCACCAAAGATCTGACAAACCCCTTGGCTCTGCTGCCTGCCATGACCTGCTAAATTGGGATGGCAGTCAAAGATCTAGTGAACCATAGATAGAGTGTCATTAAAGTTGCAATTTAAATAATATAACAACAACAATTGAATGTTTCTGTCTTGTGGCACAAATCACACCTAAACAGCCCAAGGCAACACAACAAATAAACATCAGGACAGATTTTTTTTAAAAAAAACATATCTAAAGGATTAATAAGAGAATGACATCAGATTAATAAGTGATGCTCAGACCACCATCCCACTCCATAGTGATGACATCAAAAAACAACACAAAAATATTATTAAAACATTAAACATTATATTAACTTGCTACTTTAAAAAAATACAGTGTTCTCCAGCAGAAGGACAATTTATCAAGGAACTCATAATTCAGTATAAGGTTCAGTGGTCTAAATATACTAAAGGCATCAGATCCCATCTGATCTTGAAAGCTAAGCAGGGTCAGCCCTAGTAGTTAGTTTGATAGTAGACCACTTACAAATAGCAGGTGCTATAGGCTATACAACCAACCCTTCTATCCCCAACTTGCCAACCATGGATTGGAACATTTACAAATGGCCTCACCACATTCTCCTCAATGTTGGCATATGCATGCAGCCACTCAGACATCACATAGACATTGAGAAGAAACGGACTTCAGGTCCCATGATATTTGATAACCATGGGGTGGTGGTGGTTCCATAGAAGGACCCCCATGGATATAAAAAAGCTGACTATATTTCAGAAAAAAAAAACTGGTAAAACTCTAAGTATTCATTGTCTAATATTAATTGGGCTGCCATAATTCAACAGGAGACTTGAAGTCAAAAAGCGTGAACACACACACACATTTATAGAAAGAATTTAAGAGAATTTTACTCAAAAATAATTCATTATACAGAGAAAGCACATCCTCACAATGTCTTTCCCCAAACAATCTCTTTGTTTTCCAACTGTACTCAGAAGGAACTGGGAAAAGGAGCATGTATAAAAATCCATCATAGGCATATATATGTGTGAGCATATGCCTTCAAGTCATCTACTGATTTATGACAACCAAATGCATTTTATAGTGTTTTCTTAGGTAATGAATACTCAGAGATAGGTTTGCCAGCTCCTTTTATTTAGAAATAAAAAGGAGTGGATTACCTGCAGTGATTTATATCTTTCATTTGAGTGTCCATGGTATATTCATTCCACTGTATTATTGGACTGATACAGTATTTTCTTAAGTTTCAGATAACGATAAATATAATGTAGCCAGGGTTCATTCTAATATTTACTGTACTGTTCTTCTGCTCTAAGGGACAACTGCACTCTTTCTGGAATAGATAGGTGGTGGAAATTTTGTAACTGTTCTGTTGTATCTTAGCTCTGTATCAGTATTATTTCTCTTTCCTACATCCTTACTCTGGTAGTAAGAGAGGATTCCATGAAAATAAAATATTCATCTTTTTCAAATCACTTTAGTGTTTAGGGAGACAAGGAATTTGTGTGTGCATCAAGACAGTTATGAAGTGAAAAATCAATTTGTAATCTCTTATGGTAGGCTTCTAATGCTTTTGTATTATCAAGGTGAATTATATAGTTTTATAAATGGGATAAACTCCAAGCACCCTGTAAAGCCAAGAATGAATTTTACTTCACCTAAACAAATGAATATTATTAATTATTGTGTCAACTTCTCTAGAACAAAGTACAATGCCAAAAGAAGTACAGATGCACAAGAACTGAAATTTCTTCCTTTTTAAATTTCCCACTTTCATGACAGGCTGTGATGACCCATTAATTAAATATCAGAAAAAATAAATTGCTTGTTTAGAAAACCATCAAAAACAACACACACACATCCTGCAGATGGAAGCAAACCATCTTCGACTGAATCAGATCACTGTCCCATCTAAATCTGTATGGTTTAATTCAACCAGGAGCATCTCACCAAGGTCTCTGTCAAAGTTTGAGCCAGGGGTAGGCAACCTTTTCCCTTTTAGGGCTGAGGGACTTCAGCTCCCAGAATCCCAGGAGATATTGGCCAACATGGGACTATTGGTCAACATGGCTGAGGCTTCTGGGAGCTGAAGTCCCTCGGCCCTTAAAGGGGAAAGGTTGCCTACCCCTGGTTTGAGCTAAGACATTGTTGCTGCTGTAAAGGACATGGCTATGCCCCTTTCTCATTTGGATGAGACTCCCAATCAAGCTTTACATTAATATCTATAATGGGACAGTGATCACCACCACACCTGTGGGAAGCAGCAGCAGGCAGATATAAGGCCATGGGAAAGACAGCTCTGCATTCAGCATCTGCTGTTGCTCTCTGCCTCTCTTACATCAGCTATCTGAGGCAGTTTACTCATTTTGCCTGATGGGAGGGATAGACTTGGGCTGTGTTTGATCTGCTACATTATTGATTAATTGGAGATTTTAGGGACTGAACCTCAGAACAATTCATTCTTTATGTTCTATTTTGCTCTGCTCTTGAGCTATAAACTCTGGAGTTAAGAACCATAAATAAAAAAGAAATAAAAATAAGGAATCCACCAGAGTGAAATCATAAATATTTTTCATTTACTGTCAATCTTTTGATACCAAGCAGCAGGAGATGGTTTTATTTTAAGCTTCCTTCGCTGTGTGACCCCCTCCCCATGTATTTAAAATTTGATTACCACAATGGTTTCTTCATGTGCATATTACAAAGTGCTGTGGGGACTGCTCAGTGCAGATAATGTTAGAGATTAATTTGAGTCAGGGAGTATTTCCTTATGCCAGCTGGGTAAGGATAGATGAAGAGAGATTTTTAAACACTACCTGGAAAATTGTGGTGTCTAATCTTTCTGTTGTGCTGGCTTGCGATATAATTCCTTACAAATGTGAATTCACTTCCTATATGAATGGAGTGAGCATTCTGTTCAGTGATTTGAGCAATTTACCTGGTATAATAACCAGTTGTCTCTGGCTCACTGAGTGCCAGAACCATCCCCCCCAACACACAAATGTAAACCTGTTGGCCTGACACTGTCAGCTGAAGAACCATGAAAACATATCTAAAAAAACATTGCTTTTGCCCAGTTTAAATCAACAAGCTTTTGACACAATGGGATCTTTTGGCAAAAGCATTATGCTGCTATTATCTCCAGCAGATTTTGAAGAGCTTAATTACGTTATGCTGACTGCTCTGAATATTCACACACATACAAACTTTTTTTTTAATATGGTGTTGCCCCAAACAAAATATGTAACCATTTGTACTCTTGCCTCTTGGTTGTTTTCCTATTTCTGCTTCAGTTTCCTGCCTAGTGTTCTCACCCTCATTTGTTACACCATAGCTCAAATCCAGGACTGTAGTAAGAGGATAGTATTGTTAGTGCGAGGGAAAATTGAATCCATATGCTGAAGGCTGCCAGCTAGGAAACAGACACCACTGCCAAGTCTGGAAAGACTGCTGGGTTCTTCTGAAGAGGCTTTTAAATCTTAGTTGCAGTAAAGTATTTACAAGCACAATACAGCAATATTTACACCAACTGACATAATGTTCCACCATCAACTGACATCCACACCATCACACGGTACACTAGAGCATTTCTCCTTATATACACAAACACAGCTAGGATTCTGATCCAACTCCCTGCTTGTGTTTCATCAGCTTCCAGTCATATGTTCACAATGACAGTTCAATTTGGACCTGCTAAGACTCATCTCCATGCTCAAGTTGCATCAGCTTCCTCTGAGTCAGCATTTCCTTGTTAACCCATTGCATGCACCTGAGACATTTTACACAGCCTGGAGCAAAACATTCTCATTGACTATCCCCTCCAAAATGTTTTGTCATGCATGACAAACAAACTACATCAGAATACATTTTACTCATACAATTCCAATTATTTTCACTGAGTACAATTCTTTATCCTAAGGCCTAGCCTACCTGTTAAGTCTCTCATGACTTTCTACAGGTAATGCCTTTGTGACTAAATCTGCAATGTTTTCCTCAGAAACATAATATTGCATTTTTAGGATTCCACCCTGCATTAATTCACACACATTCTGGCACCTTAACCCAATGTATTTCAACCTGCTTTTCAAATTTCTGCTTCTGCCATTGCAATGCAGGCTTGTGAGTCTTCATTGATTACTATTGGTGTAGGGCAGGAGTAGGCAACCTTTCCCCTTTAAGGGCCGAGGGACTTCAGCTCCCAGAATCCCAGGAGCTATTGGCCAACATGGGACTATTGGCAAACATGGCTGAGGCTTCTAGGAGCTGAAGTCCCTCGGCTCTTAAAGGGGAAAGGTTGCCTACCCCTGGTGTAGGGCATGGTTCACCAAGATCCTCCAATAGCTACGTGACACACTGAACTTCACTAGCCATTTCTGTACATGAAGTGAATTCAGCCTCTGTGGTGCTCAAAGCTATACAACTTTGCTTTCTGGACATCCACACAACAGGACTATCAGCAAATTTGATGGCTAAACCAGAAACTGACTTTTTGTCTGCTGTCTCTGATGCATCACATTCTAACTGAGACATGTCTCCAGTCATCACCAGCCATTGGTCCCCTGTTTCCTTGAGAAATCATACCATATGCTTCAAAGCAGTCCAATCCACTAACCTTGGTTTTGACACTCTCCTATTCAACAACCCCACTGAAAGCTTATATCCCAATGAATAAAAGACTGCTGAGCACTGAATGGAACAATTCAGGATTCTCAAACAATTTATCTGACTCTAAACTGCTAAACCCAGGTGTCATGGGGCTTCTGACTATCTTAGCATTGTTCAGTTCACATTTCTCCACAATCCTGTCAATCTTCTTCCTCTGACAAAACAGAATCTCTCCATCCTGGGTTCTCTCCACTTCAATTCCTAAATAATTCTTCAAACTATCCAAATCTTTCAGTTTGAATTTTCTTGTTAAGTCCTCCTGTACATGTTTCACATCATCCAAACTACTTGCAGCCACACAAAGATCATCAACATAGATCACTAGAATGACACTACCTTTGGAATACACACACACACACACACACACACACTGTGTTGGTACCCAAGTTTGACAAGTTCATCATTAATACATCTGTTCCAGCACCTAGCACTTTGCTTCAATCCATACAGGGCTTTTTTCAACCTGTATACTTTGTTGCTACCAGCACAGTTATACCTGGAGGTTGCTCCATGTGCACAGTCTCCTCCAAAACATGCACTTAGGTATGCTGTCTCAAAATCAAAATGCTTTATCTCCAGGTTCCTTTTTGCTGTTACTGCCAACACTATCCTTAAGCTATCGGGCTTGGCTATTGGAGAAAAAGTCATATAATAACTCTCATACTTTTCCTGTGAAAAACCTTTTGCAACAAGCCTGGCTTTGTACTTCTGAGTTCCATCTGGCATTTCCCTCTTCCTGTACACCCGCTTGCAGCCCACTAGCTTGTGATCTACTGGCCTTTCTACTACTTCAAACACTTCCCTTACCACAAGTAATTCAAATTCAGAGTTCATGCCCTGGTTCCACTTCTTTTGTTCCTCCTGAGGAAATCTCAATATGTCATGAACTGTCAGGTTCCTCATCTACCACAGTGTAAACCCTTCCTTCTTGGATCACAAACCTATCTAGTTCTCTTCTGACTCTGTGAGTCCTTTTAGGAATGGTCACCCTTGTCCTTCCTGACTCATTTTCACTATCACTACTAGTCTGCACTAGTTCCACAATAGACCCTTACTTAGGCACAAAAATTGGTGTGGGAATAGTTTGTATAGGTGTTTTTGTGTGTGGCATGGAGGCAATGTCCTGTGATGTCCATTGCTCTACATCTTCTTCTGTGTTGGGCAAATCCACCCCTCCATTTCTGGCATTTTGTGGCACAGTCCTAGTGGGACAAACACATCCTGGTTACAGTGTGATGTCTCCCAACCATTGTGTTTTTTTCAAAATTGGCACTTCTGGAGAACATTACTCTACCATTGCCCATCAAGAACCTGTTCCCTTTTCAGCCAGCAAAGTGAAGCCTTCTCCATATTGGCTCTCCTTTTTTCTGGAATTGTGGTGGAACAAGCACATTTGCATATCACCCCAAAATTCTTAATGGTTTAGATTGGGTGCATGCCCATAAAATACAAAATATGGAGTTTGATGAATGGCTGAACTCCACATTATATTGATGATTTGGCTTGCTGTGAGGGTGGCTTCTCCCCACAGATGGGCAGGAGCTTGTGAATTCAGCATCAAGCAATCACACATTTGACTAATGACCCCAATGAACCTTTTAACCAGACCATCCTCCTTTGGGGCAGTGGGGTTTGTGGTCATATAGCAAATGTCTTTCTATTTTAGCCAATTTTGCAAATTGCTGCTGAGGAATTTACCTCCCCAATCAGTTACCAATGCACCAACATTGTGTGGAAACTCTCTCAGTTGAGTTTACTCACTGCTTTTTACAGCGACCTAATATTTGACTTTTAACAGAAAGACATATCCATATTTTGTGTGCCTATCCACAATGACCAACATGTATTTATTGCCCCCTTCACTGGCAGATCTATAGGGGTGGCCAGATCAGCATGTATCACCCAAAATGGCCTCTGGGTGGCACACTTGATTTCCTTGGACACAGGGAAAGCTTTCAGCTTTATCCTTTTGCACACTGAACAATCCAAATAGATATTACAGGGGTTATCCTGTACCTCTGGACAGACCTTTTCTAAATGAGAAAAAGTAGGTGATCCATCTGCTAAACAAACAGATGACATTGGAGCAGGTCTTAAGTCCTTCAGAGCTTTGGACTGCTGACCATGTGATTAGTGGCCCCACTGTCTAGAGGCTGCACAACTTCTGGAGTGCTTGCCTGGTAGGCAACAGCAACACTCCCTTCAGTTTGTGAAGCAATGCCCTTCCTTTCTTGAGGCTTCTTCTTCTTCTTATGGCTGGCTGACATTCTCTTTTGTGCTGCTGAAGACATCTGATACTCTCTCTGCAGATGCCCAGTTGTGGAGACATTGTGGGAGACATCTTCACATCGTGGATGATGGAAATCTCTCTTTTTCCTTGCAGAACTCTGCTGCCTGGCCTCGAAATCATGTCTCTGGACTTCCTCCAGAATCTGTGCTGATATCAGGTTCAGGGTCAGGTCTCTCCTGTGACAATCTGCAGGGTGTACATCAGGTAATCCTCTGCTTCCTCTGAGTCAGCATTTCCTCTTTACCCATTGCATGCACACAATACATTTTACACAGGCTGGAGCAAAAATTCTCACTGAGAAGTATAACCATTGCCATGATTGGGATTTGACTAACCTTGTTAATTTCAAACTGAATGTGCAATTATGGCTGCAGTTTTTTAAACCCTGATACAGGAAGTATCATAAGAAGCAAATTGTCATTAAACACACACACACTAGTAAATGGATTTCTCTTCTGTGCCATTATGGCCACTCTTGCATAGAAATAGAATTGAGGTTTGTTGTGTTTTTTTTCCTACAGAGTCTGCAAAAACACTATTAGTAGAATCATGATTGCCAATAAAATGACTTTGACTGGTCTACAATTGTTGATTTTTGAATAGAGCTCCTTGCAACATAGTCTGGATATGGGAGAGAGAGAAGGAAAAAAACAAAAAACTAGGCTCCAAACTGGCAACAGATTGTCATCTATGTTTTCAATTTCATGTGCAAAAGCTACCATATGTGGGAGGTTAAGATATGAAACAGCCCAAGATCATGCATGCCAAGCAATCGGATCTGCTTCACCAAGACATTCTGCAATGCAATGCAAGCATTACAACTTGCATTACAACAGCGATGAAGGAAATTACTTGGATGAAGGCTTATCCACAAGATGAAGTCCTGTTATAGCTATGGTCACCAGGGTGAAGGAATATGATTGTGTAGCACTTGTCTTGCTCTTTCTATGAATGTCTTTTTATATTTAAGATACTGCATCCACATGCTTCACAATTTAGTTAAAGGTAAATATAATATTTGTTGCAGGAGTTATTTAGCAAGTCCATTTAACATAGGAAAGGGTGGCTTCTTGCCTCCCCTCCATCCTTGTATCTAGTTCAGTCCACACTGAACTAGAGGGAAAATTAAGGAAGCTGTCTTTTCATTCACTGAAAGACCAGCTCTTTGCTACCTCAAGGAATAGTATTGCTTAGTTTATCACCCAATCCTCCAGAGTAAGAGCCGATGGGAGTGGCAGATCAGGACTTGCAGCAACCACATGCCGTGGCCCCAATCCTCCTTTTTGCCACCCCAAAAAGAGTGGCAAAATGCTGCTCCTTTTGGGGGCAGCAAAAGGCCACCCTTAGACCTACCTCCATGGCTTTTTTGCACCTTTTTGGCACAGCGTGTGCAAATGCTGTTCCAAGAGGGCACCCTGATGCCATACCTCATGCGGACAGGTGTGCAACATCAGGGTGGAGTCGGGGCAGAGTTGGGGTGGCTGCCGTGCAGCTGCCCCACCCCAACTCCACCCCCAGGCCAGCCGTTTTGGCTGGTCTACATCGACTCTTAGCTCCCTGTTTTAGGTGTTCCCTGCAGAGGCAATCTATCTCTTTTGAAAAAACTGCATCCCATAGTCATCTTGTTTTCAGATTGTTATTCAGTATCGGTCAGGCTTAATATCTCTCTCTTTTTAAAGCAAATCCTTCATACTCATTTCTGTATCTTTGCATTTCTATTTTTTTTTCTTTCTTTCAGCTATACAGCACTTTACATCTGTCTTTAATAAATCTTATCTTATTGCTTCCAGGCAATTCTCCAATCTATCAAGATTATTCTTGATTCTAATCCTATCTGCTCAAGTGATTGAAATTTCTCTTCCTCCCCCTGTCCCAATTGCTTTACATCAACAGCTACAGCAAACGTTTTCCTTTATTTCCAATTTTTTCTTTCCTTTTTTTTTTTTTTTTGGAGTGGTAGAGAACAATGAATAATATTGAACACATGTCATATTTAATTGCCATATTGTTTATTTTCCTACTACGTCTTGTACAATTTAAAATCTGTAGTATTATTTGTTTTAAAAAAAAGAAGGAAAATACATTCCATACATATTAGTTTTTCTTTTCTCAAACAAATTAAGCATGTTCAAAAACCCCTGAAAAAAAGTTTTTTTTTTTGTTTTTTTAAAAGGTCTCACTATATAGATTGCTACAAACTGGTTTTGATGTATTTACATTCTAATGAAATTCAAAGTTTAAGGAAAACTCCAATTTCAATTACCAAGGTTTTTACAACCAAGCAGTTTGAAAATAAGATGATACAATAAACTATATAATTCTTCAGATTCAAGCCAAGCCATGTAGTCACTTTCTGTGGAAGGTAAAGTTAATTTTTCATTTCCTTCTCAGAAAAAAAAAGCTGAGAACAGGCAGAGTGCTTTGTACAGCCTTTCCACACATGCTCAAAGAAAATGGGGCTGCACAAAATCCCCACTAAATATCCCATGCTGTTGCCCCATGTTTTGTGCATCCTAAGCAACATATAAACAAGAAGTGGTTTGGCTAGGTGGGACATTTCCTGGCATGGAAGAAACTTCAGATCATGTTAAGAGCCTTTTCCACTATCTGACTACATGGAAATTAGGGAGGGATCATCATGAGTGTCAGTAGCAAGGTTGTAACAATAATGCTGACAGATTTGGGGCTATCTTGTGTGAGCCATTCTGAAGGTGTGCCCCTTTCAGGGTCTCATCAACACCAACAACTGTTCTGAGTCAGTTTTTTTGACAAATGATTCAGAGTTCTAATGAAGTGGCTGGTTTATGCTGCAAATAATTTCATATGTAGTCTGTTACCACAATAACTGGTTTAATGAAAACATTTTCAGAAATTAAAACTTTTTCTTGGTTAATTGCACCCTGCACCCTGTCCTTTCTCCATAATATTTTTTGGCAAAGTGATAATATACTCCTTACTTTATACTCACTATAACCATATAAGGTTGGCTGGGCATGAGTATAGGTTTCTTGTTTGAGTTTGTATTTTCTATCATCTGTCTGAAACTTTACCCTTGGTATTCTTAACAGTAAGCTTCCATCTTTCAAGGTAAGCTTGTGTTTTACTCAATCAAGGCTAAATCTAATTTGCATTCCAATTTCTGCAGACCCAATGAAATCAATGGAGCTTATATAAGTGGGCTGTAGCCAGTCCCATTAATTTCAATGGGTCTACTGTAGCTGGGACTAAAATTGGATTTATCCTTCTATGTATTGTGTGTTCATGAAGAGTTTTGACCTTTATAATAAGGAGGGGGGAGAGGAAGGTAAATTCAGATCTTTCTCCCTTTGTCTCAGGCTTTTTCCTGATATCTCATGGCTGCAAGTCAGAACTTTAATCAATCCCCACTAAATGGAGATAAATGCTGGAGAGTCCTAGCTAGGACAGATCAGATAGCCTGGCACAAATGGCTGCTGTCTGTTCTTATGTTTCTTGAAAGCCTGTTATGTCTTCACTTCCACAAGCATTCATATAAAAATATTTTAAAAGTAGGAAATGCATTGTTTCCAATACCTACTTCCGGTGGGTTTTGTGCATTTTTGAAATAACCTTTTGTAGGATTACTTCCCTTCTGTGACTACAGGAATCCTATTGCAGAATTTGACTTCTGTTTATTTGCTAATATGTAAGTTAAGTTGGAGGAAGGTATGCAGAAAGCAAACAAGCAGGTAATACATTATTAATTCTCAAGGCAGCACTTCTCCATAAAGCATGCTTACTCTTGCCGTATGAATATGGCCAAGACTTTTGCTTTCTAATTTTGAAAAATTTAAATGGTCTGTTTTGCAAGATCCAAAATGTCTTCCCTCCACCCCAACTCCTGGGCAAACAATAACTTCAGGATCCGTATAAGTGGCTACGGATGCTTGGTATTTATAGCTTTAAGTGAGTATTTGCACTTAAATACACCTAATTTATCTCAAAATGCCATTTCCATTCTTTCTCATTTCTAATCCTACACTGTTAATTCAAGCTAGGGGAAACACTCAGTTCTTGCTTTTGTTGATTTAGTATGCAGTTGGAAACAAAATGTACAGCTAGAAAAAATGTATAGTTGGAAAACTGATAATGCAAAATTGTGAAAAACAATGGAAATGAAAGTAGACACATTGGCCAGAGCCTATGGGCCTTTGCAGACTGCCAGAAATAGTGCAA
>JAIPUX010001232.1:27729440-27742261 GCA_020142125.1 Phrynosoma platyrhinos
TGCCATTCACCACATTGTGCATTTTCACTGGAACATTATTCCAACATGGCTATCCCCCTCCAAGTACCTTACATAGCAATACATTGGCAAAACACAATCATGGAGGAGTCCCTTCAGGCTCCCTTCACCCCATACCCCCATTGTACTGTCTGGTTTGTTTATATAGCAATTACATTCATTGGAATTGTCACACACTCATTGCTTTGCTTTGCCACAGCCCTGCACTCATGTTGGACCAGTTATATGCAGGGATGAAGATGTGCATTTTCCGTGGTAAGCTGAAAAAACTGTTTGCTCCAGTTTTAGCCCCAGAGAGTGGCTTTGGTGTGATTTCCACCTGCTTTGGAAGTATGCATCATCTATACAGCCTGCCTTCAAAGTAGTTCAAAGTGAAGTTCACTTACAACTAACTAACTAAAAAAGTGCATATGGAAATGGGACATAATAAGCTAGGAGAAGAAATATGGACCACAAAGAGAATGATTTCAGCATCATTATTTCAGCATCATTCATATAGGATCCAGGAACCTATATAGGTGTTTCTGTGTGTGCTTATGGGCCTGTACAGACCAGCCAAAAGGGCTAGCCTAGGGGTGGAGTTGGGACAGGTGACTGTATGCCGACTGCCCCAACTCCACCCTGATGCCGCCATCATGCTGCGTGCCCCACCACATAGTGCGCAGTGTCAGGACACTTCCTTGGCACAATATTTAGACACACTGTGCCAAAGGATGCAGAAGAGCTGTGGCAGCAGTGGTAAGGGTGACTTTTTGCATTTTAAGAATGGTTCATTATTGTCATAGCACAGATAAACGAACAGAATTTTTTTCACATTTGTCTAGTTAGCACCCATCATTAGCAACTAGTAAATTTGATGTCATTAATGCAGGTTAAGAAGTGAAAAAAGGATGCTGTATGTGTGATTTCTATGTAGCAAATAATGTGCATCCTTAATGGAATCTCTATCACTCAAGGGCCAGTTACTCAAGAGTCAGAAGTTGCTGGTAGGGATAGTTATACATTTTGTTTCAGCTTGTTTATCATAAGATTTTATCCACATTCACAATTTTCTTCATTTTTCAGAATGGAAAGAACTCAAGATTTAAACATTTTGAATGCAGAAGTTGGTTTTGTTTGTTGTTATTCATTCATCTAGGTCTAGGGCTTTGATTTACTCTTAAAAATCTGGCTTTAACTCAATTTCTTTCAGACATGGTAGTGCTGAATTAGGATTGCCACTTTTCCCCTACTGACAGGCTTCTCATCTTTAACAACTATATGGCGGGAAATATACCATGACCTTCTCCATGCTAGAAATAACATTTATTGAATTTGAGTGATGTCAACAGGAGATAATTTGTTTGACAAACAAAATGTGTTAAGTGAATAAAGAAAAGTGTAGACAGGAGTGTAAATATGTATTTTTATGTGACAATTGGGGAAACGTTTCTTGCTTGTTTTTACATTTCAGAACTTTGTATTTGCATTTCAAGGTTTTCCCCAAAAATATTTTTGGTTAAAACCATTATCATTTTTGTAAAACAAAAGTTTTGCAGAGGAAAAAAAAAAATCATAATTTCCCTCCCCCCCCCCCCCCCCCCCCCCGGCAAAAAACAAAAAAACCCAAGAGTGCACAAATCATATTTGAGGTGGGGTATGGGAAAACACCACTAAAATGTCACCCTTTTTAAACTCTCATATGATTTTTTTTCCCCTACAAGAGTCTCAATATGTCAAGAAAATTTGGAAATTTGCAAATACACTCACCCCTCCATTTTTGCGGACGTGAAGTCTGCAGTCTTGATTCTTCATGGACGGGCGAGCTCCATAGGATAAAATGGTATGTATCCCTGTGGTGTGTGGCCATTCAAGCCAATAGGGTTTGAATATTAGTGAGTTTCCATTTTTGAGGTGGGGTCCAGAACGGATCCCCTCCAAAAATGGAGGGTCAAGTGTATTCTTTAAGTCAATAGGGACAGTAATTGTTTCAGAGGACTAGTAGGTCAGGTTTTGGAAAACAGGTTTCATGTGCAGGAAGGAAACAGGGAGCAATTCTTAAACTCATGTTTTACTCCAAGTTGGAGACAACATCATGGTGGGAGACCTTAAAATGGCACTTTCTCTCTGGAAAAGTTTAAGAACCTCAGAAATTTTATCTGAGATAAACCTGAATCAATCCTACTGGCATCCTACTGTTGTCTCTTACATCACCTCATAACTCAGTTCAGTTGCACTGGGAAAAACCATTATGATACAACTAAACTTGCTCTCTGCCCCAGGTCATCCAACACTGCTACAGTGAGCCTTCTTCTGTTTCATCATCCCAAGTCCTATTGTCTCCAGATGTTTTGGACTAAAACTCCCACAGTTCCTGCCCACTGGCCATGCCGGTTTGGACTGATAAGAGTTAGCGGTTCAAACATAAGAATAACTTGAGACAGAGGAAAGTGATTTGCTTTGTATAATCTCACCCTTCACCTTTTATCTTACACTTCAGGTGGCAGAATATCCAAAAATTGGCAGAAAATGGGCAAATAAAGTAAGGGGCTGAACAGACTGGCACAATATGCTGTCTTGGGGGTGGCATTGGGGTGTGGCATTTGGATGATGCATGGCAAGACAGCATCACACTGCCTACCTGACCTCATGGTGGACAGCATTGCAGTGCTCTGACAGCACGGCATCTACATGGCACATGCTGCTGGAGCTGAAAAAAATGCTACTGCAGCAGCAAAGGCACCCATTTCCTGGCTTAATAAGGAACGGCTTTCTGCCACTTCTTTTTGAGCCAGGAAACAGCTGGATCAGGGGCATAGCATGTGGTTGTCACACCCTTGATCCAGCACTGAAAGGGGGGTGACAAGCCGCACCTTCGGGGTGGTCTGTTTCACCCCTAAGTTACTCTAATATCACACTACACTGTCATACCACTATTATTCCACTTTAACTGGTATGGATGCTTCCTTGAGCTCTGGGATTCTCAGGTTAGGGAGGGACGTTCAGTTTTCACAGCCAGAGAGCTCTTAGGCCTCACTAAATGGCAATTACAGTGGAATCATAGAGGTATAAAAGCAAAGCAGCTTCATTTATATACTGGTTCATACCACACTATGCAGTGCTAAGCGGTTTACAACTGTAAGCTCATTGCCCCCCAATAGCTGGGTACTCATTTTAGCGACCTTGGAAGGATGCAAGCCTGAGTCAAGCCTGAGCCCTGGCTAGTATTAAAATTGTTGTGTGCTATTGAACTTAGACTGGTAATCTGCATGTAGCGGTTGGTTGCTCCCATATTCACAAAAAGTCTTGTTATCCTTTTTTTCTGAATATTAGGCAGGTTGTGCTGCCAAAATCAGTCTTATACTTCCAAAACAATCCATATTAAAACCATTGTCAACAAACAAACAAGCAAACAAACAAAACCAACAAACCCTAAACATTAATATAATCACATTATAAATTAAAAATAATCAATCTGGGAGTTTTCCATACGTTTATCCAGAGTTAACACAGTAGCCTGAGGATAAAGCTTGAATTTATGGCAACAATAATTCTGATTTCAATTACCAGTTCCCTTGTGCCTCATTTTTTTAAGGAGAAGAAATTAAGAAAGGCATCCCTCTGATCAGCTCTTAGGCACCTTTTTCTAATCTGGCTGAAGTGACTGCCATAGGGATGAAAATGACTGCAGTAAAAACATCTACTAATGAGGCCCCTCTAGGAGCACTTAGAGAAGGACCATTATATGCAACATTTGTCAATGTGTTCCCTATCAATGATTTCTTTTAATATGGGAAAATACATAGATCTTAATTCCTGTTGTTGCTGGTTTTTTTCTGTTTTTTTTTTCTGTTTTGTTTTTGTTGATGCAGATGATGCTGTGCTCACATACACCTAGTTCTGGTCTATGCCCAAGAAGACATAAGTCTAAACTGCAGAAATAACCCAATTTGGGTCCACTTTAACTGCCCTGGTTCAGTGCTAGAGAATCCTGGGAATTGTAGTTTATTTTTTGTGGCACCAGAGCTCCCTGACAGAGAAGGCTAAATGTCTTCCAAAACTAGAGTTCCCAGAATTTAGAACTGGGCCATAGTTTCCATTTATGCACTTGGGAGTTTTACATTGTATAGAATGGGATTTTGGGACTGTTATGCCCATTAGCCAAAACCAACAAAATCAATAGCAGCAATAGTATTCCAAAACATCTGGAGGGCACTGTGTATCATAAAAATATCATTTGTTTTACTAGGATTATGTAATGCTATTGTCACTGAGTATGCTTTTTTGTTCTTTTTTTTAAAACTAATAACAGCAAAGGAGGAGGAGGTGCTCACCAATATCTCTTCCCTGATTCATTAAAAAAGAAAGAAAGA
The DNA here is from genome assembly GCA_020142125.1 of Phrynosoma platyrhinos. NCBI lineage: Eukaryota > Metazoa > Chordata > Lepidosauria > Squamata > Phrynosomatidae > Phrynosoma > Phrynosoma platyrhinos. The sequence continues at coordinate 27,733,811 of JAIPUX010001232.1, forward strand.
AAACCACCCTTAGTTTGTGGGTATATATGCCTTCAAGTTGTTTCTTGACTTATGATGGCCTCATTAATTCCATATAATATTCTTACATCTGGAATATGTTCAGAGATGGATTGTTTACCACATCAAAAACAGCCATGATGGAGTACAGCAGTAACACTGGCCAAAAGCTATCATTGTAGGTGGTGCAGCAGCCAGGAAAAGAATTAGATACTGGAGAACTAGGTTGCTACACTTTGGCTGCTTCCACACTGCAAAAATAATCCAGTTTGACACTATTTTAATTGTCTTGGCTAAATGCTATTGAATTCTAGGAACTGTAATATTATAAGACATTTCGTATTCTTTGGCAGAGAGCTCTCATGTTCCAAAAAACTACAGTTCCCAGAATTCCATAGCATGGAACCCTGGCAGTTAAAGTGGTGTCAAACTGGATTATTTCTGTAGTGTAGATGCAGCCTCTGTCTACTTCCCTCACCATCACTACAAGACCTTGGAAAATAGGGAGCAGAAATCTACTCTGAAATTTCCCCTATGATATGCTAGTTTCATATGTGTTTGAAAATATTTAAAATATCTATTTATTAAGAAGTAAAATTAAATATGAAATGGAGGTGCTAAAAAAGGTTAGCAAATTAAAATGTGATAAAGAACAATTTTGTCTGAAAACTATTTTAAAAAAAGAAACAATTCAATGAAACATGGAAATATATCATGTAAAAGGAGTAAAGTGAATGAAACCTTGGCTCCATATATACCAAATATTAATATATGAAGAAATGCAATTGACAACAATATTCTGTGTTAGCTGAGTGCAAATTATTTTGGAGAATTTTTTTGACAGCAAACAAACAAAAACAAATGTTACATACTTGTGTATTAGAATTACTCTCATTTCCTCACTGGATTAGGGAAGGTTACAAATCCAAATACAATATAAATTTCATTTAATTCTTATTGATTATATTTACCATATTATCATCATCTACACTGGACAATGTACAAATACAACAATGGGCATAATTGCTGCCCTATAAATAAAACTGGAAGGAGGTACAATTTGGGGGGATAAAGTTTGATGACATCATAGAACATGGACAAAAATATTGCAAAACTCTGTGATGTTGTACCATAAGCAGAATGAAGTAAATGCATTAGGAATCCAATCAGTGTAAATAGTTCAAGTGTAATACAAAATCAATAAGTGGATTAATAACTCGCTCAGCTCTCTTTGTCCACTTTCCTCCTTAACTATTTTGCCATTCCCACATCACTAATGAAATGAAGTCTGACAAATATGCCCCTCAAAACAGATCATTTCTATTATATCTCTATTTACTGGTACAAAAGGTTCAGAATGTTTAACATATAGTATTAAATAAGGATGAGAATTCTGCAGCCCTCAGGAAATCTAGGCAGGTCAGATGCACAGTGAATACAGCAGATAGATTGTTTTATGCCGTTCAAGCACCCCATGATGGCATCGAGGTATGTGAAACCTGAGCACCTTTGCTCGTCTTCCCCAAATTGTTCCTTCATCTCTTTTTATAGCTGATTTATTTTTAATCTTTTTTTTTTTCAGTGCTGGCTGGGGAAAAGTTTAAGGTGTGGCTTCCAGCCAGAGGCTGGAAGGCTGTGGTGGAGTAGATTAGGTTCATCAATCATATCTAGGCAAGGAGAGAACATATGGGTACTGCAGTTCCCCCATCACACCTATGGAAGAATCTCAAAATGTGACCAATTTACTTGGGATCAAGGATTTTAATCTCATTTTATTTTATTATCACTTCATTATTATTTTGGAGTTCACACAGCTGTTGCTTACTTCCTAGTCTTCTCCTGCCATGTCAACAATGAGAAAAGGGTAGTGAAGATTCTTAACCCTTGCCTTCTTCTCTTTTAAACCTTGTGTACAGTACACTTCATCACATTATATATACACACATACAGATACACAGGCTTTTGGAACTGATATAATCTATCTTCAGGGAAAGATAAAAAATAAAATCAATCTTCAATCCAGACACTGTCTTCCCGACTGAAATTTGACCTTGTAATTCAGCTGTTTGCCTACTACGATGTTACAGCTGTCTATCTTTCTACAGGCATAAAATGACACTTCATAAATATTCTTTTACATCCTCTCACATTTTATGCTCCTGTCCAGAGTTTCAAGGTTTCCCTTTTAAACAATAGCTGGGCCCTTCCCTGAAAACTCTGGTTCACATATGTATCAGATAAGGGTCGGTGGGAGATAGTAGCATAAGGTTATCCAATAGATGGTGCAAACTGGGTGGTAGAAGATTTAGGACAGACAAATAGAATATGATATTGATACAATGAGAATGAAACTTAAATAAAATCTGAAATTCCATGACATGAGGTAGAAACTGAATTGTATGTAGCTTCATCTCAGCCATGTAGTGCAGTGGCATAGTGCTTTCAGCATTGGACTAGGACTCTGGAGACCAGAGTTTGAATCCAGGGTCAGCCATGAAACCCACTGGGTGATTTTGGGCAAGTCACTCTGTCTCAGTCTCAGGGGAAGACAATGGCAAACCTCTGAACAAACCTTGTCAAGAGAACTTCATGATACCCCTATGACCCTTAGGGTTGCCATACATCAGAAATAACTTTAAGGCACACAACAACAACAGCAACAGCAACAACGTAGTGCAGACATGTAGACATGACTTCTCCTAATATGTCCAAAATACAACAGTCTGAGATTACTAAATTGAGAATGTTGTACTTTGGCCCTATCATGAAAAGACATGACTCATTAGAAAAGACAATAATGCTTGGTAAGGTAAAAGGCAGTTGGAAAAAGGAAGACCACATGCCAGATGGATAGATTTAATCAAGGAAGCCACAGCCTTGAATCTACAAGACCTGAGCAGGGCTGTTGAGGATAGGGTGCCATGGAGGTCACTCATTCATAAGGTCACCATAAATAAAAGTCAACTTGACAGCAGCTAACAACAACAACAACAACAACAACCCTTGGCAAGTCATGCTCTCTCAGTCTCAAAGGAAGGCAAGGTCAAACCCTCCTCTCAACAAATCATGCCAAGAAAATCCCATGACAAATTCACCTGAGAGTCACCATAAGTTAGAAATGACTTTAAACCACAGAACAACAATAATTAATGCACACATTTTACAAGCACTTATTCTTATGTTTTTCAAAAGCATTTATATCACTACACAAATTGCACTGCAAATTGCAATGTATGCATTCCAAACTGTAGATCAAATTTGGGTCTGTGTTTTGATCTTGGAGTTGTGAATTCTATAAATTTTGATTTTTTTTTTTTAAAAAAAGAACTAAAACTAATTTCTTACTCATCCAAGTTTATAATTCCTGATGCAACACCCTGCTTTAACAGTATACAGATATCTAAATGAATTTAACTTACTGTCCTTCAAAGAACTGGGAATTTTTGGGAAATAAAGGTGATCATGGTAACATGTTACAATTATATCTCCTGAAGATGCTTCCATTTTTATTTTTATTTTCCTTTAGTAGTTCATTAATTATTCAATAGTATTTAATAATAGGAACTTAGATATGTAAAATAGTTGGGGGTGGGGGGGATGCCCTTATCCAGCAGGGATTGGTTTCCTATGCATCAAGTGTTCTGATTAATGTTTGTTTGCAAGTATCATTTTGTGTTGTATAAATACATCTGTAGCCTTTTATGTCCCAACAACAGAGGGATTTAATTACATATTCAGTTTAAATTGGGGTTACAAAAGGGTATCACAACAATAGGCACCTTATTGAGAAAGTCAGAGCATTTTCAAAAATTAGACTGTTCTTAATATCCTTTTCAGATACATGCGCACACTTCTTTCAGCATCTCCCTCTCCTGCTCCTTGCCTTATATTTGTGAGATTGTAAAATGATAATGTATGGTAATTTGTGATGGTGTGATAGGCATACTAATAATCTTTATAGCTAATGTTGGATAGCTTAGCACAATGCGATCTGACTACAGGCTGGAGAAACAAGAGCAGGGAAAACAAAATAACAAAAACTAAAATAAAAAAATGGGTGTCAATTTGGCATCAAATCAAAACTGTCAACTTTTTACCAATGCATATGTATCAGCTTTGGTCAACTGCTCATTGATCTTCCCAAGCAGAATTTCATCTAAAGAACCAAATAAAAATAAATAAATAAAATAAAAATGAAACAAGACTGAAAGCTGGTTTTGTAAATTGAAAAGTGTAAAAATGAATTGCTGGCAAATGTCCTTGGCAGCTTTCAGCAGTTTTAAGCATATGATCTGAATTCCTAGTATCACACTGGAATCAATGGGGAAAGGAATCATATATTGCCACCCTATGCATGTTCATTCAGAAGAAAAGTCTCATTGTATTCAGTAAATTTGCTTAACTGTTAACTGGATGCAATGGGAAGGAGGGGAAGAAAGGGGAGAGAGAAGGGAAGGGGAATCTATGTGGTCTTTGCTACATTTTGTTCATTTTCAATCTCCTTTGCTGAGGAGCAGGATACACCTTAAATGCCATTTCTCACCCTTGACACTGGGCTTGATAGGCTCGACCTTTACAATGGTTAATACTAAGACTCCTGTAACACAAATGAATTACACTGGGACATTTTATTATGCCAGTGTCATGTTTTATTGTGGTAGTTGTTGTTGTTATTTTAAAAATAGGCATGTAAAGGCCGATGCAGACCAGCCAAAAGAGCTGGCCTGGGGGTGGAGTTGGGGCAGGGCGACCGCATGACGGCTACCCTGATGCTGCCCCCATGCTGCCATCATGCCACACACCCAACTGCACAGTGCATGGCATCAAGGAAGACTCAGCCATGTTGGCCAAGAGTCCCATGTTGGCCAAGAGCTCCTGGGATTCTGGGAACTGAAGTCCCTCAGCCCTTAAAGGGTAAAGGTTGCCTACCCCTGACTTAGGGTCACCATAAGTCAGAAATGACTTGAAGGCAAACAACATCAACCAAATGGGAAGGCCACATATTACTACCCCTAGATTTGGAGGAAGAATTTCTGGAACAAAGCAGTAGTATCCCTAATGTTGATGTCACCTGGTGTGGGTGCCAGGCAGTGCTGGGGGGGGGCAGCAGATGCCCAAATGCCACCCAGGGCTGTAGCACCAGGGTAGGTGGGAAGGATATGCACTCACTCACTACTCTTTCCCTGATGCCTTGGCTGGCTTAAGCAAGCCAGCCAAAGCATGGGGAAAGGTAAGAAGGGTGTGTGTGTGCATGTGTCTTTGCATGTATGTGCTCATCCCTCCTTCCCCATTGCCTTGCCTCACAGGGCTCAGAATGCCAGGGTAGTGGGGAAGGAGGGAAGGATGTGTGCTTATCCCTCTTTCTCTGTTGCCTTAGCTTCCTTGAGAAATGGTAGAGTGTGTGCCTCCTTCCCCACAGTAGAAGGAGGGACCAACTGGATGTAACCTCTCCTCTGTGGTGTCACCAGGTACAGTCTGAATTCTCCCCCCCCCCACACACACACCTAGTGGCATCAATGGATCAAAAGGTTTGTAACAAAACACTCATGTCCCAATATTTCTTTTCCTAAAATGTGTGCCAGAGCCTGTTTCTATACGCACTATAGTTCCTTCAAAATGACTACACAAGCCATTTTACAAACCCACATTGGCAATGCAGTGGACAGTTTCAGTGTGGAATAAGTAAGAATTGCTACCAAAACCCCAATGGTACTTATTGGAAACCAAACCCAAACACTTAAAGGCTCCCCCCACCACCACCACCTTTTCTGTCAGGAGGGAAAATTAACAGGGCAATCCTGTGCACCTCTTTTCAGAAGCAAAGCCCCCACTGAGTTCAATGGGTCTCAGTCCTAACTAAGCATGTGAACAATCTACAAAATGAATCTACATGACAGAGAGGAGAGAAGTCGCATTTCATAATGCCATTTGTCCTCAAATTGTTGGTATGTTTTCATATTTTAAAATAAAAATAAAAATTATTGATACTTCTCACCAGATTGCATACATATTTAGGTAGGAGGGCCTTGGTACAATACTTGACTCAGTGATCTGATTTAAAAAAAACAAAAACAAACCCTGCCTCAGTAAGGTGAAGCAGAGCAGGCTTTGCACAAACTGAGAGTACAATACAGAAGCCCCAAGGCACAACATTATGTCATAAGGGGAGTATGCTGCAATAAATCGAATCTTTATGTGCTTCATTTTCAACCACACACAAGCTTGGGCTCTCGGTTCTTGGGGAGTTAAAGAGGAAACAAACTACTGCCATTCTTAACAAGGGAAGTCTTTGTAACCCACACCGCAGCTAGGAACAAACAGGGTGGCCAGTGCAGCTGGTTGACAAAAGATTGATTGTTTTAATTGGGCACTGATGACATATTTCAGGGCATAAAACTCTTTCTCCCTTCTTTCCCTCCCTCAAAAGTTCACAGACTACTGGTCCTTGCTGTGACTGTTGCCTGCACCCATAAATCACTGAATGGCTTCCAGAGGTCTTGAAGAGGAAGGAAGAAAACAGGCATAGAAACAAGTACTGAGAAAAACAGAGGTTTAGTTTAGCACTTTCCCTGTCTTTTACAGCTGGAGGAAATCTCAAGAAGCTGGTGCTGTGTTGTGTTTTGAAGAAAAGACATTCATCTTTATAGTTGGAGATAGACTTTCATGGTGTGATGCCTGTCCATACAGCCCATGCAACTACAGTTTTCATTCAGCTGTGTTTTGGTTTTTTAAACTAAATAACGGTGACATCAACAATGTATATGATAACTATGGAGAGAGCCTTTTCTGCTGTGGCACTCTATTTGGAGGACATTTTTCCTATGAAATTGCTACTGGCGCCAACCTTGCAAGCATTTCAGCACCAGGTCAACCCTTTTCTATTTGCCTGAGCACAATGACAACTGGGGGCATCCACATTAGTGGGAAAAGTGGATACACTCTGGGTCTTAATCTGAACTTTAAAGCAGAGGTGGAAAGTGATCAATCTATTTGGGGGATCAGGTTCAGCATCTTGGATTACTCCTTTACAGTTATAACAAAAAAAAAAAAAAGAGAGAGAGAGAGAGAGAGTATTAATCACTCCATAGACACCACTGTATTTTGCTGTCATGATTTTTTTTTCTAAACAAGGTTTTTAATATTAATTATTTAATATTCTAATACTGTTTATTTATTCATTAAATTTAAGTTTCACCTTTATGGCCAGAAAGAAAAGGCAGTTAACTAGCTGGCATGAATACTATTCAAATAAAAATAAATATGATTAAAATATTAATCATGTATCTGAAAACAGTTTGTACAACACACACACCTGTAACCAAGCTCATGGATCAGATAACTAGCTTAATACTTGAGCAAATTATTTATTGCCAAATATATGAAAATAAATACACCAAGATTTGCACTCACATATCTAGATAAAGGAGCCATGATGAAACAGTACCTTCTCATGCTAGGATTGCAATGCCTGAAGGTATCAGCTATAAGGGAAGGAACCATGCCACTCATCCTGTCCTCATGCTTCAACATCATCCTTCCCCCCCCCTTACTTTCTTCTGTTTGATTTTTAAGACCTTTCCCTGATGAAGAAGCCAGTGGAGCTTCGAAAGCTTACATTATATATTTTGTGCATCTTGGTTGGTCAATAAAGGTATTGCTTTTTTGGATGCTATTGTACTTTACCTAAAGTAAGGTTATATGTCTTTTCTCTTTCCCCCCCCCCATTCCCAACTGCCCATTAGGAAGGGTCCACCAGTTTTCCCTCTCCCAGCAGCTGCATGGCCTGTCACATTATATAGACATTATATATTAGCAAATTCTGGTGCTATTTTAACTGACATGTGCAATGCACAATCATTAGTTTGCCCTGAGTTACAGCTTTAGGCCTCACTTATCATCATAGGGCAAGTTTAAATAGACAGTGATTGCTTTAGAGTTGTATTTATTTTAATTAGAGATTCACAAACTCTGTAATGTTTACATTGACAATATGTGGTGTCATTGTGAGAATGGAGTGGGAGGAGGAGTAATGGATTGTTTAGACTAATGGTTTCAAGCAGTTTGGATGCTTCTGCTTTTAATAGCATGGGGGGAGGAAAGAAATTCAACTGATGTTTGGCATTAATGCTTTGTTAAAGATAACAGGCAAAAGTGTTGATTATTTGTTTCAGTAACAAGTGGCACAAGATGGCACTGATTCATATATGCAGAGTTGGAATTTTTGGCAAGACAAAAGCCGAAGGAGGACAAACCTTTGAAGAAATGGAGCATCTGTGTGTGTTTTGCTTGTGATTGTTTTATAATGATTGTAGCACATAAATAAATTGTTATGGAGCAGCAAAAACTAGAGGCATTAGCATCTGCTGTTGAAAAGCGAGCACAGACCATTTCTGTTTTCTTTGGGCCTGTTCCCACTATGATTTAAACCGATTTGCTGATCAGTTTATATGTGCC
>JAIPUX010001232.1:27742958-27770309 GCA_020142125.1 Phrynosoma platyrhinos
GATTCAGCACCCCATGTCAATGCGACTCACAAATTGATTTAAATGCAAGTGGGAATGAGCCCATTGTGTGTCTCTGTGCTTCCTGAAACAAACTGTAGTACCTCTCTCCCATCTCACTTCAATTCTTCTTATGGGATGGTTCTCTAGGCTCCACAGCTATCTAAAGTTGGATCAGAAGTCATACAAAGCAAAGGCTTTAAGATTAGAAACATCTCTTGTTTGGAATTACCTCACAAAGGAGGTTTCCTAGACTTATTTTTGAATTACTTTCAGGCAGATATTTAAAGCTGGTTTTAAAAATGTGTGTGTGTGTGTGTGTGTGTGTGTTTGCTTATACATATATTTGCCACTCATACTGCTGCCAATTTCTGAGTCATTTTGTTTACACTAGAATTTCAATTATTTCAGTTGCAATGTAACATGTTTTAGGTCATGTTTTAGCAACTCAATTAGACACAGAGAGAAATATTTAACATCCTCTCTTATAGGAGAGGGCTTTTACACTACACATTTATAGCATTATGAATGCATCATATGGAAATCTGTAGTTTGGAGAGACAGCAGAGCTCTCTGGCTGAGAACTCTTAAACATCCTTCTCTGAACTACAAATGAGAGAGCCAGCATGATATGGTGGTTTGACTGTTGGACTATGATTCTAGGAGACTAGGTTCAAATCCCAGTCTGGCCATGGAAATTCACTAGGTGGCTTTGAGCAAGTCATATATTGTCAGTCCGCAGAGAAAGAAAATGACAAATACTCTCCAAACAACTTCTGCCTAGAAAATCCCATGATGGATTAACCATAGAGCCTCCATAAATAGAAAACAATTTGAAGTACACATGAACAAAAAGCAAAGCTGCAAATTCCAGGATTTCATAGGATGCAGCCATGACAGTTGAAGTGAAATATAATGAAAAATAGGCCTATACCTGTTTAGTGTGAAAGGGACCCTTCTGTCTTAAGAAGAAAATAAAATGAAATATAAAATAGATATTGATCAAAGATTAACAGGTAATGAAAAGGGAAAAAAAGAGTATGACAACAGAAAAATATGTAATCATTAAAATATGTAAATGTCTTAGAAAAATAAGTGTGGGGGGGTTTCATCACTTACCTAACATCCTTTAGTAAGAGCACTATTCTAATTTGTTTTTAAAGTTTTACAGTTGTGATGCTGGGATTAATAACTTCCTGTATCCCCAGTAGGGCATACATCTTCCACCAACAGACTACAGAACAAAGCCTCTGAAGGTAAGCATAACAACATACCTTCCCAAAATTCATGGATAAAAACTGGGACACATGTGGCCATCCTACATCAGAGAAAGGCAAAAATAGCAAAAGAGGACAGTGCTTTATCAAATATGTGACATGTGAAGTCTACTAGGGGTACAAATCATTCAGGGATGCATTACACGTCCAATGATGTGGAGGCAGAAATCCTTTTACCCTGCCCAATGTTTCAGGTTGTTCTTTCAAGCATCCGGTGCAGACTCCTCATGCAAACTCACTTAGAGAGAAACCAGACTATAACCAAAACAGTGAGAGCTCTCACCACAGAAACCTTTGTTTATTACTGGACGTAACTTCCTGAATGTCTTTTTTTTTTTTTAATCCACATAGACCGCATCAGACAGCATGGACGAGAGGGAAGATGACTGATAATCATTCAGATTTTGACTAATAAAAATTCAGATTTCATCATGTTATCAACAATTGCCCAATCATAGTCCTCTTATGTGCTTTGTTAACTATTGCCTGGAGACTTGGATGTTCTTTCTTTCTTTCTTTCTTTCTTTCGTTCTTTCTTTCTTTCAAGGTACTTTGGTCCAAAATATTGTACTATTCTAGTGTAAAGACCCTGTGCTTCCCTTCCCATCCAGTAACAAGGAAGAGGACATGATGCATTCTCTCCGGATGCCTTGGTTGCTTACTCTTCTTACACATCTGTTTCCAATCCCCACCAATAGTTCTCCTTTGATCTCCCCCATTTGCTGGCCTTCGCTCTCACAGGCTTTCCTACTAAGGCTGGCTCGGCTACTTGTGCTGCAGCTTAGGGTAGAGGTGTAAGGTGCTCAGTATTTGTTGTTGCTGCCAATGGCGGCATCTCCCTTGGTTGATTGTCAGCCTCACTGACTTCTTCCAACACAAACTCTTCAAACCTCACCTATTTCATAATGCGGCTCTCTTTTGATTTTATTTCAAATAACTATATAAAGATGGGAAGAGAGATGGACAATGTGTGTTGAGTGTAAAAAGAGTGAGGTGCAATCACAACTGCAAAGTCATTTCAGGGGTAAGGTGGGAGAGATATGGTGCTTCTGGAAAATTGCAGTGTTAAATCAGAGCAAAATCATTAAGGTTGTTCCTGGTGATGTGCTGCAATTGTACTTAATGATCTTAGGTGAATTCAAACAGGGCTAAGCCTATTCTACGCTCTTCAGGAGACTCCAACAACAGATAGTTTCTTCTCCTCAACTCCCGCAGTTCTGTTGGGAATGTTAAAAATGATCTGCTCCAATTTATTAATAGAGTTTATTGTGATAAAGGATATATAAGAAAGTCACAAATAGTTACAATGAACAAGGGTGGTGGAAGTGGGTATGTTTGTTAAAAAAGAAAAAGGGTAACAAATCTAAGGAGTTTATCACATGGGGGAAATTTGGAGTTGAAACAATGATTTACCCGTGAAAATCGTGCAATTGACATTAATATGTGCTTAAAATTATATTAACACAAGAGCCATTATCCCATGAAGAACCAGGGAATAACCAGGAAAAAAGTCATTCATAGGAAAATTCCATGAATGAGTTACCGTTGTTTCTTGCCTGGTTCTTTATGGGATAATGGCACTTTAATTATGTTTCATTTCAACATCATGTGAAAACCATTCATGCAAGTGCATGTAAGTGTGGGTTAATCATGAATTCTGCATGGGATAACAAAGCTTTGCTTGCTGACATCATGTGAAAACCATTTGCACAATTGCATGTTAACCACAGGTTAATCACCATTTATACTTCCAATTTTCTCCCGTGTGATAAACTCCTAAGGTGGAGAAATTCTGTAGTCAGGGAGGGTAAGAAAATGGGATTGGGAGGTGATGAAGGTATGTGGAACTGATTAGAAAGTAAGAGTGTGTGGTAGTGATGATGGAGGGCTGTTAGTAGGGAAGAGTTGATGAGTAAGTGGTTCAAGGGAGGTTGTGTGTTAATGTGTGTATAAGGAAATGGAAAGAGTGAAAATAGAGGGTGTTGGGGGGAAGAAGGTGATTGAGGTTTTAGGGGAATTCTCCATCATAATAATGTTCATGTTTAGAATGGTGTTTGTTTATTGAGAATAATAAAAATTACTTCAAAAAATGATCTGCTCCAGGTGCCAAATACACCAAGTTAAGAAATAATTAGACCACACAAGCTAGGAGAGACTGCAACAGTTTGTTTTTGTCTGCAACTCCTGGGAAAAGCAAGATTCTACTCCCTCTGATGAATTAACTGGATGCAAACTACTTTTGTACTTGAACTCAGTTTGCAACAGCTGGAGTAAGCAGAAGACAAAGGGGAAAAGTGAAAAGCAGAGGGAAACTGGGACATTTTTGAAACAGCTAAAAAAAGAAGTGGTGTGAGAGAGGATTCATCTGATTCTCCCTGACAAAATAGGACATTTGGAGGAATGCAACTGGTAGGCACATACAAGCCAAGAACTTTGACCTACACTTAGAATATTCCTATTCTGTTAATTTCCTATATGCACAAGTATGAATCATTACATGCATGCAAAGACCCAGTGCATCATTGCCCCTCTTAGGTTGTTTAGAATTTTTGAATTACTCAGCCTGAATAAACTCAAACAGTTTACTATTTTCTCCCTACTTCATTAAATTTAAATGGGTAATAGTGCAGTTTTCTGAGCATAGCCTGATATCTACAATTTATAAGGTTAGGGTTCCTTTGTGATATTTAATATGAATTATTAAAATACCATTAGTTTGAAGAGATTAGTTTATGTCTCAGGTCTGATGTTTATACCAATAAAACACAATAAACACCTTTGATTTTATGTCTGCTGGGGTATGGGACTGGGATTATGTGATTGGATTAATTGTCCTCTATACAGGAGTGCTTCATATGCAACAATTTCCTTCATATGTGTATTTCAAGCTTTAATAGGGAAATCTATTAGGATAATATGGAAAAGACACAAAAAGTCTGTTCAGGTATTCAAATGCAGATTAAGTCAACATGTGAGGAAAAGAGCAGGCTAGCATGCTCTTTTTCTTGTGTGTTGATTTAAACTCCTTTTGCAAGCCTGAACAGCAGTATGAATGAACTCCTTTTATGCACATATGCCTATGCACAGTGCATCATATATAGAGACCAAAAATAAATGCTGGATGTGACCTAATCACAGAATCATAGAGTTAGAAGAGATCAAAAGAGCCATACAGTTCAACTTCCTGCACCCCCAACACATGGCCAAACAGCCTCTGTTTAAAAACCTCCAAAGAAGGAGACTCCACCGCACTCTGAGGGAGTGTGTTCCACTGTCGAAAAGCTCTTACTGTCTGTAAGTTTTTTTTCGAATTTTTAAGTGGAATCTCCTTTCCTGTAGCTTGCATCCATTGTTCTGGGTCTATTCTCTGGAGCAGCAGAAAACAAGCTTGCTTCATCCTCAATGTGACAACCCTTCAAAAACAGGGCTATTATATCACCCCTTAACAGTCTCTTCTCCAGGCTAAACATATCCGGCTTCCTAAGTCTTTTCTCATAAGGCATGGTTTCCAGACCCTTTACTATTTTCATCGCCATCTTCTGGACATGCTCTAATTTGTCAACATCTTTTCTGAATTGTGGTGCCCAGAACTAGACACAGTATTCCAGGTGGGGCCTGACCAAAGCAGAATACAGTGGTACTCTAACTTTCCTTGATCTAGACCAGGGGTCCCCGGACTTTTTGATCCAGGGGCCGGTTCACTGGCCCCCAGATCTTCTGGGGGGGGGGCAGAGGCACATGTGCATGACTCCAGACTCCATTTTGTCTGGAGTCTGGAGTCATGTACTCCAGACACCATTTTGTATTCCAAAATGGCGTCTGGTGGTGGGTGTGAGCAGCGCCAGCGGCGGCGGTGGCACGGGTGCTGCAGCAATGGCAGGACTGGCTGCGGGCCGGTAGAAAGGCCTCGCCGGTCCGGATCCGGCCCGCAGGATGTAGTTTGGGAACCTCTGATCTAGACAATATACTCCTATTGATGCAGCCTAGAATCACATTGCCCTTTTTAGCCTGATTTGCCAACATTGACTGTATATTGCAAAACACCCAGTCTCTATACACTCTCTAAGAATAAAATTGTTCAGCTGCTTAGCAACCGGATCTTTCCCTTAATTCATGATATGTACCATTCTTGTTCTAAAACATTTTGCTACCAGAGGACAAGTAGGAACCACCACTTTTAAAATGCATAGTACACAAAGCCAGCCAAACTACTTTGGTACAGGAGACATAAATGTTCAGAATAACCTCTCCTCATCTGTGACAATAATGAAAAACTATAGCAAACTAATCATTTGCTGCTTTTTCATAATGCCAAAAAAAAAAAAAATGTTCAAGATGGCAGCTTCATTCTGCCTAACTGTAGGCAATGTCCTGATGAATTACCATTCAAACATAGGGTACAAAACAGAGAAAGTAAATTAGAAACTAAATATGAATACAGAATATTTAATACTATAGAAACACAAATACTAAAATAGAATACCTTTAAAGGTAACATAATACAAAATAGCACAAATAAAGTACAGTGTCCCAGCCATATCATGAATAAAGTAGTAATACAAGCAAACCACGTAAAAAAAAAAGATAATGAAACATTTTAAGTTGTGATTTCAGTAGTGTTAACTATAATTTTCTACAATACCTAACCAGAAGAAATATGTTTGGTAAATAATTCAGATATCTGGATTCCTCCAGGATACAGGAGGAAATAAATTACATTTACATATAGTAATTTTTAAAACAAATTAAATTAAATTTAAAGTTCAGAATTCTTCTTATCAAGGTTTCTCAACATTCAAAAAACATATTTCCAACAATTTCTCAAATATATTCAAATCTACTTTCCACCCCTACTTGCTTGTGCTTTGTATATCATACTTATAGCACCTGTCACATGGATCTTTTACTTATAACATAATCATAGCATTATTCCATTTTTACTGCCATGACAACAGCCTATTAACTCTTGGGATTTTTAGTTTAGGCAGCACTACATACAATTTCCTGCCAGGAACTCTATTGACTCACCAGATTCCAAATTCCACAGGATGAAGCCATAACACTTAAAGTGGAATAATAGTGATATAATTGTATAGTGTGAAACAGTCCTTGAAGGTGGCCCTCACCACTATATAGGATGCAGTCACTGGACTGAAGTCATTTCTTCCTATGCCCCATCCACCTGGCTCTAGTGTGCCACTGTGAATAATACAGTGTGATTAATACACAAATAGCTTGTGACTAGAGTGGGATGGGGATGCACACACCAAGGGAAATTTTGGAGAGATTTGGCCCAAATAAATCATCCCTGCCACCCACCCATGCAACTTTTGAATTGTATCAGGATTACAATTAAAAACTCACAGAAGCTCCTTCTTTCCAGTTCACATAAGAGATTGTGACCACCAATTAAAAGTCTACCTTTGTCTATTCCTTACCTATATATTAGATGGCAAGGGCATCATAGGATTTTCAATTTCAGATTTCACATTGTATTGGGCTTTCTGTGATCTTAGCAGGCTGTCTAGTTGGTAGTTTCTTACTATTTCTTCTTTTTTCAGCAATCAGTTAAACATGAGGAATTGTCTTCTAAACCCTTGTGTAAAGTGCATAAAATATGTAAGAGGACTTGTAAAGAGGTAAATGGCTGGAAAGAGACACATAGAAGTATAAATTGAGATTGCTGACATATAGACAGATTTGGAAAGTGGGCATTGCTTTGCCTTTAGGGAACAACTCAGCAGACAAGGCATACATGGACAAGTTTTTCAAGAGATTTCCCAGTCCTCTGTTTACCTCTAGAGAGAGAAAAAAGACAAAACAAGTAGATCTTTAAATGGCAGCTAATGTCCTGAATTATGCCCCAGGGGCCTGAGAACCAAAAGGCCTTTTTAAAGCCTTGCTGAGTGGTTGCCAATATCTGACAAAGTAGACTCAGAAGGGAGCTATGCACAGAGTCCCTTTCAAGCACAAATTCAAGAGCACATAAGAGTCTTTGCAATGATTACTGTCAGTCTCTTTTTGACATCTCTGATCTGAGTCTTCTGCTCTTTTCTTATCTAAAGGATCAAAACTACAAATAATCTGGGTCTTTAAACATACAACATAAGAAGGCATTAAAAATGTACATATTTTATTGCTGATCACAGAAATGAAAGACAAGAAAAAGTTATAGAACTTGACTCTTTCCCCATCAGTGAAGGCTCTAAAGCAGAGATGACAGATATCTAACTAATGCCAATCAAAATACTAAGAAAGAGAATTATTATTAAACTGGGTGTGGTGGAGGGGCTCTATCATCCATAAAAATTAAACAGAGTCCCTTATTTTAACAGTTATATTGTTTTGCAGCTATCCTGTCACAATGCAATATAAGCTCACAAGTCCTCGGTGATTCAACACAAAACAATGAACACATTTGGTGAAAGCTAAAATCTCTGATGACTTTTAAAATGTATATTGATTCACAAAACATCAAGGGGTGGCAAATTGCCATTATTATATGAAATAGGTATATTTGGAATATATGCTTGGAAGGTTCAGAAGTCAATGTTTATCCCATGAGACCCATTGTGTTAACATCTGAAACTGGGTTGTGGGATGGCCAGGCATCTACATCCAGTTTCTTTTATTTTCTTTGCATTTCATTTCCCTTATATATGCAATAGTTATCTATTAATGTTCACTCTCTCTGGCTGCAGCTCTCCAGAAGGGATATAACGCCTTGACTATTTCATCGCCATATGCAAGGACTGATGGTTTTCTCTCTGCTGCAGGAGGAAAAAAAGTATTCCTCCACAATGTTTGCTTATACTTGAAGAACCCCAAAGTGTTGTGGAAGGATTATTCTGTATAGACCCCTCTCTCCCATTACTAGTGTCTCCTATGCAAAAAAAACAAATAAACCAATTGTGCAGGGGGAAAAAAAGAATGTGTTGTCCCCTCCTGTCTGAACAATTTCTCCTGTCTGAACAATTTCTCTGCAACATGATAGAATGTTCAAATAGCAGGAGAAAAATCTGAACATTTTTTACAAGTCCATTATTTTCTGACAGGATTTCCTTACTTTTGGGATGCCCATTTCTTGAAATAAGAATAAATAATTTCAAATATTTTTGTAGTGTTATGGAATTATCCACCCCCTTACCTTTTGTTGTCTGAACAACAAATGCTTGAGGGGGGAATATTTCCTCCCTCCCCTCTGCCCCCAAGGAGAGAAAAATAAAGAATGCCATCAACACTTTGTGTTTGAGCATGAGGAGGGAATGGGTATGGAGCAAGAGAGATTATAAATCTCTACTACATCTCTCTTCCCATCTGATATTTCAGAAGGTTTGTGCAAGAAAATGAAATCTTGGTCAATAAGAGGTGAACATCCACAAGCATATTTTTGAGAGGAAGTCTTCCAGACATCCCCACTGGATCATGGGACTCTGAGATATGAAAGTGAACAACGTTTGGGATTGTACTTGATTATTTTTCTGCTCTAGAACTCAGGGCTTGAAGGGAGGGTCAACATGTTCAGGCGTCCTGGAAATAGACTAGCAGGGGATGAGCTAGAATGAATAGCATGCTTCTGAGGTCAGAAGTGGCTTGCCCATGACATGTTGGAGAGAAGGTAAGATTATACTGCCACTAAGGGGCTATGCAGATGGGTGACTCTGGGCCACCCCTGCTAGCGTTGGATCGGGGCTGTGGCATTCCCACACTGCAGACCTAATCCTTCCTTTTGCCACACCAAAAAGAGCAGCAAAATGCTCCTTTTAGGGGTAGCAAATGGCCACCCTAAGAGCCAATGCCATGGCTTTTTCATGCCCTTTCAGTGCAGTATGTCTGCACGCTGCGCTGGGAGGGCATCCTGATGCCTCACTCCATGGAAATGGCCATGCAGTATCAGGATGGTGTTGGGGTGGGTTTGGGCTGGCCAGCTTGCGGCTGCCCCACCCCAACTCCAGCCCCAGACTGGTCCTTTAGGCCAGTCTGCAACATCCCTAAGTGTCCCTGCTGCAGATCAGAATTAAATAATTAATAAAGTGTCCCCTAGTTTATCCATACATTTGGTGTGTTTCTGTCCCTTTATTCCAACAAGGTGGACAGTCAACATTTAACTTTTCATGGAACAAAGTAGTAAAACAACAACAACAACAACAACAACAACAACAACATGCTCAGATTCCAAGGGTGGGGGGAGTTTCACAAAAATACTACACAGGATGCTCTGCTGGGTAAGCTGAAAACTGGAGCATTGACTGAGAAGACTTCTTGGCAGCTGTAGAAAATGGGAGGGGGCGGGAGCTCAAATGCTATACAGGTATTTAGCAGGTTTGTTTGTTTTATGAAAATATAGGCAAGATAAGACTGAGATTTGACTTGGGACTTTACTTCAGAAAAAAATGCAAACAAGGGGAAAGAAGAGCTGTGGAGAAAGCATAGATATTAATTGGCTGGATATTCAGGCTGAGATATGAGAATTCAATGTGAATTCACAGAACCTATGTGTTTTGAACGGGGCTTGCTACAATTATCCCACCTTCCCTTCCACTGATATGTACATACATATCACAGAGGGTAATGTCTGGGCCTCGGCAGACGACTAATAGAGTAGTCTTCGAGGCCCGGAAGAGGAGGGGCAGCCACACAAGCGGCACCCCTTCCTCTTCCTGAGGTCACCCTTGGAGTCGCCGGCCCTCCGCACGGCCGGCGCTCCGGGGATGACCTCACGCCGCAGCAACTGCATGCGCTGTGGTGGAAGAGTCAGGGAAAGTGCGCCCGACGCTTTTAGGGCGCACTTTCCCTGACATCTAAAAGGAGCGCCAATTTGGAGCTCCTTTTAGGGACGCCACAGGAGCGCCGTGGTGCGGAGGCTCCGCTCCACCGGCGCTCCATCCGGCAGTGTCCCGGAAGCAGTCGTCTGCTTCCCCCCTCAATTTATCACAAAGAGGAAGCATCACAGGAGTCAATCTGCCCAGGAAGCTAATGGGAGAATAAAAGGAAGGACTTCAAATAGTGATATTTCCTTTGGGAAGGAAAGCTGCATATTTTTAATGAACAGAACCACTCCATCAGAGGGTGCTAGAAACTTGGAAGCAAGATAATCTTTGAAAAAAGTCCTTCAGGATAGGTTTCCCTAAAGGTGAGAATCTGACATCAGGATTTTGTTGCACCAGGGTTGCTTTACCTGAGGACACAGCTCTTCAACTACTACTAAAGCCTTTGGGAACTAACTCATCTTGTCTCACTTCACCTTTCTCCCAGCCTCCTTCCATGTCCATTCAGACAGCAATGCTTGTGTTCATTATACCTTCTGCTGCATAAAATAAAAGTGACTATAAATATTTTTACCACATCTGCTCATTGGTTATTTGCAGAAAGGAGTGGAAATACAACTAGATGATGAGGCAAGATACATTTTCTTTTCACAATAGGAGGACATTCTTTTGTCCAAAAGCTGCTTTACATTCATGTGCCATACTTCTTTCTCATGGCAAACATAAAATGGTTGAATTCACTATCAATTACAGGTTGGAACAAGTTTGATTTCAATTACAACAGGAGAGCAAAACAGCTGGGAAATCCCCAAGGAGAGGTGAGAAAACCAAGGGGGTGCATGGTTCATTAAACAGTACTAATTAGGGAGAGATGAACTCAAGATATAAAACACATCTTGTTGCTCTGCTTCCTTCAGTGAGATAGTTTCTGAATGGCACCTAGTTGGACAGAATATATTTAAATTTCCATATAATTGCTACCTCAATTTTACCTCCAACAACTGGTCTAACTTTGAAAAAGTAACAAAACAGCAAATTAGTGTGTTCCTAGTTGCCTAAATTACATTCCATTTGAACAGCTGTTTTCAGGGCAAACAGATTCTGAAAGCCACGAGTCAAAGTAAATCAGAAGTTGGGAAATTTACTTTTAATAGCTAATGAGATACCAGAAAAACTTCTAGATTAGCTCTGTGTAGTTTAAAATAGTTGCTTATTTTTGTGCAATTAAAAGCCTTATTTATTTCCTCTTCAATAAATCAAAGTCATTACCCCCAAAGTGAATGACCAGAATGTTCAGAAGGAGACCATTGCATTCCCTGAACAACAATGAAAGTAAGCCATGCAATTGCAGGCCCCATTCCTCAGCCACTCAACTGTGGCTTGGTCAGTCAGGCCCAGCTGCAACCCAAAATGGCATGTCCGTACCTGACACACTGCCTAGTAGATCATGCTATGTCTAGAGATCAATTATGGAACATTTATAAGCAGAACCTAGAATTGAAATTATTTATTATTATTATTATTATTATTATTATTATTATTATTATTTATAGCTCACCCAACCACAAGGAATCTGAGCGGATTACAACAACAAAAGTGCATGGAATACAATAAAATTCAAAATTAGTCCCTTTCCAACCACCACCCCACATACAAAAAGATTAAAAAAGAAAAGAAAAAAAAAAAGAAAGTGGGAGAAGATACTTGATGGATAGAGTGACGTAGATCACCTTGTGTGGGGAGAGGAATTAATTTGGGAAGGCCTGCTGGAAGAGATACATCTTAAGAGCCTTTTTAAAGGCTGTAAGAGTAGAGATATGATGGATCTCCTCTGGTAGGTCATTCCACAACTTTGGAGCACTGGTGGAGAAGTCCCTCTGGCTAACAGAAGTTAGCCTAGATTTTTTCAGCTGTAGTAGGTTCACCTCTGAGGACCTTAGTGTGCGGGACAGACAGTACAGAAGAAAGAGATCCCTTAAGTATTCTGGTCCAAAGCCATGTAGGCCTTTAAAGGTAATAACCAACACCTTGTACCTTGCCCAGAAACTAATTGGCAGCCAGTGAAGGGACTTCAGGATTGGTGTTATATGGTCATTACCAGAAGTACCTGTAATCAACCTGGCTGCCATATTTCTTACAAGCTGAAGTTTCCAAACTTGGCACAAGGGTAGCCCCATGTAGAGTGCATTTCAGAAGTCTAATCGAGAGGTTACCAGTACATGTACTACTGTTTTAAGGTCCCTGCTCCAGGAAGGGGCACAGCTGGTGCATCAGCTGAAACTGATAACAGGAGCTCTTGATTGTCACATCCACCTGAGCTGTCAAGTGAAGCGACAAGTCAAGAAACACCCCCAAACTGCAGACAGAGTCCTTCAAGGAAAGTGTGACCCCATCCAGAACAGGCTGACATAACTCCATTCCTGGGTTCAAGTTTCCTATGACAAGTACCTCCATCTTACCTAGATTCAGCTTGAGTTGGCTTTCCCTCATCCAGTCCATTACTGCCCCAAGACAAGCATTCAGAGGAGAGATGCCATCTTTAGTCAGTGCATCAGTCTGAGACATAGAGAAATATATTTGGGTGTCATCAGCGAACTGATAACACCTTGTCCCATGCCTCTGGATGATCTCACCCAGTGGCTTCATGTAAATGTTGAATACATTGGGGACAGAAACGCACCTTGAGGGACTCCCAATTTGAGATCCCTCTTAGCTGAACAACTGTCCCCAAGTGACACCATCTGGAACCTACCTGAGAGGTAGGACTGGAACCACTGCAATGCAGTGCTGCCAATACTGAACTCTCTCAGGTGTTCTAGAATGATACCATGCTCTATGGTATTGAAGGCCACTGAAAGGTCCAAGAGCACCAGAAAGTCACATTTCCCCTGTCAATGCCCAGACGGAGATCATCGACTAAGGCAACAATGTCAGTCTCAACTCCATGCCCTGCCCTGAATCTGGTTTGAAATGGATCCAGAAAATTGCTTTCCTCCAAGACAACTTGTAGTTGATTGGCGACTGCTCTCTCGATCACCTTGTTCAAAAATGGCTGCAGAAAAACAGGTCTATAATTATTTCTGTCTGTGGGGGTCCAGAGAGGGCTTTTTTAAAGAGTGGTCTAACCATTGACTCCTTAAGACAAGAGGGCAGGGACTCCTCCCTGAAGGATGCATTAATTACATTTTTCAGCATCAACTTGATAGTATCACCCCCCTGGACTGCCAGCCAAGTTGGGCAAGAGTCGAGAAAGCAGGTCATCTTTTCCCAACTACTAAGGAGCTTGTCCACATCCTCAGTACTTACTGACTCAAACTGATCCAGTCTAACATTCATGGTGGAGGCTCTGGATACCGTTGTAGTTGCTACTGACTTAAAGTTGGCATCCAGGTCAGTTCTTATCCAAGATATTTTATCTGTGAAATGATAATTAAAAGCATCATAGCAAGCTGTAGTTGGTTGTAATAGAGGGTTCTGGGTGGGACGCAATTGATTTAAATTCCTCACCACCCTGAACAGCTCAGCTGGATGGGATTTCACAGATGTGATAGTTGTAAAATTGAAATATTTCTTAGCTGCATCTGTCAACATTTGATAGAACCTAAGAACAGTCCAATGAAGTGCCTTATTGAATAAGAGTTGAGATTTCAGCCAATGATTCTCTAGTCATTGTCCAACCCACTTCATTTGTTTAAGATCATTGGTGTACCATGGATTATGATTTTTTGTGGGTTGGAAATGGTGCTTGGGAGCACTCATGTCTACAGCTCTGGTAAGGTTGTATTCCACATATTAACCAAAACTTCCACAGAATCGCTGGCATTGCCAACCATAGCACCCCCTAGGACAGGGGTAGGCAACATTTCCCCTTTAAGGGCTGAGGGACTTCAGCTCCCAGAATCCCAGGAGCTATTGGCCAATATGGGACTATTGTCCAACATGGCTGAGGCTTCTGGGAGCTGAAGTCCCTCAGCCCTTAAAGGGGAAAGGTTGCCTATCCCTGCCCTAGGGCTTCTTGGAACCTAATGGGTTCCATCAGCCTTCGAGGGTGGACCATTCTAATTGGTCCTCCACTCCCAGAGTCCAACCTTAATCAGGAAATGATCCATCCATGACAATGCGGCAATGCTAATTAACTCCACCCACGGATATGCCTGATCCGTGCAGAAAACCACATTGAGGGCATGACCTGCACAATGTGTAGGTTCAGAGACTATCTGGGAGAGGCCCATGTTTGTCATGGAAACCATGAACTCCTGAGCCGCATCAGTAAGATTAGTCAAACTAGCCCCAAGGGGGATGTTGAGGTTGCCCAGGACTAATATCCTAGGCAACTCCAACACCAACTCTGAGAGTAGTTGTGTCAGCTCAGCTAGGGAGTCTGTTAAGTTACTGGGGGGGGGGGATGGTAAACCAACAGAATCCCCAGTTTCTCCCTGGTCTTCAAGCTAAGGTAAATGCATTCAATGTGGTCTAATGCACGGATAGGTATCCTGATTAAGGCAAGGTTGTTTTTATGGACCATGGCCACACACCCCCTCACCCACTTTCCCTTACCCACCTGGCTGGAAGGGCCTGAGCCCAGGTTACAGCGCTATCTGCTCCTAGCCAGGTCTTCGTAATATATGCCAGGTCAGCACTGTGATCTATCAGTAAGTCATAGATAATATGGGACTAGTCTTCACTGACCTGGCATTACAAGAGCAGAGAAAGTGGCTGTTTAGGCATGCTCACCAGATCTTTTAGGGTAGCAAGACAAATGGAAGGTGAGATGGCTATCAAGCATCTATCGCATTTTTCTCTGTAATGACCTTTCGCCCTGCTAACACCATTTCACATTGCAACAACATTATTCAACAAACAATTTTAACATTAGAGAGCACAAATATACCTATTATAAGCTGAATACCCTCATTGCTCCCAACTTTTGAATGGTGCTCCTGTCCATGCCCATTGCAACAGGGATAATACCTTAGCAGTAATCACACAAAACTAGTATCTGTTGAAAGGATATTTATTTGTATGGCAAAAAAAAGGAACCAGTCAGAGAGTCCTCAACCCACAAAAATTTGTGCAATGCCAATGCAGGTTATAAAGCCCAATCACTACAGAGGCTCAGAAAAAGAGTTGTGCCAGTTCTCCTCTAGCAGGGGTGTCACTAGAGGGTGTCATTTTAAGGGGAAGTGACACCACTGTTCCCCAAACATCTGCTTTTTGGCAGGAACAGGCTGTGGCATTCACATGTGCCCCTTTAAAATGCTAAAGAGACAATGTAAGTGGAGCGATGCTGAGTGGGAAGAGAAAGGAGAAGCTTTTTAAACACACACACACAACACACACACAACACACACAGGGGTGTCATGAAGTAATAATTATCACCCAAAAGTTGTATGGTATATTGATGAAATTTTGTCAGTGTCATCATTGGTCTTTAAGTGCATGATGTTGAGAAAATCTGCTTATTGTGTCCTTTATTTTTGTTACAGGTTATGCCAGAAGTGACTGAAGTGCAAGATGGAGAAGTATGAGAGGGTATCGTAAAGTAATAATTATCACTCAGAAAGTTCTCCCAAGACTTCCAATACAGATAGACAAAAGGGTTCATGCCTATTGACCATTTTTTTTTGTCTCCCTGGACAACCCTTCCAGAATTGTACAAGTCCTGAAGTCACCAATGCTATCTGAAAGCCCCAGATCCTTAGCAGAAAAACCCAGCGTGGACAATCTACCTCTAATGGCCTGCAGTGACAACCCCTCTTTCCTGAAGTCAACATAGAATTGTAAAATCTGTGCAATCAGCAAAGTCCCTGTTCCTGCCTGTATAGAGTAAATTCACTTACTGCCCAATGATAACTCTTCCTAGTGTCCTGCAAATCTTCCTTAATCTCCTGTGTGACCCTAATCCTATGATGTGGCTTCCATGGTCCACAGCAGCATTACAACACCTATGAAGGACAGCCATCCAAGAAGCAACTAAAAAGCATGCAAAATTCAAATGAGCTCCTAAAATTCATAGAGAGTAGCCTTCCTACACTGTAAAAAACGCAAGGAACCCTCTCATGTAAAGCCATGGGAAAACCACACTGTTATCCATGGGAAAACCACACTGTTGCTTAATAGATTCAATTTCTGTTCCTCGTACTTCACAAATAGCAGACTATGGGCCTTTGCAGACTGCCAGAAATAATGCAGATTGAGGTCACTTTAACTGCCCTGGGTCAGTGCTAAGGAATCATGGGAACTGTAGTTTATTGTGGCACCAGAACTCTCTGACAGAGAAGGCTCAATATCCCAGAAAAAAATACAATTCCCATGATTCCTTAGCATTGAGCCAGGACAGTTAAAGTGACCTCAATCTGCATTATTTCTGGCAGTCTAAAACAGCCCCAAGGCCTCTCCACCAGGGAACAAAATTCAGTAATCAGAGACACACACTGATTAGTCCCAAATCCCCCTCCCCCCCAAAAATAATCTAAATAATAGATAATCCCTCCCTCTCCAGTCTTCTGTCCAACGGCACACTCCAGAAATGTACTGAAGTTCTCAAATGCAGGACAAGACACCAAGCACCCCATAGAAAACCCTGGTCCATGTAAAACAAGCCTTCAAATGAGAAGCCCAGCCATTCAAAATTATTGAGGTGAACTGCTTAAAGATGAAATGCAGATTTCATATTCCATTTTGCCAGTTTTGCTTCTATACCTGCCCTACAAACTGTATGAACATTAAAATCAAAGGATGTGTAATGTACTGTGCACAGTTCTGCAGGAATACCAGCATTAACTGACTCAACCCTGGACTAAGGCAGATGGTGAATCAACCTAAATTTACCTGGTGCTTTCATGGGTACCACTTGTAAAGGTGAGACTCTCAAGTTAGGAACTGGAAGAGATTGGATGGACCAACCACTCTTCCCTCTTACATTTCCTTCAGAACCTTATCCCTAACAATGGTTTCTAAATCCATAGCTGAATGCAAATTCCAAGATTTAAAGGGCCAGCAAACATCTTTGTGGGGAATTCAAAAACCTACTCTAAGGGCCTTTGCAGACTGCCAGAAATAGTGCACATTAAATTGTGGCACTGCCCTGGCTCAGTGCTAGGGAGTCATGGGAATTGTATTTTTTTTTTCTGAGACATTGAGCCTTCTCTGTCAGAGAGCTCTGGTGCCACAAAAAATTACAGTTCCCATGATTCCCTAGCACTGAACCAGGGCAGTGCCTCAATTTAATGTGCACTATTTCTGGCCTTCACTCAAATAATGGACTTCCATCTGATCTGAATATAACTGTAAAATAATGGTCAATGGAATATTAATCAGTCTAGGCCCCTTTCAGAGGTAGGAGGGAACCACCAACTCCATACTTACTAACTTGGGGGTCCATAATACTTTTTTTCCCTTGGGGCAGTTCCAAAAGGAATGAACACCTTCTCACACCAAATGCTCATGGCAAACTACATGTGTACATGGACCCACAGTCCCAAACCCCCAACACAGAAGCTTTTACTGCTGACCTTGTCCTCCCTTGGGTTGATTAGCTACTAGAGCTCACTCCCTCCACATGATGTGACCACTGTGTGAGTACTTCCCTTGGGTTGGGTATTCTGGGATCATCAGCTGCATCCAGAAGTGCCTAGTTGAGGGCAAGGTTAATAGCAATCTTCATACTAAAAGTATCCGACTGTGCCCCCCTCAAAAAAAAAAAAAAATCAATGTAGTCCTGAAAAATAATGCCCATGTGTTGAAATAGCTGAAGTAATTTCTATGGATGCACCCTAGATATGAACCTTGCATAGATTAAAAAAATCCCATAAACCAATTTTTCCATGTCCTAACAATTAGCTTGCTCTTTGTTCCATTTAGGACTCATGCTACCCCTAACCAGGATAAAATACATAGTATAACACTTAAACATAATATAAGTTCAATGACCTAATCGGTACCTATACTAGCTACTGAGGTCAAATCTGGGCTTAAGGGTCCTACAAAGGTCCAACTAGTCCTAAGAAGGACAGCAGAGGCCTATATGGAGCCTATGCAGCCTATAGAAATAGTGCAAATTGAGTCCACTTTTAGGGTTAGGGTTAGGGTTAGGGAATCATGGGAACTGTATTTTATTGTGGCACCAGAGCTCTCTGACAGAGAAGGCTCAATGTCTCAGAAAAAAAAACAACAACAATTCCCATGACTCCCTAGCACTAACCCTAACCCTTAAAGTGGACTCAATTTGCACTATTTCTGGCAGTCTGCAACCCCCCAAAGCCTACAAAGAGCTCACAAGGCCTGTGAAGGCCCAGCCAAGCCTGCCAATTTGAAACTGGGGCCTGCCATTATAATAGATTCAAAGAAAAGTGGAGGAAACAGACACAGCCCAATAAATCCTGTGGCTCTGGCCCCTCATGCTTAACTCTTAACCCTCATGCTTAACCTTCATGGTGGCCTGTGTTGGCCAAATCTGCACTGCCTTGTGTTGAGCCAATTTTAGTCCTACATGCTGTGTTACTGAATTGCCTTATCGGGCAACTCTACAGTATAAAATACATTATGTCATAATTTGAAGCTTCACTGCTTCTTCATCACGCAAAAATGTCAAAAATCATAGAGGAGAAAAATAGGTGATGATGTTATAGTAACAGGGCTACTTCAGATGTTACTCAGTTGTCAGTTAAGATGATATTAAGGGATTTCAATGGAGACAGAGGCTACTCCCCTTCCTGGCCACGTTAGGACTAGGGACAAAAGCCAATAAAAGACAGGTAATAAAATGCCAACTCCATTAGCAACAGAAAAGTAACTCCCTTTGGATTTTGCATTCTCTGCTTTGGTACTCCTTTTATAAAATGTGGAAAATATTGTATACTGCCTTGGATCCCATGTTGGGAGAAAGGTGGGATACCGTACCTATCAAATAAATAAATAAATAAATAAAGAATAAAGTTTTTCCTCTTAAAGCTCAGTTGGCAACAATAGTAGTATCATTCTAGAACTACTTAAAAACATGACTTTTTTAAAACTAATGCCCCTGGGAACTAATCAATTAAATCCAATGTGCGCACCTGTTTGGTTCAAACTTGTCTCAGACTGTTCTAAGTGGTTTCAAACTGTCTTGTTTCAACTTGTTTAATTGTTTAATACTGCTCTGATATTCTTAGATACAGGGCAAGATACAAACATTTTAATAAATAATAAACATATAGCCTGTAAAAACTCTTAAGAGAAAATAGTTTCTATTTACAATGTAATGCACAGAGGTCCTCAAAATGTGTGTGTGTGAATGATTTTAAAACTTAATATTATATGATATAAAGACAGCATGATTTTTTGATTTTTTTTAAAATCATGCATTAAAGACTTTAGAAGGTATAATTCAAAGGTAATTTTCCATGCTTCAGTTCCTGTTAACAATAAATTGAAGGGTTATCCTATTACATTGCATTATGGGAAGCAGGAGAGATAACATTTCAGTCACAGTTGGGCCATTTGGAGTTCCATTGTCTGCAATGGAAGAGTTAGACATATGCTTAAATCTCTTCCACGGAAATCTTTGCAAATTAAAATTGGTTGTTTTGGTTGGATTGTGCTGTATTGTTTTTCCCTTAAATATAAATTTTAAAAATATATTTTGCATACATATGCCAGTGATGATTGATAGAGTGTTATCAACTGAAAAATTTATACTGCCTGTCATAAGAAGTACCTATGCAATTGTGATCAACCTTTGCCACAATTTTCTTGTGCATTGGACTTTTCCAAGGATTGTATGCAAACAATGGTATGTGAGTAAGTATGGATGTGGGTGTAAGTGCTTTCAAGTCACCTGTTCACTTATGGCAACATCATTAATTTCATAGGGTTTTCTTAGGGCCTCTGCAGACGGACCCAAAGGACCAGCCTAGAAGCACAGTTGGGGTGGGGCAGCTGCACGCTAGCCATCCCAACACCACACCAACACTGTCCTGATGCCACACACTGTGATGTATGGTGAGAGGTGTCAGGATGCCCTCCTGGCACAGCATTCTGATGCACTGCACCAGAAAGGGCAAAGAAGAGGCACATGCCGGCTCTTAGGGCGGCCTTTTGCTTCCCCTGAAAGGAGTGGCATTTTGCTGCTCTTTTTGGGGCAGCAAAAGGGAGGATTGGGACTGCAGCATGGGGTAGCCACAGCCCCAATCCGCCACTTCCCGGGGCAGCTCAGAGCCACCTGTCTGCACACCCCCATAGTCATGGAGTACCTAGAGGCAATTTGCCAATTTCTTCCTCTGAAATATAGCCAACAGTATTCGTTGGTGGCCTCTTATTCAAGTACTAACCAAGACCGATCCTGCTTAGTTACCAAGATCTGATGGGATGTTTTTAAGGGTATTTAGGTCCTGTGTTAGGGATTCCTATTTAGGTTGATGCTGTGGCCCTACTTTGAGAACTTTAGAGCCTTTCCAGTTACAGAATGGAACAATGCTTTACAAATTTAATGTCTGTAATTTGTGAACACTATGAATCTTCTAGATGAAGTACCCTACTGTCTTTGACCAAAGTGCCTTACTGTATTGGGGGCAGAACAAACCACCCAAAAAGGGTGGATTGGGGCTGCCTGGAGCTGCAGCAACTACATGCTGTGGCTCCAATCTTCTAGAGCTGTCTCAAATAGGAGTGGAAAAGATCTGCTCCTATTTGGGCTGGTAAAAAGCAGCCTTGAGGCTCAGCTGCAACCCCAGGGTGGCTTCTGGACACTCTGGCAGTGTGTGACATGTATACGCCACACCCCTCAGAGTGTCCTGAAGCCGCTCCAATGTGATTGGCGTCTTCCAGGCATCTTGGGAGTATGCAGTATGTAAATGCTGCACCCCCAAGCCTCCTGGAAGCCGGCTTAACTTGCCTATCTGTACTGGCCCGTAATCTATCCAATTGGTGTCACCTTCTGTTTCATGTAAATACTCCCATTAATCTCCAGTTTCCAATTCATGTCCCTGAGCTTAGGAACTGTGACTCTGTAATGTTTGGTGTAGATATAGCTAGGGTCAAAACCCACAGGCAAAATAAAGTAGTTTCCAGCTGCTTTGAAGGCAGGGTATTTAGATGATGCATGGCTCAAAAGTGGTTAGAAACCAAACAGAACCTGTGTTCCAGGCTAAAAATAGGAACAAAAAGAAGCTGGAATAATCCAACTCAAAGCAGAAAATGTGCACCTTTGTGCTTGCATATAAATGCCCCTTCACGTGTGTCAATGCAAAGAAATAAAAGTCCAATATATATAGTTACAATCTGCACAAACCAGTCAATCTAACAGGAGCATGGAGTGAATGGTGGTGAAGGGGGCATGTATGAGGGGCTTCCATGATTGTGCTTTGCCAGTGTTTCACTTGCACACTGATGCACCGATCCCCTATAACAGTGGAGCATCACTTGTGCAACTGTGTGGCTGATCAAAGGTGCAGCCATGCAATGGGATGGCATCTGTGGAGTAAAATGTGGGAGGTACCTGGAAGTCACAGGTGGTGTGTTGGTGTGACAGTACACATATATGGCAATTAAAAAAAAATCCAGTGGCACAGCTTGATACTGCACTATGCAGTCAGGCCATGAGTATTTGGCCCACCTTGGGAGTGGGCTGTATGGGCAGCAGGGTTTCAACCTACTTTTGAAAAAAGTAGGATCAAGCCATTTTTCCCCTGCCTGTCTGCATTGGTGCCTAGAAAGGAAATGAACACGGGAACACAGCAAAATGGTGACATATAGCATATGCACAAGGCTCATGCTACATTAACTATGTTGATTTATGAAATGCATGACATTTTGAGTTAATCAGAAACTTACCTGAAAATAGATTCAAAACTACATTTGATATATCTGAATGGTTAGGGAAGTATCTTAGGTGACTACATAGAAGGTGCTCATAATAAATCTTAGATTTTTTTTAAAGAGTATTTTAGTGTTGTACTTTGTGTGTTCCTTATTTGTCTGTATATTATTTTAGTTAGCATCAGTAAACATTAAAACAGAAAACTGGAGCCTCACTTTCTTGAAATCAAAAAATATTTTGAATAGCTTATTATGGCAGTGACAATTTTTTTCATGGACAATTTCTGTTAAACTATGAATGGTTCTGTTAAACTAGGAAGTGAGGTGCAGGGGGCATGTATAGGGGGCCTATGATTCTGCTTTGTCAATGTATCACTTGCACACTGATACACCAATCCCCTGTACTGGTAGAGCATCACATGTGTGGCTATGAAGAACACTAATTTTGTGAAAAGCAGTAACAAATGGAATTGACTAAGGGAGCTTTGAGCATTGATTTCAATGGGAAATTGGACCCTCAATACTTGACTTCAAAGAAAAAAAAAACAACTTTTTCTTTTTTTCTTTTTTCCTTTTTTAAACAGTTCTGGTATCTTACCACCCATGGTTTGTCAGGTACCCAAATCTCCCACAAGTACTTCGGCATATCTCCAAAATTCAGTGCCTAAAAAGCAAGTAATATTTGAATAAAAAGATTTGTCACTTTTACTGCAGTTTAAGATACCCCTCCCCAATTTCTGACAAAACCCAGCTTAAAAGTCAATGATAATTTTTGAGGTGAGTCCCTGTATGTATTTTATAAATGAATGTGTGTCTCTCCCATCCATAATGAACTTTGTTTGAAATGTGCTAGTCTCTTTTAGAAGCTATTTACCCATCTTTCTGCCCTAGGTAGGAGGTGGGAAAATTTATATTTAAAAAATCAAATAATGTGCAAACAATGTATGCTCAAAGTCCTTTTGCCTTATTTTATGGAAAGCAAATGTTGGAAAAAGAAACATACACCTACATCTATCAAAAGAAGAAAGTCCAGTAGTGAATTGATAACACTGAATGCAAATAAACAAGGGTCTGAAACACTTAATGGACATTAGTTCTATTTCTATTCATGTCTGAAAAAGTCATCCAAAGAGGAACTCAAGTTGGAAGTTCTATTCATTATTTAAAATAAATAAATAAATAAATAAATAAATAAACAGCACAACTCAAGATGTTACTGGATCATTATGGATGCTACTTTTGTATGATCACATCTTATATTATTCTAGTGGTGTAAGAATAAGGAAAGCACATTAAAGGAAGAATCATGGGTAAAATTCACAGTGTAACATTAGTAGGGCAGACAGCAAGAGTTGGGCAAAAACTTCCCACACAACTCACTCCTCCCATGTGAATTCCCTATTCATGCATTGTGAAATAATTGAAACCAAAGGTAAATGGAACTAATAGAATTTTGGTAACACAATCCTAAGTAACCAATAATGCAGATCACAAAAATATACAAATAGGGTCTATGAAAATGTTTCATAGTTATCTTGTTCCTACTTTCTTATTTTCATGGTTCCATTCCATTTTTGGTCTCTTTTCACCCATCCCTATTACCAATGCTTTGAATTAAATAGAATACTTGATTATTTTGTATTAGGTTTGTGTGATCTACTCTACAGAATATTGGTTTAGTGCTCTATGTACTGTTTCCCTGTTTTTGGATGCAATATATTTAAGACAGAACATTTTCCCCCAGCTGGTTTTTGCAAATACAAAATATACTTTTATACCAATGAAAACATCTTTAAAAATTCTGTGAAGGTGAACTGAGCACTAGATGAGGCAGTCTATCAAAATTTGGATATCACTGTTGAAAGATCAATGACTTTTGGCACTAGGAAAGCACATTATATAATGATCAACCTTTTTCTCATACCTGAGTAACTAATATTGTCATATATTTGTCAAATCCCTGCATCAAAATAGATTATATTATTAGCAATAGGTAGATATAAAGCCTTAATTTGTGATCCAGGTGCATTTTTGAAAACAGAAACTGGTGTTTTCAATTTTTTTTAATTATTATTTTATGGAAATCTATTTGATGAACATCCATTTACTATTTTGTTCATTAAAAACAACAACTGTGTATTCATTCTTCCACATGTAAGACAAACATACATAAGATCCAAGCAAAAATAATGTGCCAAGTGTAAACATATGCAAAGGACTATGTATATAGATTTTCAAACATCTGGGAACATCAGATCTGAACTGAACAATACCTTATACATGCACAGAGTCTCATATAAGCTGGCCTCCTCTTTGCAGATGATGGCAGACCAAAGTGGTATATCACATGAGGAAAGGAAGCTGGGAGATGTATTCCTATTCTATTTTTGTTTGATTGTCTGTCTTTGGGAAGCATGGCAAAAGAAAGTGGTTTATAAATATAAATGAACTGTTAAAAAAAGTGTGTGAAAATGAAATGCTAAATATTTTAATTGGATAATTAGATATTATTACCTCATCATCACTGCTAAAGCCCTTTCTTTACATGGGTGTGGATCAGTAGCATCACTGAGGGGGTGTGTGAGGGGGAGGTGAGCCACACCAGGTGATACCCGGTCGGTCCCCCACCCCCCACAGGGCCTTGCAGGGACTTGAGACCACTCTCCAGAACTTCCTAGGGCCATGGATCCATTCTCCAGGCTTTCCCGGGCCTGCGGGCCTGCTTCCTGGAGTTGCATGTGCTCCCGTGCATCGTGCGCACTGGAAGTCCCACCACCTAGAAGTCCCACCCCTGATACCAGGGTCTGGGGACACCACTGGTGTGGGTAAGATGGAATGAGGGGATGACCCCAAAATACTGTATAGGGACAATCTGTCCAAAGATAGCAACTCCAAAGGCAACAGTTAAAAAAAGTCCACATTTTAGTTTATCATACATAGTTGCATGAGTGATTTGTAACCTTAGACATAGCTTGGAAAAGATATTTTCTGGATTAAAAGTAGTTCCTTGAAGCTCTGATAGCCACTTTAATATCTGCAGCTAGTGATTTGTCTCCCTTTTTAAAAAAATAAAACCTTCAAGATGTATGGTTCAATATCCACAGCATTTCTATTTCTTGACTATAGTGATGTTTGCATTGGGCAGGATACTTGGTGAGCAACCTGGATTATTTTGGCCCCATAACTGCCCGGATATCCTTGTTACCTGGGCTCTCTGCTGTACCCTAGAGTGGCTGTTGTGCATTCAACTGTGCATATGTGCATATATCTGTGCTATCCAGAGTGCCTGCCACTGACACATATCACTCATTCTGGGGTTAGAATGAGTCACCCAGCAGCTGGGCACCTCATTCTGACTTCAGCGCAAGTGATGCATGGCAGTGGGTGCTGTCCCATTCCTAGAATGTTGGCACAGTGGGACATGTGTGAGAACAGCGGCCCTGTGGCTCAATGGAGGACACAAATAGTATAGATTTGACTCAGTTTTAAAGATAGGTATATCCCAGTTTGGTGCTGAACAGGCCAGATGTCATTCGGACTGTTCACTCCAGATTTAGGGACTGGGCCCTGCATCTCCTGGATTCCCTGCCAAGCAGACAAGGAAGGCCATTTTATTTAGCCTGTGCAGACAGGGCCTATCTTATAATAGTGCCAAAAAAAGAGTCAGAGAGAAATAATTTATTGTTCAGTTTGTGCATCAGCTGTGTTGTTGTAAGAAAAAACTTTCTTTAAAAATGTTTTTAAGATACTATAAATTACTCTTGAACCTGGAAATGGCAGCAGAAGATTGTTATAACAGAAATTAGAGTTGCATTCAATGCAGAAATATTAATAGTTCCATATGGCCTGTCATTAAATGCTGAATATGAAAAGTAACATATGGCTTAGTCTCTGCCAAAGTACTACCAGCTACCACATGAGGGCATATCATAAAGTAATAATTATCAGCCAGAAGTTAGTATGGTATATTGATGAAATTTTGTCAGTGTCATCATCACAAAGTGACTTTTTCTTTTCTCAAAAATGAAAAATCCATTGTAGGGTCACCGATTTGACAACACAGATGATGTCATTCATGAAGTGGAAGAATGGTTGAAGGTGCAATGTGCAGACTTCTACAATAATGGTATTTGGAGGGTCAAGAAACGCTGGGGAAAATATGTAAATCTGGATGGTGACTACATAAGAGATAAGTTAATAACTACTGTACAAATCAAAACAAACTTTCTGTCAATTTTTTTAAAAGGTGACAAAACTTTATGATATCCCCTCATACAACAAGTAAATACTATACATCAGGAGGAAAAACTAACTGAAGATATGGAAAAGCTAAATATTTCATCCAGTAGAAGTCAAGGGGCGACGACCTAAAACTTTGAGTAAATACACATATTGCATTCTTTTTTAAATGTATTTTTGGGTGCTGAATTTGAAAGATACATTAAAAATGTCGAACCAGAGTTCTTTCACAAAGTCATTTTTTTTAAATCAATTCAGTTGTTACTCAGCTTTGATCACAGATGGACACTGATGTTCCAGTGCTATTTCTTTTAGTGGTTTTGGACAGTTTTTTTTTTTTGTATTTCATATTAGCTAATTAAAGTGATCTGAAAGTCTGTTAAAATGCTTTAACCCCCTTTATTAACTCTTTGCAGGGCGTTTTCATTCTGTCACATATTACAACATAGAAATGTGAAAGTACTTTTTTGGGGGGGGTGGGACTGCACATGATAGAATCTGAGATCATTTTTGGATTTGACCCTTAGTGCTGCAGGCCTGTGACATCACAAGTTTGGGATGGACAGAGCCAATGATTAATTCCTGAAACCTCTTGCCATTGATTTCTAGTATGTCATTCATCTTATTACCCCTTTCTCCACCAGTACAATGGCTGCATCCTATCAATAACTCTCCCAAGCTTTGACAGTCCCCAAGCAGCTCACAGCTTTCCATCTTCTATGCATTCCTCTCCATGCTTAATATCAGAATAGGCACTCCTGAATCCATACAATGTAAGTAACATTCCAGATCTCTATCCCTAATGGTCAGAGGCAACTGTCTTATTTTCCATATCTTTCTTCAACTGGATGCATGCATGGACCAATAATCAATTATCCACTATCCTTGATCCTTGCACTGCTAATTTAAAAGAAGTGGTAGGAAAAGGACTGCAATGTCAATATCCATGATTAACTTCAACCTTTTGCTCAGATTTAGCATGTTGGCTTAGAAGTCTGAAACATATTCAACAACTTGTATGGGTAGGTGTAATAACCAAGGAGTTTATCACATGGGGAAAATTGGAAGTTTAAATGGGTCAGAACCTATGGTTATCAAGTGTATTAGGCACAATTGCGCAAATGGTTTTCACATGACATTGCACACAAACTGCTTAGAATCTGAAGAGAAAGTGACATGAATCAGGGAATAGTCATTTTTGGGGAAATACTATGTTCTCATCTCTGTTTCATTCACAAATTCACTTTCTTTGTGCAATTGCTGTAGTGTGAAAG
>JAIPUX010001232.1:27823127-27855620 GCA_020142125.1 Phrynosoma platyrhinos
CTCATCTCTACAGTTGTCATTCCAGGTGAATGCAGTGGCCAGGAGTGCATGGAATCAACTTCGGTTGATTCGCCAACTGCGACCCTACCTAGACCAGAAGGACCTTGAAGCAGTAGTACTTGCCCTGGTAATCTCTAGTTTGGACTTCTGTAACGCGCTCTACATGGGGCTACCTTTGTACCAAGTGCGGAAACTTCAATTGGTTCAAAATGCGGCAGCCAGGTTGGTCGCCGGTACAACTAGGGCGGACCATATTACATCTGTGTTGAAAGCTCTTCACTGGCTGCCGATTAGTTTCTGAGCGCAATACAAAGTGTTGGTCACTACCTTTAAAGCCCTACATGGCTTGGGTCCAAGTTACTTGAAGGAACACCTCTCCCTACATAATCTGCCCCGCACTCTCAGAACATCAGGGAAGTACTGTTGGAATATCATAACACTAGATTAAAGTTAACTTCCCAGAGATCGTTCACAGCAGCAACTCCTAAGCTTTGGAATAGCCTGCCAGAGGAGATCAGTCTTATTAATACACTAGAAGCCTTTAAGAAGGCACTTAAGATGGAGCTCTTCTGGCGGGCTCACCCACCTGACCTTCCTAATTTGTAAAAAACTAATTGCTTTATCAATATGACCTCCGGGGTGTGTGAAGATGATGATAACTGGTTCACTGGATAGGGTATTGGTTTTAATTAGAGGTATTATAGGGTTTTATTGTGGGGGGGATATTGTTGTTTTGGTTTTTATATATTTTATGCTTTGCATTTTTATATTACTTGTTATCCCGCTTCGATCTGTAGGGAGAGGTGGGAAATACAAATAAAAATTATTATTATTATTATTATTATTATTATTATTATTAGACAATCTCTATGGCTGTGAATTCTAAATGCCACACCCCAAATTGCAAATCCCAGGATTTCCACAGGATAACATCATGCCAGTTGAAGTAGAATCATCACACTGTAATTGCTTAGCATTGAAGGGCCCTTGAAATGAGG
This sequence comes from Phrynosoma platyrhinos, assembly GCA_020142125.1. Classification (NCBI taxonomy): domain Eukaryota; kingdom Metazoa; phylum Chordata; class Lepidosauria; order Squamata; family Phrynosomatidae; genus Phrynosoma; species Phrynosoma platyrhinos. Next base: position 27,824,126 of record JAIPUX010001232.1, read on the forward strand.
ATTCTTATTTCTGTTGTTCCCTCCACAAATTCATTTCTATCCATAAAATAAAATAAAATAAAAACATAAAAAATCTTACATATCATCCCCTCCATCAAAATTGAGATTTGTGATGCTAAAGGTCACCTCTGTAACCTCTTGTCATTAAAAAAAAATGAATTCACAGTCTTGCACACAAGAGACATGAACATCTGCTTGAAGCAACAAGTTATTTTCTCAAAAATATATGTGCTTTTTTATCAGAAGGAGCTATTAAATGCTAACAAATGGTGTAAAAGTCACAATAAAATATGCAGTAAAAATGTCAAATTTTCTTGAAGTTGTCAGATTATACATGGCTCTGCTCCCTTATGAAAAAAATGGGCAACCCCACATTCTTTTTTCAGGTAGGCCTGAGTTACTTGTAACATGGTAACTAGCTCATCAATATTTCAGTGAATACCTGATGCATGATGGTTTCCTAGAAATATGAGCATGAAACAGGAGCTATTTTATATCTTATTTTTATGGCATGAAACATTCAGGCTAACATGAGCATGAATATATCTTTAAGTTTGTTTGATGTACAGTAGATCCTTGGTATCCTCTGGGGTTTGGTTCCAGGAACCCCCTGGATATCAAAATCCATGGATGCTCCAGCCCTTTTAAATACAGTAGCATATTAAAATGGCATCCCTTATTAAAAATGACAAAATCAAAGTTTGCTTTTTTTGGAATATATTTTCAAACTGTGGATGGTTGAATCAGTAGATAAAGAATATGTGTATATGGAGGGATTCTGTACCTGATAGGCCACTTATATGGCCAGTTTTTTTTCAACTTTTGTTCTGTCTTTGTTTCCACATTTCCAACAATTATTCGTACAACTTGTTTATTTTTTCTGGGGATAGATACCACTGATAAACCATCTTAATATGATTTTCCTTATGATCCTGATAACAAGTAAAGCCTTTAGTACCCCTCCAAGCTTTCTCCCATGTGTCCAGCTCTATTGGTTTACTGATGTCTTGGGCCCATCTAATCATTGAGTGTTTGATTTTCTCCTGTTCGAGATCTCTCTCTTTTAGTAGTATGTCCCTTTTTTTTGTCCCAGCAAATAATATCTATTTCAGATTTTTCATTTGTGATTCCCTGATTTCTTTTATCCAGACTATATCTTTCTTTTAATTGCTTATATAGGAACCAATTTCTCTTTATTTCTTTTTCCAATTGCTCTATGGTTTTAAATTTACCTTTACCTGGTCCCTTCCAATGTAATAGGTCTTTATATAGCAACCAGCACTGTCTACATTTCTTGATCTTTTATGTAATGCTTCCTGTAGTGATGACCAGCTAGGAATCTGATTATAAAATTGTCTTTTAATCTTCTTCCAGATTTTGAATAGCACATTTTGTATAAAGTGATGGCAGAAGTCTTTATTATTTTTTGCTTTATCGAACCAAAGGAAAGCATGGAATCCAAACTCCATTTTTACACTTCCTAGTTCAAACGTTCTCTCATGTTCTAATGTCATCCAGCTCTCTAATCAATTGGGACAGGCCACCTGGTAGTAGAGTTTTAGGTTAACCCACAACCTCCTTTGATCTTTTCCTCTGTTAGGAGTTTTCAACTAATCCTAGGTCATTTCCCTTTCCATATAAATTTTGAGAGTTCTCTCTGCCACTTATCCAATTGTTAAGTATTGGGAGATTTTGAAATATTAGTTTAGGCAATATATTCAGCTTTATTGTTTCAATTCTTCCCAGAAAGGATATGGTTTTTTTTACTCCATCTTATCAAATCTTTTGAGATTTCCTCCCACGTCTTTAAATAATTGTTTTTATACAGGTCAATATTTCTTTTAGTGAGATATATCCCTAAATATTTTACCTTACTCTCTGTTCTAAATCCTGATCCTTCTCTTAGCTCCTCTTCTTCTTTCAGATCCATATTTTTAGTCAAGATTACTAGTTGATTTTTTTGTTGTTGTTGTTTATATGGAATCCTGTACTTCTCCAAAACCTTGGATCGTCTCTATTTTTTTTTATGTTTGCATTAGGGTTTTCTAAAAAACAAACAATATCAGCGGCGAACGCTTGTAGTTTGAAAGTGTGATTTTTAATTCTTATACCTCCTATTTCGGGATCACTTTTATGTTATTGTTTAATATCTCAAGCACAATTATAAATAATATTGGTGACAAGGGGCACCCTTGCCTTGTCCCTCTTTCGATTTCGATTTGTTCTGTTCTTTTATTATTTATAATTATCTGTGCCCATTGTTCTTTGTAAATCACGTTCACCCATTTATCAAATAGCTCCCCCATTCCCATTTGTTTTATTAATTCCAACATGAAGCCCCAATTGACATGATCAAAAGCTTTCTCAGCATCGAATACGAGCATCACTAATTTCTTTTCGTTATGAAATTCAAAATATTTGATTATGTTCAGTACAGTTCTGATGTTATTTGAAATCTGTTTCTTAGGTATAAAACTGTTTTTGATCTTCATGTATAATCTTTTGTAACAGCTTTTTCATTCTAGTAGATAATATCATAGTGAATATTTTATAATCAATATTGGTTAGTGAGATAGGTCTATAGTCTTTCAGTTCCGCTTTATGTTTCTTTCCTTTCAGTATTAGAACAATATGGGCCATTTTCCATGTTTCTGGGACTCCTTCTTGTGGTATATCTTCAATTACTTCTTTTAATAGTTAACTATATGGCCAGTTTGAGGTATGGTGTATTAGATGTTGCGCAACATCTCCGTTATGCTATCTCCTTGTGCATTTCCATATCCATCCCTATCTTTAGTCTCCTGTATTCCAAAGATCACATGAATACAAGTTATATAGACATATATGATTTATATAGAAATATAGTTATGAAATCTTTCTTTGTGTTACACTCACAAAGATTTATATTGATGCTCATGTTAACCTTTGTTTTCACATCATCAAAATAAAACATAAACTATAAATTGTGAGTATGGAGAGAAGACATTGGAGAGTTCTACTTATGTTCAAGGAAATATGTTTTAGAGAGTCTCTTCAAAACCAGCTGCATTGGAAATGCAAGGGTGGCATCCAGCATGTGTGGAAACACTGGGGACAGGACTAGCATGTTTAGTCTTGGCCCCATCCTTACTCCTCACTCATTTGGCAGAATGTGTGAAATAGGGCTATAAATGTTAAACATAACTACTGACATATCAATCTAGCTTATTCTCCCATTTTGGAAACAAAACAGTTGATTTTGAAAGCTACCTTGAAAGCACTCTAAGATCTAATTAAATATATACACTGATTCACAATTGATTTACCTTTACATTTTACTGGCCTTTCACAATCTGTAATCAGACATTCACCATTGTAACAAAGATGTTCACCAATATGGGATATCAGTTTACTTAACATAGGGGTACACCTTAGGCAGGGATGTCAAGAATGCCAAACTTTTCATCTTTGCCAGTGTCGCCTGCCAAGGAACTGACAACCACCTGGATTTCTCACTTCCAACATGAGAGCAAGATAAATGTCCCCCCTGTACCCCCAATTCTTTTTCATTGATGCTGTGAAGCACACAGAAACCCAGAGGCCAGATATATTGATCAAAAAGATGCAGACAACCCCATCCATTCAGTAAGACAGCAACCATAATAGTTTGTGTACAATTCTTTGTGAAATGTATGCAGAAAGAAGGGGGCTTGCAACAATATGTGCCAAAAAAATAAATCTACCACCACCAACAATCAAACAACCTTTCATTGTTTCATTAAGCTCTAAAAAATGTTGTTGTTGCAGGTGAAAATGAGAAGTGCAAAATGTACATCACTGTTAAGCTCTTGGAAGAGATGTGGGAACATGCAAAACTACCTAAAGGTACTTGGTGATGAACTCTTTCCCAGCTAAATGATTTCTTTCTGCAATTGCTTTTTGCTTTGGCACATCCTTTCCAGCAAGAGTGTCGGATGCTTGTTTGTAACACTATGGGGAAAAGTACTGTCATTTTTCAGTTTGTCCACAGGGAGAGACAAAATGTCTCATGGACAAGGCTGCTGTAAAATGTCTTGTATGGCTCTCAATCAGTTATCAATAATATGATTCCCTCCCCCTTTCATCAGCCTTTAATTCAGTTCGTCAAGAATTTTCTCTCCTTCTAACATGGTGCCACTATTTTTAATGTTTGGCAGAAGTTCCTTCAAATGTTCTCATTAGTATTCCAGAGACAATCTGTCCTGCATACACAGCATTACCTCATCTCACCAGTTTCCAAAATCAGCTGTCTTATCTATCTGTGGAGGGTTTTTTTCCTCCATTTATTTATTTATTTATGGACAAAATTTCCTCTGAATTATAGATGCTGATAAAACATCTGAGCCAGGGAGCCAATATTGAGTCTATATGCCACAGCAGCCGGTAATAAATAACGAGTGGATTCTTTTGATGAAAACAGTTTTCTAAGGCTACTTTCTTGCTGGAATGTAAAAGAAACATAGACTGTTGGTTCCCCCCCACCACCACTGACTTCTTCACTTCCCCTAACATAACTCATGCTGTGAATCAGGACAATTAATATAAAATGTAAAAATTCTAATGAAGGAGTTATTTTTACATCTTTGATAATATTAACATATTAAGTTGCATCACAACTAATTAGCATTCCAAAAGATCCAGCATTTATTTAAGGAGTTCATGTATTTCCATTAGTTCTAAGCTGTTCTGTGCTATTTTTTTCATTGACTTCTTCTTTCTTTGCTCTGTATGTCTCTCTTTAATCCTTAGTTAAAGTTTAAAGTTTTGTTACATAAAAAATAGAATAATTAAAAACTCAGCAGTAAATAATACATAGTATTTCATGCTGAAATTCCATATTATCTTTAATTTTTTAAAAAAAAACTTAAAATTTTCTTGTCAAATCAAAGTCATCATACAATGTAGGAACAAACTCTAGAAAAAATGAGTAAGGTCTAAAGGATTTTAGTCTGAACTTTAATTTAGGATTAAAGAGATACATATAAAAAAAGGCTCAAGTGGTTAAGACTCTGACTCTGCTGATTGCAAGATCGGCAGGTTGGCAACTCAAGGCCCAGGTGCTGCATGATGAGGTGAGCTCCCTTCACTAGTCCCATCTTCTGCCAACCTAGCAGTCTGAAAGCATGCAAATGAAAGTAGATAAATAGGTACCACTTTGGTGGGAAGGTAAACAGTGTTCTGTGCAATCATGCTGGCCACATGATCACAGAGTAGTCTCTGACAATGCTGGCTCTCCAACTTTGTAACGGAGATGAGCACCACTCCCTATGGTCAGACACGACTTGACAACCTTGTCAATGGGAATATCTTTACTTTTACTTTAGCTTAGAACTAATGGAAATACATACATTCCTTAAATAAATGCTGGCCTTTTACAATGCTAATTAGTAGTGATGCAACTTCATATGTTAACATTAGCAGAGCAAAGCAAAGCAGCTTCATTTATATACCGCTTCATACTGTGCTATGGGGTGTCTAAGCAGTTTACAACTGTAAGCTCATTGCCCCCCAACAGTTGGGTATTCATTTTAGTTACCTCAGAAGGATGCAGCCCTGAGTCTAGCCTGAGCCCTGGCTAGTACTGAACTTGCAACCTTGTGGTCTATGAGTGAGTGGCTGCAGTACAGGCATTTAACCACTGTGTCACCAGGGCTCAGAGATGTAAAAATAATCCCTTAAGTAGAATATTCACATTTTATATTAATTGTCCTGATTCACTAAAGACAGCATGAGTTATCTTGGGGAAGTGAAGGAGTCAGTGTTCTACAAACTTCTGCACACTTCTTGCACAAAAGAAGAACACTTATTGCAATTAGTTTGAAATTACATGCATGATGCACAAATTTGTTGTATAAAACAGGCCTTCTCTGAGTGGAGGACACTTTCCACACACTGAAAGTACCTTGGGATACAGTCACAGGTTTTGTCTCCCTTATCCAGAGGTATTTTGAATTTTGGATTTATTTATTGGATTTTGAAATATCTGTATTTGCATATGCATACATAATGAGATATCTTAGAGATGGGACCCAAGTCGAAACACAAGATTATACACCTTATACACATAACCGGAAGGAATTTTTATACAATAATTTAAAACAATCTTACACATGAAAAAAGTTTGTCTATATTCTCAACAGAAAGTAAAGTTTCACTATTTCAGTTTTGGTTTTTGGAGTATTTCAGATTTCGGAATTCTAGATAAGGGAGACTCAACCTTTATTTTTTCACCAGTCTCATCAGGTTTTTTTTTCTTTCTCATTTTCCTTAATGGACAAGGATTTTTTGCTCCTCTGTGTTCAAGAGAAGTAAAAATAAAATCATGCCTGTCTATACAAAACAGTGGAAATATCAGTTCTGTACAATTTTTCTGATAAACTTGCCTGGAGAAATGTTGAGGTTTACTTGTAAGTGATTGAAATGTGGATAAATGTGGACCTTTGTTTCTGTAACTCAGAAATCTTTTTAACTTGGTGGTAGATATCACAAACAATTATCTGGTAAGTGTCAACATTTGTTATGAAACAATGGAAATAATAATGACAATAGTTGGTAATTTAGCCGAAATAATCCTTGAGAGTTACCATTGATTCCCAGCCTGATTGATTGATTGATTTTTTCATTTAGTAGTATCCCATGTTAAAAATTAACATTTCTTGGTAAATGATAGAAACATGGAAAATATTTTCCTCAATAAAAGACATTTGATATTATCAGACAGTTACCATAATATTCTGAAATTTTTCAATGATCTCAGAAAATGGTAAGAACTACTGGAAAACAACAACTTTCAATACAATGTACTATATTCAGAGCAAACCTCGGCTATCCAGTATACACTAGCAAACCTCTGCTATCCATTAGTAGTTCTCCCAGCAGGGCTTCAGATGTTGTTGGACTTCCCAGAATCCTTGAGCACTGTCAATACTGGGACCTTGGGAAGCTTAACCTGAACAATGTCTGAAATTTCTTCATGCAGCTAAGAATTACTATTCTCTATGGAGTTATAGTAAATCCTGCTCCATAAGTATAATATCTGGATCCTCCTTATGTCTATATATGTTTTTTTCCATGCTTTTGAGTTTTGAGGTATATGCATAAAATATATAGATATTAAATATGCCCATAAACATGTATGAACACCCCCTTTTTTCTCCTCCTCTTCTTCCTCTTTTTACATTCACTAGACCATATATATGGCAAGCTAAATAAAGATTATGCAGACCGAATGCTTATAGTGGGTCTTTTTATATATGCTTTAGTTAATGTATCAGTAAAATTACTCATGTGTAAATTCTACTTTGAATTGTGCTGCTAGAATTCATACTTGCAAAGTTAAGGGTTATGCTTTCATTTAGCATTTGAATGCCCTAAATGATACCAAGCTAAATAATAATAAGTTTCCAGGATAGTTTAGATAATACTTCTTTGCAAGATGGACATTAATTATGATTTATGTATGCTCACTCAGGTTTGGCTCATGTTGAATTTGCTTGGAACTCATCCAAGCCAAATTTAACTAAGCATTCAATTACTGAGAGAAAACACTACAAAAGATATCATGGCAAGCTGAGTGAACACCACAGCAGAGAAAAATTCAAACTTTGTTGAACTCAGTGAATATATTTTAGGTTAACGGCAGTTTTCAAAGTGAAAGGTTTACAAATGTTAGCTTCATGTATTATGCTGATATTATATAGCAGAACAACACATATAAAGGGCAAGAGGAAATATGTCAAGTATTTTTGCAATAGCTGTGCTAAATTTTACATCAGAAATTGGAAATACAAATGAAGTTATGCATTTTTTAAACTTTCAGTGAATAATTCTCAACCTACACCTCACCCCTCCTCAGCATGATCTAGTATAAAAACACAGTAGTTTTCACATTCTGTATCTCTGAGTCTAAAAATACCTTCTGCCTTCCTAATAATAATAATAATAATAATAATAATAATAATAATTTATGTTTATATCCCGCCTTTTGCCATGGCAATCAAGGCGGCTTACATATAAAATTAAATTTATATAAAACATGCCCAAAATAAACAATACTAAACAATACTAATAAATAACAGTTAACCCCCTGTTAATATAGCTGATGTGTGCATTGTACAACATTATTCAGCATACACTGGATCACATTATCAGTGCCTTGTTTCACTTCATGTTAAAAATCAGCACTCAGAACAGCTCTCATCAAATCAAAACCCTTTTTTTTTTACTTTAATATTAATAAAATAAGGGAAGTTGTAATAAACAGAAGCCATTAAAACTATATAAAAAATAATCTGGATGAGATTTCTAAGCAGGCATTTTAAAACTAGCCTAAGTAAAAAGGAACTTGGCAAGGTGACAGAAAGCTGACAGGCACCAGGCAACTGGGATTCTGACTGGAGGACTTTCTCATGTATTTCCCTTCAGCCATTGTGGGATGTAGAGAAGCACTTCCCTATCAGAACTTAGGAATCAGGGAGGATAGTAGAGGAGGAGGGTATCCAATCTGTGGGATCTTAAAGCTAATCAGAGAGTAATGTGCTACCATGTGTCCCCTGACCACCAGCAGCTCTCATGGAATCAGATGGAAGTCCTTTCCAGTCTACCTGGGAAATGCTGGGTGTGCTGAACCTGGAACATCTACATGCAAAGCATGTGCTGTAAGATTGAGCTACATCCCTTCCCCACAAATGGTGTTATACACAGAAAATGGTAGATGAATACTACTTGTAATGGTTGTAAGAACACAAATGACAACAAGAAGAACAAAAGCTCTTTTTTCAGATGTTGAATAACTCCTCAGGGCTGTGATTATCTTGGAAATGCACCCCATCTCTGATGGATAGTATTTGTGGAGTAAGTATGAATTTACAAAGATCTTTGGAAAGGGACATTTGGACTGTATAAAAGAAGGAGAAAATTACACTCAGGCTGTGGTGGTGGTTGCTTGGTTACTTCATTCAGGATTGTATCTATGCTGTTTTTATTTCCTTTTCCTCTGACTCTGGGACTTTACATTTATTAATATTGAATCTATCATTGTTGTGTGTAGTCCTCCCAACTCTAATCTCTTTAGGTTGCTTTGCTGCCTGGTTTCAGTCCCTTGTGTGTTTTAACAATTCTGTTGTCAGATGAAACTATTAACACTGTTGGGTTTATTCCAAAGAATCTTCCTGCAAGAATGGTCATATAAATCAGCTATGCAGAAAGCCAAGGGATTGTGGTTTATTTCGTTGGAAACAAGGAACTTTTCCCAAAAAATAAAATTAAAAAAATCTTCCTACAAATATTATACAGGACAGAATGACACTGTTTCAGGGCTTTTAGCATCTTGTTTGAGAAATGGATAAAATAAGTCTGAAAGGATTCCTCTGGACCACAGATTGAGAAATGTTCATGCAATATAAAGAAAAGATATTTCTCATGTTTTGTAAATAGAAGATATTAAAAGATATTAGATTTCCATTTCTCAAGTTTGTTCATAAATTCTCCCCACATATTGGTATTTATACTGAACACATTAAAATATGTCTTCCAGTGAAGTAATTTTACAGATTACAATTATGACTTCATGCTGGCTAAATCCTATTAGGTTACGTGATAAGAAAATTCACCAAAGTTAGAAAAAAAATTGAAATGAGGGGGTCAAATATTATTCAGAAGATTCTGTGAAAATGGATCTTGACAGTCCAAAAGACTGTACACTAGGGGTTGGAATCATGCATTACAGATTTCTACACTATATCTTCTGCTGGCTAGGGTAACCGGGAGTCACAGTCCAACAAAATTGGAGGGCCACATAATTGCCACCCTTGCTGCAGACTTTCAATAATCAACAGTCAAAATAATATATTATTTTTTGTTTCTTGTAGGACCATCTGTTTACCCAGCCAGCCAAAACTGGTTTTAAATGGTTTAAAAAGGGGGCACTATAATAACTGTTTAATTTTGATCTGCAGCAAGACTGCTTAGCGCAGGGGTAGGCAACCTGTCCCCTTTAAGGGCCAAGGGACTTCAGCTCCCAGAATCCCTGGAGGTATTGGCCAACATGGGACTATTGACCAACATGGCTGAGGCTTCTGGAAGCTGAAGTCCCTCGGCCCTTAAAGGGGAAAGGTTGCCTACCCCTAGCTTAGTGCAATCTATACTAAAGCAGGAATCTTATTACATCTTTTCCAGCATGTCAATAATTAGCCACGCCAGCCCGAGAAGCAAGCTAATCAATCTATATGTTCCCCTGCCAATCCAGGAAGCCTGAATATGTTGACCTTCACCTCAAGTCCTGAGTCCTAGAAGAGAAGGTCAATCAAGTGAAGAATCAAGTGAACAATCAAAATGAACTTCAACAGTGAAAAATGTAAGGTGCATCACTTAGGTAGAAAAAAAATGAAATACATAGATTTAGGATGGGGGCCACCTGGCTTAACAAGACTAAATGTGAAAGGGATCTAGGAGCCTTTAAAGACTGCCAGAAATAGTGCAACATGAAGCCACTTTAACTGTCCTGGCTCAAGACTAAGGAATCATGGGAACTGTAGTTTATTGTGGCACCAGAACTCTCTGACAGAGAAGGCTCAATGTCCCAGAAAAAATACAATTCCCATGATTCTCTAACACTGAGCCAGGACAGTTAAAGTGGACTCAATTTGCACTATTTCTAGCAGTCTGCAAAGGCCCTAGGAGTCCTAGTAGATCGCAAGTTGGATATGAGTCAAGAGTGTGATGCAGCAGCTAAAAAGGCCAATGCAATTCTAGGCTGCATCAATAGAAGTATAGTGTTTAGATCAAGGGAAGTAATAGTACTAGTCTATTTGCTTTGGTCAGGCCTCACTAGGAATACTGTGCCCAATTCTGGGCACCACAATTCAAAAAGGATGTCGATAAGCTGGAGCATGTGCAGAGGAGGGTGACCAAAATGGTGAAGGGTCTGGAAACAATGCCTTATGAGGAGTGACTTAAGGAGCTGTTTACATTTAGTCTGCAGAAGAGAAGGTGAAGAAGTGATGGCCTTCCACTGACAGATGAAAACCTTCCTGTTCAGACAGGGATTCAAAACATTCAAAACAGAAAGCTTTTAAAGAATGGCCTGGGGTGTTATATTGTTTTAATGTATTTTACACATTTTTTTCTTTTTAACGTTTTTGATATTTTAGCTTGGAATCTGTTTTAATTATTGTACTAATTTAATTTGGGTTTTATGTACTATTTTTGTATGTTTTCAATTCTATTGTTTTTTAATGTTGTAAGTCACCCTAAGTTCCAGTCCTGGGGGAAGGGCAGGATGGTGATGATGATGATGCTAATAATAATAATATAATAATGCCCTATTTAAACATTTGAAGGTGTGACATACTGAGGATGTAGCAAGTTTGTTTTCTGCTGCTCCAAAGAATAGGACCCAGAGCAATTGATACAAGCTACAGGAAAAGAGATTCCATCTCCACATTAGAAAGAACAGTAAGCTGACATTAAGTGCTGTTCGACAGTGGAACACACTCTTCCCTCGGAGTGTGGTGGAGTCTCCTTCAGAGGTTTTTAAACAGAGGCTGGATGTCCACCTTTTGGGGATGCTTTGACGGTGAGTTCCTGCATGGCACGGAGTTGGACTGGATGGCCCTTGTGGTCTCTTCCAAATCTGTGATTCTATGATTCTAGGTCTAGCCGCAAAGGTTTTCCCTTTCTGAATGGGGAAGTCCTTTTCACAAAAAGATGAGCATAGGTGCACACTGTTTATTGAATATAATTTCACTTTCCCACACTAACCTGCTAAAAGTGGCTGAATACAAAGTTTTTGAATTAAGTGTTAAATAAATAACTTTTAACATAACCAATTTAAATTGTATTCAAACCAGTATCTCATTTTAAAGCACTACACAAAGCCAATTTTGCCATTGTGAATCAATACAGGATAGGCAAAACACTTTCCTCCCTGTGAAAGGCCAAAAGAGAAGCAAAATTCCTACCTGGTACCCAAAAGGTGACCAGCTAAAGTCTTTCCTAAAGTCCAAGGTGGATGTGTGAGCCAAGAAACATTGAAAGAGCAGAGCTGAGATTTGTAGTATCACATGCTCCTTCCCTCAATCCCTCCTTGTGCATCAATGCAAAATACTGATCACATTGTTTATCTTTTTCTCCTTTGAAAATAAATAATAATAATAATAATAATAATAATAATAATAATAATAATAATAATAATTTATATTTCCCACCTCTCCCTACGAATTGAGGTGGGATTACACAATAAAATGTATAGAATGTATAAAATACAAACAATAAAATAATAAAATCAGAACAAGAATAATAAATTATAAGAAAATACAATACAATACAATACAATGAAATAAAAATAAAATAAAATAAAATAAAATAAAATAAAATAAAATAAAATAAAATAAAAAGGCAAACAATGCATCCCTCACAGCATTTACTGTTCCAGATGTAAAATATAGGACTGGATTGCAATGCTACTACTCAGGCTTAAAATCTGGCTGGGATCACAGAAAGGCACATTAGCTATGAGAACTGGTATCTCAGTCTAACTGTAGGATCATGATCTCAATTAGATACAGTTGTACAAACTGCTACAGCCATCTGTCTACCCCATTTACAGTCTAAGTCAGATGCATAATTCTTTGCTACATAATTTAGATGATGATAATGGTGGTGGTGGTGAAGTTGATGCTGATTTGCAAAATGATCCACCAAAAGGTGGTCTTTTATTTGCTTTTCTATGTGTAGGAGACAGGACCAGTCAAAAATTCATATTAATGTGCAGGAGAGAAGGAAATAGACTCATTGCTCCTCTTCCCTTCAGGTTTATTGATAAGCTGTTCTTGTTTTGAACAACACTGTTTAAAATTGGGCGGAATCATGAAGGGTAAGATATTGTTTTGGGGGCCTGATCCAACCTACAAGTTGTCAGTTGGCTGTCTTTCATTTACATTTTTAAAAAGGTATTTACTTCCCAAACCTGAAACATTCTTTCAACATCCTGTAATTTAGGATAGTTTTGCTGAGACACTGAAAAATGGAATACTTGATAATTTAATAAAAAAAAAAACCTGAACAACAAAGCCCCTGTGTGAAACTGACACAGCAGGCTTCCTCTGAATTCCTATAAGATTCATGTGGGTTATGTAGGTTACTTTGTAACCAAGCTAGAAGGAAATCAAGGAAATGCAAGGAGGTGTGGGTAAAGCTGAGCAAATAATAATAATAATAATAATAATAATAATAATAATAATAATAATAATAATTCTCTTTACAAGGAACCACTATTTGTTCCTCAAGTCTAACTGCTCAGCCCATACCTATTCAATCCCAGGCTGATTGTCTAGTATAATATATTTGTGCCAGATGCAATTTTAAGTCATTACTCACTGTAGGAAAACTAAAAACCTGTTTTTGATGGGACCACACATTTTTAGTCGTTGGGGCACATTACTCTTGCTGGGCTTAAATGGTTCACAGTGTTAAATGTGAATTTTCTTCACCTGTGCAGACCTAATTGCATTTAAACAAAATTCCTGTCAAAGTATCCCCCTTAAAAATGGGAAATAACTCACCATTTCTCCATTTGTCCCTTTGCCCGGCTCCCTGCTGTTATTGCCTTGCTGAAAATCCATTTCATGGAACCAGGAGAAGGAAAAAAAGAGAGAAAAGAATGAAACCCCTGAATGATTTTAAATTACAAAACGGAGAAGATGCTGGATAGGCTCTCTGAATCTGCATCACAAGTCACTGTGATTTTCTAGCCTTCACGTTAACATTATGTTTAAATAAATTGATGCAGGAAATATAAGCATTCATAACTCCATGACCAGCTGAATACAAATGCCATTTTGGACCAGAGACTACCCAAGGAATAATACATAACACATTTTTATTAGTAGTTTTGTCTCTTTCACCTGCGAAATCTGCTGGTAACTATACTTGTATAGTTACTCATAATGTATCAAATCAATGCAGCCACATATGGGAGAGGGAAAAACACCTCCAAATTGTAAAATAAAAGGGTAGTTATGCATAAGCACTACTTACGGTGCTTGTTACTTTCCCCCACATACAGGCAGTTCAATTAGCACAGAATAAACCCCATTATGGGCCTAAGCAGACTGCCAGGAATAGTGCACATTAAATTGAGGCACTGCCCTGGCTCAGTGCTAGGGAATCATGGGAATTGCATTTTTTTTCTGAGACATTGAGCCTTCTCTGTCAGGGAGTTCTGGTGCCACAATAAATTACAGTTCCCATGATTCCCTAGCACTGAGCCAGGGCAGTGCCTCAATTTAATGTGCACTATTTCTGGCAGTCTGCTTAGGCTCAAAGATGGGTAAGGAACGTATGAGGAATATTAAGCTACCTGTGATAATGCCATATAACCAAACAGAATTGGGTCCATGATGTTACTGGAGGGAAACAAGGCTAATTACACTCATTCTGAAAGCTTGCTTTTAGCTGTTAAGCATTCCAGGCCATTGTTCGCTGCTCAAGATCCTGGAAAGCTGCTGACAATCAAAGTATCCAGTACTGAAATCAGGGGTAGGAATCCAGATATTGTTGAACTGTAATTACAGATAGCCCTAAACAGCACAGCCAAAAATGAGTAATGGTGGAAGCTAAAGTTCAGCAATATCGTGAAGGCTGCATGATCCCTGGCTTTCATGAACCTATGTTCCTCAGCCTTCTTGCTCCTTTCTCATTTGTTGTTCCTGACCACTTCCATTTCCTTCCTTCCCTTGGGTCCATCCCTCAACATAGCCATATGCAGCTTGCAAATGAATTGTGACCAAAACAAACAAACAAACAAACAAACAAACAAACAAACAAAAACAGAATTTACAACAACCCTAGAGCTTTGTACCTAAACAAAACCTCTGAGGGATCTTAGAGGACAGAGAATTGGATTATTCCAAATGGCTAGGGTTAGGCCTTCTATACAGCAGAGTGACACACATTCTTCAGGTAGCAATGTTTAATGTGCCATGAGAGGATGGCAAATTGTTTATTTACTTAATGCCAGGGAAATGTGGGAAGCTGCCTGAAATGACAAAAGCAACTTGGCTGGCTTTGGGTACAATACACCTTGCAGTTTAATGGATGGTGGGCGGACTGCCATTTGCTGTTCTGCTTTGACTGGTCCAATGTTTGTTGTATATTTTCCAGAAAAGTGAATAGAGATAAAACAT
The DNA here is from genome assembly GCA_020142125.1 of Phrynosoma platyrhinos. Taxonomy (NCBI): domain Eukaryota; kingdom Metazoa; phylum Chordata; class Lepidosauria; order Squamata; family Phrynosomatidae; genus Phrynosoma; species Phrynosoma platyrhinos. The sequence continues at coordinate 27,839,329 of JAIPUX010001232.1, forward strand.
TTAAGACATGAATTTCTTCAACTCAGGGCCTTTGCAGACTGCCAGAAATAGTGCACATTAAACTGAGGCTTAGTGCTAGGGAGTCATGGGAATTGTATTTTTTTCTGAGACATTGAGTCTTCTCTGTCAGAGACCTCTGGTGTCACAATAAACTACAGTTCCCATGATTCCCTAGCACTGAGCCAGGGCAGTGACTCAATTTAATGTGCACTATTTCTGGCAGTCTGCAAAGGACCTATGTCTACCATGTCTTGTTCAAAGTCTGGCAATGCAAATTTGTGTTGTTTTCCTCCACTGACACCTAAAAAATCCCCAATGAAAAAAAGCTATTCTCACCAAACCAAAATCCATGTATTCCCTTGGTGTATACCTTACACCATGAAATATGATTCTGAAGCTTTTTATTGTTGTTGTATCCAACAACAACAGCAACAGCAACAACAAACAATCTTTTCGCATCATTCCTTTTCTTCTCAGAAGCAATCTTGAAAATTGCTGAAGCAGGGCGGAGGAAATGCAAGCTGCATATCTCCGCCTGAAGAGCCCATATCACCATTGCCATTGTGCTACTTAAAGCTGATTTACTTGGAAACACACAATGATTTAAATATTATTGTTAGTTCTGACTAGAGTAGAACAATTGGATCAAAGGGATATACATATGTGTTAACTCAGTGTTCAACAATTAACACAATGGTCTGTCCTAATTAAGTGGAGATGTGGTGGCTTAACAGTTAAGCCACCGACTCTGGCAACTGCAAGGTCTGCAAGCAGATCAGCAATTCAAGAACAAGTGCCATGTGATAGAGCGAGCTCCCATCACTAATCTCAGCTTCTGCCAACCTAACAGTTCAAAAGCATGTAAACGTGCAAGTAGATAAATAGGTATCACTTTGATGGAAAGGTACTATGCACCTTGGTGTGTAGTCATGCTGGCCACATGACCATCGTCTTTGACAATACTGGTTTCCTTGGCTTAATAATGGAGATGATCACACATACACCCTACAGTCAGACACAACTTGACAATCACATTAAAGGGGAAACCTTTACCTTTACCGTTTATTCTAACCAACTAACTAACAAGATTCCAATGGTCAGTTCCAAGATAAGGTGCACTATCCATGCCTTTAGCAACATATATCTTGCTTAGAAGCAAAATAAGAATTTTTGTTCATGATTTGCACCAGTGGCATTCCTAGGGTTGGTGTCACCCAGTGCAGAAACTCATGATTTTACTCCCTTATTGAAAAATGCTTTTTTGCACTAGTGTTACTTGTAAATCATAATTCCCATATACCACTGAATGTAATGCTAATAGTTGTGAGATAAACAACTAGAAAAATTAAAATTATACCTTCAAATTACAATATCATAAGCACAACCTAAATATATTTACATATACATTGTGAATGTTTAGTTAAAATTTGATGTTTTTAAAGAAAAATTAAAAAGAATATTTAAAAAAATCAAAAATTATTTTTAATTTCAAATTTTGAGATTTGAAATTTAAATTTATTTTTTTTGGAGGGGCTCTCTTTTCTCCTCCCATTGAGCTTCAACCCCACATCTGACATCTCTTAAAGCATTTTAAAGGGAAGCAGATGACTATCACAGCCCATTTCTGCTAAAAGGGAGATGTTTGAGGAGCAGTAGTGTCAGCCCTCCTTAAGGTGTCAGCTGATGTGGTTTGCATCCCGCTAGAGATGCCAAAGTAGCACATTCTGACTTTTCACAAAAGTAAGGATTAAGATACAGTATCTTGGTAGGGTGAGAATGTAACACTCTGTATTCCTGGAATTTGTCCACACTTGTGCAAAACATTTATCTGGATTAATAGGTATCTTTTGACTTTGTGAGACTACACATTCATCTTAATTACACAGCATTAATTGTACATTTTTATTTTAATTTTTTTTTTTTACCAGAATACCAATTATCCCACCTCCCAAGACTGGAATTAGTGTGTATAGGTATCCTATCCTCCAAAAAAGATGATTGCTCAGTAAACATTTTTAATGAAATATATCTACAGAATTAAAACAATCTAAAATGTATTTTATTTATATTGCATTGTGCACAGACATAACCATGTTCAGAGCTGAAATATTGAAAGCAATGGGACATTATTTTATCTGGATTCAAACCACTATGTCTTTTCCTACCCTTCCATGAAAAAGTTGCATCTAAAAATGGGTTCCTATTGGTTTCCTATCCAAAAGTTGATTATATCTGTACCTCATAATACCACTGAGGCAGCAACTGAGGCAGCAAGCCAAATCCTAGATCTATGGTTATCTTTAACTGAAGCCCTGCCACTCCCCACATTGAAAATCAATTGAATTATTTAATATTGCATTTTGTAAATGTCCTTGTGTCTTCAACATTGTAAATGCTATGGATCAAAGCTAGGGAAATTCATCTTGCAGGATCAGTGCAGAACAACAGAGTGCAGCAATGGGGAAATCATGAGGAAGTACGGCATATAATGTGCAGGGCAACCCATAATGTCCCAAGAGAAAGGAAAACCATCAAATTTACATTTTTCAATTTAACTCATTATAAAAATGAGATCAGATTCAACATGACATTTTTTTCTATAATATCCTGCTGAGACTGGCATTAATTACACTCCTGTCTGTTAAAGCTGTATTGATTAAGTCTTAAGTCTGTTTTCCTGTTATTTTTGTCTGATATCTGTGTCTAGTTAATCAGCCTGTAGATAGAGGTTTAGTAATTTTATTTGTTTTCCCTTCAACCACTATTGAAACATGAACTTCATTCCTGAGGCCCATTAAACCATTAAATGCTGTAAGTAGGGAGGTTCTATGTGTCATTTACTCTTGGAGTTAATGGACTGAACCCATAGATACCTTGCACAAGCAGAAACACAGTTCTATTTGTGGAAGGAAATACTACTAAAGTCTTCCAGTTTCCTTGTTGTAATGCAGCCCTTTGTGTCTCATCCTATACTGTTCCATAGGAACCACTGGCCCATAGATTGACTTTTGGGAGCAGAGCAATCTTCAGCGGAAAAGGGAAAGAACCAGGAAAGTTACATTTCATGAGTAAATGCCTGGCCATTTTTTCTTTGGATCCAATCCATCAATTACCAGTTTTAAAACATTTATGCTCCCCCTCCCCAAATGCATCAACAAAACCAGCTGGGAACAACTGGGCTAAAGATCCAGCAAATGCAATATACAGGATACCACATAAATATATGAATGTCGCTATCAAGGTTTTAAAAAAAAAAATAAAGAAGACAAAAGGTAGAAAAGAAAAAGGAGGAAGTTCTTGTAAATTTATCAAGGTGAAGAAGAAGGGCAACAACCACCATACACACACTCCACAATGCATTTAATTTTAACAGTATCAGCCATTTCACTGGTTTGCTTATCACCTCACTAAATAACTTAGCTATACTTGTCACTACAAGAAGAAAACTGGTTCTGAACAAAGATATCATTAAAGTTACTTATTTGAGCTTTTCAACATCCCCATTAAGGCCAAATGTTTTGTGTTCTGTATACAAAGAAGTGTATTGAAAGTCCCCTTAAGCAATGCCAGGCTCCTCCCACATAATGAGATCTTTTTCAAAGTAGCACAAATGGGTTCAACTGGGCCCTAGACATTTTTCCCAGGTGAGTGCGTATTATAGCAATATACAACTAAGGAGTGCTTAGGTCTTCTTGAATCCTTTTGTAGATAGAAGTTCAATAACTCATGTTCAGACTGCTAGGAGAAGAAACCAGCATGATCTTTGCTGCAAGATCCTTATCTAGTGTCAGTCAGATATTACGTATGGCTTTAAGTAAACCCATATTAAACTATGATGCTTAGAGAGCCTTTGAATATAATACTCTTTTAAAAGCTTTGCATCTCTCAAGATACAGATGATCTTAAACATGTGAGGGCACTTGGCTTTCGAAAACCACTAAAATAACCTGATGTTCTTATAAAGATAGCTGGGAAATTTTTGAAAGTCAGAGTGTTTGAAAAAGGCACCTATGGATTTGATTATAACTAAGTACAATATTTCAAACTTATTTCTTTGTTGGCAGAATATAAACCTCCGTACAGCTACTGTACAGTTTATCCTTGAAATCCTAGGTTACACAGGCTTAGTACTTAGTTCATTTTCAAAGGGAATGAAATTGCTTTCTCTTCCTCCTCACAGAATAGTCTGCAGCTGCAAAATGTTGGTCATTCTGCATACAAAAAGGAAATACTAAATTAAATGCTCTGTGTCCCTGACACAGAACAAATTTCCTAATTTTTATTGTTTTTCTTATTCTTAAATAAGTCATTAGCTATCAATAAGAAGAGATTTATATGCATGCAGTCAATACCAATGAACACCCCAAAATATCCCATGTGATTAAATATGTGAATTTTGCAGGAGTACTTACTCCTTTAAACAATCCAGCCAAGAGTAAGCACTGAAGTGCCACTGATTCAATGCAAGATTTAAGATGATGCTTATATATCTTACTAGTATCTAATATCAAGTTTCTCCTTGCAAAGAATTCCAAATGTCAGATTTCAAGTTTAAATACAGAGAGAGAGAGAGAGAGAGAGAGAGAGAGAATATGAGAGATTCAAAGTCAAAGCACTATATGTTATATTGCTATCTGACATGGTTGTATAATATGACAGTATTACTATAAAACCAGCCTTTGTTTTTCAGGCATATGAGAGGAGCTGTCCATGGTACCTTGCATCTTAACAAACCACAGGTGATATGAAACTTGCAAAATATACACCATTAAGAAGCCAATGCATTTACTTGTACTAAGGGAAAGAACTTATGCCCACTACTGGATTTTGTACCAAGGGGTGGATAAGACAACCACCTCTCTGAATTCTACAAGATAACATGATGCTGAAGGACTTTATGATATAGCATGGATAGGAGAGTTAGCTGTTTGAACAACAAAAACATCAGTTTAGAACTCTCCTAAATTAGTTCTTTGGATCCTATCTTGATGTAATGTTCTAGAAACAAAAACATGCTTTGGGAAAACAATATATAAGAAATTGGAAAAGTAAGTACCAGTGGTGTTCATTAAATGTGCACAGCAATGAAGACTAACCAGTAATATTATCATGGAAAAGTGCTTTTTTCTGTTAAAGCACTGGTTTTCCCCCTTATATATCTTTGGAGAGAGCCAAAGGAAATCCAGTAAGAGTAATATCTCAAAATAGTTTTTCATATTCTTATGCTCTTGCTGGATTTTACATGAAATAATTTTTTTAGTGAAAAATTGCAGAGATTTCTTCAAACAAAAGAACTGGGATTCTGAGGAAAATTGAAATGTATTACTGGAATGTATGGGGTGGTGGGAGGCTTCAATTCCTTTCTTTCTATATATATAAAAAAGAGACATAATGGATATATCAGTGGAATTGCATATATACTGTAATGCACAGTAGTGTTGTACAGCATTTTGGCCACCATTACCATACATACATGCCATACTGATCACTCAAAATGCAATTGTAATCTAGAGAGCTACAGGTGAGTGACTACAAATGGCCTGATTTTCCTTTATGGATATACAAAATACCCATAAAAAAAAGAATCATACATAATTTTAGAGACTCAACTCACTCTGGAAACTTCTATCATCTTATATTCTTTTCTGAAACATGATATTTAATTAGTTGGGTGATTATGATAATCAGAAAATCTAATCACTGCCTTTTTGATGAAAATCCATGGATTATCCCAAGAGAGATCTAGCCCACTAGATGTGGTGAACGGCTATTTAATATGATTCCTAATGACAGGTTTCTTCCTGATGAGGAAAACAACAAAGACAGACAAACATTGCCAAATATGATGCATGACTTTCCAGCTTCAAAGAATTCATTCCTTCCAGATGCGAAATACTAATATTAATGACAATCTCACTAGGGAATGTTGTCAAATGAGGGGTGGGAGACAGTATTTTTCCCTTAATAAATGAAGTGTTTTGATTTGCAAACATAAAATATGTCCAGCTCAACAGAGCCACTTCACTGCAATTAAAAAAAGAAAACACAAATAATTTAGTACAGTGGGCCCTCAGTATCCACTGTGGTTTGTTCCCAGGACCACCACCCCTTCTGGATATCAAAATCTGGGAATGCTAAAGTCCCATTATATACAATGGCGATGCCTCTTATATAAAATAGTGAATAATTTAAAAGATTTACTTTAAAAAAATGAATGTTTTTGAGCTGTGTTTGTTTGAATCCATGGATATGCAGGGCTGACTGTACACTTCCTCCTCATTTCCTATCACAAAAGACAACAAATTTATATGCTGAATTCAAAGTTTTGTAAGTTCTAGATAATCCAGGGAATGTACACTTTTAAACAAACTTCAGTGGACACTTGGGAGATTAAATGGCACAGATTCCTATTTGACCTGATCCACATCTCCTGAATTAGTGTGTGCATTGCAATTTAATTAGCTTTCATGTTTGACACTGCCCTTGTGTTCTGAGGAAAATATTCACTTTAAAAATCCATACAAATTGTATTTCACATTTAAGATACATATTTTAAGATATAACATCTTTACACAGAAAACTCTGAGGCAGACAAATATGGGAGAAGAAAAAAAATACAACAGTTAGTATTCCTCCCTTTCTTTTTTCTATTTTTTAACCAAGATATTTCAACCCATTGGTCTTAGTAAAAGGAAAAATAAATAGCCCAACAGATATCTGAGAATTACATTACAATTTAATCAAGATATTAGACTTCAGATAGTGATGAAAGGCAATTTAGCACCAGGAATTAATGGGACAGAGTACTTTGATGCAGAGAGATTTGTATGGACTTAACCCAGTACAAGAGTGAGAACAAGAGTTTCCCATTATTTTAATAAGATAGAAAATTATTCAACTATCTTTATAAATCCAATGAACTACAACTTGATTTTAAAAAAAATGTGGGATAAAGTTACCTAAATTTGCTTAGCCCTAGCTATCTATATCCCCTACCTCTTTCTTGGCATTCTGAAGGCTGAAATGGAACAGTGGTGATACCCACAATCAAGATGCCATGAGACAGTTCAACAGGCTTTAGATGGGTGCATGGAAATGAGATTGTGTCAATCTGCCTTGCTGGACTAGACTAAATATCATCTGCTTTCTGTTTAGAAACTATGTAAGATTGTTTATCTCTTTTCAATTATTTTTAATTTTTATTTTTAATAAATAAATTATTTTTTCAGTCTTTGTTGAAAAATACTGCTCTCTTTTGAATTTTTTTGGGTGGGAAAGGATATTAGGATGACTTCTATGATGTGATCATCTCACAGATACTTGCAAATTAAATTAGACATGGCAAGACAATTCATAATACAGTGGGCCCTCCATTGTGGTTAGGGGCACAGGACCACCATGAAATGGAAAAACTACAACAAAAACACTTTTTTTTTAACCCTGAGAGAACACATCTCTAGGAATCTCTACATCCTCCATCATAGCTTTATAGTCAACATCCACCAGACCCTAAGCAAAGAATCTAGGACTTATAAATGCCTAGAAAAGTGTTTTCTCTATTTTATTTATTGATTTGATTTGATTTGATTTCTATGCCACCTTTTCCCCAGAAAGGGCAGAGATGTGATGGAGGACCTAGAGATTCCTAGAGAGACCACATTAATCTAATCCATAAATGATCAAACCAGCAAAAGTTAAAGCCACAAATGGAAGGGCCAACTGTACAGCATAAACAAAATATTCATTATGTTAAAGAGGAAGGGACATGGGCTACAGGACATCAGTTAACAGTGCCCTCTCCCAAATCTTCCATTTTGGAATGTGAAAACAGAATACCTTGTGGTGTGTCCATCCCTCATTGCAGACCATTCCAGATTGGTTTTGACAGAAAGATAGTAATTAGGACCTCTGTTTTGCATTCTGTTTTTAATATGTCATGGAATCAGACTTGAAAAATTAACTAGAGTCATTCCATATCAACATCATTCCTCTTTGAAATAGCAAGAATTTATGCATATAAGTTATCCTTGGCAGATGTTCAAAATAATCAAGTGAAGGTGAAATGAATATCAGTATCATTAATCTATCAACACAGAGACTGAGCTGAGGGCCAGGAAGACCATGGTTTGGATCTTGGCTCAGTCAAGAATTCAATAGATGGATTTAGGTCAGACATATCCTTTGAACTTCAGTCCCCCAAACGACAAACAGGCTTTACATAGTCATTATAGCATTTATTTTGTTAACTATGAACACTGTAAACACTGTGTGTTTTATAAATGGTAAACATTAGTTTTATTTATTTTGTTTGTTTAAAAAAGAGTAGATTTTTTTCAAATGCAACACTAAGATAATCTTAGCACTGCCTTTATAAACAGCAAAAACATATAAAGAAAAACCTGAATACTCTACTAAAAAGTGACAGAAATCACAAGTCTGTACATCTTTGCTGTGAAGTACTGGTAGGTAAATGAATACAGGAGAGCAAACTAAAGAAATAAAATCCTAATACTAACACTGATATTGCCATATGATAGCAGCCTCCATTCTGTAAACTATTTAGTAACATATGTCCCACTGTGAACATTAAGGGGGAAAGAAAGATCAGTCTGACATAGCTGCTGTTTCTCAACAGTTACAGCTTTGTCAACACCTACAGATGTTTTCCACCATTCTATCAGATACCCAACTTGGTAATTTCTCACTTCTGTCTTCAATTGGCTAGATGCAATTTTCAAGTGTGTTCAAAGTGTAAAGAAGTCACTTTTTTCCCCACACCAAAATCACCAATTACTTGGGCCCACTGAAATTGGTGGTAGTCACTCCCCATCAGACCCTGTTCTCTATTATTGATGCATGTGTTTAAAGTAAGGGTGGAGAGAGCAGGTGCCATTAGAGTGCTACACAAATATCAATAGTACTATATGTGAGGCTTTCCTCTCCTCTTTCCCATTCACTCCTTTACTTTGCTTTGCTTTCCTATTACTAGCAGCCTGCCAGATTTTCTGACTGTCAGAACTGGCAACTGAAAACTTTTCCCTATACCTGCCAGAGGCAGATGATTGGAAATATGCAAATCTTCTTAGAAACATTAACTGTCATGTTCCCAAACAGTCTAGAGATGAAGAAACGACACTGCCCGCTTCTCTTTGCAATGCTACAAAAATCATTTTCCTGAGCCATCCTGTAGCAGCATAATTAGAACACAAGAGGCCACAGATGTCATTGGTTTCTTTTTCTTCTGTAACTATTGCTCTCAATTTCCATGTGCCATTGATTTGTAACTGTCAAACTAAAGAAGTTTGTTGGCTGGCTATTTTACAGGTATCAAGGCTATGCACAATTTAAAACTGCAGCACTCAGCCCAAGTGCAATTTTGACAAGATTTTTATATGTATTTATTTATTTAAAATCCATATTAGCCAGTGACCATTACAATACTTGCCCAGTATAAATCTCTGTCTCTATTCTACCCACAGGGCAAGGCATCTAATAAGTAACCATAGTTTGCATTCCATCCTGTGATTGTTATTTTGAAGATATTCACCTTGCAAGTTCGGTTCAAGTCCTTTGGGAACTGTGGCTCTGTAACATTTGCTAGCAATTGATAGGAATATAACCTTGTGTCTCTAAAGTGTAGGAAGCAAGATGAATGCTATTAACAGGGGATACTCAGGGAAGCTCTTTAGGCTCCAGATGAAATTTCCTTATAGAATAAGACAAGTGGCAAGCTATGCCAAAGGTAGCAATCACTTGTAAATTTTGATAGAAAGTGCACCTGGATATGGTTAGACATATCATTTGCACATATTTGAGGAATCCAAACAAGTGCAGGATTGAAAATGGAGACCATGACTGGTGTGAAAATTTGCTTGGGAATTTCTAGAGTCTGCTCACCCAGAAATCTATAAGTGATTGTGCGAGAAGTTAAACCTGCTGATCTGCATTCCCAAGCAGTGGCATCACCAAGGGGATGTGGCGGGGTTCAACCCACACCAGGTGACACCCTAAGGAAGGGTAACACCATTTTGCCTCAAACATCTGCCTTTGGCCAGAAATGGACTGTGGCATTCACATGCATCCCATTAAAACACTGAAGAGATGGTATAACTGGGGTGAGGTTTTGAATTTTAATATATATATATATATAGTGTGTATTTTCAATTCTTTTAGAATTTTCTGTAAAAACATCACCTTTTACCAAAGTTTTACTTCAGTCACACAAAACTATGTACATGTAAATTTACTGAGGCTGTGCATATGATATTGCTATTTAAAGCTATAATTTTAATTTTGCTAGTTGTTTTATGCCAAAATTATTACCAAGATATTCAGCGATATGCAGGAATTACAAGTAATAGATAACACAAGTACAAAAAAACATCCCTAAGGATTCTAGATGGGTGTAGAACAGGAGGAAATCAATGGGAGGATGACACCATGAGTTCCTACACCAGGTGATGCCAACCCTAAGCAATCAAGCTGAGGGTTCTGCTCACATATTTAGGAAAAACATAGGGGATTATCAGATAGCAAAAAATGATGGGAGAAAAGCAGGATGCTCCTGTCCTTATTGCACAACTGTGGGAAGATTATCAGATGATGTCCTGTGGCGTCACTCTCATCCCGTCCTTCTCCCATCTGTAAAGTGGAATAGCCCCATAACTTTTTATTGACAGCAGTTTCCCTTAAATAAAAAGTTATGGGGCCATCCCACTTCACTGATGGGAGAAGGGCAGGATGAGAGTGACACCGTGGACCATCATCTGATAATCTTCTCCCAATCACATGATAAGGACAGGAGCGTCCTGTTTCTCTCCCATCCTTTTTCACTGTCTGATAATCTCAATAGAGAGGGTTCCCCCATAGATGAAAAACTAAGTGAACAGGAATAATGTATATTGGGGGTATCAGAGCCCAACATGTGTGTTCCCATCCTTGTCTCAGATTAAGGGATGGGGACATGTGAGGAGGGATTAAGATCCTCCTTTAATAGTTTCTCAGTGGGATTAGACATTTACAGGTGGTCTCTGGATTCATGGTTCCTGAACCTGCCTACCTTAGCAGCTACTTAAAATAATTGCATGACAGGGGAATCATCACGTATCCTGATAATTTTGGAAGCAGCAACACAGAAAGTGACAGAGTTGAAACTTGTCACAACTTCAGTAGAAATTTTGACAGGAATTCTGTGTGAAACATCTTATAACATTTTTGAAAAACTACAAAAACAATGTAGTAACCTTTTTAGGGCAGCTCTGTATAACCCCTGACAACAATTTGTTTCCCCCCTAAAATGAAGAGAAACACAATAAAGGAATCCTAAGGTAACTAAAAGGGTTTGGATAACTCTAGCTCTCTTATATTGGTTTTTGGCCATGTTCTAGAAGAATGTATTCCTGCTGTATCGCCTGCATCTGTGGCTGGCATCTTCAGGGAATGGTGGCATGGAGGTGTATGGGTATATATACTGTGTGACCCTTGGTTGAGTATATATACTGTGTGACCTATGGATACCAGCTGTGAAAGCCTTAAACTTCACATCTCTTATGTTGGTTTCATACACACTTCGGATTCATCTATACTGACCAGAATACTTCAGGCTGCTCCTGGAATACTTGGGCCCCAGAGCCACCTCAGAATCCCCCTGTAATCTCTGCACTCTGTAGTGATGATGGGTGGCTTTCTATACATCTGTCCCCAATATGCCACCTGGCACCACTGCTGCTGGCACAAGTCATTCCCTCTGAGGTCAGAAATGAGGCACCTAGTGTTGATCACCTGGCTGGGTATGTCTTTGTGTCCACTGAGATAGTGACTTACACCAGATACATTGGTGCCAAGTGACACAAAAGGGATGCATGTGTAAACAGCCACCCTGTGTTGCTACAGAGTGCTCTGGATTTTCCTGCAAACTACGGAGCAAAAGGTAACTTATTTTAAGCAGGTTTAAGTGAGAGAAAGGATGGTTTGGATGCAAACTGACTTTATGTCATAAAGACAGTCTGTGCTTAAATCAGATATTTAGCCATGAGGATGGGGAAGGGGAAAATCAATTCATTTAGCCCATATAGACATGTCCATAGTCTCTCTCTCTCTCATTCTTGATCTCTCTTATTTCCCATTACTAGCACCTCCATTTGTGGTTTTGTTGTGTCATCTTAAAACTAACCATTTAGGGGTTTTTTTTAGAACATATGTTGGCACAGCATTGCCCACTAATGATATATACAAATAAATAAGAATCTTGTTTCCAGTTGTAAAAACCACTATTTCCAGTAACTGTTTCTCAACCAAGCGTACCTCACAGGATTGTTGTGAAGATAAATTTCAGAATCAAAAACAATATATGCATGCTTGAGGGTGTGGAAGAAGGTTCTAAATAACTTTCATCATCATTGTCATCACCATTGTCAAAAGTAATATTTACTGGGTATATTTTTACAATTACATGTGTACACAAGCTGATCAATTCGAGAAGTGACTCCTATTAAAATATGACCCCAAAATTAAAGAAGAAAATAAAATAGCATAAAATAAACACATAAAAAACATGAAGGGATCCTCCATATACTCCAGAGAGATTGATTTTTGGAGCCACCCAAACTTGCTGCATTTTGGGGTTTGGACAAATTTGTTCTCGAATAAACACTACTGCACGCTCATGCTTGAAAAGTTTTGAATGTAATTGACTGTCAGTGATATGATGATTTATAAAGCAATCTGCTGCTATGTCTGCTGCTGGAGATAACTCTAATTTGCTTCTATTGTATTAGATATTATGAACTTGACAATCACTCTCAATTTTCCAGTTGGGCTTTCATTCAGGTTAATGGGACAAATAAAAGCTATTTTCCATTATTCTCTAACTCAGCTTCCAAAAATCAAATGCAGCAAGACTGTATATGTGCAAGAGATCTAAATTTTTGTTGCTGCATCTTTCAGTAACAAAATCAAATGGAAGAAGATGTATAGGCAATGTGGTCTCAGCAACAGTTTGTGTGTGTGTGTCTCTGTGTGTGTGCGTCTGTGTGTGTCTGTGTATACACATACATGTGCACCATTCTAGAGAGGCATCTAAATATGATTTTACAAGTTAACACCAGGTAAACAGTTGAGTGTGAAAGAGAAATGGAGAGAAGAAAGGGGACAATCAAGGGATCTGGCAATTTTGTCCCAACCAAGCTAGATTTCATTAAGAAATGGACCAAATTCTCAACTATATTCCCATCTGAACTGATATCCAACTCTAAATGTCAATGTTAAATGGCTTTGTGGATTCTAGTTTTGGGGTTCTAGCAAAAATCAATGGAGACATATGACACTTAGGCAGATAGATGATTTGGAATACAGAGGACATTATCTAGTTTATCCCATAGCAGTTTAACAAGAATATAGAGAGGAAAACAACTTCAAACAGGATTGTTTAAGGAATTTTATTTATGTGTATTTGTCTGTCCATGTGTTTGTGTGTATGTGTCTGAACTGAATTGTGATGCAAACTGACCTAATCTGTTCCTCTTTGGCTGATTGGTGAAACTTCATTGCCCACCAATTTTCACATATCCTCAGTACTTTGATGCAGTTTTGCACTCAAAATGTATCAAAATGTGTATTTTGAGAAGAACAATCAGTTCTTCTCAAAAAACTTTGAAAGTTTTTTAAAGAACTCATTTACAGTGGCAATTGTTATGGAAAAAAAAACAGATAATTGTTTATTCTTTTACTTGAATTTTAAACAAACAAAAAACACCCTCTCAGCTTTCTCTTTGCCTAACAGTAAATACACTATAGTTCTGCTTGCTATAAATTGCTAGCCTTAATAAAAACACATCTATGAGGCTATACACCCCTGGAATTCTAAAAACCAAATACAATTACATTTCAAAGAAGTGGCATTACCTTGTTACATTTCAATTAGTTTTAAAATGAATTAATTAAACGTAGCTCTTTGTAACTGGTAACTTTCAGACTCTGGAGTGAACACACCAAAAGTACAATATAAACATCTATTTATTTATTTAATAATAATAATTATTAAACCCATACAAAAAAAATAATACAAAAAAACCCATGTATTTAACTATGAATGGCCATGTGTGCATGTTTACAACTTCAAATTAATGAAGAAATGGAATGCAACAGAGGAAAATAACTTCATAAATGGTGAAAACATGCAAAAGTGGGTGAAAACATGACAATAAAATCCTTTGGAAGAATTGCCAATATAGTGTCCCATATTTTCATGTAGCCAAAATACTGGTAAGAAATATTTAATAACAACAGTAATAGTCTCTCTGTATGTAATAACCCAAATGTTGTAATATAGAGAGCTAAAGTGGTGCAAATAAAACAGCACTGAAGTCTCAGTGGGTGCCTCTACAAGAGTTGTCTCGTTTTGTGTCCATAGAGCTTTACTTTCCAAAAATTCTCAACTTGCCACTTCAGTATTATCACTTAAATGCATATGAGGATTAAGCTGTGTTTGTTGTTAACTTCAGGCATTACTTTGGCAGCAGCATGGAGAAAAATACAGTTTTGTAGTCCTCTGTTTTCTCAACTCCTAATGTATCTGAAGAAGAGTAACCTCTGCTGATGTTTTATTTTTAGGAATAGGATGCCAGTATCACTGCCAGCTTACTTTTCTCAGTGGGAACCAGTTTTAGAGTAAGGATTACCTCAAACAGGTTTCAGCAGATTAGGCAAGCTATAAAATGAAGCTTTGCTCATAAACAAAACAGTAGGCAGTGACGGTGATAGTGGATATAAACTGAGACATCAGCAGTAACCCACATATATTTAAACCAGCATGTGTTTGAATAGTTTTCTGCTCCTCTAATTTGCTTTGTGACCCTTGTAAATCCTTAGGTACAAAAAAGGTGGCCCCTGAACACTTCTAGGACAGATCAGCTACAAACTTCATAAATGCAAGCCATGCATTGTTTCTGTTTCTTCCCCAATGGTTAGCACAGAAAATTAATGCCTCAGTCATGAGATAAATACCCAAGCTGCCTATCACAGTCTTAAGGGGATAAAAAAAAGTGGATATGAAAGCAATTTGAAACATTAAAACCTAAATCATACATTTGAAAACAAAAAGGGATAAAACCAAGTTCTGTGATCAGCACAGTAACACAGTATAATTTTTGCTACTTCAAACTACCAGTTGGAAACATGCATTTTAATGCTTACAATGTTGTTGTTTTTTTTAATGTTCTGCACATAGAAAAAGAGCATGCTTAACTTTAGGATTTTTGTATGCAGGATATTTGGACATTCAACATAGTCCACATTTAAGAAATGAGATCCCTATTAAGTGAATATTACCACATACCCCCTTAAAATGTTTATTGGATTTTCCAAGTATCAAACAAAATTACTTAATTTCCATTTCCATTTAGGAGTTATTGCCTTAAATCCACTAGAAGAGGATTTTTTTTCTATCTCCCCAAGTACATTTCTGCATCTGGTCCACAGGCACAGATTCATCTTGAGTATGTTATTTGTGCTGTTATATTTGTGTTGTAAACACACACATACGCACACACACACACACACACACACACACACACAGATTTCCAGTATGTATTAGGGTTGCCATCTTTTGAGAAAATAAAAAGAGGACACATTTATCAACTGGTTATTTCAAACCTCTGAACACTATGACAACTCTTACTTTAAATATCCTAACTTTATAAGTTTTGAGAATTGCTACTGGAAATATTCCTAACCTTCATTGTATCCCAATGACAACCATTTTAAGTTATTATTTAGCAGAATTTAATTATGCCAACAACTGATATCCAATATTCCAATATATCTGGGATTAGAGGCCCATCTGTCATGCCTGCCCATCCAATACTCCAGCACAGATTCCCACAACAGCCATGTCAGATAGGGTAGCAGTAGGGAAAACTGGCAAGGGAACCAAAAATGAGAGCTGTGGATGATGGAAGAAATAATGGATGGAAAGTCTCAAAATGTGGAAGAGGGAGGGAGATAAATATCCATGTGAGGAAAGAAGCCTACAATCTCTTCATAGCACCCAGCAGCTCTTTCCTCTCCAGAATTGCTATCTCCACCTTTCTTCTTTCTCACTCCTGCTTTTCTCTGTGAGTCCCATTGGTGCAGTGTGATGGTGTTAAATTCACAAGCTATAATCTTGGTCATCTCTACTGATAGGATGCTCTCTATATGACGCTTCATTTTGTCCCACAGATTCACAATAGTTAGACTTACAAAGTACGTTATCACACCAGGGGTCTCAAAGCGGCAAGAAAAGCTGCCTGGAA
>JAIPUX010001232.1:27855720-27873012 GCA_020142125.1 Phrynosoma platyrhinos
TGATGCAGGTATGGGGCTGCTTTAGACCCAGTGTGATAACGTCCAAAGATTGCTCACTTCTGCATTTCAGAGATTGGAAGGGGAGGGATCTTGAAAAAAAAAATCCAGACATTTAAAAAAGGCCCCTGGACAGAAATCTTAGCTCTGAAAGAGATGGTAGTTCAGAGGAGAAAAGGAGGACATAGGGTAATCCTAGAATTTACGAATAACATTTTCATTTAACCCTTGCAGACTAATTTTGTGAAGCTCTCCAAATTCTGTTTAAAAATATACTGTTACCTAGAGTTCAATGGAGTTTTCTCTAAAAAAAAAAACCCTGCACATCAGCTTGAACACCTTTAGACTACCTTTGATGTTGACTTTGAAGAGAAAAATACAAGATAATGTTTGGTGCAAGATTTCTATTGATATGAAAGCATTCAGGACCACCAGAAATTCCCATTTGTATAAAGTATTCAAAGCAAAATGCAAAGTGTATATTGATTTTCTTGAGTTCTCTATAGATTGATTAAGGATATCTTGATACTTTGCTTTCCTCACAGATATAGATTGTATTATAACCATATGCATATGAGATACAGCCAAATTACAAAGGAATGCAAGAAGCATAAAAAATTGAACTGGGGGGGGGGATACCACTCTCACGCACCAGAAAACCTTGTGCTTATCTAATTTTTTTGTGCAACCATTAACCCAGCCATGAAGCTGTTCTTTAGATGCACTGTGTTTACTTTAAAATAGAAATGGTTTTGCATCTTGAATTAGTTTTCACCCCTTTTTAATTCTTTTGCATGCTTCAGAGACTGAGGTAACTACCAAAGTTAAATAACCAATATTCACATGGTGCATCCTCAGCAGATTACATTGGAATCAGAGAGTGCCTATGCAAACAAATGTATGTTTTGCTTAGTGTGTTGCTAATATAAGTTGGTTTTAAAATACTGTGTCTCTATAATAAATACACTATTTGCATTTGGGTCCTTCCACTCCTGGGATATGTGTCTTATTTATATACCTATCTTCCTATACATAACACAATTAAAACTGTAAAAATTAATCAATTTAAACTAATTTTAAAAACTATGTTTAAACAAATGATAGGTTTATTATTATAATAGTTAAATTCTGTTTTATTTGTAATTTTGTAGATTTTAATTGTACTGTGCTTTTAAACTGCAGGCTGCTTTTGAGTCTCAGTTTTGAGGGGAAAGGGGAATACTCATCATCATCATCATCATCATCATCATCATCATACATCTACTAACAGGGCCATTTTTTGAATTTTTGCCTGGCTGGCAGACTGCTCCAACACATTTCGACTTGATGTCACTTTTGACCTCCCTTTTGGAGAATACTGGGCTGATTTTTGTAAAGGTTTTGGAAAGGTCTGGGATCTGGTGGAGAAAACTGTGTGTTGGGAGCAGTTTTGGGAGATTTGGGGTGTTTTTTTTTTCCTTTGAAAATGTCCCAAAATCAGCCTGGATTTTTTAGAGTGAAACTAGGGGTTTTGAAGAGCTTCTGGAGGTCCCATAGGCTAAATGTTATCCATGCCCTGCACCAAGTTGCCCACTTTTATCTTTCTTGTGACCATGCACTGAACTCCTCTGTTGTCTTGTATTCCTGCTACAATGTATAAAATAAATATGAATTATTGTGCCTATGGTAGAGATATGGGGCTAAAGACACAAAGGCTGCATAGACACTGCAGAAATAGTAGTGTTTGACACCATTTTAATTGCCATGTCTCCATCCCATGGAATACTGGGATTTGTAGTTTATTGTGGCATCAGAGCTCTTTGATAGAGAAGGCTAAATATCTCACAAAACTGCAAATCCCAGAATTCCATAGCACTAGCCATGGCAGTTAAAACATTGTCAAACTGTGTTAATTCTGCAGTGCAGATGCAGCTAAAAAAATAGATTGGGCCACATGGTATACACAAAACCTACACAAATGGACAGATACCGACACAAGAACTCCAATAATCACCCAGGACAAAAAAAGAAACACAATAAAAACACTGGTAGACTGGGAAAAATGCATCTGTGAACCCCACCACCTAGAAGATGAACTGAAACACCTAAACTGGGCTCTACAGGATAATAGTTACTCCAGCTCAGACATCAGAAGAGCGGCCAGACCAAGAAAAAAAAACAACACAGCAGAAGAAAAACAACCACCCAAGGGGAAGGTATTTTTACCATACATCAAAGGAGTCACAGACAGAATAGGAAAACTTATGAGAAAAAACAACCTCCAAATGATCTACAGACCAACCAAGAAAATCCAGGAAATGCTGTGCTCAGTGAAGGATAGGAGAGACCCTCTCACAGCTGCAGGAGTTTACCGCATAGCCTGCAGCTAGGACAAGTCTACACAAGGACCAAAAAACACAGTGTTCAAATGCAAATCAAGGAACATGAGAGACACTGCAGACTGGGCCAACCTGAAAAATCAGCAGTAGCCGCACACATTATAAACCAACCTGGGCACAAAATGCTATTTGGAAATGCTGAAATCCTGGACCATGCCAGCAACTATTGGGTCAGAATGCACTGAATGCACAAACACCTGGACAATTTCAACAGGAAAGAAGAAATCCTGAAAGTAAATAACGTCTGGCCACCAGTCCTCAAAAACACCAAAATCGGAACTCAGCAAATGCAAACGAAATTCACCCAAGGTCAGGGGGGTTCCTAACAGACAATGGAACAATTAAATAGACACTAATCCTCCTCACATTACCTCCCACCCTGAGGCCTTGTCTCAAGAGAATAATACACAAATGTAAATGTTAATCGTCTCAACCAAGGGTCACACAGTATATATCCCACACACCTCCATGCCACCATTCTCTGAAGTTGCCAGCCATAGATGCAGGTGAAACATCAGGAATACATTCTTCTAGGAGAAAAAATCCACAAAAACCTAAAGAAATTCCCCTTTTATGCATTCATATTTAACTTGTCTACAGATATGAATTCTGAACAATATTCCTGTCACTTCCTAAATGTCACCATCCCCAACATGATTAAGGTGTTGCAAACCAATCTGCATAAGTCAGAAGTGGGCAAAACACATACCTGGAGCTGAAAGTACCTCCAAGGCTGTTCTTGCAATCCTCAGCTCTTCAAGATTCCCCAAACTGCCTTTTTTTCCCCCTTTACAAAAAGGGCTGAATTGCCTATCCTAGATGTTACCAGGAACAACATTCCCCTTGTTGCAAAGCTGCCCTTCACTGCTTGTTGCAGGTTGCAGGACCCCCTCTTCACTATTTAACACTAAAAAAAAAAAAAAAAAGAAATTATCAAAACTAGAAAAGGACTTCTGAGCACTCCTGGGTTTTAAGGGTTTTTCTGTGAGAGCAGAGAGCAGTCCATGTGGCCCCTGAAAGATTCCAGGACAGAAAATTAATTCCCAGATTTACTACACTTGTCCATTCACTTCACAGGAACTCCATACTTATGTCTGCTTCCCATATTTTTCTTTGCCACTAGGACATCCATATAGGTAGGCTTAGCAGTGAAGTGCTCCCATGTAGTAATTTTTTGACATCTGAGGTATTGCAAAGAAAGTGAAAAAGGAGATTATCACACACCTCTTTTTGCCCAATCTAGGCACAGGTTGGGCATGGCTTAAACTGGTTAAAATAGATTTTATCACATTCCTCCATGCCCAACTCAGATGTATGACATTCTCAATAGGGACTCCTGACAGATTCCTTGCAAAGAATAGGAAAGTATTGTTCTTTGGAAAGTACACCAGGAGCCCACCAGGAGTTCAGATCAGGTACGCAATGCTTCCTAGTTGGGCATGGAGGCATGAAATAACATCCATTTTAACCAGTTTAAGACCATACCCACCCTGTGCCCAGATCAGACAAAAAGAGGTGTGCAATAATCTCTCAAGATTGCATCTGCATTACAGAGATAATCCAGGTTGACACCACTTCAACTGCCATGGCTCAGTGCTAGAAAATCCTGGGATTTGTAGTTTGCTGTGTCACCTGAGCTCTCTGACAGAAAAGGTTAAATATCTCACTAAATTGCAAATTCCAGATTCCATAACACTGAACAGATAAAGTCAAACTGGATTATTTCTTCAGTGTGGATGCAGCCTAAATCAGAATATACAGACAAAGAAACATGGGTAAGTAGATAGGCGTACACTGTGTTATCAATAGCTCCTTTCTTTTTTGTGAGAAGAGTTGTCAAGCAGACATAGCATGTTCATTTTCATTTTTAAAAAACTGTCAAAGGGAAACTAGGACAAGTAATTATAATAATATGATATTATATATAACATAACATAAAAGTCTTCCTCTTACATGTTTTTTATGTAAGTGGCAATAAATATGTTAACACCTTATTTTAAATATGTTATTGAGTGTGGTGTAGTGGTTTGACTGTGATTCTGGAGACCAGGGGCTGAACCTTGTGCCAGTCACACTCTCTCAGCCTCAGAAGAAAGCAAAGGCAAACCACCTCTGAATAAATCTTGCAAAGAAAACTTCATGTTAGGTTCAGCTTAGGATCCCATAACTCAAAAACAAGTTGAAGGCATACAACAACAAACAATTCATGTGTGTGTGTGTGTGTGTGTGTGTGTGTGTGTGTGTGTGTGTGTTAACTGCCATAGTACTGGTATGTGAATAAACACATCCTTCATCTACCAATCTGAGGGATCATGTCAGGCATCCAGAATCCCATACATGTCCCTTTCACATTAATGTCCATAAACAGTCCATAAACACTTGCTACTACTGTATGGGTTGAGCCTCTCCATTATTACTGCCACATTTTCTTAGTCTCAAACATTTGAACAATAGACAGTGAGTTTTTCCTATGTAAAAAAGGAATTTTATGTACACTACTTCCTCTCCTGCAGTTTCAATCATTTTGACAACATTGTCCAACAGTACAGAAGGTTGCAGGTGTGAAAAGTAAGAAACCATCTTGAAAACTCCAAATACTTCTCCAAGTTTGATAGTGAAAAGGGACTGGGAGAGTGGAAGTCATGATGAAGAGAAGAAGAGACTGATTTTGAGGACAGATGAAACGAGTATTGTATTTAGATCCAGACAACAATATCTGGCTTGCTTTTTTTTTTCTTTGCAAGATTACGTCAAACTCCAGGTTGCACATTCAAGCACCAGACATACCAGGTAAAGCCACAATTTCTCTTTTGATAAGCTGTCCCCTCCTGCCACCAAGAGATGAGCAAATTACTCCACCTGTCTCACTGATCCCTAGCATTCAACTTGACAATGACAATGGCAGTGCACCTGTTAGTGTGATGGACAAGTGATTGGCAGCCGGGTATTTGCAGCCTTCTATAAGAAGTCAGTTATTATACAACAAGGCATGAAAGCTAGCAAATAGGAAAGTTCGGATAGATACAAACTTTGTCGGGAGGGGCAGGCAAGAAAGATGTGACACTGGACAGTTTTATTGCAATAACATTGGAGCACAATTACTTTAACATTTAAAAAAAAAGTCTTTTTTATTTTTAGAGTGAATTTGCCCTCTTTACATGAGATTGTTCAGTGCCATTACCCTACTCCAAGCTAAATGAGAAGCTATTTCAGCAACAGCAACCATAAATTTGTAGATGAATAAAGAAGGTAGCACAGTTAGTTAAAAAGGCCTGGAAATATCTGGCATGAAATCCTAATTTAAACATAATCTCAGAGTACAGGCTTGGGCACAGTATTATTAACTAGAAATGAAATAGCTTTTTTCATGCTTAGGTTCAAAGCTCAAATTTTCAAACTCGGCACTGAAAAGCAACCACAGGGTATGTTTGCTTATTTTAAAGGAGTATTTTCTGATTGGTTATAAATGATGAAAAACATTGACAATGGCATACCTTCACATGATGATTGCTGTTGCTGTCATTCATACATGAACAGCTTTCCGCTTCTTCCCATTGCCCCTTTGCATTTTCACCACTTGGTCAGGCAACCTGATATGGTGGATCCTTGCCACCTGAAAGGTTGAAGGTTGGTTGAAGGAAGGATTGGTTCCATTAATTTCTAATCACTGCAAATCTACCTGAGAGCCACATGATGTAGTGGTTTTAGTGTTGGGCTATGACTTGGGAGACCAGGGTTTGACTCCTGTTTGGCCATTGAAACAAAAATGAGTGCCCTTAGGCATGTCACACTTTCTTAGGGCCTTTACAGACTGCCAGAAATAATGCAGCTTAAGGCAACTTTAATTGTCCTGGCTCAGTGCTAGGGAATCATGGTAATTGTATTTTTTTCTGGGACATTGAGCCTTCTTTGTCAGAGAGCTCTGGTGCCACAATAAACTACAGTTCCCACGATTCCCTAGCACTGAGTCAGGGCAGTTAAAATCACCTCAAGCTGCATTATTTCTGGCAGTCTGTAAAGGCCCTTAGTTTCAGATGGAGGCAAAGGCAAAACCCACTTTGAACAAATCTTATCAAGAAAAACATAGGTTTGCCTTAGGATCACCATAAGTTAGAAGTGACATGAAGGTACACACACATACACACACACACACACACACACACACACACACACACACACACACACACACACACACACACACACACACACACACACACACACACGTAAATCTACCCATAACCATTGCCATCAGCAAACAGGCAAGGTAGGGAGGAAAAAGATCAGCTTCACTTTCTCACTTTCATTTTTTTTTTTTTTGGAAAATTTCATTGCTTTTTTTAAAATGACATGAAACCATTTGCAAACTGCAATACATGCTTTTAAAAAATGAAATTAAATTCTTCCTCATTCACCCCAGCCAGTTCCAACAGGTATATTCAGAGGACCATGTCTTAAGTGTCTGCTACATGATTATTAAAGCTGAATAATTACTCGGGGGGAAAAGCGGCCATTCCCAATCAGCTCTACAAAGGTAAACAAGGAAAGAACATATGCAGAACTGGGGGGGGGGAGAGACTTATGGGCCTTTATTAGTATCTAAAAACTCTGCTAAGGAGAATCCTCCTGAAGCCTCTTTGTTCCCCTTACCTCCAGTCCTTGAACAGCCTCAAGTACTATTGCCACTACTACTCTGGCCCAGACTTACCTTTGCTTCTGCCACCTCAAGTGGGAGGGTGGGGGCAGACCATCACAGATTGCCTGAATCATTAAGAACTAATTATTAAAACGTAGGGAGCTGATACGATCTTCATTGCTTACCTGCTTGCCCCACACCTCTGAGACATCAGAAGGAAGCAGCTTAACTGATTGCAGAAAGCTATAGCCTTCCCAATCCTTGCTCAACCCTTCCACCCTTCTAATGTCCTGGGGAGGAAATGAGTGAGAAGACTGTGGAAGGCTATAGTCTCCTTGATACTCACTCAACTTCTCAGCACCCTCTTGATGTCCCATGGCATAATTGAGGCTCACAGTAATCTGTAGCCTCCCTCCACCCCACCCCCATAAACACACTACCACTGTGGGGTTTCTCTCTCTCTCTCTCTCTCTCTCTCTCTGTGAGACTTTTTCTGCAGTAGGGAAAATATTGATTATATTATTCATTCTCCTTTTGCAATCAAGCACATCCCTAACTCAGGTTACATGTTAGTCTTTAAGACCCAAGCGTTCCAAGATGTGGCCTAGATGGATCTATCCCTTTGAGTTTTCCCCCACATATAAAGATTTAAGAAATTACAGATTCTTTGCATCCATTCATTACACATGAATACATGTATACAATTTGGTAAATTATTTGTTTAAGGGAAGATTCCTTAGCTTGCCTAAAGAAATACCTTTTTAAAAAAGTATTTTAAACTTTCCTCATTTCTCATGCATTTCTTAACTTTTCCTGTAATAGACAGCTCACTCAAAACTTTCTTTTAAAAGCTAATACATTATACCTCTAAGTCAGACACCTCCCACTGCTATTTTATAAAACTTTTTGAGAAACCTAGCAGTCTACCAATGATTACCCTGTTAGAGATGCTAAACTGTTTGGACCACAAAAAGTTATTGTTATTTCTATT
This sequence comes from Phrynosoma platyrhinos, assembly GCA_020142125.1. Taxonomy (NCBI): domain Eukaryota; kingdom Metazoa; phylum Chordata; class Lepidosauria; order Squamata; family Phrynosomatidae; genus Phrynosoma; species Phrynosoma platyrhinos. The sequence goes on from JAIPUX010001232.1 coordinate 27,863,720, forward strand.
CTAGTAAGAGAGAAGGTACATGATTTTCTTTTCAGCAAGACTGTTCTTTGAGGAGGAATTTTTTACTTGAAATAGCTCCTGTAAAGATAAAGGAAAATATGACATTTGGCAGTAAACATAACTGTTGAGCTTAGATTCAAATACAGACAATTGTGGTTTGGGGAGGACACAAAGAATAATTAAATGACACTACAACATTCTTTTCATGTAGATGTCAGGTTGCAGCTGCATTCATTATTTTCACTTTGAATGCATTGGCATAATCATGCAGCTCCCACTGCTTGAACTTTATCTCATGCCACTCCTTGGTTAAATTTAAAAACAACTAAAAACTACAAGGGGGAAATGACTATGTGCATGTCAAAGTTATGCTGCAGTTACACACACACGTGTGTGTGTGCACACACACAGAGCTTATATTTGTTTTAAAACATAACTGTGTCATCACATGACTAACAACTTCCTACAGGATTCAGAGACATGGCCATGTTAGTCTGAAATATCAGTATACAAAGGGATCTTGCATCACCTTTGAGACTAATTATTTGAAAGAAGTTGTAGCATGAGCTACAGAACAAATCCACTTTCTGGACACCAATGCACAGCTACATGATATACATCTGAACTCTACCTTATATTGCAAACCCAATAACATTACACATACTTAGATGCCTCCAATTTAGATCCTGAACACACTACCAAATCTATCATTAACAGACAACCCTCTGATACAGTCATATAGTTCAGATCAACAGGACAGGGATACCAAACTCACAAATTACACAAACATTCCTCAAGCTACAGTACCCACCATATGAAGTAAGGAAACAAATCAACAAAGCAAGATCTGAGACCACCCATATATATTATCACTGAACTACAATCTATTTTGGACAATAATGCTGTCCTCTCAAAGGCTTTTGGTGGCAGACCTTTACTTGCCTACAGTCAGCCACCCAATCACTTACATACAGTTGTGCTGGTCTATGACCATAATAAAGATGAATTGAACTGACTCACAGGAGGACGCATGACACAGAAGGGAAGGTGGGTGCAAGGTCCTGCTAAAACCCAGATAACAACTTTTTCCTCACATCTACCCAGGAAATGTCTTCACAGGACTTAATCACAAAACTCATGATATTAGAGAAACTTTGACTTGCTTATCCTCTAATGTGATATATGCCATCCTCTGTCAACAATGTTATTCAGCACTTAGACCAGTCTCTGTACCAGATGATAAATTGACATAAATCAAATATTAGGAATGAGAATTCCATCTCAGACTTTAGGACAGTAGTCCTTGAACAAAATAAAAAGAAAACAAAAGATTGGAAACAGAAACAGTTTAATTAGAATATATTCATAAACTTATCCATGAACAGTGGGTTGAACAAAGATAATGATTTCCTGGCTCACTACACATATTATAATGGATTATCTTAGCCCAGTAGTTCTAAAATGGTAAGGCAGGACCCTTGGCGGGGGAGTTGCAAGAACTAGTAAAATGGGGTGCAAAACTTGGAGTCCCTGATACCTCCTTCTCTTTGACTCAAACTCTTTTATGCATAAAACTTACTCACGTGTTCAGTTAAATATTGAATTTACTTAAATAAAACTGTTCTAATTTAAACAATGCTATTTCCTTATAAAATGTTAAAGTATAAATATACATGAATGTACAAATGAAAATGTGCACACTAAATAAACAAAATATTTTTATTCATATACTACATCAAGTTGGGAGGCACAACGTCTGCATGTAGATGTAGAGGAAGGTCCTAAGGGTAAAAAGTTTGAGTACCACTGTCTTAGGGGGGATGCAGATCAGCACTTTAGACCAGCCTGGGGGTGGAGTTGGGGCACGGCAACTGCACGGCAACTGCATGGCGGCCACCCTGACACCATGTGCTTGTCTGCACAGCATGCAACATCATAGTGCCCTTTTGGTGCAGCGTGCATACATTCTGTGCCAAAGGGGTGCAAAAGAGCCGCCACTGCAGCTCAAAGGGCTGCTTTTTGCCAACCCCAAAAGGAGTAGCATTTGGTTGCTCTATTGGGGGCGGCAAAAATGAGGATCAGGGCTGCGGCATGTGGTTGCCACGGCCCTGATCTGCCAGTCCCAGGGTCAGCCCAAAGCTGCCCCTTACAGGCCGTGTGTATCGGCCCTCAGTCAGGTTAGAATATATTTTTGGTTCCCAGCCTGCATTACATTCAAAAACTCCCTCCACCGTTCACATAGACAACCACCCACCCTGGCCTTAGGTTACAATCTTACTCCTGCCTTTGTTCCTCAATCACCATAGTTAAAACTGAACTTGTCATCTCATCATCATATCCACAAGTTTTTCATTTCCATGGATATTCATATAGTCTATAAAGGTGCTTTCTGGGTATCAGTTCACTCCATGCATCTTAAAGAAGCAAACTGAGTATATGAAAGCTCATGCTTCAACTTCTTTCACACGGTCTTAAAGGTGCTGCAAGATACCTTGCATACAATTTTCCATACGTCATGGAAATGAAAGCATCCAATCAACCACTCACCTGGACATCCATTCAACCTGGACTTAGGATTTACTGTTAAATATCAGATTCCCTGGTTGCAGGGTTGGAAAAAGTACAGTCTGTGAACTACACATAGCACCACAATGCCATTTTTGTTATTTTACAAAGATCCCCACTTCAATCCTTTATGTGAACTCCCAATCCCTGGCAATTGCCCACCCATATTCTCTATGTATCAGGGATATCTGTACCTGTAAAATTCCATTTTCTCCTTTCCTCAGAGTTAGCTGCAATAGTTGTTTGTGTTCAGATATAATATTTTTCTGATATTGGGAGCGATGGATGCATCCATGCAAACAAACACATACCATCCATTGAACTGTGACATCAGCTTGTTAAAAAAGGACTGCTGTGTAGGGAACAGAGACATGTGCAGTGTTAGCAATCTTGCTATACTGAATTGTAGACTAAGGGTGCAGTCCTTTGGAATTTGCCCTACGGTGAAAGTGTGACTGCATTAACCGAGGGATGCTCTAATTAGCTGTATTGCCGGAGGCATTCTTGTCTCTCTGCTCCCTTCCATGTATTAAAATATCAGGCACCTTTTTATTTGTTTTTATTTAATGTTTCCTTCAAATCAGGGCAATAGTTTCCCAATATTGAGAGAGAGAGAGAGAGAGAGAGAGAGAGTTTTGCCTGCAGCTGACTATGACTTGGAATGAAGCTGACTCCCTGTCTCATCTGTCACGCCAAATTCTAGAACTGGCTGTTAAGAAGGCTTTTGAATGAGTAGCTTCAAATTGATCCAGTTTGCTAGAGAAGTTGGACCTGATGAATTGAAAAATAACACCAGGATTAACTCTCTCTCTCTCTCTCTCTCTCTCTCTCTCTCTCTCTCTATATATATATATATATATATATATATAGGGATGGAGGTGTGGGGAGAACAAGAACTAAAACTGCTATACTATAGTTCAAAATCATATACAAGGATGGGATTCAAATGTGCTATAATGACATTCTTGCTGATAATTTTACTTATTACTGAGCATATTTTGAAAAGTGTATTTATCTACACTGGTTTTTCGTCCTATATGTAATAACTTGGGAAGCAGTGTTTATTTGTTTATACCTCAAATAAAATCCAGGCTTCTGAGGCTTGAGCATTTAGCCTGGTTTCAGTGCGTTGGGATATCTCCACAGCTTCTTAGTCCGTTTGAATTTTTCTTTGATCTATACATTTCTTTCTGCAAAAGCTAAAATGACTGGATGAAATAAAACAATCCCTTCTTGATTTAAAGGAACTCCAAAGAAGGTCTAGACACACAAATGAGTTGAGAGAGCCTCCATGCACCAGGAAATATGTCAGGATAGGTATCCTCCCACTGAAGGTGTAGGGGCAATTTTTTTGAGGAAGGGGGAATAGAATTTCAAATGCCACACAATTTGGGGAGAGTGGAGGAACCCTGCCGTGGTAGAGGGTAAATGCTGTATTGAAGTGTCATGTGACTCACAGGTTACAGTTTGGCAATCACTGTTGTAGGAAAAGGAATGAGTAACATATCTGAATTATGATTGTTGTTCTCCCCAAGCTTTCCAAAAGTCAGAATAGATGTGGATCAAGTATACACCCTTTTCCCCACCACCAAGATATGCAGAAACACAAGACATTACATATCTACTACCTCTGGGACCATGGTGATGGATGACACTCAGAAATCAACACAGCTCATTCCAAAATTAGTTGTAATAAATGGCTGGCACATAGATTTTGAGTCTTCTCTTGTACAGAATCTGTTTTTAGCCATGATAGAGATTTGCCCTTTGAACACCACCTGGACTGTGACATAGGGAGACTGTGCACTCTTTTGTGATGTGAATTTTTTGAAATATCTAATGATATCTTTCTTTACATTTTTAGGTATATTAAAGAAAATATTTATGTACCATTAAAATCATAACAACCACCATAAAAATCAAATCAATTTAAAAGGCTAGTTTGACATCGTACCCTTCCTAAAATCAGTATGAGTGGAAACTGTTTCAGAACTCAAAAGCCTTCTTAACAGCCAGTTCGAAACTGTATTCCACAAACTGAGGAATATCAGGAGAATTTTTTTTCATATGCCCTCAAAGTCAGTCACCATCTACAGGTAATGACACTGGATATTCATATAGTCTATAAAGATGCTTTCTGGGTATCAGTTCTGGGTATCAGTGGGCCTCTTCCAAAGATTTTAACATCAAACCAGGTTAATGAAAAAACAGGTGGTCCCTCATTATGTAGCCAGGACCTGAGGTGTGCATTAAAAAAATCATTGCCAAATGAAACAGCATCATTTACATTTTCCCTTTTTTCAGTCCTTTCAGAAACACATATAAGAAAAATATCTTAAAGAAAAAACAAGTATGCCTTTCAATGCACGTGTCAATATAACTAAAATTGATCCCCATTGATTAATCAAAGAATAATATAGCTGGTTAAACTTCTTAAAAATCTCACAGTCTTAAAGTGATAATTGTATGATTATGTTTCTTTTAAATGTTTGTAGTTAACTGGAAATCATAGGAGTAGGCAGAAAGTCTGTAATACCAAACAGAATGGAAGAGTGAATAACATATTAGGCAGTTATGGGAAAGCACCCTGTGTCCCTCTGACTGCATGTTTCCTGTATGTCATGTCTTCAAGCCTTTTCTAGAAAGAAAGAAAGAAAATCTAAAGTATGCTGAATTCTAAAATACTGTGTTAAACAAGTGTTAGCTTCATATAACCCGCCTCCCTGGTATCCAAGAGCTTGATGTGTTAATAGCTTGTTACCATTAACCTCAAGTACATTCTATCATCATCAAACATCTTCTGCAGAAGTTCAGTTCTAACCTTTTCACTATTGCTCTAGGAGGTATAAAAGCCAGTGTGCATGTTCTCATCAGTAGAGGCTGGTCTACTAATCTACTTTGTCTCCTACTTAGTCATCAGCATGTTGCAACCTATGTGCTTCCACACAGATAGTGTTCCAGAGATAATGAATGGAGCTCTGGAGCCAGAAGTCAGGAGGAAGGCAGTCAGCTTTGAAAGCACAATGCAATGTCTATGTGCTTTGAAAGGTTAGTGCATAGAATATTCAAGACATGAAAGGTGGGATAGATTTATCCTTAAACGAGAAAGGCATGGAAATTTAGGACATAGGAGAAAATAGGTTTAGGAAGACATTGAACAATGTCTCATACCCTAACAAAAACTAAAGAATTATTCAGCAAAAGCAATGAGGCACTAATGAGATATGGAGGAAATGGGAATGCAGAATATCTGCTAATGGTCTGTTAGGTTTGACAGATAGGGAAAAGAAGAGAGACATCCTAACTTAGACAAAGAAAAAAAGGCCTGACCTCCCATTTCTTTTAATTAATTGGAAACCACTAGGAACTAAGTAAGTGCTTGTAAACATAACTCTCCAACAAATCCTTGTTTGGAAAGGATATTTTGAAATCATCACCTTACCTAGGTCCCCCAAAACAATTAGATTCATTTGAAGGGGGAGTAAGAGAATATTCTAGCTTTCAGACAAAGAGATACCACTACTGGTCTCTACATTTATTTATTTTTTATCACAAGCTATATATTCTCAGCAGGAGTTCAATATGTTTCTCTAAAGGTCTGTTCTACCAAATGCCATTCTCACCTGTGTTTCAAATGTGGCAAAATCCCAGGAGAAAAGAGAAGCGTTTGTCACATATGACATTGAACCGTTTCATAAAAGAACACAAATGCAGTGCCAACATCATGCAGTATACAACCACTGAAGCTAGTGGATATATAATAGAATATTTAGAATATATAAAGGCAAAAAAATAGCCTGTTCAGCCAAACAACAAAATGGATGGCTGGATAGATAGATAGATAGATAGATAGATAGATAGATAGATAGATAGATAGATAGATAGATAGATAGATAGATAGATAGATAGACAGAGGATAGATAAATAGATGGATAGATTTTAGGAGACATATCTATTTCAAAACTGTGTTTACGTCATAGTCAGCGACAAGTCTCTCCCTGTTTTAACATCATCATCACCACCACCACCACCACATTATTGTCAGTATCATTAGATTTATGCTACTACTATCAACTGGCAAAAGCCTTAGGAAGGTTCAAAATCAATTTTTCTACTGAAAATACCCCCAAAGTTGTTGTTTTTTTTTTCATATGCAGCATTATTATTTATTTGTTTTATTTCTTGTAACTGTTTTGCACAATGTTGATTTTATTATATCCTGTCCACACAAAAACAAAGAAGGATAGAAATCAAATCAAACTAAATCAATATTTATACAGCATCACTAGAGTACATAACCCTTTTATGATGAATATAAAAAAGATATATCCTTGACCCCAAGCAATTGCAGTCTACAATTTGGCAGAAGAGAGGAAAAACAAAAGTGGTACAAATGTAAACTCTCAGTAGATGAAAGGAGAATAAGTGGTATGAATATGAAAAAAAATCCAGTTGCATCTATCTCCAAGAACCAATAGAACAATGCACCCTGTTTAATAATTGTCTGCACCTTGGATGATGTATTGTACACATTTTCATTTTAAACAGAAAATACTGCTGATATGGCCATGTAGAAAGCAATTATGTTTTCTGGAACAACAGGAACAACTTCCTCTCTGTCAGTTTTACAACACTAGCCTTGGATCAAGAAGACAGCTTTGATAAGTGTTTGAGGGTCTTGTCTCACTATAGGGTTTTCAAATTAGAAGATATTCAGAAGTGGTTTACCAGTGCATTCTTCTGTGCAACAGTGGTGCCACTAGGGTGTGTGATGGATAGACCACATAGGGTGACTTCCCAGAGGAAGGTGCACACCCAATGGGGTGGTACACCCAGTACTGTTGCTCCTGGGCAAGCGAGCAAGGACATTGCATCCCTTTTTCACTTGCTCAGCAGCCACACAAGATCAAAAACATAAGACCCAAAAGGTCACTTCATTTTTCTCTTTTGGACAATGTTGCTTGAGTTAAATCTTACATATTGCAAATATTATTGTTTCTTTTTCAAATGGTTCCCTATGGTACCTATGGTATCTTACCCCAATAAAACTGGCTTGTATGTCTACCAATGGCAATCCAAATTGTTGGAGGGATTGTGATGGTAGGGGAACCTTTGTACATATGTGGTTGGATTGTCCTTTAGTGTGTGAATACTGGACAGAACTCTTGCAGCTAATCTCCGAGATCATTAAACAAAGGATACAATCATCACCACTCCTGCTCTTGTTCTCCTTTTTTATGGATGAAAGAAAATAAAGCCCTGCAACACAATGAACTTGTTGGTTTCCTTTTGGCTGTTGCCAAGCTTGATATAGCTAAGAACTAGAAAACTGGAAAGTTGAACATTGCAGGATGGTGGACTAGAATTTGGGACTTGTGGTTAATGGAGACCTGTGGGACCTGTGGTACTGCAGACAGTAACAACAGAGTGAGAGGCTTACACTCTGAAAGAATCCCCCCCCGACACGTCGGTGGGGTTTTTCTGTTGCACTGGCCATTTTAAGAGGCCGACACTGTGACTGGCTGGGATGGCAGGAAGTCCCGCCCTTCCTGCGCCTCCCAGCCAATCAGGGGGATCTTGTGAGATCCCCTAACAGCGAGATTAGTTAATCTCATGAGACTAGTTAAGAGACTAGTTTTGCGAGACTAGTTAATCTCATGAGATTTTGGGCAGGGTTTGGGGACTATTTATTCCCCAGCTGCCACGTGGCGGCAGCTATTGTTAGCTCGGACAGCTGAGTGAGAAGGTCAGCTGCTGAGCATCTGAAGGTTTGGTGCTGCCTGAAAAGGAGATTGAGTGGCACCAATCTCCATTAGGAGAGGCCAGGAAAGAGGCCGTGGAGGTCTAGACACCTCGGCGAGAGGTGGTTCCTTTTGGGGGCTTAGGCCTTGCTCGGCCTGGTCTCCTGATTGGGGAGGCCCGATCGCCTTGGAAGGGACCGGGAGGAGGCCGAAGCAATCTTTTGGGGCTTCAGCCTGTCTTGGCCTAGCCCCGCACCAGGTGGGAGAGGCCCAATTGGGGCAAGGAGGAGTGGGATAGCCACCTTGAGGCCCGATCTTCTGGGGGGAGGAGAAGGCTTGGTGCGGCCTGGTCCTAGGCAATTGTGGGGCCAGTAGCTGGGCACACTGAGGTGCTGTCACTGCATGGGACCCTCAGGTTTGAATTTGGTTAGTCCCTGCCTGGGACAGGTTAAGGCCATTGGGGTCCCTGCTAGGGACAGGATAAGGTCATTGGGGCCTGGTGGTAGTCCCTGCTTGAGACAGGTGGTTTTAATTGGGGACCCGTGTTTGAGATTGATGGTTGTCCCTGCTTGGTGCATTTCCAGGGCAAATTGTCCTGGATTGGAGCATTTCATTGCCCAGGGCTAATTAATCTTTTGAGGGAAGTTCGATATTTGTCACCTGGAGGGTTTTAGCCCTGGACAGGAATACTAAAATCCCAGAGCTTTGTTATTTCAGCTTGTCGTTGCATGTTTTGTTTAAATATTTTTTTAAAGACTCAAAGTGACTGTTAGTAACCATAGCATGTGCAAACACACACACACCAGTGCATATTGCTGGGGCTGGTGATGCCTTTTGTTTGGGACTCCAGGCAACTGCTCCCATTTTATCCCAAACAAAAGACAATGCTCAATACAGACAGCTGTTTGGGGTTTTCTGCAGCTGCTGGATAAGTTAGAAAGGGCCTAAGCAGACTGGTGGCTCGGGGCCGCCATGGGAAGGTGCGTT
>JAIPUX010001232.1:27884189-27898032 GCA_020142125.1 Phrynosoma platyrhinos
TTTCTTAGCTATTTCACATCACATTGCTGATTCATGTTCACCATGTAGTCCACTAAGAGTCCTAGATCCATTTTAAATGTACTCCCCTCTGTTGCTTATCACAGAGTTTAAATTAGTTAAATAGCTCAATAGGTCAATAAAGTGTCCCTTAGTCAACCCAAGTTCTTGTGTCTAGGCTCTTTATTCCCATGGTGGATCAGCAAGCATGAAGGGAGCTAAAAGCTGCACTCATATGTGAAGTTTAATATGACAGAAGTGAGGAACATTTTGCCTTACAGATTTTGATGAATCAAAGTCCCTATCAAGTTAAAGCTGTGGAATGAGATGAGATGTAGTCCAATGGACTGCCTTCCCCATCCTTGTAACTGTTTTTTCCCCTCTACACTTGGACAAAACACAATCAAATTGAATCTGGTGGATTGCTGTAGCACCTCAGCCCAGATACAATACACCTTCATCCTCCCAGGCCAGTGGTAGACAACCTTTCCCCTTTAAGGGCCGAGGGACTTCAGTCATCGGTCCTGCTTTTGCACTGACTTTCTTATACTTATGCATTTTCATGGGCCCCACTTTTCATTTCAGCAAGGTCTCCTAACTCACATTGAGAAGGCGGCACTGGGAATGGTGAATCTTTGAGGAAAATGAAAAGATAAGTAAGAGGTGTGCAAAATGTATTTGGCCCAAATAGCTAGACCATTGTATTAAGTTAAAATATATAAAGTAATTTACAATAATAATTCAAAGCTGGACAACCTGTAAAGAGGAACCTCATTTGAACTGATGACCAAGGTTCTTCTAATTAAAATGTGTAAATCTGATTAGCATCCTATTGAAGCACTTCTGCTTACTGATTACAGATCAAGCTAACATAACATATTCTAGGACCCACAATAGCTTTTCAGAAACTGAAGTCTGTTCTTTGTTCATTTTTTAGCCAGTTTTCAGACCCTGTTCTCCAACTCTGCACTTTAATGAAACTTCCACTCCTTGTGACTTCCACTCCAAGCCTTCAAGAATCAAAGTAAGGTCAATGGGAATTTTCATTTAACAGGGACATTCAATTTGGATTTCCATTAAATCACTAGCTATTTTGCCAGAAGGATCAAGGCTTTTTGTGTGTGTGTGTGTGAGAAAGCCAGGTAATCAGACCCCAAATATATAAGTTAGGGCAAGATTGGGCAGCTAGCAGCATTTAGACTTCATCCACACCCTTAAGCAATTTACTTACCTTGGAGATTCTTGATGAAATCACATCAATTTCACCTCTCCCTCTCTACAGTTTCTAACGTTTCACATTCACAAAGAAAAGCCTGAGAATTCAGAGCCTGAAGGCACTAAAAATTGGAAGCTGGCAATGCTAAGTTCTGTCAGACCAGCTGGTAGCTGTAATGCAGCTGCCAGAATCTGGTCTGAACACATCAGAAACTGTTCTAGGGCACCAACTGCCAGCTCCTTGTAGTAATCTGATAATTGAAAGCAACAATGTTGATTTAAAGAGTTAACCATGATCAAATTCCTTGTTATAAGTTCAATATATTTTGCTCCAAAGGGGAGAAAGTGACAGGAACAAAGGCTTCTGATGGCCTACTGTTGTAAAGAGAATATGGGTCTAAAGTGGGTAGTGAGCCTTTGGTCTGATACAGCAGAGTTGTTCTTATGAAAGGCTTCTTACAGCTCAACACATTTTAAAATCTTGAGCTTGCATCTTGTTCATTATTTTATCAATGGACTAGCCTGAGAGGTTTTTTCACTCCATTTTGCCACATCTTTGTCCCTTCTCTCACAATACAGTAGAATACTCTCTCCCCCCCTGCATGCCCAAATGGCCTCTACAGTTAATGATATCCAAAAAGGGGTGCCTTCTGAAAAATATAGCAACTGGGAAAGTTAAAAATGAGACAAGAACCTTATATGACCAAGCCCTTAGCTACTTAGGCCTCTAAAGGTTAAAAACAATATCTTGAACTGGGCCTGGAAAACAACTGTCAATCAGTTCATGTCTTTCATCCTTAAAATCACATGATCTTGAGGCCATGCACTTGCCACATGACCTAAATCTTTCAGAAGCTTTTGAAGGGGTGTTGTTGTTGTTGTTGTTGTTGTGTGCCTTCAAGTAATTTCTGGTGTGTGGTGACCATATCGTAGTTTAATCTTTACAAGATTTGTTCAGAGTGAGTTTGTCTTTGCCTTCCCTGAGGCTGACAGATTATGACTTGCCCATGGTCACCCAGTTGGTTTCCATGGCTGAATGGGGATCTGAACTCTGGTCTCCAAAGTCATAGCACAGTGCTCTAACCATTACACTACTCTGGCTCTGATCTTAAAGGGTAGCCCTATACAGAGCACAATGGAAATAAGGAGATTATCACGTTTATTTTTTTGCTCGATCTGGACACGAAATAGAATTGGGCTGGGACAGGTGTTATTGCACACAGAAAAGCTGCCACACTGCCAAACAACCACCATCTGTCCCCCAGATGCACTTAGCTGGCTGAGTTTGAGGTACAAAAATCTTCTGTACTACCAAAATTGATGGGCTAAGAAAGGCTCAGGGACAGGTTGTGGTCGGCCAGTGGTGTGGTAGCATTTTGTGTGTGATAACACCCCTCCCAGCCTATTCCAGCTTGATCCCATTCTGTAGTCTGGATTGGGCAAAAAATGTGTGTGCGATAATCTCCTAAATTATGGATAACTGTTGCCAAGATGGGCTTCCTCAAGAATGTTCCTACCTTTTGTACCAAATGTAATTGCATAAATGGATTCCTTACCACTATAGTGATCTAGGAACCCAGAGGTAGTATGAGACCAAGGGATACTCCCAGAGTGAGCACAACTCAATCCACTAAATCTCCAAAGCTAGCTTTTTACTGACCAGCAATATTTCTATCTTGTCAGCATTTAATTTTAGCTTGTTTAATAATAATAATAATAAGAAGAAGAAGAAGAAGAAGAAGAAGTTTTTTTTCTAACCCGCCCTTCTGCTCAGCAACCGGGGTGGCATACAACAAAGTTAAAACAGATGACAGTATAAAACAATCCTGTCCCAAATCCTAACCCCCCCCCCATTAAAACTGAATTAAACTAGAATAAGATTAAAATAGCTGTGCACAATAAAATACAATCAAACCATAAAAACAAACAAGAGCAGGTGGAGGCCACAAAGGGTGCATAGCAAATAGTCTAAATTGACCCGGGAGATTATTCCAGGAAGGCCTGTCGGAAGAGATCCGTCTTTACTGCCTTTTTTAAGGCAGCAAGAGTGGTATAATCACTTAGCCTATTTCAAGACCAGGAAATGTTCAGGGGTACTGACAACTCATTTGATATTAAGGGACAAGGAGAAATAGACTTGAGAAACATCAGCATATTGGTGACCCTGAAGTCCAGTATTACAAATCACCTCCTCATAGGTTTCAAGTAGATAATAAGTGAGACAGGCTCACACTCAGTGGGACACTATATGGCACCATATGAACAGGAATGTCCCAACCCCAGCTTTTGGAAATGATCCAACATGAATGTTATATCTGTCCCTGTTCTTATGCTTGTGACACCCATTTAATACACTATTGGCAGAAAATTAGCCTGCACACCAGATTTTGTGCAATTTTGGGAGATGTCAGCAATTTTGCTTGAACAGGGAAAACGTGCAACATACCTGTTGTAAGATATATTCAAATGTCAGTTATCATAACAATAATAATAAAATGAATGCAAATTCAGCTATATGAGGAGTAAGGGAATCAGTCAAACAGTAGTGTCGCACCGTGCAATACTACAGAACAACAAATTAAACTATGCAAGCTTTTCAATAATACTCTGTTGAAACACTGATTAACTCTAACCTCTTCTGCGTTTCCAACAAACCACAACACAGGAATATTAGTAGGCCACCACTCCTTGGCCTGTCTAGATAAAAATGAAGACTGAGTTCTTATCTTTGAGTCCTACATCATCATGCTATTCTGAACAGCAGTATGCCTTTAGTATGCCATGTCTCCCTGCCACCTGTCTGCCTTGATAAGCTCAGTATTGCAATCTAAATCTGTGATCAAAATATGTTTACTTCACAGCACCAGATCTCTTGTACATCTTGCAACTTTTTTTTTAAAGTGTCAAGAGCGTTTCAAAGTTTGCATGCCAATACGAATAAGAAAATATATTCATGTACAAAACTCTGTACAGTTTTGCATTCCTATGGACATTCTCTCACACAGATTGCTATATAGGTCTGTCCACTCCACCAAATGCATCTAAGGATGTAGGTTCTAGGCTATAAAATCTCATGCTACGAACTTTGATTTGTCAGTTAGTCTCAAAGGTACTACAAGATCCTTTTGTATACTGATGTTCATGTACATCAGAGCTTGGAAAAGTTGTATTTTAGTCTACAATTCCCAGAATCCCACAGCCAGCACTGAGTAAGGGGGGGGCATACAAGCATAGCCAAATGTTTATGCTGGACTCTGCTAATACGGGGGGGGGGGGGCTTCTTTGGTGGGTTTGATTGTAATCTTGGAAAGAATGGTAAGCAGTCAGACTCCTATGCTGATTTAGACATTTATCAAACCTTGCAATGGGATCAGATAGTTTTGCCTGCAAAGAGGTGGTGTACATTTAAGCCTCCCTATAGGAGACAATGAAGAACCCTGGATGACTGTTTCCACCTTGCTTTCTCTAGTGCACAGGGGACTGAATTCTGATCTGGAATGGTTTCAGAGGAAACTTTTATTTAGAGTCACAAAGGAAATGTGCGCAAAACACTGTGTTCTGTACATAAAAGTTTGAGGGCTTGGGACAATTTGGGCCGATGCAGACTGACCATTTTGGGCAGCACAGAGCTGCCTTGGGAAGTGTGAGATCCATGCCATGGCAACCCCATGCCATGGCCCCGATCCTACCTTTTGCCACCCCAGAAAGAGTGGTTAAAGAAGGCCATCATAAGAGTTGGCACCGCGGCTCTTCAGCACCCTTTTGGTGCTGCATGTTTAAACACTGCACCAGAAGGGTGTCCTGATGCAGCGCACTGTGAGTATGGACGCACAGCATCAGGACTGCATTGGGGTAGGATTAGGGTGGCCGGCATGTGGCTGCCCTGCCCCAACCCTACCCCCAGGCCAGCCCTTTGGGCTGGTCTGCAACAGCCCTTACTTTCTTTTGTTTTGTTCTGCCCCCCCCCCCAAAAAAAAGTGGTCCTTTACTATGAACAATTTCACAGTGGATGGTCATTTTCTAGATGAGTATCTTAACATATACTATAGTTGCATAGTTGACTTCATCATTTCCTTTGAAATTACATGTATTCATGATTCTGCCTGGGCACCCTTTCTAGTTGTGATGAGGGGGGAAAAATCAAAGATTATTCTTTACCTTTTTATGGCATCATCATCCTGTTTTATTCACTAGATTTTAAAATGGCTTAACATGACATTTCCCTCCATTTGTATCCCTCCCTTCTTTTTTTGTTTTGTCTCAGACTTTTTTTTCCTGGACAAATACAATTGGTTAAAGAAGTGGGGAAAACTAAGGGGCTATACAGATGGGTGGCTGTGGACTGCCCCTGCTAGCGGAGGATTGGGGCAGTGGCAACCCCATTCTGTGCCCCCGTTCCTTCCTTTTGCCAGCCCTAAAAGAGTGGCAAAATGCCACTCCTTTTGGGGCAGCAAAAGACTGCCCTAAGAGCCAGAACTGTGGCTCTTCAATGCCCTTTTGGTACAGTGTGTCTGCACGCTGCACCGGGAGGGCGTCCTGATGCCACGTGCTGTGCAAAAAGACACGTGGTATCAGGACAATGTTGGGCTGGGGTTGGGGTGGCCAGCATACGGCTGCTCTGCCCCAACTCCACCCCCAGGCCGGCCCTTTGGGCCAGTCTATAACACCCCTAAGTGTACCATGCTTTCCAATTTTTATTCTGAGAAGCCCTCCACACAGAAATACCCCAACTCTGCATCAGAACACAGCAGACTGTTACGTAGCATATAAACCCCAAAAAATAAATTATCATAGATATGTTAGACATGCAATATGTGGCATCTCAGAAGTTGGTGGATTACAATCACCCACAAAAGCAATTAGGCATGATGATGGCTGTTGCAGTCCAACAATCATAGGGGCAGGACATGTTGACCACCACCACTGCCAAAAGACTAGTTTGCAGCATAAAATTGCATCACTGAGGCGGCATCTACACTCAGAATGGAGTTTGACACTACTTTAACTGCCAAGGCCTTTTTCTGACAGAGAGCTCTGGTGCTACAACAAACTGAAATGTCATAGGATAATAATAATAATAATAATAATAATAATAATAATAATAATAATAATTTATTTCTATACTGCCCTGTGGCGAGCCAATCTGGGCGGTGTACATCAATAAAATACATACAGATTAAAATAGTACAATTCCCTCCTCCCCCTTAAAAGGATGGAGTCATGAGAGTTAAAGAAGTGTCAAACTGTATTAATTCTATAGTGTGGCACTAACCTTTGAGAAATCACTAACTCATTTCTCAAGTTCTGCATTAACATATTGCTTTCTGATTTGGTTTGTAGCAAAGTTGGAAGCTGACAGATCAAGCAATTGCAGTCCAACCTGTATAGATTAAGGCTTTTACTACAATAATTCTCTTAATTTCAAACCTATACCACCTCACTACAGGCATGAATAAAGTTCAACCTTCTAAGTATTGTTGGTTTGCAAGCGACAGATATGCTAGCCACCATAGCTAATGGTGAAGACTACTAGGAATTATTGTCCAACAACATCAGAGATGCATTCAAACTACAGAGTTACAGTACTATGATTCCACTTTAACTGACATGACATCACCCCATTGAATCCTGGATTTGAGTTTAATGAAACACAAGAGATGCTCTGGCCTAGAATGTTAAATGCCTCTCACTCATAGAACTGCAAATTGCAGGATTCCACAGAACAAGACCATGGCAGTTAAAATACAATAACTGTGCTATGATGCTGTAGTGTGAACGAAGAGCTACACTTGGCCCATTCCTACTCTATCACCATTTGATAATAAACAATAATATGAACTTCCCAAGTTCATATTATGAACTTCCCAAGTTCATATTATGAACTTCCCAAATTCATATTATGAACTTCCCAAGTTCATATTATGAACTTCCCAAGTTCATATGTCTTTCAACTGCTAACAGTAGAATTTCATAATGTAACAGTAAGGTTTTCAGGACTGCATATCATGCCACACTGTACAAATGATTGTTGTTGTTGTTGTTAATTTTATTTTCCCTGATGTACTGAAAATGAATGATGAATATTTCATTCATAGTTACCTCTTATATCTGGTGATAGCTGGCAGCTGCCTCATCAAAGGGGTAGTGAATCCTCTCCTGCTTTTGTCAACTTATTAAGGAAGCAGTCAAATTTACAGAAGGCAAAATAGTTTCTGTATCTTGGGTAGCTTCTTCAAATTAAAATCAGGAATGGATTCATCACTCCGCTGACATGGAACTGGAAGCCATTAGCAAATGCTACCTGTTTCTCATTTGGGAATAAAAATATTTTTAATAGAGCAATCATATACACACCTGTATGCTAATGCTAGTGAAATACTTGCTTTGGAGTAAATGTGCATAGGATGGACCAGTAAATGCATTTTCCCCCTGACTAAACCAAATGCAGCAGCAGAATGTTTTACTACACTGCTGTGTGCTTACTCATCATCTAACAGCATGAAACTCCTGCTAATGATGATTCAGCTTGACCAGCCTTCGTGACAGTATGAAATAGAAGAACTTTTGAGTTTTATTGTCCCAAAACCTGGAAAATAGATTACGGTGTGTAATCAAAGCTGAACAGTGACATTTTCCCAGCGTTCTACACTATTGCTGCACCTTATCACTCACAGTAATATCCCTCGAAGGCCTCTGCTCATGTATGAAAGGAAGAACAGATTGCCTTAACACTTCATGCATTGGTTGATTTACTATTTTTTTCATGTTCAGCTAAATATGAAGCTGCAAAGGTTTGTTCTTTGCTTGATTTTAAATGTTCAGATGAATTGCTACTTTCCAAAGCCTAAAAACAGCTGACCAGTCTGAGACCTAGGCTTATCTTCAGCCCAATGTGTACACCAGGCCTCCAAGATGTATGTCCTATCCACTATTAAGATGAAAGTACCAAGGCTTTCCATGTGTTTGACAGTAACTCCCCTCCTGTTTACAGAGTGCCATAAAAGCACAAAAAAGAAGTCTCGAATAAGCCGCAATGTTATCTTGGGAATAAGCTATGTAAAATGCTTGGCCTATGTTGTCATTTGAGCCTGCATACATGCTAAGATTTGGGGAAGTATTTTTCCCCTCTTAATCCTACCACCATTTTGGTGCAAATGCAAAAGATATTCAAAATATCCAAATGGTAGATGGAAAATTGTCTTCTTGTGTGTCAGTCAACCCTTGGGAGGAAAATACTGGAGGGATAATAATCTACACAATTTGAGACTTATTCTTTGTGAAAAACATTTGTGGACTTTTTATTCTGATTTTCTTTGTCACAGTAAACAGTATTTCCTATGGAAAATAGAGGTTTAACATAGAGATAACTTAATTTTATTTGGGACAATAAAACAAAGTTCTTCTGTTTCATATTTTCATGAAGCCTGGTCATGCTGAATCATCATTATTAGGAGTGTCATGTTGTTAGATGATGAGTAAGCACACAGCAGTGTAGCAAAATATTCTGCACAGAAAAATGGCATTCCTTTGAACAAAGGCACCTAGAGTGTCTCTCAGGAAGAATAAATCCTGAGCTGTGCAGTTATTGAGGACTTCTTCACAACTGGTAAAAATGCCTATGAGAACAATGAAGATGTACAGCCCTGAAGCATTTTTTGTTGTGGAGATAAGTTGGGCTTTCTTGATGAATCCTCCTACTATTTTGGATTCCCTGCTAAATGAAGCAAAGCCTGTCTCCTCTCTATTCTCTCTCTCTCTGCTGGCAGATATATACCCTTTTATTCAGCCAGGCCTTTGGCAGTTAACCTGAAGGATTGATGCTGATAGGAGGGAGGGTGCTCCTATTTTATTTTTTAATTTTATTGAGGTATTATAACTGTTATTCTTATTGGTTTTATTTTTAATTTTATCATTGTTAGCTGTTACCACTACCACCTTTTTCACAGTGAGAATATAAGAAGGAAAGCATGTGTAAATGTATGGGTGTATTTACATGTGCACATGTACACAGAGAGAGAAGGAAACCAGAGATATCTACATTCCCAATTGTCTACCCTGTCTACCCTTCATTGCAACATGTTTAATGAACAATTGCCAATTATACAATCTTCAGTTCTATGAGATTTTTATTAATAATCTTTAAGTAAGATCTTGTTTCTCTGTGGAAAAAAAAATTGAAAAAAAAATAATACTGGCAATATGAGAAAGACCCATTCTAGCATTCATTTGGATAGGAATGAAGGAAGGAAGGAATAAGAAACTTGCCCAGCTGATTTGCTCCACAGCTCATGGATCTGAATTTCTGTGGAGAGGATATATGCATACTTTAATGGAATCTATATGAGAGCAAATCAAGCAGTAAATATGTCCCATTTGGAATGGCCAGATTAATTGTAATGAAAAGGGTTCCAGACTATATGAAATTCCAATCATGATGTATCTTAATAAAATTCCCCTTTGTATGAGATTTTATTTCATTTCATCATGTTTATAATTGTATATTACATTTTATTTTATGTATCTTTCCCCCCAAATCTAAAGGTTTGGGGTTATTTATCATGGGTTTGTTTAGCTAAAATGCAAGAACACATTCCTATAACCTGAAAAAATAGGGGCTCACTTGTCATGTCTGTCAGGATTTATGAACATGAGCTGTGGGCACATATTTAAAGAAACATAGAAAGTGAGACATTGGCTGAAACCCTATCCACAACTCAACCCCACACATTCACCTTTATCCCTGAATGCATGAGAGCATGGATGTTTTTTGTTGTTAGTAGCAAATATAGTTGACCCATATATCATAAAATGTGAATGACTGAGTGTATGCTATTGATTGTTGCTACACTTATATCTAGCATTTTGTTGTCCATAAATACATATCCAATCACAGTTCAAATAATATGAATTTTAATAACAGATATCAATGGGTCTTCAGTTTCATGAAAACAAGAGATGGTTACACATGTTGATCTAATTACTGTGGAAATGTGATATTCTTTAAAACAAAAGTATTTTGTTGAGTTTCTAAATATTTACAACCCAAAATATCAAGAATATACACTGTATACATTGTATATTCTTTGCTCTTGCAAGCAGAATTGAAAATACTGATCCTTTGACATTTTAGAGCCCTGTTCCCTCCAACAGCTTCATAAAAGCAATGTGTGTCATCAAGAGGCCAAAAGTCAATTACACACTTGCACATCTAACTGCAAACATGAGGGTCCTTAAGATTTACCTTTATGTGAACAACAGTAGTTGCTTAACATTATAATGGAATACAGCCCATTACCAAAGGCCTTTGACATAACCTTGCTAGAATTTTGTTGACAGCACTGTCTTTCTTAGTAAATGCAAAATGT
The DNA here is from genome assembly GCA_020142125.1 of Phrynosoma platyrhinos. NCBI lineage: Eukaryota > Metazoa > Chordata > Lepidosauria > Squamata > Phrynosomatidae > Phrynosoma > Phrynosoma platyrhinos. Next base: position 27,894,767 of record JAIPUX010001232.1, read on the forward strand.
AGGTTAAAATATTGGTACATTAGATACCTTTTTTCTGTTTGAGATCCAAAGGCTTTTATGAGGACACTAAAATGAAGTGTCAGTGGAGCTTTTCATTTTTGATTTTGGAGCTTCCTGTTGTTGTTTGAGCCTCCCCTGCCTATCCCATGACTGAGACATCTTCAATCACCCCTGTTTTTAATTGCTCTGCTCAGGTCCTGCAGGCTCAGAGCCATAGCCTCCTTGACTGAGTCTATCCATCTGACATGTCTCCATCTCTTTCTACTGCCCTCTACCCTTCTGAGCATTATTGTCTATTCTAATGAGTCATGCATTCTCATGATGTGGCCAAAATATGACAGCTTCAATTCAGTCTTGGCTTCCAAGGAGAGTTCAAGCTTTAACTGCTCAAGGACCATCTATGTTATCCTCAGCACTCCTCTCCAGCACTACATCTCAGATGAATTGATTTTCTTCCTATCAGCCTTCTTCGCTGTCCATCTCTCATGTCCATAGCTTGGATGATCTCAACTTTGCTTTAATTTAGTTTAATATCTCTGCACTTTAAGATCTTCTCTAGTTCTTTCCCAATTCCAGCCTTCTTCTGCTTTCTTGACTGCAACCCTCATTCTGATCAATGATTGATCCAGGATATGGCAATCTTTAACTATGTCAATCTTTTCTTTGTTTATATTAAATTCCTGTAGCTCTTCCATGGTCATTATTATTGTTTTCTTAATGCTCAACAGCAAGCCCACCATAGCACTTTTCTCACTGAAGACCCCACTAAATTCCCACAATATTTCAACCAGAGTATTCTGGCTTCAGCGTTTGGGGAGCTGTAGCTGAGAAAAAGTAAGACTGTCCTAAAGCAAAGATGGTTGATATAATTAAATATTTGACATAGATAGTTGATTCAGAGTTCATTGAGAGAAGAGTTTAAGAACATTAGTTATTTGTTGTTGTTTTTTGGATTGCAACTCTCAAAAACTAGCTTGTGGTCATCTTGATGACATGCAACCTAGGGTTATGTATATTCAGAGAAACAACATCAACACTGTCTGGTGGCACCCTACAGAGTACCTTTGTACCATAAAGAGATTTGCTGTATCCCATCTACTTAAATAACAGAGATGGTTTACTCAAAACTGTTTCAGACCACAGTTTAGAAACATTATTATAATTATTTTTGGTCTATGGCTTCTTGAATACCCCTGCCTGCATAGCCAACTGTAGTTCAAAAAATAACTTCCAAGCTCAACTTTAGACAATAATACCTGTGGCTATAGCTTTGCCCCAACCAAGCATCAACAACTGAAGCAGTCAATACATCAGTTGTCTGACCTAGGAGTGTATTATTTTGTCAATGTAAATTTCTCAGATTTTTCCAGTATTAACCCTGTTCTGTGGATTTCTTTTAAATAATCCATTATTTGTATACATTTTTAATTGTCATTTTTGTACACTTCTCTTCCAGAGGTATAGATTCACAATACTTTCTATTCCTTGAATAAATCATTTTTGTGAGTATTTTTGTTGAAACATATGCAAAATTTGTACATATATCTCCTTGATAACTGTGTTGCAAACGTCATGAATTTACAGATTTTGAAGGTAAAATGTGTTCAGATTCATGCTTAGATCTGGCAAGAATTAATTTGGAAGTTCACTTTGAAAGGTCAGCCAATAAAATGTTGTGGAGAGATGGGTTGTTCTTTGGCATCAAATATATTTTAAAAACAAATATTTTTCTCTAGTTCATAATCTATAAAACTGTTAATGAAAACACATTTTTCTTCATCAGGAGGATTCACAAACATGGATATTATTTTAATTAAACATAAATTAGGATAATTAGTAAAAATGCTTATGTTCAAAAATGTGTGCAGAAGTGATTTAGTCAATAGGGCAAGCATACAAAACTGAATACAGTAGAATAGGTCCATAACAACATACATATAAATATTAATGTGGGAAAGAGTAAGGGAAAAACAAAAATCTTGCAACCCAATATGGTAATTGGGTGGAACAAAAATACTGTTACGTTCTGAGAAATACACTGAAAATTCATTTGACAATTCTCATTCCAAGTCTGAAAAAATACAATCACATTAAAAGTGGGAGAGGGACGCTCTTGATCAAAACAAAATACACACACATCAGGGATGGAAATAATATTTAAGAATATTTTTAAATAATTGAAATAAATGTATTACTGAAGTGTCAGGAAACCCTGAAAAGGAGGATTCTCATCTGTTGAGAATTTTTGCAGCTCACAACTCTGTGGCAAAAATCATATGCATTTCTGTGTGTGTGTACATACATGGAGGAAAAAATATGTGCAAGAAACAGCAGAAACTATATTTTCTATTTTTTTCCTGAACAGATTTCCCCCCCTCCCAAAAAAAAACCCTCACATGCAAATTGTGTGCATAATAAGTTCTGACCTGTCAATGGCCTTAGAAAACTGCAGTTTTTGAACAATTTCTTGCAGCAGGAAAGAAACTGCTAATATTACTTATTTCCTTTAAAACCAAAATGAGTTAAGAAATAGATCCCCAACACATGCTCACACCCATACACACAGAGAGAGGGAAGAGGAGGAGAAAGAGAGGTTTGTCCTTTCTGCCTCCTTGCCATCTCCATAGTATTAGGTATGGTAACAGACTCAGGATACAAGAGAATGTAGAAAAAGGAAGATTTTAAATTTTTATTATCTTACACAGAATTATTTAGTAATCTCTCTTGTGTCTATCTACTCTCTGGAGTAGAATGTCATGTCTTTATGACAATAAAGCTATGCAAATAGGAGCAAAAACAATACATGTATTCACCTTACATCCTTTCTGTTTTAGAATATTTATTCACCTCCTTATTGTTTCCCTAATTCATCTGACTGACTGCTTTTTGTCTGACCCATTCAATGCACACACTTTGTCTGACCTCACTGTCTGGAGAGTGCTTCAAAATGACAAATGAAACAGCACAGCAATGCATGGTGTGTCATCCCAGACTTAAAATCTAAACAAATTGAAGACTGTGCTTTACAACTAAAAAAATACATTCCAATGTGCACTATTGAAATCAATGAAACAGATGATGATGATGATGATGATGATGATGTTGCTGTTGATGATGGTGGTGATTTCATTATTATACCTATGCATTATGAAGTGGCATTCATTCATGACCAAACCAGTGTTTGAATGCACATTCAGCAAAGTGCCATGTAGAGTTTGTAAGGAGTCTTGCGGAACTCACCTTCATGGGAACAGTGAATACATGAC
>JAIPUX010001232.1:27898132-27914440 GCA_020142125.1 Phrynosoma platyrhinos
GCTCGGTTAGGGAGTCTGTTAAGCAAAGGGGTGGCCGGTATACCAACAAAATCCCCAAACTATCCCTGGTCCCACATCATCTGTGAGTAATGATGATGTGGAAATATTCATGAAATTCAGTCTACCTCAGCAGTTCTTCCTTTGGCACGTATCCAATGATGTCATTGCATCTGTGGAGCCAATGTATGCAAGCACAAACATGAGGGGCACAATCTTCCCTTCCTTTGGAAACACATGCCCACCCACAATTTGCATACACAACCTTTAACCAATTGTGCCATTCTCCAAATAAAACTGTCATCACTGCAGACAGCAGTAGTTAGCAAGGAGAAGGAACCCAAATTCCAAAATTAATGCCACTGTTACATAGGAACTAGGCCTATATTCATAGGTCTTGTTCCCAACTCTCTTTATTTGTTAATGAGACAAATACTGCAAAACAGCAAAATGAAGCATCACAACAAAAAGCATGCATAAGGATGCACATATATACTTTCACCAGATAAACAGAGCTTGGGAAAGTTATGTTTTTGGGCCACAAGTTCCAGAATTCCCAGTCAAATACAGTTGGTCCTCCACATTCAAAGGGGTCAGGACTCAAGACCCCTGCAAATGTGGAAAAACCATGAATAACTCCCCCCCCCACACACATACACATGGAAGCCAGTTAAGGGGATGGGTTGGTGGGGCAAGAGGACCAGGTGTGCACACTTCTCTCTTCCCCATACGCTCTTGTCCCTTTAACTGGCTCTCCACCTCTTTCCCAGGAGGATATGTGCCTGCCTTCCCCAGACACTGATCCACCCAGGAAAGAGGAGGGGAAGGGTTCATCTCTCCAAGTCTCTTTCCCAGTTGAATGGGTACCCAGAAAAGGGGCACAGATGTGCACCCATCCACCTAGGAAAGAGGCTTGGAGGGATGGATCCATACCTCCCCTTTTCTGGACAGATTGGTGCCTAGGGAAGTGATCCAATGGGGAAAGGGGAGGGGTTAGTGTGCACTCACTTCCCAGCTTCTCTCTCCTGGGCTTTTTCTCCTGCAAGGAAAAGCTGAGGAGGAAGGAGGAATAGGAGTGCACACACACATGGACTTGACCTCACGAATAATCAAGGCTGCACGTGTCAAAGCTGGAAATGTGGAGGGCCAACTGTAGTACTTTTTCTGAGCTCAATATATAAATACATATTTTGGCCTCTAAAAAAGAGATAAAAGAATCATCAAGAATAAGAAAACAATGTATTAATTACCCAAGTAGCAATCTGGCACATTTTATTTTAACAAAAGCCCCACGAGCATGAGAGCCTTACTTCTGAAAAGATATGCATAGTATTTCACAGAAAGTTCTTCAACCTCCTCCTCCTCTTCCTCATCCCTGTAATGTCACCTACAGAACTGTGCCAATTTCTCATCAGGTGGGGGGGAAAAACAATCTACTTATCTCAAAGGTTTGCATCGTAATCTTCTTTAAATGTCAAGAAAATTTGATGAATATCACTAATTGCATGAAACAATGCTGTCAATGCAGTTTTTTTTAAAAAAATCCTCCCTCTGAGAGCTCTTAGGGAAAGAAGAAGAGATGAGTGGATTGTGAGAACTGTCTGCCTTATAGAGCAACGCATAAGTAAATATCAATGCTTACATCAACTGTATCCATCAGGGTTCTACTTTCCTGCTGATCACAGCTCTACATGCTGCAATAAAATATACACTACCAGTTACAGAACAGCCATCTGTTCTAAATATTGACTATTGTGCTGAAATGCACCTGCTGGCTTTGAAATGTACAATCCTGAAGGAATACTCAGGATAATGCTGAAGAATCCTAGATTTTCTCCCTAACTACTCCCTAAATATCTGAGAACTTGCTGGAAATTAATTTAAGAGAGAGATCAGTGAAAACACACAGTATTCTCAATAGGCTATTTTCTATAATAAAATGGCAGTATATATTGAAAATGCTATTGTTTGATTTTAATAGGGGACTTGCAGTGAATCCAGAAACATCTAAACAGAACTCAATAGGACTGGGATTTTACTTTGGCTCTTTCCTTGACCTTCCAGAGTAATGCAGAGCCACAAGCCATTTCTTCCCTTACCTTTCCAGTCCTTTGTCTGTCTTCTTGATTTATAGATAGGGAAAAATGGGTGGCTCAGAGAGACACAACAAGAAAGGTGAAATGTTTTGTGTGGCTGACCTTCTGATCATGCAAGCATATGCAAACTTTGAAAATGCAGTGACATTTTAAACCAGGGGAACAACCAGTACTAGTGTCTCCACTACCTGTAGTCTAAAAAACTCACAGAAATCTGGAGGTTATTTTACGTATGTTGTATCTTACATTACTGAAGAAGCTCTTTGTTCTTCTCATATATGCACCATCAAGACAAACAAACAACACAGACACTAGAAATGGAGAAATAGTTAGATACATCAATCTTCCTCCCTCCTCCACCATCTGAAATTCATCTTTCTCCTATTTCAACATTGGTTATTTAAACCAACACTGCAATTCATATGTGCTTTTTGTGCACATTTTAACCAATTTACTTACAGAGAATACTTTCCCCAGTGTATACTTAAAAGCTCTATGTATTTCAAGTCCATGTTATTTTAACATTGTTTTGTGAGAAATCAGTCTGTTATAGATATTGTCATAAAATAATAAGTCATCAATCAAATTGCTATGAACCACTGCTAATCTCCTATTATAATCTACCTCTGGCCTCCTAGTGATATTGGGAATGTAGAATCTTTGTCTAAGATCAGTAATCAGGCATAGATGGTTGGTGCAGTGGAATCAACTAAAGGTGCAGAAGATTTTTTTCATCTTTATTTTAATGCAAAATTGACCAAATATGTGCTTCCCAAATTAAAGTTCCAGCTAGAATACAGTTGTTTTCCAGTTTTCCCACCAATCCTAATTTTGTAATGGAATTCTGTAACAACAAAACTTGTACAAAAAAAATAAATAAATAAGGAAACATGTGAAGACTGTGTGCATTGGAGGGAAATGTGCAAAAATGTGTGCATTAATGAAAACAGTACACAAACATGCCTAAATTAGAGTATATATAACAATACAAGTCATAATATGATTACCTTTCAGACATAACTATATTATGTACCCAAAAATGTGCCCAAATTTGTGTATCATTGAAAATGTGAATGGATTTTTATGTAGACTTTTTTAAAAAAATAAAAAAAAATGATGCAGAGGATGTAGAGAACTTGTACTTCAAAAATGCAAATGATAGGGGAAATAAATCATAAGATTTATTTATCCTTTCATAAAAAGTTTAATCTATGAGATTTTTCTCTATTTTATCTTACCTGATCCATGAATTCAGTACATGATCCTGAGCAAGCTTTTGTTTCACACCCTCAGCCTCACTCACTGATTTATTCTCAGACTTATTAATATTAGTACCAAGGATGATAGATTTAGTGCAAGTGTGGTATAGTGATTTGAGTGTTGGCTACAACTCTAGAAACCAGGGTTTGAATCTCTGTTTGGCCATGGAAATCAACTGGATGACCTTGGCCCAGTCACACCCTCTCAGCCTCAGAGGAAGACAAAGACAAGGACCCCTCTGAACACAACTTGCTAAGAAATCCCCATGACACTACACATTTGCATTAGATTTGCCATAAATTGAAAATGACTTGAAGGCACACAACAAAACAATAAATATAGTTTTATGCTAGAGGCATTTTAGTAGGAAAACATGATGGTGTTGGAGATCTGCTCTGGTGATTGCTGGTGAGGCATGTAGTAGCTTTTACATTTTAAAAACAAAAACAAAACAAAACAAAACAGGGAGTTTTAAATTTTGCTTTTGCTTTGATCAGGACAGGTAACTGTTTTTTTTTTTTTAAATGTTAAAGTTAGAGAGTTACTGCTCACCATAATAAGTGCCCCCTTACACAAAAATCACACTGAGTCTTAACCTGGAAAAAATTCACCACTAAATGGGACTGATAAACTGAGGATCCTTTTGGGTCTGCCCACAATATCTGCCTTACCCCATATGGCTACATCAGTGGTGTGCACCCATGTGGGATCACATCAAAGAATAGCAGTTCCATACTGCTAATCTGTGTTAATGTTAACAACAACTCATGGCAACCCAGTGGATGAAGCATCTCCAAGCCCACCTGTCCTTGACTGCTCTGTTCAGGTCCTATAAATTCTGGCCCATGACTTCCATGATTGAGTGTATCCATCAAGAATGTAGTCTCCCTCTCTTTCTGCTGCCTTCTTCCTTCCCTAGAATTATTGTATTTTCTAGTGAATCATGACTTCTCATGATATGGCCAAACTATGACAGTCTCCGTTTAGGCATTCTGGGTTCCAGGGAGAGTTCAGCCATGGTCTATCATTAAACCTGTTTGTCTTTTTGGCCATCCACAGCATCCTCAGCAATCTTCTTCAACACTACATCTCAAATGAGTTGATTTTCTTGCTATAAGCTTTTTTTCACTAACTACCTCTCACATCAGTACATGGTGATGGGAAATGCAATGAATTGGATGATTCTAACTTTAGTGCTCAGTTGTATATCTCTACTCTACCACATATTCTACTCTATACATTCCCCTTATTATAAATACCACCCTGCAGACCATTACATTTTTTCTTTCTGTGCCCCCCCCCCAACATTGCAAACAGGTAGTCATGAAGGTATTTGCAAACACTGAAAGAAAACAACCAGAAAAAAAATGTGTAGATGTGTGTAACCATCCATGAAAATACTTAAAATAACAGAATTCTTATTATGCTAACATCTATATTATGCAAAGTAATACATAGACACCTGAATAATACCAGCTTCTTTTAGCAGTTAGGATCTAATGCTTTATATAACCACTCTGCAAAACATTCCTTCACCCCCACCTCTGTTCTTTCATGCACAGCTATTAGGCTGAAGAATGTGACTTGAATGCCTGCACATACCAAATGCTTTTTTTCATTTCTTTTTCAAATCATTGCCTTTTAGAAACAACTGTGTTCCAGTATCATTATGATGATGTGATAAGGGTTTGATTGCCTAAACTAATCCAGGGGGGAAAATGCACACATATGCACATGCATGCACACAAACATTATTTAGTTCTGACCTTGAACAACTGCTTTCTTCTCATAAATATATACATCAATGAAAGAATGTATGGAAATAAACTCAGGAGTCAAACATTACAGCTTGAAGGGATAGTTCTGCCCTTATCTTTAGAGTTTTCACAACAGCTATGTTGCATCTGCATTGCAAAATTTTGCCTTTCGGGAAAATCAATGATACAGTATAATGCATTAAGCACAACAATTTGATCACAGCATATACATTTGACTTTTTTTTTTTTTTTTTGCATACATGAATTAAACTGTATAGCAGTGCCATGAATGAATATAGTGTTCACATATATGATAAACAATCAATCAGTGATCACCAATGAAGAAGTATCTTAAATATTGCTATAGTAGAATAGTACCTATCCTAAAAGGGTTATTGCTAGATACTGCTTTCACAAATAATGCATGTCAGTATGCAAATGGATCTAGGGAATTTTAACCATGATGTTTGGAAATTCTAACTATATCTTTGGAAGTGTAAATGTCATGTGTATGTGATGGTTGTAGTGGAAATCAATACACAATTAAAAAAAAACTCTACCTAAAGGGGCAACTTTGCTATAAAGGAATAATTTAACACCACCAAAGAATACATGAAAGCATAGAGACCGGGGCTGGCCCATAGGGCACATGCAATCCGCCAATTTGTTGTTGTTGATGGTCCTTATAAATCCTTAAGAGATCCACTACTACCCTTGTTCCCCAATTAGTTTTTTTTTTCAGGCAGGTTTTTGTTTTCCCCAGACTACATGACCCAAAAATGTTTGCAACCCTGGTGGTTTACCTTGTATAAAACTGTGCCTTGTCCTCAAAATAAGTCATATTATAAAATAAATTTTATATAATAAAATATTAAACAATGGAAACAGAAATGGCATTATGGCTGCAGTTGTGTGCCAGTGATGTCCTGGTGTAGCATTCCAGGGGTGTTAAGGGGCAAAATTGGTCCTCTCTTTACCCAGAGTTGCCACACCTTATCTAGATGATCAAATTACTTGTAAGAACAATTTTCAATGGGGGGGGGGGGTTAGGTTTCATGGTTTAATAGGGGTTCATATCCAGGTCAATCAAGCCAGTCCCCTTCAAATATAAATTGTTTAAAGTGGCTTCAGTGATTTTAAAAGTGTAGTAAAAATAAAAATATCCCTGTTCCTGAAGTCCCTTTCTTTTTGTCTTTGATAACCACACACTGAGTGTGGATATTGCAGTAGGAAAAGTCTAGGCCCATTGACCTCTACATATGTAAGCTTCCATGAGATCTGGAACATTGACTGCATTGTTTAACCTGCAGTGTCCAGGAATAAATACAGAGGCAGAGTCAGGGGGAAAGATTTGCTGTCTCTTTTCAAAGCCTGTATCATCTCTGAGCTTAAATCCATTTTCCACAGTTGTGGAAAGGATGAAATGGGTAAAAACTATGTACCCTGAGGTTTTTGAAGGAAAAGTAGAATATAAATATAAATATGCATATAAAGTGCATATTGTTTGCCTGTTCTTTCATTAGATAAGAAATCATAATATATTTTTTGGCATATCAGTGTGCTTATCTGCTTGTCTAAACAGTCATACCATTTTACCAGAAACAAGGGAAGGATTCTGTAAATGAAACACAAAATTGTAAAAAGTGAACCAACTTTCTCCATTCCATCATTTGTAAACAATATAAGACTGTAGCAATTCCAAATTCTGGTTTGGGGCATCTAATTCTGTGCAACTATATGCAATAATCGGACATGAACTGTTGACCTCTGAATTGACACCACTGCCCTGACTTAGTTTTGTAACTATAAGCCATGACTGAGTTATATAATTAATCTCTTTGGGCACTTAACAATAAAACTATATGCCAGTGGCAGATATATACTCTGTATATACTAGTTTAAAGTGACTACAGCCCACTCCATGTGCTACAACTGATTATACAATTTCAGAAGGCAAGTAAAAAACAACAACAACAACGTTAATAACAACAAAATATTTAGTGTATTGCCAGTATGCTTCCATTTGCACAACCACTATCTGTGAGCAGAATATATAAAAATATATAAGTTCTCTAGCTGAAAGAAAGATTTAAGTAACATTTCTATCTCACCCTTTCCATGAAATCCTAGAAAAAGTAATCACACAATTGAAGGGGATGTGGTGGCTCAGCAGTTAAGATGCTGACTCTGTTGATTGCAAGTTCAAGGCCCAAGCGCTACATGAAGAGGTGACCTCCCATTATTAGTCCCAGCTTCTGCCTAACTAGCAGTTCAAAAGCATGCAAATGCAAGTGGATAAATAGGTACCACTTCAGTGGGAAGGTAAACAGTGTTCTGTGCAGTCATGCTGGCCATATGACCCACAGAGTAGTCTTTGACAACGTTGGCTCTTCAGCTCAGTAATGTAGATGTTCATCGCCCCCTACAGTCAGATACAACTTGACAATCACATCAAAGGGGAATACCTTTACCTTATCTTTACTGACACCATCCTGAGTTCATTCTTGCAATCCCTGCTCTGCTTGATCTCTGCAAGCACAGTCTAAAGGTTTGGACATGCAAGACTCCTGCTCACATGGTGAATGTTGCTCAAGTATCACAAACCCTCATATTTTCATTCATGTCTAGTTTTTCTGATCCCAGATGAATGGGCATGTTTCAAGACATTTTCCAAAAGAACAATTACTAGTTCTTTGGGAGAAGGAAGGCTTCTTAAAGTATTCCCCCTCTGTGTAGTTTAACTTAGCAAATTTAACAATGAATTACTTGAATGAAGATGGTATAAACAAAGCTATGAATGTATGCACAGGGAGTGGTAAGGATTAGTGCTACATGTGCATTAGTGACTATTTGTATATGCAATCACTTCTCCTGCAAAGATGACACTCTGCATATGCTGTGTTTTAGGACATATTCTACATTCTCCTAATTTTTATCTTATTAGCATTAAGACCTATCTGAAAGAGAATGAAGGTGAATCATTCTGAAGACAGGAGGAAATAGCACATGAATGTTGATCTGTCTTACCCAAGAGATTCCTGAAAATGTATTGGATCATAAAGCCTCAGTGCCTGAGCTAGAGATTTATTACATGGGTTTGCATTTCATGAGCTGACTGACAGATTTTCTCTTCAACCAAATCCCCTTGACAGAGATACTTGTTTTAGTTATATTTGGGACCAATGGCAACTCTGTTAACTTTCCAAAGAAATACACACAGATATATATAGACAGACAGACAGGCAGTCATACAGACAGACAGGCAGGCACATACATACACCACACACACAAAGAAAAGAAAAGGAACTAAGCCAAAGGGTGGGGAAATTATACAATTGGCTCTCAAAGATACTGCTAACAGTATGACTGATTGCCACTGGATCAGTTTCTAGCATTTCCCAGGGCCCATTTAAAGAGATGTGTACCTGAGGAGAAAGATTATAAAATTATACATGGGAGGAAAGGTATTTTTTTTTCTCCATCTGAGCACTAGAACTTGGGATCATTCAATGAAGCTACATGGTAAAAGCTGAAAAACTGACAAAAACAGTCTCTTCTCCACACTGAAGCACTGGAATAAACAAGTTGCATTTCGTACTGAAATCAATGGAATATGAGTTAACTCATGTTACATCATCCCATTTAATTCTGTGGGAACCAAGGCAACCAGTTTAGCATGAATCCAGCCATCAGATCTGAAGTTAGGACTATATAGCCTTCCATATGTTACTGGATGACAGTTCCTAGCAGCCTTAGTTATCGCCATCCTAGCTAATGATATGGGCTGACTGGAGCTGCAATTCAACAACATTTGTAGAGCTACATGTTGTCCATACCTGCCAGATAGATTTTGATCCAGTCAAGCTTGTTTTTAAAATGGAAGGAACCATCTAATTCCCTTGTGTCCTCAAAATTGTTAGGTTTAGATTCCCAAGAAGGGTATTTAACTCAGGCCATCTGCGTGCAAGAGCTTGCCATGAGCTCTGAATTAAACAGCCTCTAATCTCTCATTTTATACTGGTTATTCCTCTCTCACTTATCTGCCAACCAGTCTGAGATTCTCACATCTTCTGAGCAATGCTTCAGTAATAATGTATGCCTGCTCCTTAGGACTGCACAGATGTTGAGATTTAATGTCTTTTAATGTGTCTCTTACTTCCAAAGTTAAAAGGCAAACATCATTTAGGGAGTTAACAGGCTATTTGCCAGCTTTAAAACATCCCCCCATCCTGTTATATACCATGTGTTTTAGCATATGAACTGAAGAAGCCAAACCAGCAGGGTAAGAAAACAGTGCCCAGATCTCAGCTTGCATACAATGCAAATCTGAGTTGCTCTAGATCTGCACCTGTTCTTTTCCCTGAAAACATTATGTCAGTGTGTTTGCTACAATAATGTAGTCTTCAAGATTTCACTGAATTATTACTCAGGAGTGGATAAAGGGATACTTTTGATGCCATCTGCTTGCCAAGATCCTGTGTTGATCCATTCTGATTTCCTCAGCAAGTATTCTTTTTATGTTCTTACTCCAAACAGAATGCTAGGAAGAAAAACCAAAAAGGCCACCACTGACAGCTCACCAAATATCCCCAGCATGAAGTGAAGCTAAATGGAAGGCCTCCTTCAAACATAATCACAGAACTTCCAAACTGTATCATTGTTTCAGTAGGAATTCAGTTTCCGCTAACACAATGCTCCTAGAAAGATGCATGGATTTCTCCATTGAGCTCTCAAGAAATAACATTAATTTGCTTCATAATAATAATACTTTGAACTTGTGTATTAAGAGCTGAAGTGTTCACACTGTGTTCTGGCAATTCTGGGAATTTGGGAAACCAATGAGAGGTTGCTCAGTTATAACCTTAGTAATACACTAAACTATCTTCTGCTCAGCCAGACACTAGTCCATCTAGTCCAATACTGGTTTAGACATGTATCCTGGAGCACATACTGGATAAAACCTATTATGAAACTGATGAGTCTTCATGGGGGAGTGCACTATATCCAACACAAGCTTAATTCATTTTCCTTAATTTCTGACTTTTACTTACCAGGAAGTATTTCTATCTTGAATAAGATTAGAGCTTCAATTTATTCCCCTTTACTACTCTGTCAGCACTAGACAAATGAAGTAGAACTAGAATAGCACAGCTTCCTTGGCTGTAGAAGGAAATGAGAGATAGGAGTTGAGTGTTCTTGGCATACTGTTCACATTGGCTTTCAGAATTCTGGGCTACAACTCCTAGTGCTTCCATGTACATATTAAATTTCTGAGGGAGACCATAGATCAATGTCGAAAATATACAACTCCCACAGTAATAACACTTCTCAAAAAGACTAGGACCTCTATATTGGAACATGTCCAAGTTCCAGACAAATGTTTCTAATATTATTTTCAATGATATAAATATAGTTGGCCCTCAGTAACCATGGACTTGCCATCCACAGATTCAAGCATCAGCAGACAGCAAGCTTGAGCTGTCCCCAATGATGGCACATGCACATGGCCATGCCACCACTAGGGAGGACAGCCTCTGTTAATCTGTGGCAGTGTATGCACGCAGCCACATCACCATTAAATTCCATTGTCCCCAGTGGCAGGGCAGCCGCATGCATGCATCACCACAGAACAACGGGGGCTGTCCCTAACAGCAGCACAGCTCTATGCACGCAACACCTTTGGGGACAGTGCGGGCTTTCCATGGAGTTCACTATCTGCGGAGGGGTCTGGAACGGATTCCCTACAGATACTGAGTGCTGATTGTATAATAATATATAATAATATTATTCTCATATATATATATTCTCATACAAATCTAAGAAGGACAAACTTGACTTCCCTTATTCCTGACATAGATTGGCACACAAATATCAATATTCAACATCAGCAAGAAACCATTGTAGCTAGTACCACATGTTCCTTCCCCTCAATCAAATATGGAATGTCAGGGACCAACTTTAACTACACTAGTGTAGTTCAAAAAGAGTCCTCATATCCTAAGATTCATGACCAATTGGAGTACAGGGTAAGACAGACCAATAAACATATCCTATATAAAAATGCAAGATATTAGGGAGAATGGCACAATTACTCATAACATTCAATATTTAAAGTGCAGCTGACTCTCTTAAAATTTAAAATTGTTAAGTGTCTCACTCATTCAGTTTTCATATCAATAAATTAATATCATATATACCAAGAACAAGCTTGCCCTTTAAAAGTAGGTCCTTATCTCTCAAAACAACAATTAGTGAGGACTGAATATGCACTGAGGACCAAAACACTGGATGTTGACCATGGAAAACCACATGAAAAGGTGAACGGAGTGGACTGTCCGGAAAACCAAACAAGGGTAATTAACACTACAACATTTTGTTACTATTCTTCCTTATATCTATTTGGTATTGAAACATGCTTATGTTGATGAGACATGTGCATGCTAGCAGTGATCAGGCATACAACAGTGAGCAGCTTCGCAGGTTAGAAGTTGTGATAACATTTTTGTTGTATGGAAAAATAAGAAAACACCATAGAATCATAGAATCATAGAGCTGTAAGAGACCTCAAGGGCCATCCAGTCCAACTCCCTGCCATGCAGGAAGGCACAATCAAAGTAATCCTGACAAATGGCCATCCAGCCTCTGTTTAAAAACCTCCAAAAAAGGAGAATCTACCATACTGAGAGGGCGTGTGTTCCACTGTTGATCAATGATTGGTTGCAAACAAAGAAGCATGAAGCCAGGCTCAGCCTGTTGCATACACCACCTTTAAAGAAAAAATGCCTGAAAAGAGGGTAGTCCCACCAATATTTATACAGTGCTCTTCTTTGATGTCTTCAAGAAATACAACATAGATAAATAACAAGTGATCTTTGCCACCATCTTACTCTTATAACATAGCAACTCCACCTTTATCTGCAGAATGGGGATAATTATGCTGAGTTTGGTCTACTGGGTAACTGAGACAAAGTATATGAAGAGTGTGGAACACTTTAAAAGGGAAAAATAAATGCTAAATGTTCTTGGTAAGTGCTTTTCTTAGTAAATCCAAGATTGCTTTATGGTGTGTCCCTTCAGGAATACTAGCACTACAGCTTCAAAATAATATTTCCTAACATGAACTCTTTGCAATTTTAAAACACATATCTACAATTTCTCTCCCTGTTCAAAGCCAAGAGTTGTTGTTCCCACCACCCTGTGGTAGGGGGTTATATGGGATGGTTGCTGGTTGGATCCTTCATTCTAACTCACTGAAAAGCATATTAGCACTTTGGCATTGAACCATCCTCTTCCAGAAGAGGGTTGCTGACAATTAGCATGTTTTCAAGAAATTTGCCCTGTGGAAGGGGATCAGCATTCTAAAGATTTTTAGTGCCTGCAAATTGGTACTGAGCCTTGTTCTGTAGCATTAATCTGCACAGAGTGTTAAGGTACTTGTACATAACAGCTCTGTTCCTGGACAGAAACATAGCAGCCTGCTTGGTTTGTTAATGATACTTGATGCTCTCAAGATCACTAAGAGGGGAAGATAGCCACAAGGTGTGTATAGAGTGTACCACACAATCCTTTTTTTTAAAATAAAATTAAAATCCACACTTGTTTTCAGTGACAAGGTCCTAGGAATTTCCCAATGAGCATTCCATTGGGCAAAGGTAGAAAAAAATAACCCGTGCCTTCAAATATTTACCATGATTTTAGCACATCCGATCAAATGCTATATTGCCGAATAGAGCTATAGGCAGCTTCAGTTGAAATTCCCATGGACTCTCATTCACTGAGGCTAAAATGGCTGGAGCCCATGACTATTGTAGGTCAAAAACATCTAGAGGGACACAGTTACTGTGCCTTAACATAAGCCCTGGTTTAATTGAAAAGTCTGTCTTGCTCTCCACAGGGTTATCTACTGAAATGGTTGGCTACATTAGATTATTTTGCCTGGTGAGTGGTCTATCTCCCACCCCATCTGGAGATGTCAGTGTTTCTAGAAGCTGGCAGACAATGCATGCATTTTTATCTTAAACTGTAACCAAATCGTAGGAGACACTCTAATTGTTTTCTCAGAACTTCACCACAGTTTTGAGATTTGTGCCATGCTTCACTTTCATAAGTTGCTTTCTCAAAGTTAATTATTCTGAGGATAAATAATAAACATGACCTCAAAAACAAAACAAAACAAAACTCTGTTGCCATTTGCATCTATGTGCTGTGCCACCATCAACTTTCATCCCAAATCTTCATTTTGCAATAATGATCATGTACAGTTAACTTGTTAGATTTTCATGACTGTTCAATGAACGTGTCACAGTTTTTCCTACAGCATTTTCCAAACTGCTTATGAAGAATTTCATTTGGGTTGAAAGTAATATTTCACAAACCATGCTGTAAAATGTAACAATACATCATGCAGTTTATCAAGGAAATAAGAAAAATCCCTATAGCAAAACTGTTGTAATCAGAAACTCTGAGGATTACATTTTTACATTTAACCTGAAAGAATGAGGATAACTTCTCATGTGTTCTGAAAGGGTTGCAAGGGTCTTGACAGCATGGGTAATACATGCTTGGGTCCTAGCCAGACTTGTGAACTGCCAAACCTTTTAATGGAATCTGGAAGCTCAACAGACTGTCTGGGAGCCAGACATATACACTATCCATTCTGACAAGACATCTGCCTTCCTTTCAAGGCATCCCATGTCTCCAGTCTGTAACATAAGATACAGCCATTAGTTATCCTCATTCAGTTTCTTGCCTGGCTCCAGCAAAACTCTGGGTCAACCTAATCTTTTGTAAATTACTAAACCTTATTATCTCAAGCACTTTGTAGAAATTAAAAGTGATATGCATACGTTTGATAATAGTTAATACTTATGATTGCCCACACATTTAAGGCATTCCCAACTGATGAGATGAATGAGCCTGTGCTATATCTTGCCTGCATGAATGAGAATTGTATGAGATATTTCCATGCCCTCCTGCTTCAAACTAATTTTAGCTAGTAATTGAATGCACCCCTTCTGACAGCTTGGAAGAAGCACTTTAGAAAACAACCTTATGTATCTCTGAAGCCTCATTCATGCTGCCACTTCATGAGATATTTTCATCTCTTAACTTTCTACTCTGAGCCTTAGCAATAATGAACTAAGCCTGTCATACTGAAGTAGCCTTTTGCATACCTATTTTTTTTATTTGTTTGTTTGGTTCAAAATCCAAATTTACATTCCCAGCACAGACCTTACCATTACACTAATGGTCACTTTGGGAGATATTTAGTGTTTCCCCATTCAGACAATTTACAGTATGTGAAATAGAAGGGAAAGAGACTAGAATGGAAAATAATATATGCAGGAACTCAAAATCAAAGCACTCTCAACAGATGACTGTCCAGCCTCTGTTAAAAAATCCTCCAAAGATAGAAACTTCATCACTCTCTGAGGCAGTGTATTCCACTGTCAAACAGCTTTTACTGTCAGATGTACCTCCTAATGTTGAGGTGGAATCTCTTTTCCTGTAGTTTCCATTCATTGTTCCAGGTCCTGTTCTCTGGAGCAACAGAAAACAAGCTAGCGCCCTCCTCAATATGACATCCCTTCAAATTTTTAAACAGGGCTATCATATCCCCTCGTAACCTTCTCTTCTCCAGTCTAAGCATACTCAGCTTCCTAAGTCTCTCTTCATAAGGCATGGTTTCCAGAGCCTTCACCATTTTGTTCACCTCTTCTGCACACACTCCAGCTTGTCAACATCTTTTTTTGAATTGTGGGGCCCAGAATCAGACACAGTATTCCAGATGAGGCCTGACCAAAGCAGAATAGAGTGGAACTATTACTTCCCTTGATCTTGGCACTATGTTTCTGTTGATGCAGCCTAAAAATCCCATTGGCCTTTTTAGCTCCTGCACTGTTGACACATATTTAACTTCTGGTCTACTAGGACTCCTAGATCTCTTTCACATGTACTCTGGTTAAGCTAGGTGTCCCTCATCCTATATCTGTGCATTTCATTTTTACACCCTAAGTGCAGTGCCTTACATTTCTCTGTGTTAAAATTCATTTTGTTAGCTTTGGCCCAGCTTTCTAATCCGTTAAGGTCATTTTGAATTTTATCCTCTCCTCTGGGGTGTTAGCTGCCCCTCCTAATTTGTACATGACATCTTACTGAGCTACACAGACAACACACAAAAGGCTCCCATGAACCTTAGCAACAATTAACAGATAGTATGACTGGCACAGAGGGAATGAAGGAAAGATGTGGAGATTAAACATACAGTTGGTTCTCATATAGGTGAGGGTTTGCTTCCACCCCCACCTCCATGGATACTAAAAATTGAAGGACCTCAAGTCCCATTATAATTCATGTATGCATGGCTGCAACAGCATGTCTGTGTGTGCATGCTGTCGTTGATGATAATGGGACAGGGCAATCTGCAGATGCTCTGATCCTTGGATGGCTAACTTGTTGATACAGAGGGCCAACAGTACATACAGTTTTGGAATGATGATTAAGAGGACAAGCAGAAAATGTAGGGGGAGGGTAACCCATGGTGCAAAGAAAGTATGGTGCCATTTTAAGGTAGCTATTGACTGAGTTGTCATACCCAATTTAAATGTAGCTAGTGGAGCCATAGAAATTGAGACAAATTCACTTTCAAATATCCAAGCAAAACAACCACACACATTCTTCTCCTCAGCCAAATAAAATATGATAAATTTACACACCAAACAAATTAATGTGAGAAACACTTGTTTTGTTATATCCCTGCATTCCACTTGGACATGAAACAAAAACTGTTAGCCAAGTGTTGATAACAAAATAAATAAATAAATAAATGGAGCTGCCACTAAAAATTCATGAAAGAGAAATACATAGTGAACCATGCATGCATATAAGTGTACATTACAGCAAGGAGTATGAATCATCCTCAGACAGGCATTGTATACATTTTAAGAACACACACACACACACACACCTTTAATAAGGCTAGAGTTACAGGAAGTTTATAAAAGAAGCCAAAGTTAGTCTGAGTAGAGTATTTCCATATATTCTCAGATTGCTGGTGCTGTTCATTTAAAGAAATATTAAGAATAGAATTGAAGGTCCTCCTCATGTTATTATATAACATCCAGAGAACACAAGAATCATAGAATTAAGAGTTAGAATGGGCCTCAAGGGCCATCACATCTAATAATAATAACAACAAC
>JAIPUX010001232.1:27915785-27944186 GCA_020142125.1 Phrynosoma platyrhinos
TAAATAACATCAGGGACAGGATGGCACCTTGAGGAATGCCACACGTAAAATCTTTTTTTGTAGAACAACTGTCTCTGAGTGACACCCTCTGGGATCTGCCTGAGAGGAAGGAATGGAACCACTGCAATGCGGTGCCCCCAATTCCTATCCCGCCAGGGGATCCAAGAGAATGCCATGATCTATTGCAGGGGTAGGCAACCTTTCCCCTTTAAGGGCCGAGGGACTTCAGCTCCCAGAATCCCAGGAGCTATTGGCCAACATAGGACTATTGGCCAACATGGCTGAGGCTTCTGGGAGCTGAAGTCCCTCGGCCCTTAAAGGGGAAAGGTTGCCTACCCCTGATCTATTGTATCAAAAGCTGCTGAGAGGTCTAAAAGCACCAACAGGGTTACACTACCCCTGTCGATGCTTAGACAAAGGTAATCGGTCAAGGCAACCATGGCAGTCTCCACTCCAAATCCCATGCTAAAGACAGTTTGAAATGGATCTATATAATTGGTTTCATCCAAGACAGCTTGGAGTTGAAGAGTAACCGCCCTCTCAATTATCTTGCTCAAAAATGGTAGTAAAGAGACTGGTCTATAGTTGTTCATATCCAGGGGGTCCAGGAAAGGTTTTTTTCAGAAGTGGCCTAACTGCCGCTTCCTTCAAACAAGGTGGAATATGACCTTCCCTAAGGGATGCATTGATGATATCTGTAAGGAACATCCTCAATGCTTCCCCCCGGATGACCAGCCAAGATGGGCAAGGATTGAGGGAGCAGGTCGTTTTCCTCACTCTACCAAGGAGCTTGTCCACATCATCAGTACTCACAGATTGAAACTGATCCAGGTAATTTCATTAATGGAGTCGCGGGACAGCTCATCAGTTGTTTCTGTCAAAATACTGGCATCTAATTCGGCTCTTATCTGAGAGATTTTATCTGCAAAAAAGTTGTTAAATGCATCACAGCAGGCCGTTGTCAGGTTAAGTAGCAGGTTCTGTGCAGGTGGAACCTGCATCAGCTCCCCTACCACTTTAAATAGTTCTGCCGGATGAAACTCTGCAGATGCAATACGTGCAGAACAAAAAGATCTCTGCACTGCACATATTGCATCTCGATAGGACCAAAGAAAGTTTCTATGATGAATCTTGTCAGACAAGAGTCAAGATTTCCGCCAGGTGCACTCTAGTCATTGTCCAACCCACTTAATTTATCTAAGCTCAACTGTATACCAAGGCTTCCGGTTAGAAGCAGGTTGGAAAGGATGCTTGGGAGTGATCTTGTCGATAGTCTTGGTGAGATTGATGTTCCAGGTATTAACCAAAGCTTTGACAGAATCACTGGCATTACCAACCATTAAACCCTCCAAGGCTTTCTGGAATCACATTGGTTCCATTAGCCTTTGAGGGAGGACCATTCGAATGGGTCCACCACCACCGGTGGGGCGGACTGTGGCCCTTAGTTCAGTCTTGACCAGGAAATGATCCGTCCATGACAATGTGGTGGTCTTAATAACCTCCACCCATGGATAGTCCTGTTCTGTACTAAAGACCACATCAAGGGTATGACCCGCACAGTGTGTAGGCCCAACAACCAATTGGAATAGGCCCTTGTTTGTGATGGATTCCATGAACTCCTGAGCTGCACCTGTTAAATTTGATAAGCTGGTCTTGGGAGGGATGTTGAAGTTGCCCAGAACTAAAAGTCTGGGCAACTCCAATAGCAGCTCTGAGATCAGCTTTGTCAGCTCGGTTAGGGAGTCTGCTAGACAACGGGGTGGTCAGTATACTAGCAGAAACCTCAAACTATCCCTGGTCCTCAGGCTCAGGTACATACACTCGAAGTGGACTGTGTTCCAGACAGGTATCCTGGTCAAGATCAGGTTGTTCTTATGAACCAGGGCCACTCCACCTCCCCACCCACTTTCTCTTACCTGATCACTAACAGAATATCCAGCTGGAAGGGCCTGTGTCCAGGTTATGGCGCTATCCTCTCCCAGCCAGGTTTCTGTATAGCAAGCCAGGTTGGCATCCTCATCTTGGAGGAGATCGTATATAATATGAGTCTTATTTTTGACCGACCTGGCATTACAGAGGAGCATAGTAAGGTTCTGTGGAATGGTTGGTGCACTCTCTAACCCCCTGATCTGTGCAGGATCTCCCCCTAAAGCATTCTCAGTATATAGCTATCCAGTCACTTTTTGAAAATGTCCCAAGAAAGAGATCCCATCACCTTTATAGGCAAAGAGTGCCAAGCCACTCTTACTGTCAAGAAGTTCCTTCTAATGTTCTAATGTTCAAGTGAAATCTATTCTCCTATAATTTCAAATATTAGGCCCAGTCCTATCTTCTTGGGCAACAGAGAATAGTCTTGTCCCCTCCTCTCTGTGCAGTCATTGAGATATTTAAAGACTGCAGTTATCACCCCTCAGTCTTCTCTTCATCAAGCTGAACATACTCAGATCTTACTATCTTTTCTTGTAGTTTTTGTTCTGCATACCTCTTATCTCCCTTCTCTGAACCTGCTTCTTATCACTCTTAAAATGAGGCACCCAGAACTGAATGCCAAATTGAATCCAGATGAAGCCTGACCAGTGCAGAATATAGTAGGACTGTTCCCTTCACTTGGAAGGAATGTTTCCAATAATACAGACTTAATATTCAACACATGGTCAGCAATAGTTCCAATGTACTTTTCACATGAAATACTGCTCAGCCGTGTATCCCCCATCCTATACATGTGTGTTTTGTTTTTTGTGGCCTAAATGTAGAACTTCGCATTTGTCTCTATTGAATTTCATTTTATTAATTTCTTATCAATTTTCTAGTTTATTCTTTTGAATGCTGCTCCTATTTTCTAATGTGTTTACTCTTTCTCAGGCTTATTGTGCAGCCACATTGACTTTTTCAGCTGTTTCCTATTTTTTCTTCATCTATGGAATTACTTATTATTGTGCCTATAGCAAAGCCTTCTTCATGAAACCTCATCCATGCTGGTTGCCTTCTTCCTTTAGCATCTCTAGCCATGGGGTTCTACCTATTATTTTTCTAAGCTTTATAAAATCAGCTTTCGTGATATCCAAAGTTTGTGCTTAACTATACTCCTTTTTGGCCTGTCCTACAATCACAGATTCTACCATTACACAGACACTTCCCTAGTGGCATCAGAAGGATTGGTGTCACCCAGTGTGGTAACTCATGGTGTCACCCCACGGACCTCCTTCCGTACCAGAGCATACAGAACCCTTAGTAATATTTTTCCAGGGTGGCTATGACCACTACTCTCCAAATGAAGTC
Organism: Phrynosoma platyrhinos; assembly: GCA_020142125.1. Taxonomy (NCBI): domain Eukaryota; kingdom Metazoa; phylum Chordata; class Lepidosauria; order Squamata; family Phrynosomatidae; genus Phrynosoma; species Phrynosoma platyrhinos. The sequence goes on from JAIPUX010001232.1 coordinate 27,919,065, forward strand.
CTGCCTCCCATGAGGATGATAACACACACACACACAAACACACACACAGAGTTTAAACGGTTACTCCCCCCTCTGTGCATGCCCGTGAGGTTTGGATGTTCTTTCTGCTCACTCCCCTCTCTTTTTCTGTGCCTCACTGGTTATCACTGCACAAAATTGCATAAAAAGTCATTTCAGTGTCACCTCCTCTGATTGTGTCACCTTGTGCATTCCACACTTCCTACAGCTGTTAATGATATCACTGCACTTCCCCCTAAAGTGACCAACTTAATAATTTGATTTCAGTGACCAACTTAATAATAATAATAATAATAATAATAATACATTTTATTTAAACCCCCCCTCTGTCAAACAATTGGGGCAGCTCACAGCAGTTAAAACTCCATATACAATATTAAAATATAATCCAAGATCCCACAACCCTCCCACTCCTTAAAAGAAAATTAAACTAATAATAACATTAAAATATGATGATTAAAACACTAAATTAAAATAATAATAATAATAATAATAATAATAATAATAATAATAATAATAATAATAATAAAGTCCTAACCAACAGAGAATTATTAAAAGATTAATTGTTGTACCTTTTCTCTATGGGTATATTCACTCCAGGACATGGTTTAACTATTTGCAACTAGTATATGGATTTAGGTTAATAATCTCAACCACTCTTTCCACCTATGCATCATTTAAAAAAAAAAAAAAAGGCCACTGCTGCATCATGGTTTCTTATTAATTTCTCCCCAAAAGCTATTGCCTGGAATCTCTCCATGACCTCTAAATGTTCTATGCTGAATTAAGCCTGAGCTGGCAACTATCAGCAGGTGTAAATTCAATATTGCAAGACGGATCCATTAGTACTTGAACACTATTAATGGAGCCAAGAGGATAAGACCCATTTTTCCCCATTCTGAAGGACAAGAGAAAGTTCTGTTGTAGCAGAAAAGCATTCAGTCACTTCTGTCAGCTACAGAATAGGCTGGTAACTGTGGTCCTCCTTGTAAATGAATGAAGATGTGTCCTTTACCAACAAACATGGCTCAATGAAGTGTTATCTTCTTTCATCTGAGTGTTCCTCTCTTTTGCTCAACCCAATTAACCCCCATTAAATATGAAAATGGAGGTGCAGAAAGAGCATTGTAATATCTCCAGAAAGTACCACTACAAAATTACAGTTTGCACAACACATCCTGACTGATTCTAAATCACGTCCTAGAGAACCTGCAATGAAAAAGGATGCCCCCCAATGCATACCTCTACACTTGGTGACAAAATGAAGATGGCCTGCTTCACTGCCTGCTTGTAAAGATGACACATTTTGAAATAGCCAAGCAGGATTGTTTCTATTTTTATGGGGCTCATATCAGATTTCGGTGAGTAAGGCTAGCAATATGAATTGCACTGAGGCAATACTTGAGAGGATTCTTAGACCTAATAGACTATTGATAGCAATGATACTAATGATACCAATGATAAATAATGCAAGCTGAGTGGCAAGTAGGGACAGGACTTTTGCATGCCATCTGGGGAATGTTCTCCCCAGAGAGATTTGCTTGGCACTTATATTATAGCTCTTTCAGCATGCCTTTGCATTTTTACCATGCTGTTGTTTTCTCATTTATTTTTATATGCTGAATTTGGTGGTTTTGCTACCTTTTTAACTTGAGGTTATAATATTTTTGAAAAAAAAGAAACAAAAATAAGAATTGTTTTGTTTTATCACTTATCTATTCTATTTTTTTAAAAAAAAATGGGGTAAAAGAGAAAAAAATCTGTCCCATAAAGAAAACTTCTGTTTTTTACCTTCCTTTGATTATTAGCTTTTGTTTTTTCACCAGTGACTCTTATCCCAAATGGGTAAGACATGCTATATTGGGAAATGGCAAACTATACTTAACAAAATAATAACAGCAACAGCAGCAGCAGCACAGCAACAACTATGAGTACACTGTAAAAGAAAGAAGAAAGAAGAACAAATTCCAAAGGTCAGACTCATTCAGATAAGTCTGCCTAAATTTGATACCTGTGTTCCTCCTCAATATATACCAGTAACAAAGGCGGAAGCTAACAACATTTGTATGCAGTCCCATTTATCTTTATGTCATCTTGTCATCAGGAGATCCAACTTTTAATAAAGTTGTCTTAGTTGCTGGCAGAGGGAATAGTTGCTGAATGTTCATATTTACTGTTAAAGAGCAGAAGGTTAATAGGTTCAGTGTTGTCATTTTCTTCATGTCAAGGATGAAATTTAATATTATACTGATGGTAGGCTCCCTCTTATTGGAAGTCTTCTGCAACCACAATGTTATCTTTTAGAAAATGGGCATATATAGGTTTTCTCTATGTTTCTTTAGTTCAATGTGTGCATATACTACAAACAGGGTCTATATCTGTATTATCCTGGTACAGTTTCATCAATATTAATGAAATGGCAGAGTTTCCACTATTTCTTTTATTATGTATCTCAGGATGCAATCCAGATATAACATATCACTATATTTTAATTATACATACCACTGGGATCACCCAGTCTCATGATGCCAGCTAAAGTCTTAGAAAACAGCTATACTTCTTCAAGTCCCCAAGGAGCAAAGCAAATCTGAAGGCAAAAGGCACTTGAATAAGAATACATCTGATTTTTATTTAAAGCCTAGGCACCCATCTCCACCCATCCCCAGCTGCTGCTGGGTCTCTCTGATTCAGTACAAGATTTTTCTATGTGTGTTGCTCTTCTGCTACAGCAGGGGTAGCTGTGGCAAACAAGCCTCTTCCCTCTTTGATATGAAATCCCTTCAAATACTTAAACATGACTATCATGTCCCCTCTTAACCTTCTTTTCATCAGGCTAAACATTCCCAGCTCCCTAAGCCACTCCTCATAGGGCATGGTTTCCAGACCTTTCACCATTTTAGTTGCCCTCCTCTGGACATGTTCCAACTTGTCAACATCCTTCTTGAACTGAGGTGCCCAGAATTGGGCACAGTATTCCAGGTGAGGCCTGACCAAAGCAGAATGTGGTAGTACTATCACTTCCCTTGATCTGTTGATACAACCAAGAATCACATTGGCTTTCTTGGTTGCTGCATCACAATGTTGACTCATGTTCAGCTTGTGGTCTGCTTTGACTCCTAGATCCCTTTCACATGAACTGTTGTCTAGCCAGGTGTCTCCCATCATATATCTGTGAATTGCATTTTTTCCCCTGCCTAGGTGTAGAATCTTACATTTTTCCCTGTTGAAATTTAGTTTGTTAGCTTTAGCCAAGCCCCCTAATCTGTCACAGTCAATTTGAATTTCAATCCTCTCCTCTGAGGAATTATCAACCTCTCCTAGTTTGGTATCATATGCAGATTTAATCAGCATACCCTCTATTCCTTAATCTAAATCATTGATAAAGATGATGAACAGCATTGGGCCCAGGACAGAACTCTGTGGCATTCCACTAGTCACCTCTCTCCAGGATGAAGAGCCACTGGTGAGCACCCTTTGGGTTTGGTCAGTCAGCCAATTCCAAATCCACCTAACGGGAGCACTGTCTAGGCCACAGTTTACTAGCTTTGCAAAAATATCATGAGGAACTTTGTCAAAAGCTTACTAAAATCAAGGTATTCGACATCCACAGCATTCCTTTAATCTATTAAGCCTGTAACTCTATTTAGAGAGAAAGAGAGAGAGAGAGAGAGACCAATAGGGAAACAAAAATCAACAGACCAATTCTATCTATAAATGCTTATTTTGAAGCCAGCCCTATTGAATATATTGGGACTGATAACTTTAAAATACTAAACATCTACCATGTCATGAAAGACAGAAGAGAAGAAGAAGCCATTTTACCAGGAGCTGTGGGTGGGGTGAAAGAAAAACAAGGGGGAGGGATTGGAGGAACACATTTATTTAGGAATTGGGTAGAAAGTGGAAGGGGACAACAAAAGGAGGAGAGGGACTAGGGACCAACATGTGTCTCAAGCCAAGTCAGGAATGTACTGCAACTTCAACTACTTAAGAAAAGAGAATGAAGCTGGGGTGGGTGGGTGAGAAAAGTCATAAAGCAAGGATCTTGTAATACCATGCTGAGTGACTCTTGAGTCAGCTAAGCACATGTTGACATGTTATCTGCAAAATATCAGACCAAATCATAGTCACAAGACGTATAGTGCAGGCCACACATATTAAATGTATACACTGCTGATTCCATATATGCCCTAACTCAGGGGTAGGCAACCTAAGGCCCAGGGGCCAGATTGGCTCACCTGTATCACTCTATTTAGGCTGTGCTATTTCGCATTATGCCAGTTCCATCATCTGCTGTTGTTTTCTTCATTGTTGCTCATGTCTTGTAGCTCATCCTTTGCAGCAGGGAGACTTTTCTATCCATGGAGGTTCCCTGTGTGATGTACAGCCTGGATTCTCTAGGCTTCTCAGATATACAGAGAGGCCAAAAGTATTCCCTACTAAAGAAGCTCACCTTTGACAATTTGGAGGATAATGAGGAGAGTGACAGAAAATTGCAGAAGTTAATCCTCACTTTCTCCATTCACTGTTTGTCTCAATCAAAGAATTTTGGTAGAAAATACACTCTAATGAAGAGAAAGAAACAGAGACAGAGAGAGGGTGGTGTACATGGAACTTGGGTGATCCTGTTTCTAAATAATTTATATTTAAACAATTCACCTTCCAAGTCCACCATTCTTAATAATATGGGGAAGCACTGCACACAGTCCAAGTTATCAGGACAGTGTGTTTCCTAACATGGAAAACAACATTGTGATAACACATGCAGAAAGATCAAAACACAATCACTTTTCTTTATTGTTCCTCTTAATTCATTTCACAACATAATAGTGGCTGCTTCAAGCAACAATAGCAACAACAGTTGTGACATAATTATGATTTAACATGCCACTTGATATGACTATCATATTTCTAGATTATAGATTTAAATTAATTCAACAAACCAGTCCTAGAAGTATTGCAAGAAAATAAATGAATATACCTAGTGGTCACATACACAGAAGATATCATACTTTTAAAAAACATTTTGATATGGCACCATTATAGCATTGAAATGTTAATCTAGCATTACTATAATATGGTATAATATAGAGAGCCAGTATAGTGTTGTGGTTAGAGGGGTGGACTATGCCTCTGGGGACCAGGATTTGAATCCCTATTTGACCTTAGAAACCTTGACCTTGGGCAAGTCACAAACTCTCAGTCAGAAGGCAAAGGCAAACCTATTCTGAACAAATCTTGCTAAGGAAACCTTGTGACAGCTTTGCCTTAGGGTTGCCATAAGTCAGAAATGAGTCGAAGGCACACAACAAAACATAATACATTAGGCTAGTAGAAAATTAGTTTCTCTTGAGGTTTTAAGAATGCAGTAGGACATTCATGTGACATAAACACTCTTTACATTGTTTGTATACTGTCACTCAATAAAAGTCCTCTGGTCAGTTCTCCAGAATGTTTTCAAAAGGCATTTTACTCTCCTAAAACAGGTCTCAGGGCATCAAAATAACAGAAGAAAGAAGACTATCCCAAATACCTTCAGTTCTCAAAGAGAAAAGCAATATTATATGTAGTATTAAATGGTAAATCAACACCATTTAAGGTTTCTGAGGGCACAGTTTGTCATTTCTGAATATATTTTTTCCCCAGTTCAGAAGGTCAGGGAGTTGTAGCCCCCTAAGCTGTGAGGGAAAGGTCAAGTGTGGTTGATGGACTTTTGGACATTATTCACCACAATTTAAATCATAAAGTTTCCTCCTTCAGTGTGGACATAGATTTATTATTCCTGAAAAGAATGGTTGGAGAGAAAGGTTCTTGGGAAGCATTCTCTGAAATTGCCACTCAGTATACTCAAATGTTTGAGGGGCATATATCGCAGTAACAGCTGGTGGTTCCAAAGTCATTGAGACAGTGAATCTGTTCTAGCCTTTAGTCAAAGCTTCAAAGGTACTATCCAAAATTCTGACATTAGTAGGGTTCACCAACTTGGATATTTCAGGTTCCTACTCAAATCCAGAGCATATTCACTACCACACTGGCATTCCAAACCACCAGCTATCACTGTTTACAGAGTGTGGTCAAATGCTTACTTAGGGCCTCTATGGATGGGGCTTTGCACTGTCTTGGAGGCAGGGAAGGGGAGGGGCAGCCACACGCCAGGCACCCCAACCCCTTCCCGAGGACGTCATCACAGTGCACGCTGCTACACATGGTGCACGCCTTCAGGGCATCCTCCCAGCACAGCGTTTTTACACACTGCACCGGAAGAGGCACAAAAGAGCCATGTGGTGGCTCTTTGGGCACCCTATTTGCCAGCTCTGGAAGGAGTGACATTTTAGCACTCCTTTCAGGTCTGGCAAAAGGGTGGATTGGGGCCGAGGCATGGGGCAGCCAGGGTGGTCCATGGCCACCCATCTGCATCCCCCCAACTCTTTGTCTTCCCTTCTCTCACATGTCTGTTCCACTTCTTTGGCAAGTTGAGAATTTTGGGCAAAAGTATTCTATTTCCTTCAGAAGTGCATTGCCTTAGCGTGACCAGCCTATTGTTGTTTTTAAAGAAGCATGTTTCTGACTTCCTTTTTGCTCAGTTTAAAAGGAAGGTGACATAAGTGGAAATATAATTTATATAGATCCTTCAGGTAAGAAACCATTCTGCCCAATGTTGTTGTTTAAATAAGAAATAGTTTAATTCATGTCCATGGGTGTTGATGCACAGAAAACAATGCCAGGTAGTTTAATTCTTTAAGCAATAGATATAGTAGATGAGAAATAGCAATGGGTGCTTGGAGGAAAAGGTGGATGGTGGATTAAACAATAGTTCTCCTCTCTCTCTGAGCCTAGTGAGGGAACTCCTAAAATAATGCTAGATAGAAAAGAAGCACTCATGAGATGCAAAGGGTGAGACCTCATATGCAGTAGCAGAAACCTTCTGGGAAGGTTGGATTGTGGTGGTGGAAGCAGTGGGTGCTGCCGCTGTTGTATCCTTAGGAGCAGCAGCAGAAATGTGTGTTCAGCACAATAGTTTGGGTTGATTTTTTAAGCAAGCAAAAAAGCACAACCACTTGCATGACTTTGCTGGATGGCAGCCAACAGCCCCCTTGCTGTCTCCACTGCACCAAATATAGAGCATAGAATCATCGGTATGACAAAGGGAGCAGTATCTACATTTAAAAATACATATATTTCTTTTTCAGTATCTGCATAGGAATGCAGATAAGGAATGGACTTATCTGTGGCCCCCAATAAAGAGTGTTTCAGACCAATTTAGGTTAATTTGTAATTTTATGCTTTACAGATACAGATAGTTCCCTCTCTCCTAACTGTATAGGCAGACATTTGAATTTGAATCCCCAATACTCCTAATATAGGGAGACTCTAATGAATACCACATACTGTAGGCCATATTTCAGAGGAAGGAACTGACAAAACCACCTCTGAGTATTCCTTGGCTAACCCTATGAAATTGCTAGAGTTGCCATAAGTTGACAGGTGACTTGACACACACATACATATCCCTTTTATATTTAATACAGTAGGCCCTTGGTATCAGCTGGAGTTTGGTTCCAGGACCTCCCACCATGGATCACAAAATCTGTGGATGCTCAAGTCTCATTAAATACAACGACATAGTAAAATGCTCCCTTATATAAAATGGCAAATTCAAAATCAAAGTTTGAATATTGGAATGCATATATATATATTCTATGGATAAAAAATCCATGGATATGGAGGACTGACTGTAATATTAGTATTGAATTAGGAATGTCATCTTTTCTTTTTCCTTTAGAGGCTTCTCACCTTCATATCTATGTAGAAGGAAGTTGCAACATGGATCATCCATGCCAGGAACAGCTACTGAACTTTTTTGGTGCAAAACGGGGTGGGGGGTGGGTGGGAAAATTTTGTAAAAACAGTGGACCCTTGAGGTTTGCATCCAGGACCCGCCATCGATACCAAAATCTATGTATGCTCAAGTCCTATTATGTATAATGGCATAGTAATTTATTTTATTTTATTATTTTACTGGAATGTTTGGAATACTTTCAAGCTGTGGATGGTTGACTGAATGAATGCAGAATCTGTGGATATGGAGAGTTAACAGTATAAATAGTGAAAATAAACAAACCAATCTCCAGAAGCCTTACCACCAGGTCCACCACTTTTCCAGTACCTGGCGAGGAGAGGTGGGAGGTTTGCAGTTCTCAGTCTTTCAAAGAGCCACAGAAAAGATTTCAGAGAATAATTTGCATCTATAATGTAATGTTGAGTTATAAATTAAGTTGCATACTCCTTTTCACCTCCTTTTTCAACAAACAGGCTGTCACAAATAGTTGGCAATCTCTTGCATATAAATAATGGCTGGAGCTTCCCAAGGGCATCAGAAACCTTGAAGCATAAGACACCAGTAAATACAAAAAGGCAGGAGGTGGCATTGGACAGTCTGATATATTCTTAAGCTGTTCTGGAAGAGACAACACTTTCTAAATGCTGAGGCTAACAAAACAAGGGCAGAAAGCTCCCAAATTGGGAATTGCAGTGGTCGCAAGAGGCTGTGCTTGTGTGCTATTGCATGAAAAGTGGCCACTACTTAGAATGCTAGCAAAGGGGCTACTAGGTTTATCACCCTGCTGCTACTGTATTTCAGGATGTGTTTGTATGTTTAACAATTCATGAGAATCATAAATAATATATTTTGCTCTTGTGCTTTAATTTCCAAAACTAGAGTCAGAGAGACAACATTGTCTCCCTCCTATGGCTTTTCAGCAAGTATCTGCTAGTCCTCTACTTGCTGTCCCCAGAGAACAGTTGCCAATATCATTATACTGTTTAGCAAAGACATGCACCTGCAGGGTCCCCAGTGAATCCCAGGGAAATTTTGAAAATTTCACAATCTCCAGAAATGAACTTTGCCAGACAACTTGTGGGGTTTGTTATACATTATGGCAAGAACATTTCCCCCCACAACTATGAGTATCGTCTTTTAACTGTTTTAATTCTTTGGCTGTTTAATTCTTTGGCAAATTACATTTCCTAACTTTCTAGTTATTTTCTCCATTACTTCTTGTAAAATGGGGGGAGGGTTCTTTTAAAGGCAACAGTGAATTGAGACAATGTTTCATTTTTTCACTGAACCTCAATATAATCCAGGGGTGGGCACAAGATAGCCCACGTACAACAAGTGGCCCCTAGACTTCTGCTGTGGCCTCTAGGAAATGCCAGTCAGGGCATCTCAGCTCTGCCACCATCTCTCAGTTCTGCTGTAGTCCAAGATGTGAAGTCCATCCATTCCAACCATGCATAACGTATGCAATCAAATGATCAGAGAAAGAGTGATCATCTTAGCGTGATGAAATAGGTTCCATGCAATTCATACTTTGCTGCTTTCTAAAACATGAGGCAGATGAATAGCAGGTGTAGGAACTTTCTCTCTCTCTCTCTCTCACACACACACACACACATGCGTGCACACACACAGCATGGGAGGACATTTATCATCCCAAGCAACTATCATTTTTACAAGAGGTTTTGTGAATTACTATTTTACACAACACAGTATTATTATTGGACTTCCATTTTAAATCCAGTTTGTTGGCCATTGCAGTATCTTCTGGCAACAATGTATTGTATGATGTCTTTACTGCCCTTTGTCATATTGTCTGAATTTCCTACAAGTCATTTTTTTCTGGCTAATTTTTTGCTTATAGTAAGCAGGATTGCACACAGCATTCTAAGTGTATTCCAAGTGTGGTGTGACCATAGATTTGCATATGTTGGGATATACAGACAGGCAGGATCTAGCATACATACACACAGAGTAGATGCATGTAGGTAAGAACACCCAGAAGATGGTCTCTGTGAAGAGTCTTGCTCCAGATGGCACAGGAAAAATCCTCCCACATGCAGGCTGCTGCTTTCACTTTGCTGAAATGAATCACTGGACAGCAAGTCTTCACTCAATGAGGCTTTAATCTTCATTGCAAATATTTACAAAGTTACATAGAGTACCAGACATCCATCTTAAATACTCACAGCTATACAGACCAACAAAGTGCTTCACCAACCACCAACCACAACTAACCAACAACGGAGATTCTGACTCTCTCCCATATATAGGTGCTCTTCTTGGGAACATGTGACAGCCATGCACTAATGAAACCTGCCTGGTTTCATCCCAAGTGCCTGTTGCATCAGGCCTCCCATGATGCATACCTGCCTGGTTTCATCCACTATGCATGTTGTATCAGGCTTCCCATGGTGCACAGCTTGTCAAACGCTGACTTATGTACCTGCCACTTGAACTGTAGTAACTCTGTTATCATTGCTCCAGTTCCTTTCAGTGGCCACATCCATGTCATTTTCCAGACCTGGGTGCCGCCACATGGTCTTGACAGTATAGGTATAATACAATATTTGCAATCCACTTTTTGATTCTTTTCCTATAATTTCCAACATGGATTGTTTTTCTTTCTACTATATATTGGATGGATATTTTTATTGGATAGCCACTGCAATCCCAAAATCTCTTTCTCGGTCAGTTACTGGCAGCTCAGCATATAGATTATGTTAGGATATTTTGTGTGAGTGGGAATCACTTTACAGTTATACTGAAGCATATCTGTCATTTTATTGTCCATTCTTGTTTTGAAATATAGTTTTGGAGCTCTTCAAAATCTGTCTGAATTCTCACTATGCTAAATAACTCAGTGTCACCAGTGAAAGTCACTATCTCACTGCTCACCCCTAATTTCAGGTCATTTATGAACAAGTTTAGAATATTTTCATCATTCAAGTAAAGGAGCTCCAAATTACACATTGGGCCTTTGCAGATGCCAGAAATAGTGCAAATTGAGTCCACTTTAACTACCCTGACTCAGTGCTAAGGAATCATGGGAACTGTAGTTTATTGTGGCACCAGAGCTCTCTGACAGAGAAGTCTCAATGTCTCAGAAAAAACTACAGTTCCCATAATTCCCTAGCACTGAGCCAGGGCAGTTAAAGTGGACTCAATTTGCACTATTTCTGACAGTCTGCAAAGGCCCATTGTCTTCCATCCTATTCAGTTGGATTTGTTTTGGAACAATTTATAAAATAGCTGTGAAAGTTATGCATGCCTTGTGATATTTTCATTTCATTAATTTATCCCATTTGTTTAGTATTTGTGATTTTTGTACCATTCATAAAATCTATTTTAGCCAATAAAAGCAAAAGAAATAGAGAAAGATACACAGCTCTTGAAATATTCACTGTGCTTTTTTAGTGTCACCCCTAAAGATAAATAAATATTTTTTATTTATATCCTGCCTTTCCTTCAATATGGGATGCAGGGTAGTGTACATGGTGTGATTAGAGTATCCAAGCAGACAAAACTCAGCATCCAACAGCACCATTCCAGTAGCACAAATGATGTTTCACTCACAGACATTTAATTTTAAACTATGCAAAATGGGGAATCCAATGCAATATCAAGTTTTGCAACTGCACGACTGATTGCAGAAATGATTGTTTACTCAGGATCTACAAGAACCAAAACAGTACACCTTATGGAGTGAGTGCAAGAAGGGAGAAAACTCAGTACTTCACTATGCAAAGGGATCTTGTAGTACCTTTGAGACTAACTGAAAAAAAGAAGTTGGTAGCATGAGCTTTCAAAGACTTGAGCCTACTTTCTCAGATGCACAATGTGGAGTGAAGAGTCCAGAGGCAAACCTATATAAGCTGGCTGTGTGTGAGAATGTCAGTTGAAATTCAAAACTTAGTAGGTGACAAGTTCAGTTTTAAAAATGGCCATTGGGGGGTACAAAGGCAGGAGGAAGGATGTTGCATAAAGCCAAGGAGAGAAGATAACCATACAAATCAGGTTGCAGAACACTTCACTCTACTTGGGCATTCCATCTTGGACCTCAAAGCAGTGGTCCTTGAACAAAAGAACTACAAGGGAAGATTGGAAACAGAAATAGCAAAATGGGAATGTACAGACTACAGTCCATCAGCTGTGGTTGAACAGAAACAATGGTTTCCTGGCACACTACACACTTTTCAACATTATCTAACTAATCCTCATGAGGGCACCCTTGACTAGTTCACAGCATCTCCCCTCTCATGATATTTCCTCAATTAGAGGAAAGGGAAAGAGACAGTGAAACAGAATAATGGTTAATATTACTGAAATTTTAGAAAAAATTAGATAACACAATAGAGACCAACTGAGAGGGAGGGAGAAAGAAGGGGAAGGAGGGACTTATAAAGAAGGATCAGAAATGTTGAGAAACCTCTAGTTGGAAAAAGGTTTTGAACCCCATTTGACATTCTCACAGATAACCAGCAAGCATATATAGACAACCAGCAAGCATCTGGCCTCTCACTCCTCCTCATGCATCTGAGGAACTAGTCTCAAGTATATGAAAGCACATACTGCCAGCTTTTTCCTCTCAGTTAGCCTCAAAGTTGCTTTAAGATCCCTTTGCATATTGATTTTCCAGACTAAGATGGTTATGTCTTTAACCACTTGTCTACTGTTTTCCACTGCTTAATATTATGTTGGAATTTGCCCCAAATCACTAGCAAACAGGGAAGTTATGTCTGTGTGACCTTGGGCCTCTTTAACAAACCATATATATTATGAATACATTCTGTTTTTATATGCACGTTTGTCTTATAACTGATGTTTTCATGTTCTTAAATTTCTGGGGTCATAACTAACCCCAAGGGATACTATAAAAGTGAAAAAAAGATTATCTACCTACTCAACAGTGGTTTCTCAACAGTGAATTGCATTTCACATGCTCACAATGAAAGCAAAACAAAAAACAAACATCCATTCCCTTGGTTCTTCAATTATTGGTTCTTCAATGGTCAGGCTTGACGATTACTGTGCTATGTTGCATAGCATTCCTGTCTTTTAGTAACCTTTAACTCTATCTAACACCTTTTTCCATATACAGTGAGTAATGTCCCCACACTTTCAAACAAAGTTGACTGCAGAATGTCTTTTTTGTTTTTGTTTAAAAGGTATCTAATGAGAAGGAATTATTTTCATTTAAAAACAGACAAATATTGTCAAGGGAATTAATTTTGAAATAAGACTAGCTAACTGATCAACTAATTAAAAAATCTAAAAGAACATGAAGTGATGATGGTAAACAAACTGACAAAGCATGGGGTGGGCAGTAGTAACTAGCTTCATTAACAAATAAAAATAGCCTTCATGTAGTATTCTGAAACCTAGCATATTCATTGTCAGTGATTGTCAGAACTACAAAAGTTGTGGGAGTGGTCGTTAGGAATGCAATTATTCACTAATTTTCTTCTCAAAGAAAGCCATAAGTAAGTCTAGCAATTTTCTTCCTGCTACAAGACAGTATTTGAAAACTGTCCAGTTTTGAAACTTGTACATAACTAGGACTCATTATATCCCAAATTCACATGTGTTGTTTTGTACAAGAAACAGCCTATTATGTACATAAAATAACATTTTTGTAGTAAAAACTGTTTCCTGATCAGAAAATGCAGCTTTCTGTGCAAAACAATCATGCATAATTTTTTTGCACAGAATAAGTCTCAAACTGTACAATTTTCATCAGTCCAATATTCTTCTCACCTGAATTTTATGATACTCAGAAAACATGGTTTCTGAGATTTTTTGAACATTTTCAAATATTCTTCCCATCCCAAGTGGTAGTGGTGATGATGAACACCCATGCTGCAAAAGGAAAGCTGAACCTAGGGCCTTACCTGCACTGGCCAGGATACTCCAGGGGCATCTTGAAATATCCTTGCTACACAGCTGCCTTCATCTACCTCTGTTACCTGGTCCTCCATTTATGCACTGCTGTGGCTGTCTTCACAGGTGTCCTGCTGTGCCTACCAGTGCATCCACCACCACAGCAGTTTGCTCATTTCTGAGGTCAGAATAAGGCACCCAACAATGGTCATATGCTGGGCATCTCATTCTGACCTCAAAATGAGAGACCTACAGCAGTTGTGGGTGCACCAGGTGGCCCATTGGGAAGCCCATGCAAATGGCTGTCATAATGTGGAATTATGGGACATGTCAGACATTGATTGGACTGCCTTCATCAGAAACAGGGGTTGCAGTGTGCATCATTCAAACAGAACAACACCAGAATGGATGGGGACATGTCTTTTGGAACATGCAGAAAAGACCTAAGAAAGCAAGGCTGGGCTAAAACCACATCACAAGTTTAAGTAAGACATGAAAAACGCTGACATTAAGTTCAATGTAAACAATAGGACACTTTTGATAACCTCCATGGAAGGAGACCAGGTGAAAATTCACTGAACAATACTTGAACACAAAAAGAAATCTTGTTTACAACAAGAAGAAAACAAGAAAAAAAACAGGTTTAATCTATGATAAAGAAATATCGAATGTTTTTTTTAATTCTCTCATGCCAACTTCCTCAATACTTGCTAGACAAGAAATTCATCTTAGTATGCATTATTCATACAATAGCTTATGGAATGGAGCCTTCAAGACCTATTATAATACATAGCCACACATATGTAGACTTGTAAAACAACAGTATTGGAATAAAAGCTTTGGATTTTGTCAGCTGTATTATTAAGATAACAGTCTTGGAAACTGACTGTTTATTCACTTTAGGAAGAAGTTTTCTTAAAGTTCACCAAGGCATCACTTCTGCTTTTTATTTCTCCCCTGTCCTTTCACACTATCCACTCATTGAACACTTATTGAAAAGGGATTTTGTAGCACCTTTGAGACTGTGCAAAAGAAGTTGTAGCATAAGATTTCATAGACTTGGTCTACTTTCTGAGATGCCCTGAGAAAGTAGACCAAGTCTACAAAAGCTCATGCTACAACTTCTTTTGCACAGTTATTCCAGACTAACATGGATATGTATTTGAATTCTGCTTATCTTATCAATTTCTTCACACTGTTTTACACTCACAGCATGAAATACGCACAATTTTTGTGTTAACTGCACATGAAAGCACTATGTACCTCAGTCTTGTTGAGTCAGAAGTATCTCCTAATCCAGTGGTACTCAAACTTTTTACCCTTGGGGACCTTACCTTACATCTACATGTGGATATCGCCCCTCCCCATTTGGAGTAGTATATGAATAAAAATATTTTGTTTATTTGGTGTGTGTATTTTTTATTCACACATTCATGTATATGCATATTTTAACATGCATAATTTAAATTAGAACAGTTTTATTTAAAAACATTCAATATTTAACTCAGCACTTCTGGTATAATAGTTTGAGTATTCAACTAGGAATCTGGAGACTGGGATTCAAACTCTGCTGAGCCATGTAACCTACTGGGTGACTTTAAGCAAGTAACACTTTTTCAGCCTTAGAGAATGGCAATGGCAACCCTCCTCTGAACAAATCTTGCCAAGAAAATCCTGTGATAAGTTCACGTTAGGGTCACCATAAGTCAGAAATTACTTGAAGGCACATAACACCACATAACACTATGTGTACATTTTACACATGAAACAGTTTGGGAAGAGGGATCAAGGATTCCTCCTTGAGCAACTCTTGCATGCTACCCCAAGGGGTCCCATCCCCCTGTTTGTGAAGCACTGCTCACACTGACTGGGAATTCTAGGGATTGAAATCCCAGTGTGTTGTTGTTGCTGTTGATGATGGTTTCAGTTCTTATGCAAGCCATAGGATAAAATTTATTTTTGAGTTTCTATGCCTAGGGAAAAATTAATATACTCTCCCACAGCACACATTGGACGTTTTCATACACAAACGTCCAAATCCGCCTGGAGCCATTCCGGAACGGAGCCTTCCGCTCACTCCGGAATGGCTCTGGCGGCAGTGACCTAATTCCTTTTTAAAAAAAGGGATTACAACTCCGGCGCTGATGCCGGAGTTAGAGCTAAAGGGGGCGGGACTTGCTGCGACGTCATGTGAACACGCGCAGCAAGCCCCGGACTGACGCCGGCCAGCGCCGGGGATGGCACTGGATGGGTCGGGGCTTGCTGCGACGTCGTCTGAAAAATTTGACATTTTGCCGGAGTGGGGCCGGACGGAGGCTGGCTAGCGTCCTCCAAAAGCCCCGTGTGAAAACGTCCATTGGAAAGCTACATGAGATATGCATCCATTTCAAACCACCAAGACAACAGGAAATCTCCTTAAATTGTTGGCTTATTAAGATGTTATCCAAACACAATTTTTATTAAAGGATTCCAGGCAGTCAAAAGAAAAAAATCTAAATTGTGAATGAATTGTCTTTTCACACAAACATATGGTATCATAGCTAAATCAATGAACAATTTTAATTGGAAAATAACCTAGAGGCTCCCTGGCATATTTGACAAACATCTTCACTCACAGAAACTACAGAGCAAATTTTGTTCTCCATCTACAGGAATTATCGCATAGCTGCTACACTCAGATACAAGGCTTTATTTCAAAGCCACATAATTGCATAATTAAATGTGCCTTGTTTGAATTCACATAATGATCATGATCATGCTCTTACTAAACTTTGTTTCTAAATGGTTTCACCCTTCATCCCACAAAAGAACACATGAATTTTTTTTTTAGTCTTAATAATAAACCAATTAACATTTACATAAAATTCTATGTATGTCCAAATGATGAGGTCAGCTTCCATTAGACTCATCACTGATTTTTTTTATCAAAATAAAATCCAAAGTAAATATGTAGATTCCTCTTCAGATTAAAGGCTGAGAATTTGCAAAGTAAGCCAAATATTTTGATAATACTGTAATTTCCAGGATTTCTGACACCATTCTAAGGCATGATATTTTCTTGTACAGAAGCCATTTGAAGAATGTGTTCTACATGTATTATTTCACAAGCTGCACTATGGCTTTCCAATTAATAGTTCTGTATAGGGCTAACAAATTCGGTAAAAATATTTTGTATTTGTGTCTTAACTGCAAAACAAATTATCTTCTGAACTGCATTAAATACAATACCATTCTGCAAAATGAAAGTTTAAGATTACAAAATATCCATAATTGTCATTATCAAAGCTGGCATGACTGTGTGTTGGGTTGGGGGGCAAGCTATATTTTTACAGTCAATAACAAAGATGTAATGACATATCATTTGTGTGTGTGTGTGCTTAGCCAGGGAACTGTGGATTTGATAGTCCCATCTGAGAGTAGAGTCCTGGTGGTGCAGTGGTTCAGTCTGAGAGTAGAGCCCTGGTGGTGCAGTCGTTAAATGCCTGTACTGCAGCCACTCACTCATAGACCACAAGGTTGCAAGTTCAGTACTAGCCAGGGCTCAGGCTTGACTGAGGCCTTCATCCTTCCTAAGTTGCTAAAATGAGTACCCAACTGTTGGTGGGCAATGAGCTTACAGTTGTAAACCACTTAGACATTCCATAGTGTGATATGAAGCGATATATAAATGAAGCTGCTTTGGTTTACTTTGATAGTCTAGGTTGGTGAGTTATTTTCTGCCAAGCAGGCTGTACATTGACTTTTCTATATTCACTGGAACCCTCTGACAGCTGTTGCCATCCCCCCCCCCCCATGACCATTTACATGCTTGACTTGCAGGATGGAGATGGAATAAGAGCCACGAAAGGACCAAGAGTGCCAGCACAAATAAGACAGAGGTTTAGACAACAGAGATTATGCCCAGCTCATGTCTCCTCAGCCATGGCATTCCATCACTATTTTGAAAAACCATTTATGTTACTAGTCACAACTACATACTGTGACTGAAAATTCCATACGTAAATATAATGCTGTATGAAAAAGTACTTCCTTCCATTGGTCCTAAGCTGTCAGTAAATATTATGGACAATCCTGAGCTCTAGTATTTCCTTAATCTACAGCAGGGGTAGGCAACCTTTCCCCTTTAAGGGCCGAGGGACTTCAGCTCCCAGAATCCCAGGAGCTATTGGCCCACATGAGACTATTGGCCAACATGGCTGAGGCTTCTGGGAGCTGAAATCCCTCGGCCCTTAAAGGGGAAAGGTTGCCTACCCCTGATCTACAGCCTAGAACTAGGCCAACTGCTGTTTGTAAAATAATTATATTAATATTTATTTGTAGGACAGTGTATGTGTGCACACCATGTTAAAGATCTTCACATACACTATATCATCAAAACATTGGATGTCATAGAAATAGTGGTATCTATGCAATAATCAGAGTTGTAAGTTCCCATCTGTTGCTAGTCTATTGGAAAAGTGGATAAAAGAGAGGGCTGCTATTTTCAAATACAAGGGCAAACTACTTAAACCTGCCAGAAAGGCTACAATAAATCTTTGACATGACCACATCAGTTCTAATGAAAGCTCATTATAGAATGGAGAAGAGAAAAATACATTCATTTCTTTACTGTTCTGGTATAGGAATGTGGATTTATTCCATGAATGAGAACAAGCCTCAGACAGTATTCTAATTTTTATTTCTTTGATATATTACACCACAGTGGATTTACATTTTTAAAAAGTGAGTTACAAGTGCTACTTAATGCTTGACAGATTTCCAGAAATGCCGATAAATATTTTGTGATTACCCTCCCCATGCCCTCCAAACAACAGTGCACTACATGAAATCTGTGCCACTTTATTAAAAATGCTCATCACAAGATCTGTTCAAGCCACAGGCATATACTAATTTTCAGTCTAAGCCAGCAACAACTGCAGGCAAAAGTCCTACTACTGATTCTTGGGTGGGTTCCCAAGTGAAAAGTGGGTCCAAGATTAAGCTGTCATTTGGCTGACAATGAATTATTTTCTTTTCCCAGGTGCAGCTGGACGAGTTATTACAAATCAAATAGAAATATTTTAAAATGAATTTGTTCACTTGACAAATGCCTGTTGATAACCTTTTTAGCCTGTTGCTTTGCTCTATACTGCAACTAGATATATGGAAATCTATCTTGTGCCAAGCAATTTGAGTCATGCTGTGAAATGTTTGGTATCTTATAGAATAGTTTCCATTGAATAGGCTCCCTATAGGCTTTGTGCATTATTGAGGTCCCTGATTGCTTGTGCAGCAGCAAAGCATACTGCTGTAATCATGTGGGAAACTCATGCCATGCCCTTGCCATCTCAGGGTAGTTGTGCCATTAAACAGGTGTGCATTCGTGGTAAGCACTGACTACTCAAAAGATGATATGGTGTCAGTGGTGGTATATCTTACTATAAGACCTTCAAAATCCCACAAATTTACCAAACTAGGAAAGGAATGGAAAATGGGGCTGCCTCCTCTCACTGGCTACAGGATAATAATTTGAAAAGGGCCAGAATCTCTTGAGCTATCTATTTCACTGATTTGTCCCAACTCTGTAGGTTCAGGTGGACAAGTAATGGAGCCTCACTAACCACCCAGATACAGATTGAGAGTTAATTTTACTCCCCTAATATGTGGGTTAGAGCTTTGAGGTATATCCACAGTACTAAACACACACACTGAATGTCTGTATTAACATTATTCTATTCTATTCAGACTTTATATAGAAAATGATTGTTTTTTTTCCTGTTTATGTATCTCCCAAAGGTTTGAATATAAAGTAAGGTGACTAATATTGATTAAGTAATAGCCAGTCTTTTCCATCTAGTAAGGAAATATATTTTGCCTTTTTTTATCTTTAACACCAATAATTCTCATGTGATGTGCATTGTGAAGCACTCATGGGAGACTGTTATAAAATTTGCAAGATTGATACCATAGTACAAATATATGCATTTTCCAATAATTTAAAGACAGCAAACGTGCATCTATCAGCACAAATGTTTATATATAAGGGGACAAATGGATTCTTATGTGAAGAGAATGAAAATTACTGTGGAATAGAGGTGTTGAATTCTCAACTTTTGACTTGTTAAGGAAGGAGTATCTTGTCAATTAGTTCTTGAAAGGGTTAGTTAGGGATTTAGAGCTGTGTTTTATGTGTTTCCAATGACAGCCAAAGGAAAATTATTTTTAGTCTCATTTTTCCCTTTATGCAAATATTGGAAGGGCAAGTTCTGACTATTAAGAACTGTGGGCCCATCTCTTTCAGTATGTCCAAGTTCTTCCCAACAAAGAAGACCAATTCAAAGAGAAAAAAAATGTAGAGAGAGGATCTGTGTATAGTCCTTGCCTCTGCATGCCAAGACACATCTTCTTGGATGCTTGTTCCCTTCTCAGCAGAGAAGGAAGGAAGGTCTTCAAAGAAAGTAGTGCTGTGCCATATTGGATGCTGCCTTCAGGTAGCCAGAGATGCTGAAGCAGGCATTGATTCTCTCAGGGAGAGGGTGGGGAACACTTGAGAGAAAAGAGAAAGAGAGAAAGAGAGAAAAAGAAAGAGAAAGAGAGACCAAAGAGATAAGCAGAAGTGGGGGACTTAAGGGCATTTACAACTAAATATAGATTCCCTTTTTTCCTGGCTATATAACTAACATCATATGTCAGGCTACACAACTTGTTACCTGCCAAGTCAAAATCAGTTCAACAACTATGTATACCTCAACAATCTTCCTGTTTTTGATATCCATCCAAAACTATTATACCAGGAGAATTAGAAGAATTTGGCACAATCCAGGACTGATTGACAGAGCTGAACTTGTCAATCACAAATTGTGCAAGCCTGTCATATATTACAGTACCTATTTCTTTAAATTTCTGTTCTAACTTTCTATGATAGGTTGTAATATTTCCAAGATAGCAAACATATTTTTTTCTTCATTAATGCATTATGCTAAGAATCATTAAAAATTTAAATTTAAAACAGTGATACTTAAAACATGCTAATAAGAAACTTATGACAAACAAGATTAAAAGCCCTCCCCAACAGGTCTCATAATGTTTCTAGAATATTTAAGAGATGTATATGGCACCCTTTTCCACAGTACACCTGAGGCGGATAGCAACTCTCTTTGAAATAGTAGAATAAAGCAATATATCCTAAAGTGGTTATTTTTTTTATTTTTGGCAAACATCTAATGTAGTCAGGGAAATGGTCTAAAATCAAGCTCAACTGCCACATTAAAATCTTTCTTCTTCTTCTTCTTCTTTTCTTCTTCTTCTCCCCCCCCCCCCCCTTCTCCTCCTTTTCCTTTTTAGGTTTCCACCAGCTTTTAAAAATCCAAACAGCAGAGCACACTTGGAAGATTATTGCACACTTAAATAAACTGGTTTACCTGATCCAGCTTAAAAACAAATGTGGGCAGCATCTGGACCCTATCGCAAGGGGTTTAGTGCTGAAATCACTACCTGGGACCATCCTGGGGCCATCCCTGCTCCTGGAGCCACTCTGGCAGCCATTTTCTCAAGCTGAAAAACTCCTGGCTTCGAAAAGAGCCATGCTGATAGTTCTAGGAGTAGGGATGGGCCCGGGTGGCCCCAGGTGGCAATTTCTGCAGCAAAACCTTTGCAATAGGGTCCAGATGCCACCTGCATTTATTTTTAAGCCAGATCAGGTAAACCAGTTTATTTAAATGTGTGATAAGCTCCTTGGTGTGCTGTTTAGGCAGAAGTTTGAAATCTGTGGTGTCTGTCACTTCTCTCAAGGCTTAAATAACTACCAGTCTTAGCTCTTAAGACAAAACTATTAGAGTAAATCTTCATTATGTGATTTAAGGAAGCTGAGGGGCTTACATTATGCAGCTAGGTTGTACTCCTATACCCACTTACCTGCAAGCAAGTTCTACTGAACTCAATGGGGCTTAATTCTGAGTATGCATGTACTCAACTGTACTGTTGTTCTTTGTGGCTGAAACCAGTGAGAACTTTAAAAACTGGAAACGGGTCTAGAACTTCTAGGTTTACAGTGGGACTAGGAGAAAAAAACACTAGCAGAAACTAACTTGAAGGAAAAATCAACAACATCTCTTACATCTCTGACTTATTTTTAAGCTAGGAGAAGATTATTTTTAAAAAAGAGAGAGAAGGAGAGAGAGAAAAGGAAGAGTATTTCTAAAACTACATAGGTACCTCTGGGGTCAGTTCCCTTGTTTCCCCCAACACCTTGCTAGTGACACAATGATCAAGGTTGTTCCAGTAAATAAGGAGGGAGGGAGACTACAGTATGCTCTTACTATAGGTATGCATCTTGATCTTGGGGCTTCTTTGTGAAAATTCTATCTAGATATGACTTTGCAGGGTTTCTGCAGCCAGATGTATTTTTTAAAAAAATGTAGCTATTTATTTATATGGATAAACTGGTTTTCAGACCACCACATTCTGGTTTCATTGGATTTATATAAAATCTAAATGAGTTATCTGACTTTTAAAAATATATTATAAAAAAGTATAATAATGTTTTCTTTCACACAATGTGTAGTCATAAGAATGATGCACAGAGGGAAATCTGTCAAGACACATTTGTAATAGTAGGCTCCTTCATCCTTTAATATACTGTCTATCTTCCATATTAACCTTCTATATTAACCTTTAAGTCCTGGTCAGCTTCTATTTATAGGAAGGAACAGCAATATGCACCAAAGTCAAGGTGTAAACTGAAATTAAGCTATTTTTGAATATAAGCACATTTCCTTCACCATCTGACTAAAAAAAAAATAGATAACATAATTTAGTTTGTTGCCTTCCAAGATATTTCAAAAGACTGGACCTGTTCCCTTACCTACCACCATCATGAATGATGTACGATAGGAATAAGAATTATTATTTATTATTATTAATAAGAAGACACAAACAGCACATGATTCTTATCTGTTTACCCCAACCAATATTTGCATCAAAGTTGCTACCAAGGACTGATGCTTCTCTAAAATGTCAACAATTCACTAGTGTGATCATAAGTGCTGATTTTATAGAGAAGGGGAAGAATAATTCCCTTGCTAAGTGTAAACTAATAGCATCATTTCAATGGCATGTCTTTCCACATTTCATTCTTGTACATTTTACCATGTGCCTCATACTTCAGAGTTTATGTCTCTATTTATTAACTTAAGGATTCCCCTTAGCATACCAGGAAGTACTAATTACCTAACACAGTTTCTTAAGGCTCTACAAAACTGCTGGGTGGGGGACTTCAACTATTAAAGAAAGCTAATTAAACACATACAATAAATCTCCAAGGTGTCTGGCAATCAGAAATGTGTGTGTATGTATGCACGCTTGGGTACAACCATGTGTGCACATGCACGCAGACACACACACACAGAGCCTTCTTCCTTCAGAGAGGCTTTTGTCCTAATGAGGAGGGGCTTTGTATTATTTTTATTTTAAAAAATCATGAAATTTTCTCACAGGTTCCATTCAGACAATATATGAGCCTTTAAAGAATGCCAGAAATAGTGCAGCTTGAGGCCACTTTAACTGTCCTGGCTCAGTGCTAGGGAATGATGGGAATTGTATTTTTTTTCTGGGACATTGAGCCTTCTCTGCCAGAGAGCTCTGGTGCCACAATAAACTACAGTTCCCATGATTCCTTAGCAATGAGCCTGGACAGTTAAAGTGGCCTCAATTTGCACTATTGCTGGCCATATAACTCCCTCTTTGTTCAGTTCAAACATGCACACACAACATTAATTTTCTTTAAGGTGACATTTTAGTGACAGCCCTAGACAGTACTAGATAGGTTTCAAATGCCTCTCTACCAGAAATCTGAAGCAAGCGTAACCAAAATGAATGAAGAAGAAAAAAATATGTTTCATGAAACATTACGTAGATGGCTATAGTGACTGTGAAGAAATATTAATAGCACAGTGCTGCAGTGATAACTCTGACCAGAGTGCCAAACTGTCATCTTTGCATCATTGTGCATGGGCATTTTCAGTATCCAAAAAAAATTCTAAGGAGAGGTGACTGGCAAAATATCAGGAATATCCCTATGGAACATAGGATATTTGCTAAAAATTGTTTAACCACTAACAACATGAAGAAGCATGAATCCTAGTGGGAAGAAAAGTGGGATATAAATCCTTGAAATAAATAAATAAATAAATAAATAAACAAACATGATTCTTCTTACTATTTGATAGGATTGTAGAAAACCACCCAGCTACCTCTTGTCATAACAGAGCCCACCTTGCTGTACTTTGTTGCTTGTCAGTTCATTCTCAGTTATTTCATGTTGCTTTGAATATTCATTTTAAGACTGTTCTACATCCCAAATTTATAATAACTACTTTATTTCCAATGCAAGTAAACCTCACTGAGGAGTGTTCTTGATTCCTATTATATTGCATATATTATGTGCTGCCTTAGAGAATCAGTTTTAGATTCCCTAAGACACTGTAGATGGCTTCATCCTTAACACCTAAGCATCCAAGAACCCACAGTAGGTCTGTAGATAATAATGTATTGTCCAGACAGCATAAAGATACCTCTTCATTGTAAGGATGGCAGAAAGAATACTAATAGAATTTACAAACAATAGATGTGGGTGAAAATTGTGCTTGGTTAATTTTTCATAAGAACTTTCCAAAATTCATAAATTTCATCCTTAAAATTAAATGAAAAGACTGAAAGAAATCAGAGGTCCCAAACACACTGGTGAAATAATCCAGTTTGAGACTGCTTTAACTGTCCTGGCCCACTGCTAGGGAATCCTGGGAACTGTAGTTTGCTGTGGCACCCAAGCTCTTGAGAGAGAAGGCTGAATGTCTCAGTTCCCAGAATTCCCTAGCATTGAGCTAGGGCAGTTAAAGCTATCTCAAACTGGATTATTTCTACAGTGTGTTTTGGAGCAGAGATGAAAAAAAAATGACAGATTCACAGATTCAAGGAAAGAGAAAAGTGGAGAGAGTTTCCTGCTGCTTAGACTCAAATTGAGATCTATAAATAGCTTCCTTCTAGATTAGCAAGTATTTCCTTCCTAAAGCAGACACTGTTCCCCTCTTCTTCTGTTCCCTTTTACATGAAACAAGGGAACATTGTAGAAACTGTGTCCTATGTCTGCACTTCCTGGTGGGTAGAGGTTTGATTTTGTTGTTACCGTCACTTTATACAAAGATTAAACACTTGCAAATGGAGCCTGAAACCTCATTGACTCTGATCAACAGCTACTATTGATTGCAACAGATGGAATAAGACTTAGAAGTCTGAAAGTGACAAGCTGTTCCACATTTTGAAAAAAGACTGAAAATCACAGCATGAAATGTTTGCAGCAGGGAGAAAATTCTACTTCCAGGATCCAAACAGCATAGTGCATTCATAAACTG